>OZ014533.1:155814394-156546194 GCA_963966105.1 Volucella zonaria
GTTTGACATTTTTTTTTCTGGTGCAAAATATGACCCCCGCAGACGCCTAGTTTAGGAGTTATAGCCATTTTAAGGTTTTGAAATTTTTTTTTCTGGTGCAAAATATGACCCCCGCAGACGCCTAGTTTAGGAGTTATGGCCATTTAAGGTTTTGACATTTTTTTTTTCTGGTGCAAATATGACCCCCGCAGACGCCTAGTTTAGGAGTTATAGCCATTTAAGGTTTTGAAATTTTTTTTTTCTGGTGCAAAATAAGACCCCGCAGACGCCTGGTTTAGGAGTTATAGCCATTTTAAGGTTTTGAAATTTTTTTTTCTGGTGCAAAATATGACCCCCGCAGACGCCTAGTTTAGGAGTTATAGCCATTTTAAGGTTTTGAAATTTTTTTTTCTGGTGCAAAATATGACCCCCGCAGACGCCTAGTTTTGAGTTATAGCCATTTTAAGGTTTTGAATTTTTTTTTTCTGGTGCAAAATATGACCCCGCAGACGCCTAGTTTAGGAGTTATAGCCATTTTAAGGTTTTGAAATTTTTTTTTCTGGTGCAAATATGACCCCCGCAGACGCCTGGTTTAGGAGTTATAGCCATTTTAAGTTGAATTTTTTTTTTCTGGTGCAAAATATGACCCCGCAGACGCCTAGTTTAGGAGTTATAGCCATTTTAAGGTTTTGAAATTTTTTTTTTCTGGTGCAAAATATGACCCCCGCAGACGCCTAGTTTAGGAGTTATAGCCATTTTAAGGTTTTGAAATTTTTTTTCTGGTGCAAAATATGACCCCCGCAGACGCCTAGTTTAGGAGTTATAGCCATTTTAAGGTTTGAAAATTTTTTTCTGGTGCAAAATATGACCCCCGCAGACGCCTAGTTAAGGAGTTATAGCCATTTTAAGGTTTTGAAATTTTTTTTTCTGGTGCAAAATATGACCCCCGCAGACGCCTAGTTTAGGAGTTATAGCCATTTTAAGGTTCTGAAATTTTTTTTTCTGGTGCAAAATATGACCCCCGCTGACGCCTGGTTTGGGAGTTATAGCCATTTTAAGGTTTTGAAAATTTTTTTCTGGTGCAAAATATGACCCCCGCAGACGCCTAGTTAAGGAGTTATAGCCATTTTAAGGTTTGAAATTTTTTTTCTGGTGTAAAATATGACCCCGCAGACGCCTAGTTTAGGAGTTATAGCCATTTTAAGGTTTTGAAATTTTTTTTTCTGGTGCAAAATATGACCCCGCAGACGCCTGGTTTAGGAGTTATAGCCATTTTAAGGTTTTGAAATTTTTTTCTGGTGCAAAATATGACCCCCGCAGACGCCTAGTTAAGGAGTTATAGCCATTTTAAGGTTTTGAATTTTTTTTCTGGTGTAAAATATGACCCCCGCAGACGCCTAGTTTAGGAGTTATAGCCATTTAAAGGTTTTGAAATTTTTTTTTCTGGTGCAAAATAAGACCCCCGCAGACGCCTGGTTTAGGAGTTATAGCCATTTTAAGGTTTTGAAAATTTTTTTCTGGTGCAAAATATGACCCCCGCAGACGCCTAGTTAAGGAGTTATAGCCATTTTAAGGTTTTGAAATTTTTTTTTCTGGTGTAAAATATGACCCCCGCAGACGCCTAGTTTAGGAGTTATAGCCATTTTAAGGTTTTGAAATTTTTTTTTTCTGGTGCAAAATATGACCCCCGCAGACGCCTAGTTTGGGAGTTATAGCCATTTTAAGGTTTTGAAAATTTTTTTTCTGGTGCAAAATATGACAACCGCAGACGCCTAGATTAGGAGTTATAGCCATTTTAAGGTTTTGAAATTTTTTTTTCTGGTGTAAAATATGACCCCCGCAGACGCCTAGTTTAGGAGTTATAGCCATTTTAAGGTTTTGAAATTTTTTTTTCTGGTGCAAAATATGACCCCCGCAGACGCCTGGTTTAGGAGTTATAGCCATTTTAAGGTTTTGAAATTTTTTTTCTGGTGCAAAATATGACCCCCGCAGACGCCTAGTTTAGGAGTTATAGCCATTTTAAGGTTTTGAAATTTTTTTTTCTGGTGCAAAATAAGACCCCCGCAGACGCCTAGATTAGGAGTTATAGCCATTTTAAGGTTTTGAAATTTTTTTTTCTGGTGTAAAATATGACCCCCGCAGACGCCTAGTTTAGGAGTTATAGCCATTTTAAGGTTTTGAAATTTTTTTTTCTGGTGCAAAATATGACCCCCGCAGACGCCTAGTTTGGGAGTTATAGCCATTTTAAGGTTTTGAAATTTTTTTTTCTGGTGCAAAATATGACAACCGCAGACGCCTAGATTAGGAGTTATAGCCATTTTAAGGTTTTGAAATTTTTTTTTCTGGTGTAAAATATGACCCCCGCAGACGCCTAGTTTAGGAGTTATAGCCATTTTAAGGTTTTGAAATTTTTTTTTCTGGTGCAAAATATGACCCCCGCAGACGCCTGGTTTAGGAGTTATAGCCATTTTAAGGTTTTGAAATTTTTTTTCTGGTGCAAAATATGACCCCCGCAGACGCCTAGTTTAGGAGTTATAGCCATTTTAAGGTTTTGAAATTTTTTTTTCTGGTGCAAAATAAGACCCCCGCAGACGCCTAGATTAGGAGTTATAGCCATTTTAAGGTTTTGAAATTTTTTTTTCTGGTGTAAAATATGACCCCCGCAGACGCCTAGTTTAGGAGTTATAGCCATTTTAAGGTTTTGAAATTTTTTTTTCTGGTGCAAAATATGACCCCCGCTGACGCCTGGTTTAGGAGTTATAGCCATTTTAAGGTTTTGAAATTTTGTTTTTTCTGGTGCAAAATATGACCCCCGCAGACGCCTAGTTTAGGAGTTATAGCCATTTTAAGGTTTTGAAATTTTTTTTTTCTGGTGTAAAATATGACCCCCGCAGACGCCTAGTTTAGGAGTTATAGCCATTTTAAGGTTTTGAAATTTTTTTTTCTGTTGCAAAATATGACCCCCGCTGACGCCTGGTTTAGGAGTTATAGCCATTTTAAGGTTTTGAGATTTTGTTTTTTCTGGTGCAAAATATGACCCCCGCAGACGCCTAGTTAAGGAGTTATAGCCATTTTAAGGTTTTGAAATTTTGTTTTTCTGGTGCAAAATATGACCCCCGCAGACGCCTAGTCTAGGAGTTATAGCCATTTTAAGGTTTTGAAATTTTTTTTTCTGGTGCAAAATATGACCCCCGCAGACGCCTAGTTTGGGAGTTATAGCCATTTTAAGGTTTTGAAATTTTTTTTTCTGGTGCAAAATATGACAACCGCAGACGCCTAGATTAGGAGTTATAGCCATTTTAAGGTTTTGAAATTTTTTTTTCTGGTGTAAAATATGACCCCCGCAGACGCCTAGTTTAGGAGTTATAGCCATTTTAAGGTTTTGAAATTTTTTTTTCTGGTGCAAAATATGACCCCCGCAGACGCCTGGTTTAGGAGTTATAGCCATTTTAAGGTTTTGAAATTTTTTTTCTGGTGCAAAATATGACCCCCGCAGACGCCTAGTTTAGGAGTTATAGCCATTTTAAGGTTTTGAAATTTTTTTTTCTGGTGCAAAATAAGACCCCCGCAGACGCCTAGATTAGGAGTTATAGCCATTTTAAGGTTTTGAAATTTTTTTTTCTGGTGTAAAATATGACCCCCGCAGACGCCTAGTTTAGGAGTTATAGCCATTTTAAGGTTTTGAAATTTTTTTTTCTGGTGCAAAATATGACCCCCGCAGACGCCTAGTTTGGGAGTTATAGCCATTTTAAGGTTTTGAAATTTTTTTTTCTGGTGCAAAATATGACAACCGCAGACGCCTAGATTAGGAGTTATAGCCATTTTAAGGTTTTGAAATTTTTTTTTCTGGTGTAAAATATGACCCCCGCAGACGCCTAGTTTAGGAGTTATAGCCATTTTAAGGTTTTGAAATTTTTTTTTCTGGTGCAAAATATGACCCCCGCAGACGCCTGGTTTAGGAGTTATAGCCATTTTAAGGTTTTGAAATTTTTTTTCTGGTGCAAAATATGACCCCCGCAGACGCCTAGTTTAGGAGTTATAGCCATTTTAAGGTTTTGAAATTTTTTTTTCTGGTGCAAAATAAGACCCCCGCAGACGCCTAGATTAGGAGTTATAGCCATTTTAAGGTTTTGAAATTTTTTTTTCTGGTGTAAAATATGACCCCCGCAGACGCCTAGTTTAGGAGTTATAGCCATTTTAAGGTTTTGAAATTTTTTTTTCTGGTGCAAAATATGACCCCCGCTGACGCCTGGTTTAGGAGTTATAGCCATTTTAAGGTTTTGAAATTTTGTTTTTTCTGGTGCAAAATATGACCCCCGCAGACGCCTAGTTTAGGAGTTATAGCCATTTTAAGGTTTTGAAATTTTTTTTTTCTGGTGTAAAATATGACCCCCGCAGACGCCTAGTTTAGGAGTTATAGCCATTTTAAGGTTTTGAAATTTTTTTTTCTGGTGCAAAATATGACCCCCGCTGACGCCTGGTTTAGGAGTTATAGCCATTTTAAGGTTTTGAGATTTTGTTTTTTCTGGTGCAAAATATGACCCCCGCAGACGCCTAGTTAAGGAGTTATAGCCATTTTAAGGTTTTGAAATTTTGTTTTTCTGGTGCAAAATATGACCCCCGCAGACGCCTAGTCTAGGAGTTATAGCCATTTTAAGGTTTTGAAATTTTTTTTTCTGGTGCAAAATATGACCCCCGCAGACGCCTAGTTTAGGAGTTATAGCCATTTTAAGGTTTTGAAAATTTTTTTCTGGTGCAAAATATGACCCCCGCAGACGCCTAGTTAAGGAGTTATAGCCATTTTAAGGTTTTGAAATTTTTTTTTCTGGTGCAAAATATGACCCCCGCAGACGCCTAGTTTAGGAGTTATAGCCATTTTAAGGTTCTGAAATTTTTTTTTCTGGTGCAAAATATGACCCCCGCTGACGCCTGGTTTAGGAGTTATAGCCATTTTAAGGTTTTGAAATTTTTTTTTCTGGTGCAAAATATGACCCCCGCAGACGCCTAGTTTAGGAGTTATAGCCATTTTAAGGTTTTGAAATTTTTTTTTCTGGTGCAAAATATGACCCCCGCAGACGCCTAGTTTAGGAGTTATAGCCATTTTAAGGTTTTGAAATTTTTTTTCCGGTGCAAAATATGACCCCCGCAGACGCCTAGTTTAGGAGTTATAGCCATTTTAAGGTTTTGAAATTTTTTTTTCTGGTGCAAAATATGACCCCCGCAGACGTCTAGTTTAGGAGTTATAGCCATTTTAAGGTTTTGAAAATTTTTTTTCTGGTGCAAAATATGACCCCCGCAGACGCCTAGTTTAGGAGTTATGGCCATTTTAAGGTTTTGAAATTTTTTTTTCTGGTGCAAAATATGACCCCCGCTGACGCCTGGTTTAGGAGTTATAGCCATTTTAAGGTTTTGAAATTTTTTTTTTTCTGGTGCAAAATATGACCCCCGCAGACGCCTAGTTTAGGAGTTATAGCCATTTTAAGGTTTTGAAATTTTTTTTTTCTGGTGCAAAATATGACCCCCGCAGACGCCTAGTTTAGGAGTTATAGCCATTTTAAGGTTTTGAAATTTTTTTTTCTGGTGCAAAATATGACCCCCGCAGACGCCTAGTTTAGGAGTTATAGCCATTTTAAGGTTTTGAAATTTTTTTTTCTGGTGCAAAATATGACCCCCTCAGACGCCTAGTTTAGGAGTTATAGCCATTTTAAGGTTTTGAAATTTTTTTTTCTGGTGCAAAATATGACCCCCGCAGACGCCTAGTTTAGGAGTTATAGCCATTTTAAGGTTTTGAAATTTTTTTTTCTGGTGCAAAATATGACCCCCGCTGACGCCTGGTTTAGGAGTTATAGCCATTTTAAGGTTTTGAAATTTTTTTTTCTGGTGCAAAATATGACCCCCGCTGACGCCTGGTTTAGGAGTTATAGCCATTTTAAGGTTTTGAAATTTTTTTTTCTGGTGCAAAATATGACCCCCGCTGACACCTGGTTTAGGAGTTATAGCCATTTTAAGGTTTTGAAATTTTTTTTTCTGGTGCAAAATATGACCCCCGCAGACGCCTAGTTTAGGAGTTATAGCCATTTTAAGGTTTTGAAATTTTTTTTTTCTGGTGCAAAATATGACCCCCGCTGACGCCTGGTTTAGGAGTTATAGCCATTTTAAGGTTTTGAAATTTTTTTTTCTGGTGCAAAATATGACCCCCGCAGACGCCTAGTTTAGGAGTTATAGCCATTTTAAGGTTTTGAAATTTTTTTTTCTGGTGCAAAATATGACCCCCGCAGACGCCTAGTTTAGGAGTTATAGCCATTTTAAGGTTTTGAAATTTTTTTTCCGGTGCAAAATATGACCCCCGCAGACGCCTAGTTTAGGAGTTATAGCCATTTTAAGGTTTTGAAATTTTTTTTTCTGGTGCAAAATATGACCCCCGCAGACGTCTAGTTTAGGAGTTATAGCCATTTTAAGGTTTTGAAAATTTTTTTTCTGGTGCAAAATATGACCCCCGCAGACGCCTAGTTTAGGAGTTATGGCCATTTTAAGGTTTTGAAATTTTTTTTTCTGGTGCAAAATATGACCCCCGCTGACGCCTGGTTTAGGAGTTATAGCCATTTTAAGGTTTTGAAATTTTTTTTTCTGGTGCAAAATATGACAACCGCAGACGCCTAGATTAGGAGTTATAGCCATTTTAAGGTTTTGAAATTTTTTTTTCTGGTGTAAAATATGACCCCCGCAGACGCCTAGTTTTGGAGTTATAGCCATTTTAAGGTTTTGAAATTTTTTTTTCTGGTGCAAAATATGACCCCCGCAGACGCCTAGATTAGGAGTTATAGCCATTTTAAGGTTTTGAAATTTTTTTTTCTGGTGTAAAATATGACCCCCGCAGACGCCTAGTTTAGGAGTTATAGCCATTTTAAGGTTTTGAAATTTTTTTTTCTGGTGCAAAATATGACCCCCGCAGACGCCTGGTTTAGGAGTTATAGCCATTTTAAGGTTTTGAAATTTTTTTTCTGGTGAAAAATATGACCCCCGCAGACGCCTAGTTTAGGAGTTATAGCCATTTTAAGGTTTTGAAATTTTTTTTTCTGGTGCAAAATAAGACCCCCGCAGACGCCTAGATTAGGAGTTATAGCCATTTTAAGGTTTTGAAATTTTTTTTTCTGGTGTAAAATATGACCCCCGCAGACGCCTAGTTTAGGAGTTATAGCCATTTTAAGGTTTTGAAATTTTTTTTTCTGGTGCAAAATATGACCCCCGCAGACGCCTAGTTTGGGAGTTATAGCCATTTTAAGGTTTTGAAATTTTTTTTTCTGGTGCAAAATATGACAACCGCAGACGCCTAGATTAGGAGTTATAGCCATTTTAAGGTTTTGAAATTTTTTTTTCTGGTGTAAAATATGACCCCCGCAGACGCCTAGTTTAGGAGTTATAGCCATTTTAAGGTTTTGAAATTTTTTTTTCTGGTGCAAAATATGACCCCCGCTGACGCCTAGTTTAGGAGTTATAGCCATTTTAAGGTTTTGAAATTTTTTTTCTGGTGCAAAATATGACCCCCGCAGACGCCTAGTTTAGGAGTTATAGCCATTTTAAGGTTTTGAAATTTTTTTTTCTGGTGCAAAATATGACCCCCTCAGACGCCTAGTTTAGGAGTTATAGCCATTTTAAGGTTTTGAAATTTTTTTTTCTGGTGCAAAATATGACCCCCGCAGACGCCTAGTTTAGGAGTTATAGCCATTTTAAGGTTTTGAAATTTTTTTTTCTGGTGCAAAATATGACCCCCGCAGACGCCTAGTTTAGGAGTTATAGCCATTTTAAGGTTTTGAAATTTTTTTTTCTGTTGCAAAATATGACCCCCGCTGACGCCTGGTTTAGGAGTTATAGCCATTTTAAGGTTTTGAAATTTTTTTTTTCTGGTGCAAAATATGACCCCCGCTGACGCCTGGTTTAGGAGTTATAGCCATTTTAAGGTTTTGAAATTTTTTTTTCTGGTGCAAAATATGACCCCCGCTGACGCCTGGTTTAGGAGTTATAGCCAGTTTAAGGTTTTGAAATTTTTTTTTCTGGTGCAAAATATGACCCCCGCTGACACCTGGTTTAGGAGTTATAGCCATTTTAAGGTTTTGAAATTTTTTTTTCTGGTGCAAAATATGACCCCCGCAGACGCCTAGTTTAGGAGTTATAGCCATTTTAAGGTTTTGAAATTTTTTTTTTCTGGTGCAAAATATGACCCCCGCAGACGCCTGGTTTAGGAGTTATAGCCATTTTAAGGTTTTGAAATTTTTTTTTTCTGGTGTAAAATATGACCCCCGCAGACGCCTAGTTTAGGAGTTATAGCCATTTTAAGGTTTTGAAATTTTTTTTTCTGGTGCAAAATATGACCCCCGCTGACGCCTGGTTTAGGAGTTATAGCCATTTTAAGGTTTTGAGATTTTGTTTTTTCTGGTGCAAAATATGACCCCCGCAGACGCCTAGTTAAGGAGTTATAGCCATTTTAAGGTTTTGAAATTTTGTTTTTCTGGTGCAAAATATGACCCCCGCAGACGCCTAGTCTAGGAGTTATAGCCATTTTAAGGTTTTGAAATTTTTTTTTCTGGTGCAAAATATGACCCCCGCAGACGCCTAGTTTAGGAGTTATAGCCATTTTAAGGTTTTGAAAATTTTTTTCTGGTGCAAAATATGACCCCCGCAGACGCCTAGTTAAGGAGTTATAGCCATTTTAAGGTTTTGAAATTTTTTTTTCTGGTGCAAAATATGACCCCCGCAGACGCCTAGTTTAGGAGTTATAGCCATTTTAAGGTTCTGAAATTTTTTTTTCTGGTGCAAAATATGACCCCCGCTGACGCCTGGTTTAGGAGTTATAGCCATTTTAAGGTTTTGAAATTTTTTTTTCTGGTGCAAAATATGACCCCCGCAGACGCCTAGTTTAGGAGTTATAGCCATTTTAAGGTTTTGAAATTTTTTTTTCTGGTGCAAAATATGACCCCCGCAGACGCCTAGTTTAGGAGTTATAGCCATTTTAAGGTTTTGAAATTTTTTTTCCGGTGCAAAATATGACCCCCGCAGACGCCTAGTTTAGGAGTTATAGCCATTTTAAGGTTTTGAAATTTTTTTTTCTGGTGCAAAATATGACCCCCGCAGACGTCTAGTTTAGGAGTTATAGCCATTTTAAGGTTTTGAAAATTTTTTTTCTGGTGCAAAATATGACCCCCGCAGACGCCTAGTTTAGGAGTTATGGCCATTTTAAGGTTTTGAAATTTTTTTTTCTGGTGCAAAATATGACCCCCGCTGACGCCTGGTTTAGGAGTTATAGCCATTTTAAGGTTTTGAAATTTTTTTTTTTCTGGTGCAAAATATGACCCCCGCAGACGCCTAGTTTAGGAGTTATAGCCATTTTAAGGTTTTGAAATTTTTTTTTTCTGGTGCAAAATATGACCCCCGCAGACGCCTAGTTTAGGAGTTATAGCCATTTTAAGGTTTTGAAATTTTTTTTTCTGGTGCAAAATATGACCCCCGCAGACGCCTAGTTTAGGAGTTATAGCCATTTTAAGGTTTTGAAATTTTTTTTTCTGGTGCAAAATATGACCCCCTCAGACGCCTAGTTTAGGAGTTATAGCCATTTTAAGGTTTTGAAATTTTTTTTTCTGGTGCAAAATATGACCCCCGCAGACGCCTAGTTTAGGAGTTATAGCCATTTTAAGGTTTTGAAATTTTTTTTTCTGGTGCAAAATATGACCCCCGCTGACGCCTGGTTTAGGAGTTATAGCCATTTTAAGGTTTTGAAATTTTTTTTTCTGGTGCAAAATATGACCCCCGCTGACGCCTGGTTTAGGAGTTATAGCCATTTTAAGGTTTTGAAATTTTTTTTTCTGGTGCAAAATATGACCCCCGCTGACACCTGGTTTAGGAGTTATAGCCATTTTAAGGTTTTGAAATTTTTTTTTCTGGTGCAAAATATGACCCCCGCAGACGCCTAGTTTAGGAGTTATAGCCATTTTAAGGTTTTGAAATTTTTTTTTTCTGGTGCAAAATATGACCCCCGCTGACGCCTGGTTTAGGAGTTATAGCCATTTTAAGGTTTTGAAATTTTTTTTTCTGGTGCAAAATATGACCCCCGCAGACGCCTAGTTTAGGAGTTATAGCCATTTTAAGGTTTTGAAATTTTTTTTTCTGGTGCAAAATATGACCCCCGCAGACGCCTAGTTTAGGAGTTATAGCCATTTTAAGGTTTTGAAATTTTTTTTCCGGTGCAAAATATGACCCCCGCAGACGCCTAGTTTAGGAGTTATAGCCATTTTAAGGTTTTGAAATTTTTTTTTCTGGTGCAAAATATGACCCCCGCAGACGTCTAGTTTAGGAGTTATAGCCATTTTAAGGTTTTAAAAATTTTTTTTCTGGTGCAAAATATGACCCCCGCAGACGACTAGTTTAGGAGTTATGGCCATTTTAAGGTTTTGAAATTTTTTTTTCTGGTGCAAAATATGACCCCCGCTGACGCCTGGTTTAGGAGTTATAGCCATTTTAAGGTTTTGAAATTTTTTTTTCTGGTGCAAAATATGACAACCGCAGACGCCTAGATTAGGAGTTATAGCCATTTTAAGGTTTTGAAATTTTTTTTTCTGGTGTAAAATATGACCCCCGCAGACGCCTAGTTTTGGAGTTATAGCCATTTTAAGGTTTTGAAATTTTTTTTTCTGGTGCAAAATATGACCCCCGCAGACGCCTAGATTAGGAGTTATAGCCATTTTAAGGTTTTGAAATTTTTTTTTCTGGTGTAAAATATGACCCCCGCAGACGCCTAGTTTAGGAGTTATAGCCATTTTAAGGTTTTGAAATTTTTTTTTCTGGTGCAAAATATGACCCCCGCAGACGCCTGGTTTAGGAGTTATAGCCATTTTAAGGTTTTGAAATTTTTTTTCTGGTGAAAAATATGACCCCCGCAGACGCCTAGTTTAGGAGTTATAGCCATTTTAAGGTTTTGAAATTTTTTTTTCTGGTGCAAAATAAGACCCCCGCAGACGCCTAGATTAGGAGTTATAGCCATTTTAAGGTTTTGAAATTTTTTTTTCTGGTGTAAAATATGACCCCCGCAGGCGCCTAGTTTAGGAGTTATAGCCATTTTAAGGTTTTGAAATTTTTTTTTCTGGTGCAAAATATGACCCCCGCAGACGCCTAGTTTGGGAGTTATAGCCATTTTAAGGTTTTGAAATTTTTTTTTCTGGTGCAAAATATGACAACCGCAGACGCCTAGATTAGGAGTTATAGCCATTTTAAGGTTTTGAAATTTTTTTTTCTGGTGTAAAATATGACCCCCGCAGACGCCTAGTTTAGGAGTTATAGCCATTTTAAGGTTTTGAAATTTTTTTTTCTGGTGCAAAATATGACCCCCGCTGACGCCTAGTTTAGGAGTTATAGCCATTTTAAGGTTTTGAAATTTTTTTTCTGGTGCAAAATATGACCCCCGCAGACGCCTAGTTTAGGAGTTATAGCCATTTTAAGGTTTTGAAATTTTTTTTTCTGGTGCAAAATATGACCCCCTCAGACGCCTAGTTTAGGAGTTATAGCCATTTTAAGGTTTTGAAATTTTTTTTTCTGGTGCAAAATATGACCCCCGCAGACGCCTAGTTTAGGAGTTATAGCCATTTTAAGGTTTTGAAATTTTTTTTTCTGGTGCAAAATATGACCCCCGCAGACGCCTAGTTTAGGAGTTATAGCCATTTTAAGGTTTTGAAATTTTTTTTTCTGTTGCAAAATATGACCCCCGCTGACGCCTGGTTTAGGAGTTATAGCCATTTTAAGGTTTTGAAATTTTTTTTTTCTGGTGCAAAATATGACCCCCGCTGACGCCTGGTTTAGGAGTTATAGCCATTTTAAGGTTTTGAAATTTTTTTTTCTGGTGCAAAATATGACCCCCGCTGACGCCTGGTTTAGGAGTTATAGCCAGTTTAAGGTTTTGAAATTTTTTTTTCTGGTGCAAAATATGACCCCCGCTGACACCTGGTTTAGGAGTTATAGCCATTTTAAGGTTTTGAAATTTTTTTTTCTGGTGCAAAATATGACCCCCGCAGACGCCTAGTTTAGGAGTTATAGCCATTTTAAGGTTTTGAAATTTTTTTTTTCTGGTGCAAAATATGACCCCCGCAGACGCCTGGTTTAGGAGTTATAGCCATTTTAAGGTTTTGAAATTTTTTTTTCTGGTGCAAAATATGACCCCCGCTGATGCCTGGTTTAGGAGTTATAGCCATTTTAAGGTTTTGAAATTTTTTTTTTCTGGTGCAAAATATGACCCCCGCAGACGCCGAATTTAGGAGTTATAGCCATTTTAAGGTTTTGAAATTTTTTTTTTCTGGTGCAAAATATGACCCCCGCAGACGCCTAGTTTAGGAGTTATAGCCATTTTAAGGTTTTGAAATTTTTTTTTCTGGTGCAAAATATGACCCCCGCAGACGCCTAGTTTAGGAGTTATAGCCATTTTAAGGTTTTGAAAATTTTTTTTCTGGTGCAAAATATGACCCCCGCAGACGCCCAGTTTAGGAGTTATAGCCATTTTAAGGTTTTGAAATTTTTTTTTCTGGTGCAAAATATGACCCCCGCAGACGCCTAGTTTAGGAGTTATAGCCATTTTAAGGTTTTGAAATTTTTTTTTCTGGTGCAAAATATGACCCCCTCAGACGCCTGGTTTAGGAGTTATAGCCATTTTAAGGTTTTGAAATTTCTTTTTCTGGTGCAAAATATGACCCCCGCAGACGCCTAGTTTAGGAGTTATAGCCATTTTAAGGTTTTGAAATTTTTTTTTTCTGGTGCAAAATATGACCCCCGCAGACGCCTAGTTTAGGAGTTATAGCCATTTTAAGGTTTTGAAATTTTTTTTTCTGGTGCAAAATATGACCCCCGCTGACGCCTGGTTTAGGAGTTATAGCCATTTTAAGGTTTTGAAATTTTTTTTTTCTGGTGCAAAATATGACCCCCGCAGACGCCTAGTTTAGGAGTTATAGCCATTTTAAGGTTTTGAAATTTTTTTTTTCTGGTGCAAAATATGACCCCCGCAGACGCCTAGTTTAGGAGTTATAGCCATTTTAAGGTTTTGAAATTTTTTTTTCTGGTGCAAAATATGACCCCCGCAGACGCCTAGTTTAGGAGTTATAGCCATTTTAAGGTTTTGAAATTTTTTTTTCTGGTGCAAAATATGACCCCCGCAGACGCCTAGTTTAGGAGTTATGGCCATTTTAAGGTTTTGACATTTTTTTTTCTGGTGCAAAATATGACCCCCGCAGACGCCTAGTTTAGGAGTTATAGCCATTTTAAGGTTTTGAAATTTTTTTTTCTGGTGCAAAATAAGACCCCCGCAGACGCCTGGTTTAGGAGTTATAGCCATTTTAAGGTTTTGAAATTTTTTTTTCTGGTGCAAAATATGACCCCCGCAGACGCCTAGTTTAGGAGTTATAGCCATTTTAAGGTTTTGAAATTTTTTTTTCTGGTGCAAAATATGACCCCCGCAGACGCCTAGTTTTGTGTTATAGCCATTTTAAGGTTTTGAAATTTTTTTTTTCTGGTGCAAAATATGACCCCCGCAGACGCCTAGTTTAGGAGTTATAGCCATTTTAAGGTTTTGAAATTTTTTTTTCTGGTGCAAAATATGACCCCCGCAGACGCCTGGTTTAGGAGTTATAGCCATTTTAAGTTGAATTTTTTTTTTTCTGGTGCAAAATATGACCCCCGCAGACGCCTAGTTTAGGAGTTATAGCCATTTTAAGGTTTTGAAATTTTTTTTTTCTGGTGCAAAATATGACCCCCGCAGACGCCTAGTTTAGGAGTTATAGCCATTTTAAGGTTTTGAAATTTTTTTTTCTGGTGCAAAATATGACCCCCGCAGACGCCTAGTTTAGGAGTTATAGCCATTTTAAGGTTTTGAAAATTTTTTTCTGGTGCAAAATATGACCCCCGCAGACGCCTAGTTAAGGAGTTATAGCCATTTTAAGGTTTTGAAATTTTTTTTTCTGGTGCAAAATATGACCCCCGCAGACGCCTAGTTTAGGAGTTATAGCCATTTTAAGGTTCTGAAATTTTTTTTTCTGGTGCAAAATATGACCCCCGCTGACGCCTGGTTTGGGAGTTATAGCCATTTTAAGGTTTTGAAAATTTTTTTCTGGTGCAAAATATGACCCCCGCAGACGCCTAGTTAAGGAGTTATAGCCATTTTAAGGTTTTGAAATTTTTTTTTCTGGTGTAAAATATGACCCCCGCAGACGCCTAGTTTAGGAGTTATAGCCATTTTAAGGTTTTGAAATTTTTTTTTCTGGTGCAAAATATGACCCCCGCAGACGCCTGGTTTAGGAGTTATAGCCATTTTAAGGTTTTGAAAATTTTTTTCTGGTGCAAAATATGACCCCCGCAGACGCCTAGTTAAGGAGTTATAGCCATTTTAAGGTTTTGAAATTTTTTTTTCTGGTGTAAAATATGACCCCCGCAGACGCCTAGTTTAGGAGTTATAGCCATTTTAAGGTTTTGAAATTTTTTTTTCTGGTGCAAAATAAGACCCCCGCAGACGCCTGGTTTAGGAGTTATAGCCATTTTAAGGTTTTGAAAATTTTTTTCTGGTGCAAAATATGACCCCCGCAGACGCCTAGTTAAGGAGTTATAGCCATTTTAAGGTTTTGAAATTTTTTTTTCTGGTGTAAAATATGACCCCCGCAGACGCCTAGTTTAGGAGTTATAGCCATTTTAAGGTTTTGAAATTTTTTTTTCTGGTGCAAAATATGACCCCCGCAGACGCCTAGTTTGGGAGTTATAGCCATTTTAAGGTTTTGAAATTTTTTTTTCTGGTGCAAAATATGACAACCGCAGACGCCTAGATTAGGAGTTATAGCCATTTTAAGGTTTTGAAATTTTTTTTTCTGGTGTAAAATATGACCCCCGCAGACGCCTAGTTTAGGAGTTATAGCCATTTTAAGGTTTTGAAATTTTTTTTTCTGGTGCAAAATATGACCCCCGCAGACGCCTGGTTTAGGAGTTATAGCCATTTTAAGGTTTTGAAATTTTTTTTCTGGTGCAAAATATGACCCCCGCAGACGCCTAGTTTAGGAGTTATAGCCATTTTAAGGTTTTGAAATTTTTTTTTCTGGTGCAAAATAAGACCCCCGCAGACGCCTAGATTAGGAGTTATAGCCATTTTAAGGTTTTGAAATTTTTTTTTCTGGTGTAAAATATGACCCCCGCAGACGCCTAGTTTAGGAGTTATAGCCATTTTAAGGTTTTGAAATTTTTTTTTCTGGTGCAAAATATGACCCCCGCAGACGCCTAGTTTAGGAGTTATAGCCATTTTAAGGTTTTGAAATTTTTTTTTCTGGTGCAAAATATGACAACCGCAGACGCCTAGATTAGGAGTTATAGCCATTTTAAGGTTTTGAAATTTTTTTTTCTGGTGTAAAATATGACCCCCGCAGACGCCTAGTTTAGGAGTTATAGCCATTTTAAGGTTTTGAAATTTTTTTTTCTGGTGCAAAATATGACCCCCGCAGACGCCTGGTTTAGGAGTTATAGCCATTTTAAGGTTTTGAAATTTTTTTTCTGGTGCAAAATATGACCCCCGCAGACGCCTAGTTTAGGAGTTATAGCCATTTTAAGGTTTTGAAATTTTTTTTTTCTGGTGCAAAATATGACCCCCGCAGACGCCTAGTTTAGGAGTTATAGCCATTTTAAGGTTTTGAAATTTTTTTTTCTGGTGTAAAATATGACCCCCGCAGACGCCTAGTTTAGGAGTTATAGCCATTTTAAGGTTTTGAAATTTTTTTTTCTGGTGCAAAATATGACCCCCGCTGACGCCTGGTTTAGGAGTTATAGCCATTTTAAGGTTTTGAGATTTTGTTTTTTCTGGTGCAAAATATGACCCCCGCAGACGCCTAGTTAAGGAGTTATAGCCATTTTAAGGTTTTGAAATTTTGTTTTTCTGGTGCAAAATATGACCCCCGCAGACGCCTAGTCTAGGAGTTATAGCCATTTTAAGGTTTTGAAATTTTTTTTTCTGGTGCAAAATATGACCCCCGCAGACGCCTAGTTTAGGAGTTATAGCCATTTTAAGGTTTTGAAAATTTTTTTCTGGTGCAAAATATGACCCCCGCAGACGCCTAGTTAAGGAGTTATAGCCATTTTAAGGTTTTGAAATTTTTTTTTCTGGTGCAAAATATGACCCCCGCAGACGCCTAGTTTAGGAGTTATAGCCATTTTAAGGTTCTGAAATTTTTTTTTCTGGTGCAAAATATGACCCCCGCTGACGCCTGGTTTAGGAGTTATAGCCATTTTAAGGTTTTGAAATTTTTTTTTCTGGTGCAAAATATGACCCCCGCAGACGCCTAGTTTAGGAGTTATAGCCATTTTAAGGTTTTGAAATTTTTTTTTCTGGTGCAAAATATGACCCCCGCAGACGCCTAGTTTAGGAGTTATAGCCATTTTAAGGTTTTGAAATTTTTTTTCCGGTGCAAAATATGACCCCCGCAGACGCCTAGTTTAGGAGTTATAGCCATTTTAAGGTTTTGAAATTTTTTTTTCTGGTGCAAAATATGACCCCCGCAGACGTCTAGTTTAGGAGTTATAGCCATTTTAAGGTTTTGAAAATTTTTTTTCTGGTGCAAAATATGACCCCCGCAGACGCCTAGTTTAGGAGTTATGGCCATTTTAAGGTTTTGAAATTTTTTTTTCTGGTGCAAAATATGACCCCCGCTGACGCCTGGTTTAGGAGTTATAGCCATTTTAAGGTTTTGAAATTTTTTTTTTTCTGGTGCAAAATATGACCCCCGCAGACGCCTAGTTTAGGAGTTATAGCCATTTTAAGGTTTTGAAATTTTTTTTTTCTGGTGCAAAATATGACCCCCGCAGACGCCTAGTTTAGGAGTTATAGCCATTTTAAGGTTTTGAAATTTTTTTTTCTGGTGCAAAATATGACCCCCGCAGACGCCTAGTTTAGGAGTTATAGCCATTTTAAGGTTTTGAAATTTTTTTTTCTGGTGCAAAATATGACCCCCTCAGACGCCTAGTTTAGGAGTTATAGCCATTTTAAGGTTTTGAAATTTTTTTTTCTGGTGCAAAATATGACCCCCGCAGACGCCTAGTTTAGGAGTTATAGCCATTTTAAGGTTTTGAAATTTTTTTTTCTGGTGCAAAATATGACCCCCGCTGACGCCTGGTTTAGGAGTTATAGCCATTTTAAGGTTTTGAAATTTTTTTTTCTGGTGCAAAATATGACCCCCGCTGACGCCTGGTTTAGGAGTTATAGCCATTTTAAGGTTTTGAAATTTTTTTTTCTGGTGCAAAATATGACCCCCGCTGACACCTGGTTTAGGAGTTATAGCCATTTTAAGGTTTTGAAATTTTTTTTTCTGGTGCAAAATATGACCCCCGCAGACGCCTAGTTTAGGAGTTATAGCCATTTTAAGGTTTTGAAATTTTTTTTTTCTGGTGCAAAATATGACCCCCGCAGACGCCTGGTTTAGGAGTTATAGCCATTTTAAGGTTTTGAAATTTTTTTTTCTGGTGCAAAATATGACCCCCGCAGACGCCTAGTTTAGGAGTTATAGCCATTTTAAGGTTTTGAAATTTTTTTTTTCTGGTGCAAAATATGACCCCCGCAGACGCCTAGTTTAGGAGTTATAGCCATTTTAAGGTTTTGAAATTTTTTTTTCTGGTGCAAAATATGACCCCCGCAGACGCCTAGTTTAGGAGTTATAGCCATTTTAAGGTTTTGAAATTTTTTTTTCTGGTGCAAAATATGACCCCCTCAGACGCCTAGTTTAGGAGTTATAGCCATTTTAAGGTTTTGAAATTTTTTTTTCTGGTGCAAAATATGACCCCCGCAGACGCCTAGTTTAGGAGTTATAGCCATTTTAAGGTTTTGAAATTTTTTTTTCTGGTGCAAAATATGACCCCCGCAGACGCCTAGTTTAGGAGTTATAGCCATTTTAAGGTTTTGAAAATTTTTTTTCTGGTGCAAAATATGACCCCCGCTGACGCCTGGTTTAGGAGTTATAGCCATTTTAAGGTTTTGAAATTTTTTTTTCTGGTGCAAAATATGACCCCCGCTGACGCCTGGTTTAGGAGTTATAGCCATTTTAAGGTTTTGAAATTTTTTTTTCTGGTGCAAAATATGACCCCCGCTGACACCTGGTTTAGGAGTTATAGCCATTTTAAGGTTTTGAAATTTTTTTTTCTGGTGCAAAATATGACCCCCGCAGACGCCTAGTTTAGGAGTTATAGCCATTTTAAGGTTTTGAAATTTTTTTTTTCTGGTGCAAAATATGACCCCCGCAGACGCCGAATTTAGGAGTTATAGCCATTTTAAGGTTTTGAAATTTTTTTTTTCTGGTGCAAAATATGACCCCCGCAGACGCCTAGTTTAGGAGTTATAGCCATTTTAAGGTTTTGAAATTTTTTTTTCTGGTGCAAAATATGACCCCCGCAGACGCCTAGTTTAGGAGTTATAGCCATTTTAAGGTTTTGAAATTTTTTTTTCTGGTGCAAAATATGACCCCCGCAGACGCCTAGTTTAGGAGTTATAGCCATTTTAAGGTTTTGAAAATTTTTTTTCTGGTGCAAAATATGACCCCCGCAGACGCCTAGTTTAGGAGTTATAGCCATTTTAAGGTTTTGAAATTTTTTTTTCTGGTGCAAAATATGACCCCCTCAGACGCCTGGTTTAGGAGTTATAGCCATTTTAAGGTTTTGAAATTTCTTTTTCTGGTGCAAAATATGACCCCCGCAGACGCCTAGTTTAGGAGTTATAGCCATTTTAAGGTTTTGAAATTTTTTTTTTCTGGTGCAAAATATGACCCCCGCAGATGCCTAGTTTAGGAGTTATAGCCATTTTAAGGTTTTGAAATTTTTTTTTCTGGTGCAAAATATGACCCCCGCTGACGCCTGGTTTAGGAGTTATAGCCATTTTAAGGTTTTGAAATTTTTTTTTTCTGGTGCAAAATATGACCCCCACAGACGCCTAGTTTAGGAGTTATAGCCATTTTAAGGTTTTGAAATTTTTTTTTTCTGGTGCAAAATATGACCCCCGCAGACGCCTAGTTTAGGAGTTATAGCCATTTTAAGGTTTTGAAATTTTTTTTTCTGGTGCAAAATATGACCCCCGCAGACGCCTAGTTTAGGAGTTATAGCCATTTTAAGGTTTTGAAATTTTTTTTTCTGGTGCAAAATATGACCCCCGCAGACGCCTAGTTTAGGAGTTATGGCCATTTTAAGGTTTTGACATTTTTTTTTCTGGTGCAAAATATGGCCCCCGCAGACGCCTAGTTTAGGAGTTATAGCCATTTTAAGGTTTTGAAATTTTTTTTTTCTGGTGCAAAATATGACCCCCGCAGACGCCGAATTTAGGAGTTATAGCCATTTTAAGGTTTTGAAATTTTTTTTTTCTGGTGCAAAATATGACCCCCGCAGACGCCTAGTTTAGGAGTTATAGCCATTTTAAGGTTTTGAAATTTTTTTTTCTGGTGCAAAATATGACCCCCGCAGACGCCTAGTTTAGGAGTTATAGCCATTTTAAGGTTTTGAAATTTTTTTTTCTGGTGCAAAATATGACCCCCGCAGACGCCTAGTTTAGGAGTTATAGCCATTTTAAGGTTTTGAAAATTTTTTTTCTGGTGCAAAATATGACCCCCGCAGACGCCTAGTTTAGGAGTTATAGCCATTTTAAGGTTTTGAAATTTTTTTTTCTGGTGCAAAATATGACCCCCTCAGACGCCTGGTTTAGGAGTTATAGCCATTTTAAGGTTTTGAAATTTCTTTTTCTGGTGCAAAATATGACCCCCGCAGACGCCTAGTTTAGGAGTTATAGCCATTTTAAGGTTTTGAAATTTTTTTTTTCTGGTGCAAAATATGACCCCCGCAGATGCCTAGTTTAGGAGTTATAGCCATTTTAAGGTTTTGAAATTTTTTTTTCTGGTGCAAAATATGACCCCCGCTGACGCCTGGTTTAGGAGTTATAGCCATTTTAAGGTTTTGAAATTTTTTTTTTCTGGTGCAAAATATGACCCCCACAGACGCCTAGTTTAGGAGTGATAGCCATTTTAAGGTTTTGAAATTTTTTTTTTCTGGTGCAAAATATGACCCCCGCAGACGCCTAGTTTAGGAGTTATAGCCATTTTAAGGTTTTGAAATTTTTTTTTCTGGTGCAAAATATGACCCCCGCAGACGCCTAGTTTAGGAGTTATAGCCATTTTAAGGTTTTGAAATTTTTTTTTCTGGTGCAAAATATGACCCCCGCAGACGCCTAGTTTAGGAGTTATAGCCATTTTAAGGTTTTGAAATTTTTTTTTCTGGTGCAAAATATGACCCCCGCAGACGCCTAGTTTTGAGTTATAGCCATTTTAAGGTTTTGAAATTTTTTTTTTCTGGTGCAAAATATGACCCCCGCAGACGCCTAGTTTAGGAGTTATAGCCATTTTAAGGTTTTGAAATTTTTTTTTCTGGTGCAAAATATGACCCCCGCAGACGCCTAGTTTAGGAGTTATAGCCATTTTAAGGTTTTGAAATTTTTTTTTCTGGTGCAAAATATGACCCCCGCTGACGCCTGGTTTAGGAGTTATAGCCATTTTAAGTTGAAATTTTTTTTTTCTGGTGCAAAATATGACCCCCGCAGACGCCTAGTTTAGGAGTTATAGCCATTTTAAGGTTTTGAAATTTTTTTTTCTGGTGCAAAATATGACCCCCGCAGACGCCTAGTTTAGGAGTTATAGCCATTTTAAGGTTTTGAAATTTTTTTTTCTGGTGCAAAATATGACCCCCGCAGACGCCTAGTTTAGGAGTTATAGCCATTTTAAGGTTTTGAAATTTTTTTTTCTGGTGCAAAATATGACCCCCGCAGACGCCTAGTTTAGGAGTTATAGCCATTTTAAGGTTTTGAAATTTTTTTTTCTGGTGCAAAATATGACCCCCGCAGACGCCTAGTTTTGAGTTATAGCCATTTTAAGGTTTTGAAATTTTTTTTTTCTGGTGCAAAATATGACCCCCGCAGACGCCTAGTTTAGGAGTTATAGCCATTTTAAGGTTTTGAAATTTTTTTTTTCTGGTGCAAAATATGACCCCCGCAGACGCCTAGTTTAGGAGTTATAGCCATTTTAAGGTTTTGAAATTTTTTTTTCTGGTGCAAAATATGACCCCCGCAGACGCCTAGTTTAGGAGTTATAGCCATTTTAAGGTTTTGAAAATTTTTTTTCTGGTGCAAAATATGACCCCCGCAGACGCCTAGTTTAGGAGTTATAGCCATTTTAAGGTTTTGAAATTTTTTTTTCTGGTGCAAAATATGACCCCCTCAGACGCCTGGTTTAGGAGTTATAGCCATTTTAAGGTTTTGAAATTTCTTTTTCTGGTGCAAAATATGACCCCCGCAGACGCCTAGTTTAGGAGTTATAGCCATTTTAAGGTTTTGAAATTTTTTTTTTCTGGTGCAAAATATGACCCCCGCAGATGCCTAGTTTAGGAGTTATAGCCATTTTAAGGTTTTGAAATTTTTTTTTCTGGTGCAAAATATGACCCCCGCTGACGCCTGGTTTAGGAGTTATAGCCATTTTAAGGTTTTGAAATTTTTTTTTTCTGGTGCAAAATATGACCCCCACAGACGCCTAGTTTAGGAGTTATAGCCATTTTAAGGTTTTGAAATTTTTTTTTTCTGGTGCAAAATATGACCCCCGCAGACGCCTAGTTTAGGAGTTATAGCCATTTTAAGGTTTTGAAATTTTTTTTTCTGGTGCAAAATATGACCCCCGCAGACGCCTAGTTTAGGAGTTATAGCCATTTTAAGGTTTTGAAATTTTTTTTTCTGGTGCAAAATATGACCCCCGCAGACGCCTAGTTTAGGAGTTATGGCCATTTTAAGGTTTTGACATTTTTTTTTCTGGTGCAAAATATGACCCCCGCAGACGCCTAGTTTAGGAGTTATAGCCATTTTAAGGTTTTGAAATTTTTTTTTTCTGGTGCAAAATATGACCCCCGCAGACGCCGAATTTAGGAGTTATAGCCATTTTAAGGTTTTGAAATTTTTTTTTTCTGGTGCAAAATATGACCCCCGCAGACGCCTAGTTTAGGAGTTATAGCCATTTTAAGGTTTTGAAATTTTTTTTTCTGGTGCAAAATATGACCCCCGCAGACGCCTAGTTTAGGAGTTATAGCCATTTTAAGGTTTTGAAATTTTTTTTTCTGGTGCAAAATATGACCCCCGCAGACGCCTAGTTTAGGAGTTATAGCCATTTTAAGGTTTTGAAATTTTTTTTTCTGGTGCAAAATATGACCCCCTCAGACGCCTGGTTTAGGAGTTATAGCCATTTTAAGGTTTTGAAATTTCTTTTTCTGGTGCAAAATATGACCCCCGCAGACGCCTAGTTTAGGAGTTATAGCCATTTTAAGGTTTTGAAATTTTTTTTTTCTGGTGCAAAATATGACCCCCGCAGATGCCTAGTTTAGGAGTTATAGCCATTTTAAGGTTTTGAAATTTTTTTTTCTGGTGCAAAATATGACCCCCGCTGACGCCTGGTTTAGGAGTTATAGCCATTTTAAGGTTTTGAAATTTTTTTTTTCTGGTGCAAAATATGACCCCCACAGACGCCTAGTTTAGGAGTGATAGCCATTTTAAGGTTTTGAAATTTTTTTTTTCTGGTGCAAAATATGACCCCCGCAGACGCCTAGTTTAGGAGTTATAGCCATTTTAAGGTTTTGAAATTTTTTTTTCTGGTGCAAAATATGACCCCCGCAGACGCCTAGTTTAGGAGTTATAGCCATTTTAAGGTTTTGAAATTTTTTTTTCTGGTGCAAAATATGACCCCCGCAGACGCCTAGTTTAGGAGTTATAGCCATTTTAAGGTTTTGAAATTTTTTTTTCTGGTGCAAAATATGACCCCCGCAGACGCCTAGTTTTGAGTTATAGCCATTTTAAGGTTTTGAAATTTTTTTTTTCTGGTGCAAAATATGACCCCCGCAGACGCCTAGTTTAGGAGTTATAGCCATTTTAAGGTTTTGAAATTTTTTTTTCTGGTGCAAAATATGACCCCCGCAGACGCCTAGTTTAGGAGTTATAGCCATTTTAAGGTTTTGAAATTTTTTTTTCTGGTGCAAAATATGACCCCCGCAGACGCCTAGTTAAGGAGTTATAGCCATTTTAAGGTTTTGAAATTTTTTTTTCTGGTGCAAAATATGACCCCCGCAGACGCCTAGTTTAGGAGTTATAGCCATTTTAAGGTTCTGAAATTTTTTTTTCTGGTGCAAAATATGACCCCCGCTGACGCCTGGTTTAGGAGTTATAGCCATTTTAAGGTTTTGAAATTTTTTTTTCTGGTGCAAAATATGACCCCGCAGACGCCTAGTTTAGGAGTTATAGCCATTTTAAGGTTTTGAAATTTTTTTTTCTGGTGCAAAATATGACCCATGCAGGCGCCTAGTTTAGGAGTTATAGCCATTTTAAGGTTTTGAAATTTTTTTTTCTGGTGCAAAATATGACCCCCGCAGACGCCTAGTTTAGGAGTTATAGCCATTTTAAGGTTTTGAAATTTTTTTTTCTGGTGCAAAATATGACCCCCGCAGACGCCTAGTTTTGAGTTATAGCCATTTTAAGGTTTTGAAATTTTTTTTTTCTGGTGCAAAATATGACCCCCGCAGACGCCTAGTTTAGGAGTTATAGCCATTTTAAGGTTTTGAAATTTTTTTTTCTGGTGCAAAATATGACCCCCGCAGACGCCTAGTTTAGGAGTTATAGCCATTTTAAGGTTTTGAAATTTTTTTTTCTGGTGCAAAATATGACCCCCGCTGACGCCTGGTTTAGGAGTTATAGCCATTTTAAGTTGAAATTTTTTTTTTCTGGTGCAAAATATGACCCCCGCAGACGCCTAGTTTAGGAGTTATAGCCATTTTAAGGTTTTGAAATTTTTTTTTTCTGGTGCAAAATATGACCCCCGCAGACGCCTAGTTTAGGAGTTATAGCCATTTTAAGGTTTTGAAATTTTTTTTTCTGGTGCAAAATATGACCCCCGCAGACGCCTAGTTTAGGAGTTATAGCCATTTTAAGGTTTTGAAATTTTTTTTTCTGGTGCAAAATATGACCCCCGCAAACGCCTAGTCTAGGAGTTATAGCCATTTTAAGGTTTTGAAATTTTTTTTTCTGGTGCAAAATATGACCCCCGCAGACGCCTAGTTTAGGAGTTATAGCCATTTTAAGGTTTTGAAAATTTTTTTCTGGTGCAAAATATGACCCCCGCAGACGCCTAGTTAAGGAGTTATAGCCATTTTAAGGTTTTGAAATTTTTTTTTCTGGTGCAAAATATGACCCCCGCAGACGCCTAGTTTAGGAGTTATAGCCATTTTAAGGTTCTGAAATTTTTTTTTCTGGTGCAAAATATGACCCCCGCTGACGCCTGGTTTAGGAGTTATAGCCATTTTAAGGTTTTGAAATTTTTTTTTCTGGTGCAAAATATGACCCCGCAGACGCCTAGTTTAGGAGTTATAGCCATTTTAAGGTTTTGAAATTTTTTTTTCTGGTGCAAAATATGACCCCCGCAGGCGCCTAGTTTAGGAGTTATAGCCATTTTAAGGTTTTGAAATTTTTTTTTCTGGTGCAAAATATGACCCCCGCAGACGCCTAGTTTGGGAGTTATAGCCATTTTAAGGTTTTGAAATTTTTTTTTCTGGTGCAAAATATGACCCCCGCAGACGCCTAGATTAGGAGTTATAGCCATTTTAAGGTTTTGAAATTTTTTTTTCTGGTGTAAAATATGACCCCCGCAGACGCCTAGTTTAGGAGTTATAGCCATTTTAAGGTTTTGAAATTTTTTTTTCTGGTGCAAAATATGACCCCCGCAGACGCCTGGTTTAGGAGTTATAGCCATTTTAAGGTTTTGAAATTTGTTTTCTGGTGCAAAATATGACCCCCGCAGACGCCTAGTTTAGGAGTTATAGCCATTTTAAGGTTTTGAAATTTTTTTTTCTGGTGCAAAATAAGACCCCCGCAGACGCCTAGATTAGGAGTTCTAGCCATTTTAAGGTTTTGAAATTTTTTTTTCTGGTGTAAAATATGACCCCCGCAGACGCCTAGTTTGGGAGTTATAGCCATTTAAGGTTTTGAAATTTTTTTTTCTGGTGCAAAATATGACAACCGCAGACGCCTAGATTAGGAGTTATAGCCATTTTAAGGTTTTGAAATTTTTTTTTCTGGTGTAAAATATGACCCCCGCAGACGCCTAGTTTAGGAGTTATAGCCATTTTAAGGTTTTGAAATTTTTTTTTCTGGTGCAAAATAGGACCCCCTCAGACGCCTAGATTAGGAGTTATAGCCATTTTAAGGTTTTGAAATTTTTTTTTCTGGTGTAAAATATGACCCCCGCAGACGCCTAGTTTAGGAGTTATAGCCATTTTAAGGTTTTGAAATTTTTTTTTCTGGTGCAAAATATGACCCCCGCTGACACCTGGTTTAGGAGTTATAGCCATTTTAAGGTTTTGAAATTTTTTTTTCTGGTGCAAAATATGACCCCTGCAGACGCCTAGTTTAGGAGTTATAGCCATTTTAAGGTTTTGAAATTTTTTTTTCTGGTGCAAAATATGACCCCCGTTGACGCCTGGTTTAGGAGTTATAGCCATTTTAAGGTTTTAACATTTTTTTTTCTGGTGCAAAATATGACCCCCGCTGATGCCTGGTTTAGGAGTTATAGCCATTTTAAGGTTTTGAAATTTTTTTTTTCTGGTGCAAAATATGACCCCCGCAGACGCCTAGTTTAGGAGTTATAGCCATTTTAAGGTTTTGAAATTTTTTTTTCTGGTGCAAAATATGACCCCCGCAGACGCCTAGTTTAGGAGTTATAGCCATTTTAAGGTTTTGAAATTTATTTTTCTGGTGCAAAATATGACCCCCGGAGACGCCTAGTTTAGGAGTTATAGCCATTTTAAGGTTTTGAAATTTTTTTTTCTGGTGCAAAATATGACCCCCGCAGACGCCTAGTTTAGGAGTTATAGCCATTTTAAGGTTTTGAAATTTTTTTTTCTGGTGCAAAATATGACCCCCGCTGACGCCTGGTTTAGGAGTTATAGCCATTTTAAGGTTTTGAAATTTTTTTTTCTGGTGCAAAATAAGACCCCCGCAGACGCCTAGTTTAGGAGTTATAGCCATTTTAAGGTTTTGAAATTTTTTTTTTCTGGTGCAAAATATGACCCCCGCAGACGCCTAGTTTAGGAGTTATAGCCATTTTAAGGTTTCGAAATTTTTTTTTTCTGGTGCAAAATATCACCCCCGCAGACGTCTAGTTTAGGAGTTATAGCCATTTTAAGGTTTTGAAATTTTGTTTTTCTGGTGCAAAATATGACCCCCGCAGACGCCTAGTTTAGGAGTTATAGCCATTTTAAGGTTTTGAAATTTTTTTTTCTGGTGCAAAATATGACCCCCGCAGACGCCTAGTTTAGGAGTTATAGCCATTTTAAGGTTTTGAAATTTTTTTTTCTGGTGCAAAATATGACCCCCGCAGACGTTTAGTTTAGGAGTTATAGCCATTTTAAGGTTTTGAAATTTTTTTTTCTGGTGCAAAATATGATCCCCGCAGACGCCTGGTTTAGGAGTTATAGCCATTTTAAGGTTTTGAAATTTTTTTTTCTGGTGCAAAATATGACCCCCGCAGACGCCTAGTTTAGGAGTTATAGCCATTTTAAGGTTTTGAAATTTTTTTTTCTGGTGCAAAATATGACCCCCGCTGACGCCTGGTTTAGGAGTTATAGCCATTTTAAGGTTTTGAAATTTTTTTTTCTGGTGCAAAATATGACCCCCGCAGACGCCTAGTTTAGGAGTTATAGCCATTTTAAGGTTTTGAAATTTTTTTTTCTGGTGCAAAATATGACCCCCGCAGACGCCTAGTTTAGGAGTTATAGCCATTTTAAGGTTTTGAAATTTTTTTTTCTGGTGCAAAATATGACCCCCGCAGACGCCTAGTTTAGGAGTTATAGCCATTTTACGGTTTTGAAATTTTTTTTTTCTGGTGCAAAATATGACCCCCGCAGACGCCTAGTTTAGGAGTTATAGCCATTTTAAGGTGTTGAAATTTTTGTTTCTGGTGCAAAATATGACCCCCGCAGACGCCTAGTTTAGGAGTTATAGCCATTTTAAGGTTTTGAAATTTTTTTTTTTGGTGCAAAATATGACCCCCGCAGACGCCTAGTTTAGGAGTTATAGCCATTTTAAGGTGTTGAAATTTTTGTTTCTGGTGCAAAATATGACCCCCGCAGACGCCTAGTTTAGGAGTTATAGCCATTTTAAGGTGTTGAAATTTTTGTTTCTGGTGCAAAATATGACCCCCGCAGACGCCTAGTTTAGGAGTTATGGCCATTTTAAGGTTTTGAAATTTTTTTTTTTGGTGCAAAATATGACCCCCGCAGACGCCTAGTTTAGGAGTTATAGCCATTTTAAGGTTTTGAAATTTTTTTTTCTGGTGCAAAATATGACCCCCGCAGACGCCTAGTTTAGGAGTTATAGCCATTTTAAGGTTTTGAAATTTTTTTTTCTGGTGCAAAATATGACCCCCGCAGACGCCTAGTTTAGGAGTTATAGCCATTTTAAGGTGTTGAAATTTTTGTTTCTGGTGCAAAATATGACCCCCGCAGACGCCTAGTTTAGGAGTTATGGCCATTTTAAGGTTTTGAAATTTTTTTTTTTGGTGCAAAATATGACCCCCGCAGACGCCTAGTTTAGGAGTTATAGCCATTTTAAGGTTTTGAAATTTTTTTTTCTGGTGCAAAATATGACCCCCGGAGACGCCTAGTTTAGGAGTTATAGCCATTTTAAGGTTTTGAAATTTTTTTTTCTGGTGCAAAATATGACCCCCGCAGACGCCTAGTTTAGGAGTTATAGCCATTTTAAGGTGTTGAAATTTTTGTTTCTGGTGCAAAATATGACCCCCGCAGACGCCTGGTTTAGGAGTTATAGCCATTTTAAGGTTTTGAAATTATTTTTTCTGGTGCAAAATATGACCCCCGCAGACGCCTAGTTTAGGAGTTATAGCCATTTTAAGGTTTTGAAATTTTTTTTTCTGGTGCAAAATATGACCCCCGCAGACGTCTAGTTTAGGAGTTATAACCATTTTAAGGTTTTGAAATTTTTTTTCTGGTGCAAAATATGACCCCCGCAGACGCCTAGTTTAGGAGTTATAGCCATTTTAAGGTGTTGAAATTTTTTTTTCTGGTGCAAAATATGACCCCCGCAGACGCCTGGTTTAGGAGTTATAGCCATTTTAAGGTTTTGAAATTTTTTTTTCTGGTGCAAAACATGACCCCCGCAGACGCCTAGTTTAGGAGTAATAGCCATTTTAAGGTTTTGAAATTTTTTTTTTCTGGTGCAAAATATGACCCCCGCAGACGCCTAGTTTAGGAGTTATAGCCATTTTAAGGTTTTGAAATTTTTTTTTCTGGTGCAAAATATGACCCCCGCAGACGCCTAGTTTAGGAGTTATAGCCATTTTAAGGTTTTGAAATTTTTTTTTCTGGTGCAAAATATGACCCCCGCAGACGCCTAGTTTAGGAGTTATAGCCATTTTAAGGTTTTGAAATTTTTTTTTCTGGTGCAAAATATGACCCCCGCAGACGCCTAGTTTAGGAGTTATAGCCATTTTAAGGTTTTGAAAATTTTTTTTCTGGTGCAAAATATGACCCCCGCAGACGCCTAGTTTAGGAGTTATAGCCATTTTAAGGTTTTGAAATTTTTTTTTTCTGGTGCAAAATATGACCCCCGCAGACGCCTAGTTTAGGAGTTATAGCCATTTTAAGGTTTTGAAATTTTTTTTTCTGGTGCAAAATATGACCCCCGCAGACGCCTGGTTTATGAGTTATAGCCATTTTAAGGTTTTGAAATTTTTTTTTCTGGTGCAAAATATGACCCTCGCAGACGCCTGGTTTAGGAGTTATAGCCATTTTAAGATTTTGAAATTTTTTTTTTCTGCTGCGAAATATGACCCCCTAGTTTAGGAGTTATAGCCATTTTAAGGTTTTGAAATTTTTTTTTCTGGTGCAAAATATGACCCCCGCAGACGCCTAGTTTAGGAGTTATAGCCATTTTAAGGTTTTGAAATTTTTTTTTTCTGGTGCAAAATATGACCCCCGCAGACGCCTAGTTTAGGAGTTATAGCCATTTTAAGGTTTTGAAATTTTTTTTTTCTGGTGCAAAATATGACCCCCGCAGACGCCTAGTTTAGGAGTTATAGCCATTTTAAGGTTTTGAAATTTTTTTTTCTGGTGCAAAATATGACCCCCGCAGACGCCTAGTTTAGGAGTTATAGCCATTTTAAGGTTTTGAAATTTTTTTTTCTGGTGCAAAATATGACCCCCGCAGACGTTTAGTTTAGGAGTTATAGCCATTTTAAGGTTTTGAAATTTTTTTTTCTGGTGCAAAATATGATCCCCGCAGACGCCTGGTTTAGGAGTTATAGCCATTTTAAGGTTTTGAAATTTTTTTTTCTGGTGCAAAATATGACCCCCGCAGACGCCTAGTTTAGGAGTTATAGCCATTTTAAGGTTTTGAAATTTTTTTTTCTGGTGCAAAATATGACCCCCGCTGACGCCTGGTTTAGGAGTTATAGCCATTTTAAGGTTTTGAAATTTTTTTTTCTGGTGCAAAATATGACCCCCGCAGACGCCTAGTTTAGGAGTTATAGCCATTTTAAGGTTTTGAAATTTTTTTTTCTGGTGCAAAATATGACCCCCGCAGACGCCTAGTTTAGGAGTTATAGCCATTTTAAGGTTTTGAAATTTTTTTTTCTGGTGCAAAATATGACCCCCGCAGACGCCTAGTTTAGGAGTTATAGCCATTTTAAGGTTTTGAAATTTTTTTTTTCTGGTGCAAAATATGACCCCCGCAGACGCCTAGTTTAGGAGTTATAGCCATTTTAAGGTGTTGAAATTTTTGTTTCTGGTGCAAAATATGACCCCCGCAGACGCCTAGTTTAGGAGTTATAGCCATTTTAAGGTGTTGAAATTTTTGTTTCTGGTGCAAAATATGACCCCCGCAGACGCCTAGTTTAGGAGTTATGGCCATTTTAAGGTTTTGAAATTTTTTTTTTTGGTGCAAAATATGACCCCCGCAGACGCCTAGTTTAGGAGTTATAGCCATTTTAAGGTGTTGAAATTTTTGTTTCTGGTGCAAAATATGACCCCCGCAGACGCCTAGTTTAGGAGTTATAGCCATTTTAAGGTGTTGAAATTTTTGTTTCTGGTGCAAAATATGACCCCCGCAGACGCCTAGTTTAGGAGTTATGGCCATTTTAAGGTTTTGAAATTTTTTTTTTTGGTGCAAAATATGACCCCCGCAGACGCCTAGTTTAGGAGTTATAGCCATTTTAAGGTTTTGAAATTTTTTTTTCTGGTGCAAAATATGACCCCCGCAGACGCCTAGTTTAGGAGTTATAGCCATTTTAAGGTTTTGAAATTTTTTTTTCTGGTGCAAAATATGACCCCCGCAGACGCCTAGTTTAGGAGTTATAGCCATTTTAAGGTGTTGAAATTTTTGTTTCTGGTGCAAAATATGACCCCCGCAGACGCCTAGTTTAGGAGTTATGGCCATTTTAAGGTTTTGAAATTTTTTTTTTTGGTGCAAAATATGACCCCCGCAGACGCCTAGTTTAGGAGTTATAGCCATTTTAAGGTTTTGAAATTTTTTTTTCTGGTGCAAAATATGACCCCCGCAGACGCCTAGTTTAGGAGTTATAGCCATTTTAAGGTGTTGAAATTTTTGTTTCTGGTGCAAAATATGACCCCCGCAGACGCCTGGTTTAGGAGTTATAGCCATTTTAAGGTTTTGAAATTATTTTTTCTGGTGCAAAATATGACCCCCGCAGACGCCTAGTTTAGGAGTTATAGCCATTTTAAGGTTTTGAAATTTTTTTTTCTGGTGCAAAATATGACCCCCGCAGACGTCTAGTTTAGGAGTTATAACCATTTTAAGGTTTTGAAATTTTTTTTCTGGTGCAAAATATGACCCCCGCAGACGCCTAGTTTAGGAGTTATAGCCATTTTAAGGTGTTGAAATTTTTTTTTCTGGTGCAAAATATGACCCCCGCAGACGCCTGGTTTAGGAGTTATAGCCATTTTAAGGTTTTGAAATTTTTTTTTCTGGTGCAAAACATGACCCCCGCAGACGCCTAGTTTAGGAGTAATAGCCATTTTAAGGTTTTGAAATTTTTTTTTTCTGGTGCAAAATATGACCCCCGCAGACGCCTAGTTTAGGAGTTATAGCCATTTTAAGGTTTTGAAATTTTTTTTTCTGGTGCAAAATATGACCCCCGCAGACGCCTAGTTTAGGAGTTATAGCCATTTTAAGGTTTTGAAATTTTTTTTTCTGGTGCAAAATATGACCCCCGTAGACGCCTAGTTTAGGAGTTATAGCCATTTTAAGGTTTTGAAATTTTTTTTTCTGGTGCAAAATATGACCCCCGCAGACGCCTAGTTTAGGAGTTATAGCCATTTTAAGGTTTTGAAAATTTTTTTTCTGGTGCAAAATATGACCCCCGCAGACGCCTAGTTTAGGAGTTATAGCCATTTTAAGGTTTTGAAATTTTTTTTTCTGGTGCAAAATATGACCCCCGCAGACGCCTAGTTTAGGAGTTATAGCCATTTTAAGGTTTTGAAATTTTTTTTTCTGGTGCAAAATATGACCCCCGCAGACGCCTGGTTTATGAGTTATAGCCATTTTAAGGTTTTGAAATTTTTTTTTCTGGTGCAAAATATGACCCTCGCAGACGCCTGGTTTAGGAGTTATAGCCATTTTAAGATTTTGAAATTTTTTTTTTCTGCTGCGAAATATGACCCCCTAGTTTAGGAGTTATAGCCATTTTAAGGTTTTGAAATTTTTTTTTCTGGTGCAAAATATGACCCCCGCAGACGCCTAGTTTAGGAGTTATAGCCATTTTAAGGTTTTGAAATTTTTTTTTTCTGGTGCAAAATATGACCCCCGCAGACGCCTAGTTTAGGAGTTATAGCCATTTTAAGGTTTTGAAATTTATTTTTTCTGGTGCAAAATATGACCCCCGCAGACGCCTAGTTTAGGAGTTATAGCCATTTTAAGGTTTTGAAATTTTTTTTTCTGGTGCAAAATATGACCCCCGCAGACGCCTAGTTTAGGAGTTATAGCCATTTTAAGGTTTTGAAATTTTTTTTTCTGGTGCAAAATATGACCCCCGCAGACGCCTGGTTTAGGAGTTATAGCCATTTTAAGGTTTTGAAATTTTTTTTTCTGGTGCAAAATATGACCCTCGCAGACGCCTGGTTTAGGAGTTATAGCCATTTTAAGGTTTTGAAATTTTTTTTTTTCTGCTGCGAAATATGACCTCCTAGTTTAGGAGTTATAGCCATTTTAAGGTTTTGAAATTTTTTTTTCTGGTGCAAAATATGACCCCCGCAGACACCTAGTTTAGGAGTTATAGCCATGTTAAGGTTTTGAAATTTTTTTTTCTGGTGCAAAATATGACCCCCGCAGACGCCTAGTTTAGGAGTTATAGCCATTTTAAGGTTTTGAAATTTTTTTTTTCTGGTGCAAAATATGACCCCCGCAGACGCCTAGTTTAGGAGTTATAGCCATTTTAAGGTTTTGAAATTTTTTTTCTGGTGCAAAATATGACCCCCGCTGACGCCTGGTTTAGGAGTTATAGCCATTTTAAGGTTTTGAAATTTTTTTTTTCTGGTGCAAAATATGACCCCCGCAGACGCCTAGTTTAGGAGTTATAGCCATTTTAAGGTTTTGAAATTTTTTTTTCTGGCGCAAAATATGACCCCCGCAGACGCCTAGTTTAGGAGTTATAGCCATTTTAAGGTTTTGAAATTTTTTTTTCTGGCGCAAAATATGACCCCCGCTGACGCCTGGTTTAGGAGTTATAGCCATTTTAAGGTTTTGAAATTTTTTTTTTCTGGTGCAAAATATGACCCCCGCTGACGCCTGGTTTAGGAGTTATAGCCATTTTAAGGTTTTGAAATTTTTTTTTTTCTGGTGCAAAATATGACCCCCGCAGACGCCTAGTTTAGGAGTTATAGCCATTTTAAGGTTTTGAAATTTTTTTTTTCTAGTGCAAAATATGACCCCCGCAGACGCCTAGTTTAGGAGTTATAGCCATTTTAAAGTTTTGAAATTTTTTTTTTCTGGTGCAAAATATGACCCCCGCAGACGCCTAGTTTAGGAGTTATAGCCATTTTAAGATTTTGAAATTTTTTTTTCTGGTGCAAAATATGACCCCCGCAGACGCCTAGTTTAGGAGTTATAGCCATTTTAAGGTTTTGAAATTTTTTTTTCTGGTGCAAAATATGACCCCCGCAGACGCCTAGTTTAGGAGTTATAGCCATTTTAAGGTTTTGAAATTTTTTTTTTCTGGTGCAAAATATGACCCCCGCAGACGCCTAGTTTAGGAGTTATAGCCATTTTAAAGTTTTGAAATTTTTTTTTTCTGGTGCAAAATATGACCCCCGCAGACGCCTAGTTTAGGAGTTATAGCCATTTTAAGGTTTTGAAATTTTTTTTTCTGGTGCAAAATATGACCCCCGCAGACGTCTAGTTTAGGAGTTATAGCCATTTTAAGGTTTTGAAATTTTTTTTTCTGGTGCAAAATATGACCCCCGCAGACGCCTAGCCTAGGAGTTATAGCCATTTTAAGGTTTTGAAATTTTTTTTTTCTAGTGCAAAATATGACCCCCGCAGACGCCTAGTTTAGGAGTTATAGCCATTTTAAAGTTTTGAAATTTTTTTTTTCTGGTGCAAAATATGACCCCCGCAGACGTCTAGTTTAGGAGTTATAGCCATTTTAAGGTTTTGAAATTTTTTTTTCTGGTGCAAAATATGACCCCCGCAGACGCCTAGTTTAGGAGTTATAGCCATTTTAAGGTTTTGAAATTTTTTTTTCTGGTGCAAAATATGACCCCCGCAGACGCCTAGTTTAGGAGTTATAGCCATTTTAAGGTTTTGAAATTTTTTTTTTCTGGTGCAAAATATGACCCCCGCAGACGCCTACTTTAGGAGTTATAGCCATTTTAAGGTTTTGAAATTTTTTTTTCTGGTGCAAAATATGACCCCTGCAGACGCCTAGTTTAGGAGTTATAGCCATTTTAAGGTTTTGAAATTTTTTTTTCTAGTGCAAAATATGACCCTCGCAGACGCCTGGTTTAGGAGTTATAGCCATTTTAAGGTTTTGAAATTTTTTTTTTTCTGCTGCGAAATATGACCCCCTAGTTTAAGAGTTATAACCATTTTAAGGTTTTGAAATTTTTTTTTCTGGTGCAAAATATGACCTCCGCAGACGCCTAGTTTAGGAGTTATAGCCATTTTAAGGTTTTGAAATTTTTTTTTCTGGTGCAAAATATGACCCCCGCAGACGTCTAGTTTAGGAGTTATAGCCATTTTAAGGTTTTGAAATTTTTTTTTCTGGTGCAAAATATGACCCCCGCAGACGCCTAGTTTAGGAGTTATAGCCATTTTAAGGTTTTGAAATTTTTTTTTTCTACTGCAAAATATGACCCCCGCAGACGCCTAGTTTAGGAGTTATAGCCATTTTAAAGTTTTGAAATTTTTTTTTTGTGGTGCAAAATATGACCCCCGCAGACGCCTAGTTTAGGAGTTATAGCCATTTTAAGGTTTTGAAATTTTTTTTTCTGGTGCAAAATATGACCCCCGCTGACGCCTGGTTTAGGAGTTATAGCCATTTTAAGGTTTGAAATTTTTTTTTTCTGGTGCAAAATATGACTCCCGCAGACGCCTAGTTTAGGAGTTATAGCCATTTTAAGGTTTTGAAATTTTTTTTTCTGGTGCAAAATATGACCCCCGCAGACGCCTAGTTTAGGAGTTATAGCCATTTTAAGGTTTTGAAATTTTTTTTTCTGGTGCAAAATATGACCCCCGCAGACGACTAGTTTAGGAGTTATAGCCATTTTAAGGTTTTGAAATTTTTTTTTCTGGTGCAAAATATGACCCCCGCAGACGCCTAGTTTAGGAGTTATAGCCATTTTAAGGTTTTGAAATTTTTTTTTCTGGTGCAAAATATGACCCCCGCAGATGCCTAGTTTAGGAGTTATAGCCATTTTAAGGTTTTGAAATTTTTTTTTTCTGGTGCAAAATATGACCCCCGCAGACGCCTAGTTTAGGAGTTATAGCCATTTTAAGGTTTTGAAATTTTTTTTTCTGGTGCAAAATATGACCCCCGCAGACGCCTAGTTTAGGAGTTATAGCCATTTTAAGGTTTTGAAATTTTTTTTTCTGGTGCAAAAAATGACCCCCGCAGACGACTAGTTTAGGAGTTATAGCCATTTTAAGGTTTTGAAATTTTTTTTTTCTGGTGCAAAATATGACCCCCGCTGACGCCTGGTTTAGGAGTTATAGCCATTTTAAGGTTTGAAATTTTTTTTTTCTGGTGCAAAATATGACCCCCGCAGACGCCTAGTTTAGGAGTTATAGCCATTTTAAGGTTTTGAAATTTTTTTTTCTGGTGCAAAATATGACCCCCGCAGACGCCTAGTTTAGGAGTTATAGCCATTTTAAGGTTTTGAAATTTTTTTTTTCTGGTGCAATATATGACCCCCGCAGACGACTAGTTTAGGAGTTATAGCCATTTTAAGGTTTTGAAATTTTTTTTTCTGGTGCAAAATATGACCCCCGCAGACGCCTAGTTTAGAAGTTATAGCCATTTTAAGGTTTTGAAATTTTTTTTTCTGGTGCAAAATATGACCCCCGCAGACGCCTAGTTTAGGAGTTATAGCCATTTTAAGGTTTTGAAATTTTTTTTTATAGTGCAAAATATGACCCCCGCAGATGCCTAGTTTAGGAGTTATAGCCATTTTAAGGTTTTGAAATTTTTTTTTTCTGGTGCAATATATGACCCCCGCAGACGACTAGTTTAGGAGTTATAGCCATTTTAAGGTTTTGAAATTTTTTTTTCTGGTGCAAAATATGACCCCCGCAGACGCCTAGTTTAGGAGTTATAGCCATTTTAAGGTTTTGAAATTTTTTTTTCTGGTGCAAAATATGACCCCCGCAGATGCCTAGTTTAGGAGTTATAGCCATTTTAAGGTTTTGAAATTTTTTTTTTCTGGTGCAAAATATGACCCCCGCAGACGCCTAGTTTAGGAGTTATAGCCATTTTAAGGTTTTGAAATTTTTTTTTCTGGTGCAAAATATGACCCCCGCAGACGCCTAGTTTAGGAGTTATAGCCATTTTAAGGTTTTGAAATTTTTTTTTTCTAGTGCAAAATATGACCCCCGCAGACGCCTAGTTTAGGAGTTATAGCCATTTTAAGGTTTTGAAATTTTTTTTTCTGGTGCAAAATATGACCCCCGCAGATGCCTAGTTTAGGAGTTATAGCCATTTTAAGGTTTTGAAATTTTTTTTTTCTGGTGCAAAATATGACCCCCGCAGACGCCTAGTTTAGGAGTTATAGCCATTTTAAGGTGTTGAAATTTTTGTTTCTGGTGCAAAATATGACCCCCGCAGACGCCTAGTTTAGGAGTTATAGCCATTTTAAGGTGTTGAAATTTTTGTTTCTGGTGCAAAATATGACCCCCGCAGACGCCTAGTTTAGGAGTTATGGCCATTTTAAGGTTTTGAAATTTTTTTTTTTGGTGCAAAATATGACCCCCGCAGACGCCTAGTTTAGGAGTTATAGCCATTTTAAGGTGTTGAAATTTTTGTTTCTGGTGCAAAATATGACCCCCGCAGACGCCTAGTTTAGGAGTTATAGCCATTTTAAGGTGTTGAAATTTTTGTTTCTGGTGCAAAATATGACCCCCGCAGACGCCTAGTTTAGGAGTTATGGCCATTTTAAGGTTTTGAAATTTTTTTTTTTGGTGCAAAATATGACCCCCGCAGACGCCTAGTTTAGGAGTTATAGCCATTTTAAGGTTTTGAAATTTTTTTTTCTGGTGCAAAATATGACCCCCGCAGACGCCTAGTTTAGGAGTTATAGCCATTTTAAGGTTTTGAAATTTTTTTTTCTGGTGCAAAATATGACCCCCGCAGACGCCTAGTTTAGGAGTTATAGCCATTTTAAGGTGTTGAAATTTTTGTTTCTGGTGCAAAATATGACCCCCGCAGACGCCTAGTTTAGGAGTTATGGCCATTTTAAGGTTTTGAAATTTTTTTTTTTGGTGCAAAATATGACCCCCGCAGACGCCTAGTTTAGGAGTTATAGCCATTTTAAGGTTTTGAAATTTTTTTTTCTGGTGCAAAATATGACCCCCGGAGACGCCTAGTTTAGGAGTTATAGCCATTTTAAGGTTTTGAAATTTTTTTTTCTGGTGCAAAATATGACCCCCGCAGACGCCTAGTTTAGGAGTTATAGCCATTTTAAGGTGTTGAAATTTTTGTTTCTGGTGCAAAATATGACCCCCGCAGACGCCTGGTTTAGGAGTTATAGCCATTTTAAGGTTTTGAAATTATTTTTTCTGGTGCAAAATATGACCCCCGCAGACGCCTAGTTTAGGAGTTATAGCCATTTTAAGGTTTTGAAATTTTTTTTTCTGGTGCAAAATATGACCCCCGCAGACGTCTAGTTTAGGAGTTATAACCATTTTAAGGTTTTGAAATTTTTTTTCTGGTGCAAAATATGACCCCCGCAGACGCCTAGTTTAGGAGTTATAGCCATTTTAAGGTGTTGAAATTTTTTTTTCTGGTGCAAAATATGACCCCCGCAGACGCCTGGTTTAGGAGTTATAGCCATTTTAAGGTTTTGAAATTTTTTTTTCTGGTGCAAAACATGACCCCCGCAGACGCCTAGTTTAGGAGTAATAGCCATTTTAAGGTTTTGAAATTTTTTTTTTCTGGTGCAAAATATGACCCCCGCAGACGCCTAGTTTAGGAGTTATAGCCATTTTAAGGTTTTGAAATTTTTTTTTCTGGTGCAAAATATGACCCCCGCAGACGCCTAGTTTAGGAGTTATAGCCATTTTAAGGTTTTGAAATTTTTTTTTCTGGTGCAAAATATGACCCCCGTAGACGCCTAGTTTAGGAGTTATAGCCATTTTAAGGTTTTGAAATTTTTTTTTCTGGTGCAAAATATGACCCCCGCAGACGCCTAGTTTAGGAGTTATAGCCATTTTAAGGTTTTGAAAATTTTTTTTCTGGTGCAAAATATGACCCCCGCAGACGCCTAGTTTAGGAGTTATAGCCATTTTAAGGTTTTGAAATTTTTTTTTCTGGTGCAAAATATGACCCCCGCAGACGCCTAGTTTAGGAGTTATAGCCATTTTAAGGTTTTGAAATTTTTTTTTCTGGTGCAAAATATGACCCCCGCAGACGCCTGGTTTATGAGTTATAGCCATTTTAAGGTTTTGAAATTTTTTTTTCTGGTGCAAAATATGACCCTCGCAGACGCCTGGTTTAGGAGTTATAGCCATTTTAAGATTTTGAAATTTTTTTTTTCTGCTGCGAAATATGACCCCCTAGTTTAGGAGTTATAGCCATTTTAAGGTTTTGAAATTTTTTTTTCTGGTGCAAAATATGACCCCCGCAGACGCCTAGTTTAGGAGTTATAGCCATTTTAAGGTTTTGAAATTTTTTTTTTCTGGTGCAAAATATGACCCCCGCAGACGCCTAGTTTAGGAGTTATAGCCATTTTAAGGTTTTGAAATTTTTTTTTTCTGGTGCAAAATATGACCCCCGCAGACGCCTAGTTTAGGAGTTATAGCCATTTTAAGGTTTTGAAATTTTTTTTTCTGGTGCAAAATATGACCCCCGCAGACGCCTAGTTTAGGAGTTATAGCCATTTTAAGGTTTTGAAATTTTTTTTTCTGGTGCAAAATATGACCCCCGCAGACGCCTGGTTTAGGAGTTATAGCCATTTTAAGGTTTTGAAATTTTTTTTTCTGGTGCAAAATATGACCCTCGCAGACGCCTGGTTTAGGAGTTATAGCCATTTTAAGGTTTTGAAATTTTTTTTTTTCTGCTGCGAAATATGACCTCCTAGTTTAGGAGTTATAGCCATTTTAAGGTTTTGAAATTTTTTTTTCTGGTGCAAAATATGACCCCCGCAGACACCTAGTTTAGGAGTTATAGCCATGTTAAGGTTTTGAAATTTTTTTTTCTGGTGCAAAATATGACCCCCGCAGACGCCTAGTTTAGGAGTTATAGCCATTTTAAGGTTTTGAAATTTTTTTTTTCTGGTGCAAAATATGACCCCCGCAGACGCCTAGTTTAGGAGTTATAGCCATTTTAAGGTTTTGAAATTTTTTTTCTGGTGCAAAATATGACCCCCGCTGACGCCTGGTTTAGGAGTTATAGCCATTTTAAGGTTTTGAAATTTTTTTTTTCTGGTGCAAAATATGACCCCCGCAGACGCCTAGTTTAGGAGTTATAGCCATTTTAAGGTTTTGAAATTTTTTTTTCTGGCGCAAAATATGACCCCCGCAGACGCCTAGTTTAGGAGTTATAGCCATTTTAAGGTTTTGAAATTTTTTTTTCTGGCGCAAAATATGACCCCCGCTGACGCCTGGTTTAGGAGTTATAGCCATTTTAAGGTTTTGAAATTTTTTTTTTCTGGTGCAAAATATGACCCCCGCTGACGCCTGGTTTAGGAGTTATAGCCATTTTAAGGTTTTGAAATTTTTTTTTTTCTGGTGCAAAATATGACCCCCGCAGACGCCTAGTTTAGGAGTTATAGCCATTTTAAGGTTTTGAAATTTTTTTTTTCTAGTGCAAAATATGACCCCCGCAGACGCCTAGTTTAGGAGTTATAGCCATTTTAAAGTTTTGAAATTTTTTTTTTCTGGTGCAAAATATGACCCCCGCAGACGCCTAGTTTAGGAGTTATAGCCATTTTAAGATTTTGAAATTTTTTTTTCTGGTGCAAAATATGACCCCCGCAGACGCCTAGTTTAGGAGTTATAGCCATTTTAAGGTTTTGAAATTTTTTTTTCTGGTGCAAAATATGACCCCCGCAGACGCCTAGTTTAGGAGTTATAGCCATTTTAAGGTTTTGAAATTTTTTTTTTCTGGTGCAAAATATGACCCCCGCAGACGCCTAGTTTAGGAGTTATAGCCATTTTAAAGTTTTGAAATTTTTTTTTTCTGGTGCAAAATATGACCCCCGCAGACGCCTAGTTTAGGAGTTATAGCCATTTTAAGGTTTTGAAATTTTTTTTTCTGGTGCAAAATATGACCCCCGCAGACGTCTAGTTTAGGAGTTATAGCCATTTTAAGGTTTTGAAATTTTTTTTTCTGGTGCAAAATATGACCCCCGCAGACGCCTAGCCTAGGAGTTATAGCCATTTTAAGGTTTTGAAATTTTTTTTTTCTAGTGCAAAATATGACCCCCGCAGACGCCTAGTTTAGGAGTTATAGCCATTTTAAAGTTTTGAAATTTTTTTTTTCTGGTGCAAAATATGACCCCCGCAGACGTCTAGTTTAGGAGTTATAGCCATTTTAAGGTTTTGAAATTTTTTTTTCTGGTGCAAAATATGACCCCCGCAGACGCCTAGTTTAGGAGTTATAGCCATTTTAAGGTTTTGAAATTTTTTTTTCTGGTGCAAAATATGACCCCCGCAGACGCCTAGTTTAGGAGTTATAGCCATTTTAAGGTTTTGAAATTTTTTTTTTCTGGTGCAAAATATGACCCCCGCAGACGCCTACTTTAGGAGTTATAGCCATTTTAAGGTTTTGAAATTTTTGTTTCTGGTGCAAAATATGACCCCTGCAGACGCCTAGTTTAGGAGTTATAGCCATTTTAAGGTTTTGAAATTTTTTTTCTAGTGCAAAATATGACCCTCGCAGACGCCTGGTTTAGGAGTTATAGCCATTTTAAGGTTTTGAAATTTTTTTTTTTCTGCTGCGAAATATGACCCCCTAGTTTAAGAGTTATAACCATTTTAAGGTTTTGAAATTTTTTTTTCTGGTGCAAAATATGACCTCCGCAGACGCCTAGTTTAGGAGTTATAGCCATTTTAAGGTTTTGAAATTTTTTTTTCTGGTGCAAAATATGACCCCCGCAGACGTCTAGTTTAGGAGTTATAGCCATTTTAAGGTTTTGAAATTTTTTTTTCTGGTGCAAAATATGACCCCCGCAGACGCCTAGTTTAGGAGTTATAGCCATTTTAAGGTTTTGAAATTTTTTTTTTCTACTGCAAAATATGACCCCCGCAGACGCCTAGTTTAGGAGTTATAGCCATTTTAAAGTTTTGAAATTTTTTTTTTGTGGTGCAAAATATGACCCCCGCAGACGCCTAGTTTAGGAGTTATAGCCATTTTAAGGTTTTGAAATTTTTTTTTCTGGTGCAAAATATGACCCCCGCTGACGCCTGGTTTAGGAGTTATAGCCATTTTAAGGTTTGAAATTTTTTTTTTCTGGTGCAAAATATGACTCCCGCAGACGCCTAGTTTAGGAGTTATAGCCATTTTAAGGTTTTGAAATTTTTTTTTCTGGTGCAAAATATGACCCCCGCAGACGCCTAGTTTAGGAGTTATAGCCATTTTAAGGTTTTGAAATTTTTTTTTCTGGTGCAAAATATGACCCCCGCAGACGACTAGTTTAGGAGTTATAGCCATTTTAAGGTTTTGAAATTTTTTTTTCTGGTGCAAAATATGACCCCCGCAGACGCCTAGTTTAGGAGTTATAGCCATTTTAAGGTTTTGAAATTTTTTTTTCTGGTGCAAAATATGACCCCCGCAGATGCCTAGTTTAGGAGTTATAGCCATTTTAAGGTTTTGAAATTTTTTTTTTCTGGTGCAAAATATGACCCCCGCAGACGCCTAGTTTAGGAGTTATAGCCATTTTAAGGTTTTGAAATTTTTTTTTCTGGTGCAAAATATGACCCCCGCAGACGCCTAGTTTAGGAGTTATAGCCATTTTAAGGTTTTGAAATTTTTTTTTCTGGTGCAAAAAATGACCCCCGCAGACGACTAGTTTAGGAGTTATAGCCATTTTAAGGTTTTGAAATTTTTTTTTTCTGGTGCAAAATATGACCCCCGCTGACGCCTGGTTTAGGAGTTATAGCCATTTTAAGGTTTGAAATTTTTTTTTTCTGGTGCAAAATATGACCCCCGCAGACGCCTAGTTTAGGAGTTATAGCCATTTTAAGGTTTTGAAATTTTTTTTTCTGGTGCAAAATATGACCCCCGCAGACGCCTAGTTTAGGAGTTATAGCCATTTTAAGGTTTTGAAATTTTTTTTTTCTGGTGCAATATATGACCCCCGCAGACGACTAGTTTAGGAGTTATAGCCATTTTAAGGTTTTGAAATTTTTTTTTCTGGTGCAAAATATGACCCCCGCAGACGCCTAGTTTAGGAGTTATAGCCATTTTAAGGTTTTGAAATTTTTTTTTCTGGTGCAAAATATGACCCCCGCAGACGCCTAGTTTAGGAGTTATAGCCATTTTAAGGTTTTGAAATTTTTTTTTATAGTGCAAAATATGACCCCCGCAGATGCCTAGTTTAGGAGTTATAGCCATTTTAAGGTTTTGAAATTTTTTTTTTCTGGTGCAATATATGACCCCCGCAGACGACTAGTTTAGGAGTTATAGCCATTTTAAGGTTTTGAAATTTTTTTTTCTGGTGCAAAATATGACCCCCGCAGACGCCTAGTTTAGGAGTTATAGCCATTTTAAGGTTTTGAAATTTTTTTTTCTGGTGCAAAATATGACCCCCGCAGATGCCTAGTTTAGGAGTTATAGCCATTTTAAGGTTTTGAAATTTTTTTTTTCTGGTGCAAAATATGACCCCCGCAGACGCCTAGTTTAGGAGTTATAGCCATTTTAAGGTTTTGAAATTTTTTTTTCTGGTGCAAAATATGACCCCCGCAGACGCCTAGTTTAGGAGTTATAGCCATTTTAAGGTTTTGAAATTTTTTTTTTCTAGTGCAAAATATGACCCCCGCAGACGCCTAGTTTAGGAGTTATAGCCATTTTAAAGTTTTGAAATTTTTTTTTTGTGGTGCAAAATATGACCCCCGCAGACGCCTAGTTTAGGAGTTATAGCCATTTTAAGGTTTTGAAATTTTTTTTTCTGGTGCAAAATATGACCCCCGCTGACGCCTGGTTTAGGAGTTATAGCCATTTTAAGGTTTGAAATTTTTTTTTTCTGGTGCAAAATATGACTCCCGCAGACGCCTAGTTTAGGAGTTATAGCCATTTTAAGGTTTTGAAATTTTTTTTTCTGGTGCAAAATATGACCCCCGCAGACGCCTAGTTTAGGAGTTATAGCCATTTTAAGGTTTTGAAATTTTTTTTTCTGGTGCAAAATATGACCCCCGCAGACGACTAGTTTAGGAGTTATAGCCATTTTAAGGTTTTGAAATTTTTTTTTCTGGTGCAAAATATGACCCCCGCAGACGCCTAGTTTAGGAGTTATAGCCATTTTAAGGTTTTGAAATTTTTTTTTCTGGTGCAAAATATGACCCCCGCAGATGCCTAGTTTAGGAGTTATAGCCATTTTAAGGTTTTGAAATTTTTTTTTTCTGGTGCAAAATATGACCCCCGCAGACGCCTAGTTTAGGAGTTATAGCCATTTTAAGGTTTTGCAATTTTTTTTTCTGGTGCAAAATATGACCCCGCAGACGCCTAGTTTAGGAGTTATAGCCATTTTAAGGTTTTGAAATTTTTTTTTCTGGTGCAAAAAATGACCCCCGCAGACGACTAGTTTAGGAGTTATAGCCATTTTAAGGTTTTGAAATTTTTTTTTTCTGGTGCAAAATATGACCCCCGCTGACGCCTGGTTTAGGAGTTATAGCCATTTTAAGGTTTGAAATTTTTTTTTTCTGGTGCAAAATATGACCCCCGCAGACGCCTAGTTTAGGAGTTATAGCCATTTTAAGGTTTTGAAATTTTTTTTTCTGGTGCAAAATATGACCCCCGCAGACGCCTAGTTTAGGAGTTATAGCCATTTTAAGGTTTTGAAATTTTTTTTTTCTGGTGCAATATATGACCCCCGCAGACGACTAGTTTAGGAGTTATAGCCATTTTAAGGTTTTGAAATTTTTTTTTCTGGTGCAAAATATGACCCCCGCAGACGCCGAGTTTAGGAGTTATAGCCATTTTAAGGTTTTGAAATTTTTTTTTCTAGTGCAAAATATGACCCCCGCAGATGCCTAGTTTAGGAGTTATAGCCATTTTAAGGTTTTGAAATTTTTTTTTTCTGGTGCAAAATATGACCCCCGCAGACGCCTAGTTTAGGAGTTATAGCCATTTTAAGGTTTTGAAATTTTTTTTTCTGGTGCAAAATATGACCCCCGCAGACGCCTAGTTTAGGAGTTATAGCCATTTTAAGGTTTTGAAATTTTTTTTTTCTGGTGCAATATATGACCCCCGCAGACGACTAGTTTAGGAGTTATAGCCATTTTAAGGTTTTGAAATTTTTTTTTCTGGTGCAAAATATGACCCCCGCAGACGCCTAGTTTAGGAGTTATAGCCATTTTAAGGTTTTGAAATTTTTTTTTCTGGTGCAAAATATGACCCCCGCAGATGCCTAGTTTAGGAGTTATAGCCATTTTAAGGTTTTGAAATTTTTTTTTTCTGGTGCAAAATATGACCCCCGCAGACGCCTAGTTTAGGAGTTATAGCCATTTTAAGGTTTTGAAATTTTTTTTTCTGGTGCAAAATATGACCCCCGCAGACGACTAGTTTAGGAGTTATAGCCATTTTAAGGTTTTGAAATTTTTTTTTTCTGGTGCAAAATATGACCCCCGCTGACGCCTGGTTTAGGAGTTATAGCCATTTTAAGGTTTGAAATTTTTTTTTTCTGGTGCAAAATATGACCCCCGCAGACGCCTAGTTTAGGAGTTATAGCCATTTTAAGGTTTTGAAATTTTTTTTTCTGGTGCAAAATATGACCCCCGCAGACGCCTAGTTTAGGAGTTATAGCCATTTTAAGGTTTTGAAATTTTTTTTTTCTGGTGCAATATATGACCCCCGCAGACGACTAGTTTAGGAGTTATAGCCATTTTAAGGTTTTGAAATTTTTTTTTCTGGTGCAAAATATGACCCCCGCAGACGCCTAGTTTAGGAGTTATAGCCATTTTAAGGTTTTGAAATTTTTTTTTCTGGTGCAAAATATGACCCCCGCAGATGCCTAGTTTAGGAGTTATAGCCATTTTAAGGTTTTGAAATTTTTTTTTCTGGTGCAAAATATGACCCCCGCAGACGCCTAGTTTAGGAGTTATAGCCATTTTAAGGTTTTGAATTTTTTTTTTCTGGTGCAAAATATGACCCCTGCTGACGCCTGGTTTAGGAGTTATAGCCATTTTAAGGTTTTGAAATTTTTTTTTCTAGTGCAAAATATGACCCCCGCAGATGCCTAGTTTAGGAGTTATAGCCATTTTAAGGTTTTGAAATTTTTTTTTTCTGGTGCAAAATATGACCCCCGCAGACGCCTAGTTTAGGAGTTATAGCCATTTTAAGGTTTTGAAATTTTTTTTTTCTGGTGCAAAATATGACCCCCGCAGACGCCTAGTTTAGGAGTTATAGCCATTTTAAGGTTTTGAAATTTTTTTTTCTGGCGCAAAATATGACCCCCGCAAACGCCTAGTTTAGGAGTTATAGCCATTTTAAGGTTTTGAAATTTTTTTTCTGGTGCAAAATATGACCCCCGCAGACGCCTAGTTTAGGAGTTATAGCCATTTTAAGGTTTTGAAATTTTTTTTTCTGGTGCAAAATATGACCCCCGCTGACGCCTGGTTTAGGAGTTATAGCCATTTTAAGGTTTTGAAAATTTTTTTTTCTGGTGCAAAATATGACCCCCGCAGACGCCTAGTTTAGGAGTTATAGCCATTTTAAGGTTTTGAAAATTTTTTTTTCTGGTGCAAAATATGACCCCCGCAGACGCCTAGTTTAGGAGTTATAGCCATTTCAAGGTTTTGAAATTTTTTTTTCTGGTGCAAAATATGACCCCCGCTGACGTCTGGTTTAGGAGTTATAGCCATTTTAAGGTTTTGAAATTTTTTTTTTCTGGTGCAAAATATGACCCCCGCAGACGCCTAGTTTAGGAGTTATAGCCATTTTAAGGTTTTGAAAATTTTTTTTTCTGGTGCAAAATATGACCCCCGCAGACGCCTAGTTTAGGAGTTATAGCCATTTTAAAGTTTTGAAATTTTTTTTTTCTGGTGCAAAATATGACCCCCGCAGACGCCTAGTTTAGGAGTTATAGCCATTTTAAGGTTTTGAGTTTTTTTTTTCTGGTGCAAAATATGACCCCCGCTGACGTCTGGTTTAGGAGTTATAGCCATTTTAAGGTTTTGAAATTTTTTTTTTCTGGTGCAAAATATGACCCCCGCAGACGCCTAGTTTAGGAGTTATAGCCATTTTAAGGTTTTGAAATTTTTTTTTTCTGGTGCAAAATATGACCCCCGCAGACGCCTAGTTAAGGAGTTATAGCCATTTTAAGGTTTTGAAATTTTTTTTTCTGGTGAAAAATATGACCCCCGCAGACGCCTAGTTTAGGAGTTATAGCCATTTTAAGGTTTTGAAATTTTTTTTCTGGTGCAAAATATGACCCCCGCTGACGCGTTGTTTAGGAGTTATAGCCATTTTAAGGTTTTGAAATTTTTTTTCTGGTGCAAAATATGACCCCCGCAGACGCCTAGTTTAGGAGTTATAGCCATTTTAAGGTTTTGAAATTTTTTTTTCTGGTGCAAAATATGAACCCCGCAGACGCCTAGTTTAGGAGTTATAGCCATTTTAAGGTTTTGAAATTTTTTTTTCTGGTGCAAAATATGACCCCCGCAGACGCCTAGTTTAGGAGTTATAGCCATTTTAAGGTTTTGAATTTTTTTTTTCTGGTGCAAAATATGACCCCCGCTGACGTCTGGTTTAGGAGTTATAGCCATTTTAAGGTTTTGAAATTTTTTTTTCTGGTGCAAAATATGACCCCCGCAGACGCCTAGTTTAGGAGTTATAGCCATTTTAAGGTTTTGAAAATTTTTTTTTCTGGTGCAAAATATGACCCCCGCAGACGCCTAGTTTAGGAGTTATAGCCATTTTAAAGTTTTGAAATTTTTTTTTTCTGGTGCAAAATATGACCCCCGCAGACGCCTAGTTTAGGAGTTATAGCCATTTTAAGGTTTTGAATTTTTTTTTTCTGGTGCAAAATATGACCCCCGCTGACGTCTGGTTTAGGAGTTATAGCCATTTTAAGGTTTTGAAATTTTTTTTTTCTGGTGCAAAATATGACCCCCGCAGACGCCTAGTTAAGGAGTTATAGCCATTTTAAGGTTTTGAAATTTTTTTTTCTGGTGCAAAATATGACCCCCGCAGACGCCTAGTTTAGGAGTTATAGCCATTTTAAAGTTTTGAAATTTTTTTTTTCTGGTGCAAAATATGACCCCCGCTGACGTCTGGTTTAGGAGTTATAGCCATTTTAAGGTTTTGAAATTTTTTTTTCTGGTGCAAAATATGACCCCCGCAGACGCCTAGTTTAGGAGTTATAGCCATTTTAAGGTTTTGAAATTTTTTTTTTCTGGTGCAAAATATGACCCCCGCAGACGCCTAGTTAAGGAGTTATAGCCATTTTAAGGTTTTGAAATTTTTTTTTCTGGTGAAAAATATGACCCCCGCAGACGCCTAGTTTAGGAGTTATAGCCATTTTAAGGTTTTGAAATTTTTTTTTCTGGTGCAAAATATGACCCCCGCAGACGCGTAGTTTAGGAGTTATAGCCATTTTAAGGTTTTGAAATTTTTTTTTCTGGTGCAAAATATGACCCCCGCAGACGCCTAGTTTAGGAGTTATAGCCATTTTAAGGTTTTGAAATTTTTTTTTCTGGTGCAAAATATGACCCCCGCAGACGCCTAGTTTAGGAGTTATAGCCATTTTAAGGTTTTGAAATTTTTTTTTTCTGGTGCAAAATATGACCCCTGCAGACGCCTAGTTTAGGAGTTATAGCCATTTTAAGGTTTTGAAATTTTTTTTTCTGGTGCAAAATATGACCCCCGCAGACGCCTGGTTTAGGAGTTATAGCCATTTTAAGGTTTTGAAATTTTTTTTTTTCTGCTGCGAAATATTACCCCCGCAGACGCCTAGTTTAGGGGTTATAGCCATTTTAAGGTTTTGAAATTTTTTTTTCTGGTGCAAAATATGACCCCCGCAGACGCCTAGTTTAGGAGTTATAGCCATTTTAAGGTTTTGAAATTTTTTTTTCTGGTGCAAAACGCCTAATTTAGGAGTTATAGCCATTTTAAGGTTTTGAAATTTTTTTTTCTGGTGCAAAATATGACCCCCGCTGACGCCTGGTTTAGGAGGTATAGCCATCTTAAGGTTTTGAAATTTTTTTTTTTCTTGTGCAAAATATGACCCCCGCAGACGCCTAGTTTAGGAGTTATAGCCATTTTAAGGTTTTGAAATTTTTTTTTCTGGTGCAAAATATGACCCCCGCAGACGCCTAGTTTAGGAGTTGTAGTCATTTTAAGGTTTTCAAATTTTTTTTTCTGGTGCAAAATATGACCCCCGCAGACGCCTAGTTTAGGAGTTATAGCCATTTTAAGGTTTTGAAATTTTTTTTTCTGGTGCAAAATATGACCCCCGCAGACGCCTAGTTTAGGAGTTATAGCCATTTTAAGGTTTTGAAATTTTTCTTTCTGGTGCAAAATATGACCCCCGCAGACGCCTAGTTTAGGAGTTATAGCCATTTTAAGGTTTTGAAATTTTTTTTTCTGGTGCAAAATATGACCCCCGGAGACGCCTAGTTTAGGAGTTATAGCCATTTTAAGGTTTTGAAATTTTTTTTTCTGGTGCAAAATATGACCCCCGCAGACGCCTAGTTTAGGAGTTATAGCCATTTTAAGGTTTTGAAATTTTTTTTTCTGGTGCAAAATATGACCCCCGCTGACGTCTGGTTTTGGAGTTATAGCCATTTTAAGGTTTTGAAATTTTTTTTTTCTGGTGCAAAATATGACCCCCGCAGACGCCTAGTTTAGGAGTTATAGCCATTTTAAGGTTTTGAAATTTTTTTTTTCTAGTGCAAAATATGACCCCCGCAGACGCCTAGTTTAGGAGTTATAGCCATTTTAAAGTTTTGAAATTTTTTTTTTTGCGGTGCAAAATATGACCCCCGCAGACGCCTAGTTTAGGAGTTATAGCCATTTTAAGGTTTTGAAATTTTTTTTTCTGGTGCAAAATATGACCCCCGCTGACGCCTGGTTTAGGAGTTATAGCCATTTTAAGGTTTGAAATTTTTTTTTTCTGGTGCAAAATATGACTCCCGCAGACGCCTAGTTTAGGAGTTATAGCCATTTTAAGGTTTTGAAATTTTTTTTTCTGGTGCAAAATATGACCCCCGCAGATGCCTAGTTTAGGAGTTATAGCCATTTTAAGGTTTTGAAATTTTTTTTTTCTGGTGCAAAATATGACCCCCGCAGACGCCTAGTTTAGGAGTTATAGCCATTTTAAGGTTTGAAATTTTTTTTTTCAGGTGCAAAATATGACTCCGCAGACGCCTAGTTTAGGAGTTATAGCCATTTTAAGGTTTTGAAATTTTTTTTTCTGGTGCAAAATATGACCCCCGCAGACGCCTAGTTTAGGAGTTATAGCCATTTTAAGGTTTTGAAATTTTTTTTTCTGGTGCAAAATATGACCCCCGCAGACGACTAGTTTAGGAGTTATAGCCATTTTAAGGTTTTGAAATTTTTTTTTCTGGTGCAAAATATGACCCCCGCAGACGCCTAGTTTAGGAGTTATAGCCATTTTAAGGTTTTGAAATTTTTTTTTCTAGTGCAAAATATGACCCCCGCAGATGCCTAGTTTAGGAGTTATAGCCATTTTAAGGTTTTGAAATTTTTTTTTTCTGGTGCAAAATATGACCCCCGCAGACGCCTAGTTTAGGAGTTATAGCCATTTTAAGGTTTTGAAATTTTTTTTTCTGGTGCAAAATATGACCCCCGCAGACGCCTAGTTTAGGAGTTATAGCCATTTTAAGGTTTTGAAATTTTTTTTTCTGGTGCAAAATATGACCCCTGCTGACGCCTGGTTTAGGAGTTATAGCCATTTTAAGGTTTTGAAATTTTTTTTTTCTGGTGCAAAATATGACCCCCGCAGACGCCTAGTTTAGGAGTTATAGCCATTTTAAGGTTTTGAAATTTTTTTTTCTGGTGCAAAATATGACCCCCGCTGACGCCTGGTTTAGGAGTTATAGCCATTTTAAGGTTTTGAAAATTTTTTTTTCTGGTGCAAAATATGACCCCCGCAGACGCCTAGTTTAGGAGTTATAGCCATTTTAAGGTTTTGAAAATTTTTTTTTCTGGTGCAAAATATGACCCCCGCAGACGCCTAGTTTAGGAGTTATAGCCATTTCAAGGTTTTGAAATTTTTTTTTCTGGTGCAAAATATGACCCCCGCTGACGTCTGGTTTAGGAGTTATAGCCATTTTAAGGTTTTGAAATTTTTTTTTTCTGGTGCAAAATATGACCCCCGCAGACGCCTAGTTTAGGAGTTATAGCCATTTTAAGGTTTTGAAAATTTTTTTTTCTGGTGCAAAATATGACCCCCGCAGACGCCTAGTTTAGGAGTTATAGCCATTTTAAAGTTTTGAAATTTTTTTTTTCTGGAGCAAAATATGACCCCCGCAGACGCCTAGTTTAGGAGTTATAGCCATTTTAAGGTTTTGAATTTTTTTTTTCTGGTGCAAAATATGACCCCCGCTGACGTCTGGTTTAGGAGTTATAGCCATTTTAAGGTTTTGAAATTTTTTTTTTCTGGTGCAAAATATGACCCCCGCAGACGCCTAGTTTAGGAGTTATAGCCATTTTAAGGTTTTGAAATTTTTTTTTTCTGGTGCAAAATATGACCCCCGCAGACGCCTAGTTAAGGAGTTATAGCCATTTTAAGGTTTTGAAATTTTTTTTTCTGGTGAAAAATATGACCCCCGCAGACGCCTAGTTTAGGAGTTATAGCCATTTTAAGGTTTTGAAATTTTTTTTTCTGGTGCAAAATATGACCCCCGCAGACGCGTAGTTTAGGAGTTATAGCCATTTTAAGGTTTTGAAATTTTTTTTTCTGGTGCAAAATATGACCCCCGCAGACGCCTAGTTTAGGAGTTATAGCCATTTTAAGGTTTTGAAATTTTTTTTTCTGGTGCAAAATATGACCCCCGCAGACGCCTAGTTTAGGAGTTATAGCAATTTTAAGGTTTTGAAATTTTTTTTTCTGGTGCAAAATATGACCCCCGCAGACGCCTAGTTTAGGAGTTATAGCCATTTTAAGGTTTTGAAATTTTTTTTTCTGGTGCAAAATATGACCCCCGCAGACGCCTAGTTTAGGAGTTGTAGTCATTTTAAGGTTTTGAAATTTTTTTTTCTGGTGCAAAATATGACCCCCGCAGACGCCTAGTTTAGGAGTTATAGCCATTTTAAGGTTTTGAAATTTTTTTTTCTGGTGCAAAATATGACCCCCGCAGACGCCTAGTTTAGGAGTTGTAGTCATTTTAAGGTTTTGAAATTTTTTTTTCTGGTGCAAAATATGACCCCCGCAGACGCCTAGTTTAGGAGTTATAGCCATTTTAAGGTTTTGAAATTTTTTTTTCTGGTGCAAAATATGACCCCCGCAGACGCCTAGTTTAGGAGTTATAGCCATTTTAAGGTTTTGAAATTTTTTTTTCTGGTGCAAAATATGACCCCCGCAGACGCCTAGTTTAGGAGTTATAGCCATTTTAAGGTTTTGAAATTTTTTTTTTCTGGTGCAAAATATGACCCCCGCAGACGCCTAGTTTAGGAGTTATAGCCATTTTAAGGTTTTGAAATTTTTTTTTCTGGTGCAAAAAATGACCCCCGCAGACGCCTAGTTTAGGAGTTATAGCCATTTTAAGGTTTTGAAATTTTTTTTTCTGGTGCAAAATATGACCCCCGCAGACGCCTGGTTTAGGAGTTATAGCCATTTTAAGGTTTTGAAATTTTTTTTTCTGGTGCAAAATATGACCCCCGCAGACGCCTAGTTTAGGAGTTGTTGTCATTTTAAGGTTTTGAAATTTTTTTTTCTGGTGCAAAATATGACCCCCGCAGACGCCTAGTTTAGGAGTTATAGCCATTTTAAGGTTTTGAAATTTTTTTTTCTGGTGCAAAATATGACCCCCGCAGACGCCTAGTTTAGGAGTTATAGCCATTTTAAGGTTTTGAAATTTTTTTTTCTGGTGCAAAATATGACCCCCGCAGACGCCTAGTTTAGGAGTTATAGCCATTTTAAGGTTTTGAAATTTTTTTTTTCTGGTGCAAAATATGACCCCCGCAGACGCCTAGTTTAGGAGTTATAGCCATTTTAAGGTTTTGAAATTTTTTTTTTCTGGTGCAAAATATGACCCCCGCAGACGCCTAGTTTAGGAGTTATAGCCATTTTAAGGTTTTGAAATTTTTTTTTCTGGTGCAAAATATGACTCCCGCAGACGCCTGGTTTAGGAGTTATAGACATTTTAAGGTTTTGAAATTTTTTTTTTTCTGCTGCGAAATATTACCCCCGCAGACGCCTAGTTTAGGGGTTATAGCCATTTTAAGGTTTTGAAATTTTTTTTTCTGGTGCAAAATATGACCCCCGCAGACGCCTAGTTTAGGAGTTATAGCCATTTTAAGGTTTTGAAATTTTTTTTTCTGGTGCAAAACGCCTAATTTAGGAGTTATAGCCATTTCAAGGTTTTGAAATTTTTTTTTCTGGTGCAAAATATGACCCCCGCTGACGCCTGGTTTAGGAGGTATAGCCATCTTAAGGTTTTGAAATTTTTTTTTTCTTGTGCAAAATATGACCCCCGCAGACGCCTAGTTTAGGAGTTATAGCCATTTTAAGGTTTTGAAATTTTTTTTTCTGGTGCAAAATATGACCCCCGCAGACGCCTAGTTTAGGAGTTATAGCCATTTTAAGGTTTTGAAATTTTTCTTTCTGGTGCAAAATATGACCCCCGCAGACGCCTAGTTTAGGAGTTATAGCCATTTTAAGGTTTTGAAATTTTTTTTTCTGGTGCAAAATATGACCCCCGGAGACGATTAGTTTAGGAGTTATAGCCATTTTAAGGTTTTGAAATTTTTTTTTCTGGTGCAAAATATGACCCCCGCAGACGCCTAGTTTAGGAGTTATAGCCATTTTAAGGTTTTGAAATTTTTTTTTCTGGTGCAAAATATGACCCCCGCTGACGTCTGGTTTTGGAGTTATAGCCATTTTAAGGTTTTGAAATATTTTTTTTCTGGTGCAAAATATGACCCCCGCAGACGCCTAGTTTAGGAGTTATAGCCATTTTAAGGTTTTGAAATTTTTTTTTTCTAGTGCAAAATATGACCCCCGCAGACGCCTAGTTTAGGAGTTATAGCCATTTTAAAGTTTTGAAATTTTTTTTTTGTGGTGCAAAATATGACCCCCGCTGACGCCTGGTTTAGGAGGTATAGCCATCTTAAGGTTTTGAAATTTTTTTTTTCTGGTGCAAAATATGACCCCCGCTGACGCCTGGTTTAGGAGTTATAGCCATTTTAAGGTTTTGAAATTTTTTTTTTCTGGTGCAAAATATGACCCCCGCAGACGCCTAGTTTAGGAGTTATAGCCATTTTAAGGTTTTGAAATTTTTTTTTCTGTTGCAAAATATGACTCCCGCTGACGTCTGGTTTAGGAGTTATAGCCATTTTAAGGTTTTGAAATTTTTTTTTTCTGGTGCAAAATATGACCCCCGCAGACGCCTAGTTTAGGAGTTATAGCCATTTTAAGGTTTTGAAAATTTTTTTTTCTGGTGCAAAATATGACCCCCGCAGACGCCTAGTTTAGGAGTTATAGCCATTTTAAAGTTTTGAAATTTTTTTTTTCTGGTGCAAAATATGACCCCCGCAGACGCCTAGTTTAGGAGTTATAGCCATTTTAAGGTTTTGAATTTTTTTTTTCTGGTGCAAAATATGACCCCCGCTGACGTCTGGTTTAGGAGTTATAGCCATTTTAAGGTTTTGAAATTTTTTTTTTCTGGTGCAAAATATGACCCCCGCAGACGCCTAGTTTAGGAGTTATAGCCATTTTAAGGTTTTGAAATTTTTTTTTCTGGTGCAAAATATGACCCCCGGAGACGATTAGTTTAGGAGTTATAGCCATTTTAAGGTTTTGAAATTTTTTTTTCTGGTGCAAAATATGACCCCCGCTGACGCCTGGTTTAGGAGGTATAGCCATCTTAAGGTTTTGAAATTTTTTTTTTCTGGTGCAAAATATGACCCCCGCTGACGCCTGGTTTAGGAGTTATAGCCATTTTAAGGTTTTGAAATTTTTTTTTTCTGGTGCAAAATATGACCCCCGCAGACGCCTAGTTTAGGAGTTATAGCCATTTTAAGGTTTTGAAATTTTTTTTTCTGTTGCAAAATATGACTCCCGCTGACGTCTGGTTTAGGAGTTATAGCCATTTTAAGGTTTTGAAATTTTTTTTTTCTGGTGCAAAATATGACCCCCGCAGACGCCTAGTTTAGGAGTTATAGCCATTTTAAGGTTTTGAAAATTTTTTTTTCTGGTGCAAAATATGACCCCCGCAGACGCCTAGTTTAGGAGTTATAGCCATTTTAAAGTTTTGAAATTTTTTTTTTCTGGTGCAAAATATGACCCCCGCAGACGCCTAGTTTAGGAGTTATAGCCATTTTAAGGTTTTGAATTTTTTTTTTCTGGTGCAAAATATGACCCCCGCTGACGTCTGGTTTAGGAGTTATAGCCATTTTAAGGTTTTGAAATTTTTTTTTTCTGGTGCAAAATATGACCCCCGCAGACGCCTAGTTTAGGAGTTATAGCCATTTTAAGGTTTTGAAATTTTTTTTTCTGGTGCAAAATATGACCCCCGCAGACGCCTAGTTAAGGAGTTATAGCCATTTTAAGGTTTTGAAATTTTTTTTTCTGGTGAAAAATATGACCCCCGCAGACGCCTAGTTTAGGAGTTATAGCCATTTTAAGGTTTTGAAATTTTTTTTTCTGGTGCAAAATATGACCCCCGCAGACGCGTAGTTTAGGAGTTATAGCCATTTTAAGGTTTTGAAATTTTTTTTCTGGTGCAAAATATGACCCCCGCAGACGCCTAGTTTAGGAGTTATAGCCATTTTAAGGTTTTGAAATTTTTTTTTCTGGTGCAAAATATGACCCCCGCAGACGCCTAGTTTAGGAGTTATAGCCATTTTAAGGTTTTGAAATTTTTTTTTCTGGTGCAAAATATGACCCCCGCAGACGCCTAGTTTAGGAGTTATAGCCATTTTAAGGTTTTGAAATTTTTTTTTCTGGTGCAAAATATGACCCCCGCAGACGCCTAGTTTAGGAGTTATAGCCATTTTAAGATTTTGAAATTTTTTTTTTCTGGTGCAAAATATGACCCCCGCAGACGTCTAGTTTAGGAGTTATAGCCAATTTAAGGTTTTGAAATTTTTTTTTCTGGTGCAAAGTATGACCCCCGCAGACGCCTAGTTTAGGAGTTATAGCCATTTTAAGGTTTTGAAATTTTTTTTTCTTTTGCAAAATATGACCCCCGCAGACGCCTAGTTTAGGAGTTGTAGTCATTTTAAGGTTTTGAAATTTTTTTTTCTGGTGCAAAATATGACCCCCGCAGACGCCTAGTTTAGGAGTTATAGCCATTTTAAGGTTTTGAAAATTTTTTTTTCTGGTGCAAAATATGACCCCCGCAGACGCCTAGTTTAGGAGTTATAGCCATTTTAAAGTTTTGAAATTTTTTTTTTCTGGTGCAAAATATGACCCCCGCAGACGCCTAGTTTAGGAGTTATAGCCATTTTAAGGTTTTGAATTTTTTTTTCTGGTGCAAAATATGACCCCCGCAGACTCGTAGTTTAGGAGTTATAGCCATTTTAAGGTTTTGAAATTTTTTTTTCTGGTGCAAAATATGACCCCCGCAGACGCCTAGTTTAGGAGTTATAGCCATTTTAAGGTTTTGAAAATTTTTTTTTCTGGTGCAAAATATGACCCCCGCAGACGCCTAGTTTAGGAGTTATAGCCATTTTAAAGTTTTGAAATTTTTTTTTTCTGGTGCAAAATATGACCCCCGCAGACGCCTAGTTTAGGAGTTATAGCCATTTTAAGGTTTTGAATTTTTTTTTTCTGGTGCAAAATATGACCCCCGCTGACGTCTGGTTTAGGAGTTATAGCCATTTTAAGGTTTTGAAATTTTTTTTTTCTGGTGCAAAATATGACCCCCGCAGACGCCTAGTTTAGGAGTTATAGCCATTTTAAGGTTTTGAAATTTTTTTTTCTGGTGCAAAATATGACCCCCGCAGACGCCTAGTTAAGGAGTTATAGCCATTTTAAGGTTTTGAAATTTTTTTTTCTGGTGAAAAATATGACCCCCGCAGACGCCTAGTTTAGGAGTTATAGCCATTTTAAGGTTTTGAAATTTTTTTTTCTGGTGCAAAATATGACCCCCGCAGACGCGTAGTTTAGGAGTTATAGCCATTTTAAGGTTTTGAAATTTTTTTTCTGGTGCAAAATATGACCCCCGCAGACGCCTAGTTTAGGAGTTATAGCCATTTTAAGGTTTTGAATTTTTTTTTTCTGGTGCAAAATATGACCCCCGCAGACGCCTAGTTTAGGAGTTATAGCCATTTTAAGGTTTTGAAATTTTTTTTTCTGGTGCAAAATATGACCCCCGCAGACGCCTAGTTTAGGAGTTATAGCCATTTTAAGGTTTTGAAATTTTTTTTTCTGGTGCAAAATATGACCCCCGCAGACGCCTAGTTTAGGAGTTATAGCCATTTTAAGATTTTGAAATTTTTTTTTTCTGGTGCAAAATATGACCCCCGCAGACGTCTAGTTTAGGAGTTATAGCCAATTTAAGGTTTTGAAATTTTTTTTTCTGGTGCAAAGTATGACCCCCGCAGACGCCTAGTTTAGGAGTTATAGCCATTTTAAGGTTTTGAAATTTTTTTTTCTGGTGCAAAATATGACCCCCGCAGACGCCTAGTTTAGGAGTTGTAGTCATTTTAAGGTTTTGAAATTTTTTTTTCTGGTGCAAAATATGACCCCCGCAGACGCCTAGTTTAGGAGTTATAGCCATTTTAAGGTTTTGAAATTTTTTTTTCTGGTGCAAAATATGACCCCCGCAGACGCCTAGTTTAGGAGTTATAGCCATTTTAAGGTTTTGAAATTTTTTTTTCTGGTGCAAAATATGACCCCCGCTGACGTCTGGTTTTGGAGTTATAGCCATTTTAAGGTTTTGAAATGTTTTTTTTCTGGTGCAAAATATGACCCCCGCAGACGCCTAGTTTAGGAGTTATAGCCATTTTAAGGTTTTGAAAATTTTTTTTTCTGGTGCAAAATATGACCCCCGCAGACGCCTAGTTTAGGAGTTATAGCCATTTTAAAGTTTTGAAATTTTTTTTTTCTGGTGCAAAATATGACCCCCGCAGACGCCTAGTTTAGGAGTTATAGCCATTTTAAGGTTTTGAATTTTTTTTTCTGGTGCAAAATATGACCCCCGCAGACGCGTAGTTTAGGAGTTATAGCCATTTTAAGGTTTTGAAATATTTTTTTCTGGTGCAAAATATGACCCCCGCAGACGCCTAGTTTAGGAGTTATAGCCATTTTAAGGTTTTGAAATTTTTTTTTCTGGTGCAAAATATGACCCCCGCAGACGCCTAGTTTAGGAGTTATAGCCATTTTAAGGTTTTGAAATTTTTTTTTCTGGTGCAAAATATGACCCCCGCAGACGCCTAGTTTAGGAGTTATAGCCATTTTAAGGTTTTGAAATTTTTTTTTCTGGTGCAAAATATGACCCCCGCAGACGCCTAGTTTAGGAGTTATAGCCATTTTAAGATTTTGAAATTTTTTTTTTCTGGTGCAAAATATGACCCCCGCAGACGTCTAGTTTAGGAGTTATAGCCAATTTAAGGTTTTGAAATTTTTTTTTCTGGTGCAAAATATGACCCCCGCAGACGCCTAGTTTAGGAGTTATAGCCATTTTAAGGTTTTAAAATTTTTTTTTCTGGTGCAAAATATGACCCCCGCAGACGCCTAGTTTAGGAGTTATAGCCATTTTAAGGTCTTGAAATTTTTTTTTCTGGTGCAAAATATGACCCCCGCAGACGCCTAGTTTAGGAGTTATAGAAATTTTAAGGTTTTGAAATTTTTCTTTCTGGTGCAAAATATGACCCCCGCAGACGCCTAGTTTAGGAGTTATAGCCATTTTAAGGTTTTGAAATTTTTTTTTTCTGGTGCAAAATATGACCCCCGCAGACGCCTAGTTTAGGAGTTATAGCCATTTTAAGGTTTTGAAATTTTTTTTTCAGGTGCAAAATATGACCCCCGCAGACGCCTAGTTTAGGAGTTATAGCCATTTTAAGGTTTTGAAATTTTTTTTTCTGGTGCAAAATATGACCCCCGCAGACGCCTGGTTTAGGAGTTATAGCCATTTTAAGGTTTTGAAATTTTTTTTTTCTGCTGCGAAATATTACCCCCGCAGACGCCTAGTTTAGGGGTTATAGCCATTTTAAGGTTTTGAAATTTTTTTTTCTGGTGCAAAATATGACCCCCGCAGACGCCTAGTTTAGGAGTTATAGCCATTTTAAGGTTTTGAAATTTTTTTTTCTGGTGCAAAACGCCTAGTTTAGGAGTTATAGCCATTTTAAGGTTTTGAAATTTTTTTTTCTGGTGCAAAATATGACCCCCGCTGACGCCTGGTTTAGGAGGTATAGCCATCTTAAGGTTTTGAAATTTTTTTTTTCTTGTGCAAAATATGACCCCCGCAGACGCCTAGTTTAGGAGTTATAGCCATTTTAAGGTTTTGAAATTTTTTTTTTCTGGTGCAAAATATGACCCCCGCAGACGCCTAGTTTAGGAGTTGTAGTCATTTTAAGGTTTTGAAATCTTTTTTTCTGGTGCAAAATATGACCCCCGCAGACGCCTAGTTTAGGAGTTATAGCCATTTTAAGGTTTTGAAATTTTTCTTTCTGGTGCAAAATATGACCCCCGCAGACGCCTAGTTTAGGAGTTATAGCCATTTTAAGGTTTTGAAATTTTTTTTTCTGGTGCAAAATATGACCCCCGGAGACGCCTAGTTTAGGAGTTATAGCCATTTTAAGGTTTTGAAATTTTTCTTTCTGGTGCAAAATATGACCCCCGCAGACGCCTAGTTTAGGAGTTATAGCCATTTTAAGGTTTTGAAATTTTTTTTTCTGGTGCAAAATATGACCCCCGGAGACGCCTAGTTTAGGAGTTATAGCCATTTTAAGGTTTTGAAATTTTTTTTTCTGGTGCAAAATATGACCCCCGCAGACGCCTAGTTTAGGAGTTATAGCCATTTTAAGGGTTTGAAATTTTTTTTTCTGGTGCAAAATATGACCCCCGCTGACGTCTGGTTTTGGAGTTATAGCCATTTTAAGGTTTTGAAATTTTTTTTTTCTAGTGCAAAATATGACCCCCGCAGACGCCTAGTTTAGGAGTTATAGCCATTTTAAAGTTTTGAAATTTTTTTTTTCTGGTGCAAAATATGACCCCCGCAGACGCCTAGTTTAGGAGTTATAGCCATTTTAAGGTTTTGAAACTTTTTTTTCTGGTGCATAATATGACCCCCGCAGACGCCTAGTTTAGGAGTTATAGCCATTTTAAGGTTTTGAAATTTTTTTTTCTGGTGCAAAATATGACCCCCGCAGACGTCTAGTTTAGGAGTTATAGCCAATTTAAGGTTTTGAAATTTTTTTTTCTGGTGCAAAATATGACCCCCGCAGACGCCTAGTTTAGGAGTTATAGCCATTTTAAGGTTTTGAAATTTTTTTTTCTGGTGCAAAATATGACCCCCGCAGACGCCTAGTTTAGGAGTTGTAGTCATTTTAAGGTTTTGAAATTTTTTTTTCTGGTGCAAAATATGACCCCCGCAGACGCCTAGTTTAGGAGTTATAGCCATTTTAAGGTTTTGAAAATTTTTTTTCTGGTGCAAAATATGACCCCCGCAGACGCCTAGTTTAGGAGTTATAGCCATTTTAAGGTTTTGAAATTTTTTTTTCTGGTGCAAAATATGACCCCCGCAGACGCCTAGTTTAGGAGTTATAGCCATTTTAAGGTTTTGAAATTTTTTTTTTCTGGTGCAAAATATGACCCCCGCAGACGCCTAGTTTAGGAGTTATAGCCATTTTAAGGTTTTGAAATTTTTTTTTTCTGGTGCAAAATATGACCCCCGCAGACGCCTGGCTTAGGAGTTATAGCCATTTTAAGGTTTTGAAATTTTTTTTTCTGGTGCAAAATATGACCCCCGCAGACGCCTGGTTTAGGAGTTATAGCCATTTTAAGGTTTTGAAATTTTTTTTTTCTGCTGCGAAATATTACCCCCGCAGACGCCTAGTTTAGGGGTTATAGCCATTTTAAGGTTTTGAAATTTTTTTTTCTGCTGCGAAATATTACCCCCGCAGACGCCTAGTTTAGGAGTTATAGCCATTTTAAGGTTTTGAAATTTTTTTTTCTGGTGCAAAACGCCTAATTTAGGAGTTATAGCCATTTTAAGGTTTTGAAATTTTTTTTTCTGGTGCAAAATATGACCCCCGCTGACGCCTGGTTTAGGAGGTATAGCCATCTTAAGGTTTTGAAATTTTTTTTTCTTGTGCAAAATATGACCCCCGCAGACGCCTAGTTTAGGAGTTATAGCCATTTTAAGGTTTTGAAATTTTTTTTTCTGGTGCAAAATATGACCCCCGCAGACGCCTAGTTTAGGAGTTGTAGTCATTTTAAGGTTTTCAAATTTTTTTTTCTGGTGCAAAATATGACCCCCGCAGACGCCTAGTTTAGGAGTTATAGCCATTTTAAGGTTTTGAAATTTTTTTTTCTGGTGCAAAATATGACCCCCGCAGACGCTTAGTTTAGGAGTTATAGCCATTTTAAGGTTTTGAAATTTTTCTTTCTGGTGCAAAATATGACCCCCGCAGACGCCTAGTTTAGGAGTTATAGCCATTTTAAGGTTTTGAAATTTTTTTTTCTGGTGCAAAATATGACCCCCGGAGACGCCTAGTTTAGGAGTTATAGCCATTTTAAGGTTTTGAAATTTTTTTTTCTGGTGCAAAATATGACCCCCGCAGACGCCTAGTTTAGGAGTTATAGCCATTTTAAGGTTTTGAAATTTTTTTTTCTGGTGCAAAATATGACCCCCGCTGACGTCTGGTTTTGGAGTTATAGCCATTTTAAGGTTTTGAAATTTTTTTTTTCTGGTGCAAAATATGACCCCCGCAGACGCCTAGTTTAGGAGTTATAGCCATTTTAAGGTTTTGAAATTTTTTTTTTCTAGTGCAAAATATGACCCCCGCAGACGCCTAGTTTAGGAGTTATAGCCATTTTAAAGTTTTGAAATTTTTTTTTTGTGGTGCAAAATATGACCCCCGCAGACGCCTAGTTTAGGAGTTATAGCCATTTTAAGGTTTTGAAATTTTTTTTTCTGGTGCAAAATATGACCCCCGCTGACGCCTGGTTTAGGAGTTATAGCCATTTTAAGGTTTGAAATTTTTTTTTTCTGGTGCAAAATATGACTCCCGCAGACGCCTAGTTTAGGAGTTATAGCCATTTTAAGGTTTTGAAATTTTTTTTTCTGGTGCAAAATATGACCCCCGCAGACGCCTAGTTTAGGAGTTATAGCCATTTTAAGGTTTTGAAATTTTTTTTTCTGGTGCAAAATATGACCCCCGCAGATGCCTAGTTTAGGAGTTATAGCCATTTTAAGGTTTTGAAATTTTTTTTTCTGGTGCAAAATATGACCCCCGCAGACGCCTAGTTTAGGAGTTGTAGTCATTTTAAGGTTTTGAAATTTTTTTTTCTGGTGCAAAATATGACCCCCGCAGACGCCTAGTTTAGGAGTTATAGCCATTTTAAGGTTTTGAAATTTTTTTTTCTGGTGCAAAATATGACCCCCGCAGACGCCTAGTTTAGGAGTTGTTGTCATTTTAAGGTTTTGAAATTTTTTTTTCTGGTGCAAAATATGACCCCCGCAGACGCCTAGTTTAGGAGTTATAGCCATTTTAAGGTTTTGAAATTTTTTTTTCTGGTGCAAAATATGACCCCCGCAGACGCCTAGTTTAGGAGTTATAGCCATTTTAAGGTTTTGAAATTTTTTTTTTCTGGTGCAAAATATGACCCCCGCAGACGCCTGGCTTAGGAGTTATAGCCATTTTAAGGTTTTGAAATTTTTTTTTGCTGGTGCAAAATATGACCCCCGCAGACGCCTGGTTTAGGAGTTATAGCCATTTTAAGGTTTGAAATTTTTTTTTTCTGCTGCGAAATATTACCCCCGCAGACGCCTAGTTTAGGGGTTATAGCCATTTTAAGGTTTTGAAATTTTTTTTTCTGGTGCAAAATATGACCCCCGCAGACGCCTAGTTTAGGAGTTATAGCCATTTTAAGGTTTTGAAATTTTTTTTTCTGGTGCAAAAACGCCTAATTTAGGAGTTATAGCCATTTTAAGGTTTTGAAATTTTTTTTTCTGGTGCAAAATATGACCCCCGCTGACGCCTGGTTTAGGAGGTATAGCCATCTTAAGGTTTTGAAATTTTTTTTTCTTGTGCAAAATATGACCCCCGCAGACGCCTAGTTTAGGAGTTATAGCCATTTTAAGGTTTTGAAATTTTTTTTTCTGGTGCAAAATATGACCCCCGCAGACGCCTAGTTTAGGAGTTGTAGTCATTTTAAGGTTTTCAAATTTTTTTTTCTGGTGCAAAATATGACCCCCGCAGACGCCTAGTTTAGGAGTTATAGCCATTTTAAGGTTTTGAAATTTTTTTTTCTGGTGCAAAATATGACCCCCGCAGACGCTTAGTTTAGGAGTTATAGCCATTTTAAGGTTTGAAATTTTTCTTTCTGGTGCAAAATATGACCCCCGCAGACGCCTAGTTTAGGAGTTATAGCCATTTTAAGGTTTGAAATTTTTTTTTCTGGTGCAAAATATGACCCCCGGAGACGCCTAGTTTAGGAGTTATAGCCATTTTAAGGTTTTGAAATTTTTTTTTCTGGTGCAAAATATGACCCCCGCAGACGCCTAGTTTAGGAGTTATAGCCATTTTAAGGTTTTGAAATTTTTTTTTCTGGTGCAAAATATGACCCCCGGAGACGCCTAGTTTAGGAGTTATAGCCATTTTAAGGTTTTGAAATTTTTTTTTCTGGTGCAAAATATGACCCCCGCAGACGCCTAGTTTAGGAGTTATAGCCATTTTAAGGTTTTGAAATTTTTTTTTCTGGTGCAAAATATGACCCCCGCAGACGCCTAGTTTAGGAGTTGTAGTCATTTTAAGGTTTTCAAATTTTTTTTTCTGGTGCAAAATATGACCCCCGCAGACGCCTAGTTTAGGAGTTATAGCCATTTTAAGGTTTTGAAATTTTTTTTTCTGGTGCAAAATATGACCCCCGCAGACGCTTAGTTTAGGAGTTATAGCCATTTTAAGGTTTTGAAATTTTTCTTTCTGGTGCAAAATATGACCCCCGCAGACGCCTAGTTTAGGAGTTATAGCCATTTTAAGGTTTTGAAATTTTTTTTTCTGGTGCAAAATATGACCCCCGGAGACGCCTAGTTTAGGAGTTATAGCCATTTTAAGGTTTTGAAATTTTTTTTTCTGGTGCAAAATATGACCCCCGCAGACGCCTAGTTTAGGAGTTATAGCCATTTTAAGGTTTTGAAATTTTTTTTTCTGGTGCAAAATATGACCCCCGCTGACGTCTGGTTTTGGAGTTATAGCCATTTTAAGGTTTTGAAATTTTTTTTTTCTGGTGCAAAATATGACCCCCGCTGACGTCTGGTTTTGGAGTTATAGCCATTTTAAGGTTTTGAAATTTTTTTTTTCTGGTGCAAAATATGACCCCCGCAGACGCCTAGTTTAGGAGTTATAGCCATTTTAAGGTTTTGAAATTTTTTTTTCTGGTGCAAAATATGACCCCCGCTGACGCCTGGTTTAGGAGTTATAGCCATTTTAAGGTTTGAAATTTTTTTTTTCTGGTGCAAAATATGACTCCCGCAGACGCCTAGTTTAGGAGTTATAGCCATTTTAAGGTTTTGAAATTTTTTTTTCTGGTGCAAAATATGACCCCCGCAGACGCCTAGTTTAGGAGTTATAGCCATTTTAAGGTTTTGAAATTTTTTTTTTCTGGTGCAAAATATGACCCCCGCTGACGTCTGGTTTTGGAGTTATAGCCATTTTAAGGTTTTGAAATTTTTTTTTCTGGTGCAAAATATGACCCCCGCTGACGTCTGGTTTTGGAGTTATAGCCATTTTAAGGTTTGAAATTTTTTTTTTCTGGTGCAAAATATGACCCCCGCAGACGCCTAGTTTAGGAGTTATAGCCATTTTAAGGTTTTGAAATTTTTTTTTCTGGTGCAAAATATGACCCCCGCTGACGCCTGGTTTAGGAGTTATAGCCATTTTAAGGTTTGAAATTTTTTTTTTCTGGTGCAAAATATGACTCCCGCAGACGCCTAGTTTAGGAGTTATAGCCATTTTAAGGTTTTGAAATTTTTTTTTCTGGTGCAAAATATGACCCCCGCAGACGCCTAGTTTAGGAGTTATAGCCATTTTAAGGTTTTGAAATTTTTTTTTCTGGTGCAAAATATGACCCCCGCAGATGCCTAGTTTAGGAGTTATAGCCATTTTAAGGTTTTGAAATTTTTTTTTTCTGGTGCAAAATATGACCCCCGCAGACGCCTAGTTTAGGAGTTATAGCCATTTTAAGGTTTTGAAATTTTTTTTCTGGTGCAAAATATGACCCCCGCAGACGCCTAGTTTAGGAGTTATAGCCATTTTAAGGTTTGAAATTTTTTTTTCTGGTGCAAAATATGACCCCCGCAGATGCCTAGTTTAGGAGTTATAGCCATTTTAAGGTTTTGAAATTTTTTTTTCTGGTGCAAAATATGACCCCCGCAGACGCCTAGTTTAGGAGTTATAGCCATTTTAAGGTTTTGAAATTTTTTTTTCTGGTGCAAAATATGACCCCCGCAGACGACTAGTTTAGGAGTTATAGCCATTTTAAGGTTTTGAAATTTTTTTTTCTGGTGCAAAATATGACCCCCGCAGACGCCTAGTTTAGGAGTTATAGCCATTTTAAGGTTTTGAAATTTTTTTTTCTGGTGCAAAATATGACCCCCGCAGACGCCTAGTTTAGGAGTTATAGCCATTTTAAGGTTTTGAAATTTTTTTTTCTGGTGCAAAATATGACCCCTGCTGACGCCTGGTTTAGGAGTTATAGCCATTTTAAGGTTTTGAAATTTTTTTTTTCTGGTGCAAAATATGACCCCCGCAGACGCCTAGTTTAGGAGTTATAGCCATTTTAAGGTTTTGAAATTTTTTTTTCTGGTGCAAAATATGACCCCCGCAAACGCCTAGTTTAGGAGTTATAGCCATTTTAAGGTTTTGAAATTTTTTTTCTGGTGCAAAATATGACCCCCGCAGACGCCTAGTTTAGGAGTTATAGCCATTTTAAGGTTTTGAAATTTTTTTTTCTGGTGCAAAATATGACCCCCGCTGACGCCTGGCTTAGGAGTTATAGCCATTTTAAGGTTTTGAAAATTTTTTTTTCTGGTGCAAAATATGACCCCCGCAGACGCCTAGTTTAGGAGTTATAGCCATTTTAAGGTTTTGAAAATTTTTTTTTCTGGTGCAAAATATGACCCCCGCAGACGCCTAGTTTAGGAGTTATAGCCATTTCAAGGTTTTGAAATTTTTTTTTCTGGTGCAAAATATGACCCCCGCTGACGTCTGGTTTAGGAGTTATAGCCATTTTAAGGTTTTGAAATTTTTTTTTTCTGGTGCAAAATATGACCCCCGCAGACGCCTAGTTTAGGAGTTATAGCCATTTTAAGGTTTTGAAAATTTTTTTTTCTGGTGCAAAATATGACCCCCGCAGACGCCTAGTTTAGGAGTTATAGCCATTTTAAAGTTTTGAAATTTTTTTTTTCTGGAGCAAAATATGACCCCCGCAGACGCCTAATTTAGGAGTTATAGCCATTTTAAGGTTTTGAATTTTTTTTTTCTGGTGCAAAATATGACCCCCGCTGACGTCTGGTTTAGGAGTTATAGCCATTTTAAGGTTTTGAAATTTTTTTTTTCTGGTGCAAAATATGACCCCCGCAGACGCCTAGTTTAGGAGTTATAGCCATTTTAAGGTTTTGAAATTTTTTTTTTCTGGTGCAAAATATGACCCCCGCAGACGCCTAGTTAAGGAGTTATAGCCATTTTAAGGTTTTGAAATTTTTTTTTCTGGTGAAAAATATGACCCCCGCAGACGCCTAGTTTAGGAGTTATAGCCATTTTAAGGTTTTGAAATTTTTTTTTCTGGTGCAAAATATGACCCCCGCAGACGCGTAGTTTAGGAGTTATAGCCATTTTAAGGTTTTGAAATTTTTTTTTCTGGTGCAAAATATGACCCCCGCAGACGCCTAGTTTAGGAGTTATAGCCATTTTAAGGTTTTGAAATTTTTTTTTCTGGCGCAAAATATGACCCCCGCAGACGCCTAGTTTAGGAGTTATAGCCATTTTAAGGTTTTGAAATTTTTTTTTCTGGTGCAAAATATGACCCCCGCAGACGCTTAGTTTAGGAGTTATAGCCATTTTAAGGTTTTGAAATTTTTTTTTCTGGTGCAAAATATGACCCCCGCAGACGCCTAGTTTAGGAGTTATAGCCATTTTAAGATTTTGAAATTTTTTTTTTCTGGTGCAAAATATGACCCCCGCAGACGTCTAGTTTAGGAGTTATAGCCAATTTAAGGTTTTGAAATTTTTTTTTCTGGTGCAAAATATGACCCCCGCAGACGCCTAGTTTAGGAGTTATAGCCATTTTAAGGTTTTGAAATTTTTTTTTCTGGTGCAAAATATGACCCCCGCAGACGCCTAGTTTAGGAGTTGTAGTCATTTTAAGGTTTTGAAATTTTTTTTTCTGGTGCAAAATATGACCCCCGCAGACGCCTAGTTTAGGAGTTATAGCCATTTTAAGGTTTTGAAATTTTTTTTTCTGGTGCAAAATATGACCCCCGCAGACGCCTAGTTTAGGAGTTATAGCCATTTTAAGGTTTTGAAATTTTTTTTTCTGGTGCAAATTATGACCCCCGCAGACGCCTAGTTTAGGAGTTATAGCCATTTTAAGGTTTTGAAATTTTTTTTTTCTGGTGCAAAATATGACCCCCGCAGACGCCTGGTTTAGGAGTTATAGCCATTTTAAGGTTTTGAAATTTTTTTTTTCTGGTGCAAAATATGACCCCCGCAGACGCCTAGTTTAGGAGTTATAGCCATTTTAAGGTTTTGAAATTTTTTTTTCTGGTGCAAAATATGACCCCCGCAGACGCCTGGTTTAGGAGTTATAGCCATTTTAAGGTTTTGAAATTTTTTTTTTCTGCTGCGAAATATTACCCCCGCAGACGCCTAGTTTAGGGGTTATAGCCATTTTAAGGTTTTGAAATTTTTTTTTCTGGTGCAAAATATGACCCCCGCAGACGCCTAGTTTAGGAGTTATAGCCATTTTAAGGTTTTGAAATTTTTTTTTCTGGTGCAAAATATGACCCCCGCAGACGCCTAGTTTAGGAGTTGTAGTCATTTTAAGGTTTTGAAATTTTTTTTTCTGGTGCAAAATATGACCCCCGCAGACGCCTAGTTTAGGAGTTATAGCCATTTTAAGGTCTTGAAATTTTTTTTTCTGGTGCAAAATATGACCCCCGCAGACGCCTAGTTTAGGAGTTATAGCCATTTTAAGGTTTTGAAATTTTTCTTTCTGGTGCAAAATATGACCCCCGCAGACGCCTAGTTTAGGAGTTATAGCCATTTTAAGGTTTTGAAATTTTTTTTTTCTGGTGCAAAATATGACCCCCGCAGACGCCTAGTTTAGGAGTTATAGCCATTTTAAGGTTTTGAAATTTTTTTTTTCTGGTGCAAAATATGACCCCCGCAGACGCCTAGTTTAGGAGTTATAGCCATTTTAAGGTTTTGAAATTTTTTTTTCTGGTGCAAAATATGACCCCCGCAGACGCCTAGTTTAGGAGTTATAGCCATTTTAAGGTTTTGAAATTTTTTTTTCTGGTGCAAAATATGACCCCCGCAGACGCCTAGTTTAGGAGTTATAGCCATTTTAAGGTTTTGAAATTTTTTTTTCTGGTGCAAAAAATGACCCCCGCTGACGTCTGGTTTTGGAGTTATAGCCATTTTAAGGTTTTGAAATTTTTTTTTTCTGGTGCAAAATATAACCCCCGCAGACGCCTAGTTTAGGAGTTATAGCCATTTTAAGGTTTTGAAATTTTTTTTTTCTAGTGCAAAATATGACCCCCGCAGACGCCTAGTTTAGGAGTTATAGCCATTTTAAAGTTTTGAAATTTTTTTTTTCTGGTGCAAAATATGACCCCCGCAGACGCCTAGTTTAGGAGTTATAGCCATTTTAAGGTTTTGAAATTTTTTTTTCTGGTGCATAATATGACCCCCGCAGACGCCTAGTTTAGGAGTTATAGCCATTTTAAGGTTTTGAAATTTTTTTTTTCTGGTGCAAATTATGACCCCCGCAGACGCCTAATTTAGGAGTTATAGCCATTTTAAGGTTTTGAAATTTTTTTTTTCTGGTGCAAAATATGACCCCCGCAGACGCCTAGTTTAGGAGTTATAGCCATTTTAAGGTTTTGAAATTTTTTTTTCTGGTGCAAAATATGACCCCCGCAGACGCCTAGTTTAGGAGTTATAGCCATTTTAAGATTGTGAAATTTTTTTTTCTGGTGCAAAATATGACCCCCGCAGACGCCTGGTTTAGGAGGTATAGCCATCTTAAGGTTTTGAAATTTTTTTTTTCTTGTGCAAAATATGACCCCCGCAGACGCCTAGTTTAGGAGTTATAGCCATTTTAAGGTTTTGAAATTTTTTTTTCTGGTGCAAAATATGACCCCCGCAGACGCCTAGTTTAGGAGTTATAGCCATTTTAAGGTTTTGAAATTTTTTTTTTCTGGTGCAAAATATGACCCCCGCAGACGCCTAGTTTAGGAGTTATAGCCATTTTAAGGTTTTGAAATTTTTTTTTCTGGTGCAAAATATGACCCCCGCAGACGCCTAGTTTAGGAGTTATAGCCATTTTAAGATTGTGAAATTTTTTTTTTCTGGTGCAAAATATGACCCCCGCTGACGCCTGGTTTAGGAGGTATAGCCATCTTAAGGTTTTGAAATTTTTTTTTTCTTGTGCAAAATATGACCCCCGCAGACGCCTAGTTTAGGAGTTATAGCCATTTTAAGGTTTTGAAATTTTTTTTTTCTGGTGCAAAATATGACCCCCGCAGACGCCTAGTTAAGGAGTTATAGCCATTTTAAGGTTTTGAAAATTTTTTTTCTGGTGCAAAATATGACCCCCGCAGACGCCTAGTTTAGGAGTTATAGCCATTTTAAGGTTTTGAATTTTTTTTTTTCTGGTGCAAAATATGACCCCCGCAGACGCCTAGTTTAGGAGTTATAGCCATTTTAAGGTTTTGAAATTTTTTTTTCTGGTGCAAAATATGACCCCCGCAGACGACTAGTTTAGGAGTTATAGCCATTTTAAGGTTTTGAAATTTTTTTTTCTGGTGCAAAATATGACCCCCGCAGACGCCTAGTTTAGGAGTTATAGCCATTTTAAGGTTTTGAAATTTTTTTTTTCTGGTGCAAAATATGACCCCCGCAGACGCCTAGTTTAGGAGTTATAGCCATTTTAAGGTTTTGAAATTTTTTTTTCTGGCGCAAAATATGACCCCCGCTGACGCCTGGTTTAGGAGTTATAGCCATTTTAAGGTTTTGAAATTTTTTTTTCTGGTGAAAAATATGACCCCCGCAGACGCCTAGTTTAGGAGTTATAGCCATTTTAAGGTTTTGAAATTTTTTTTTCTGGTGCAAAATATGACCCCCGCAGACGCCTAGTTTAGGAATTATAGCCATTTTAAGGTTTTGAAATTTTTTTTTCTGGTGCAAAATATGACCCCCGCTGACGCCTGGTTTAGGAGGTATAGCCATCTTAAGGTTTTGAAATTTTTTTTTCTTGTGCAAAATATGACCCCCGCAGACGCCTAGTTTAGGAGTTATAGCCATTTTAAGGTTTTGAAATTTTTTTTTCTGGTGCAAAATATGACCCCCGCAGACGCCTAGTTAAGGAGTTATAGCCATTTTAAGGTTTTGAAAATTTTTTTTCTGGTGCAAAATATGACCCCCGCAGACGCCTAGTTTAGGAGTTATAGCCATTTTAAGGTTTTGAATTTTTTTTTTTCTGGTGCAAAATATGACCCCCGCAGACGCCTAGTTTAGGAGTTATAGCCATTTTAAGGTTTTGAAATTTTTTTTTCTGGTGCAAAATATGACCCCCGCAGACGACTAGTTTAGGAGTTATAGCCATTTTAAGGTTTTGAAATTTTTTTTTCTGGTGCAAAATATGACCCCCGCAGACGCCTAGTTTAGGAGTTATAGCCATTTTAAGGTTTTGAAATTTTTTTTTCTGGTGCAAAATATGACCCCCGCAGACGCCTAGTTTAGGAGTTATAGCCATTTTAAGGTTTTGAAATTTTTTTTTTCTGGCGCAAAATATGACCCCCGCTGACGCCTGGTTTAGGAGTTATAGCCATTTTAAGGTTTTGAAATTTTTTTTTCTGGTGAAAAATATGACCCCCGCAGACGCCTAGTTTAGGAGTTATAGCCATTTTAAGGTTTTGAAATTTTTTTTTCTGGTGCAAAATATGACCCCCGCAGACGCCTAGTTTAGGAGTTATAGCCATTTTAAGGTTTTGAAATTTTTTTTTCTGGTGCAAAATATGACCCCCGCAGACGCCTAGTTTAGGAGTTATAGCCATTTTAAGGTTTTGAAATTTTTTTTTCTGGTGCAAAATATGACCCCCGCAGACGCCTAGTTTAGGAGTTGTAGCCATTTTAAGGTTTTGAAATTTTTTTTTCTGGTGCAAAATATGACCCCCGCAGACGCCTAGTTTAGGAGTTATAGCCATTTTAAGGTTTTGAAATTTTTTTTTCTGGTGCAAAATATGACCCCCGCAGACGCCTAGTTTAGGAGTTATAGCCATTTTAAGGTTTTGAAATTTTTTTTTCTGGTGCAAAATATGACCCCCGCTGACGCCTGGTTTAGGAGTTATAGCCATTTTAAGGTTTTGAAATTTTTTTTTCTGGTGAAAAATATGACCCCCGCAGACGCCTAGTTTAGGAGTTATAGCCATTTTAAGGTTTTGAAATTTTTTTTTCTGGTGCAAAATATGACCCCCGCAGACGCCTAGTTAAGGAGTTATAGCCATTTTAAGGTTTTGAAAATTTTTTTTCTGGTGCAAAATATGACCCCCGCAGACGCCTAGTTTAGGAGTTATAGCCATTTTAAGGTTTTGAAATTTTTTTTTTCTGGTGCAAAATATGACCCCCGCAGACGCCTAGTTTAGGAGTTATAGCCATTTTAAGGTTTTGAAATTTTTTTTTTCTGGTGCAAAATATGACCCCCGCAGACGCCTAGTTAAGGAGTTATAGCCATTTTAAGGTTTTGAAATTTTTTTTTCTGGTGCAAAATATGACCCCCGCAGACGCGTAGTTTAGGAGTTATAGCCATTTTAAGGTTTTGAAATTTTTTTTTTCTGGTGCAAAATATGACCCCCGCAGACGCCTAGTTTAGGAGTTATAGCCATTTTAAGGTTTTGAAATTTTTTTTTCTGGTGCAAAACATGACCCCCGCAGACGCCTAGTTTAGGAGTTATAGCCATTTTAAGGTTTTGAAATTTTTTTTTTCTGGTGCAAAATATGACCCCCGCAGACGCCTAGTTTAGGAGTTATAGCCATTTTAAGGTTTTGAAATTTTTTTTTTCTGGTGCAAAACATGACCCCCGCAGACGCTAGTTTAGGAGTTATAGCCATTTTAAGGTTTTGAAAATTTTTTTTTCTGGTGCAAAATATGACCCCCGCAGACGCCTAGTTTAGGGGTTATAGCCATTTTAAGGTTTTGAAATTTTTTTTTCTGGTGCAAAACGCCTAGTTTAGGAGTTATAGCCATTTTAAGGTTTTGAAATTTTTTTTTCTGGGTGCAAAATATGACCCCCGCAGACGCCTAGTTTAGGAGTTATAGCCATTTTAAGGTTTTGAAATTTTTTTTTCTGGTGCAAAATATGACCCCCGCAGACGCCTAGTTTAGGAGTTATAGCCATTTTAAGGTTTTGAAATTTTTTTTTCTGGTTGCAAAATATGACCCCCGCAGACGCCTAGTTTAGGAGTTATAGCCATTTTAAGGTTTTGAAATTTTTTTTTCTGGTGCAAAACGCCTAGTTTAGGAGTTATAGCCATTTTAAGGTTTTGAAATTTTTTTTTCTGGTGCAAAATATGACCCTCGCTGACGCCTGGTTTAGGAGGTATAGCCATCTTAAGGTTTTGAAATTTTTTTTTCTGGTGCAAAATATGACCCCCGCAGACGCCTAGTTTAGGAGTTATAGCCATTTTAAAGTTTTGAAATTTTTTTTTCTGGTGCAAAATATGACCCCCGCAGACGCCTAGTTTAGGAGTTGTAGTCATTTTAAGGTTTTGAAATTTTTTTTTCTGGTGCAAAATATGACCCCCGCAGACGCCTAGTTTAGGAGTTATAGCCATTTTAAGGTTTTGAAATTTTTTTTTCTGGTGCAAAATATGACCCCCGCAGACGCCTAGTTTAGGAGTTATAGCCATTTTAAGGTTTTGAAATTTTTTTTTCTGGTGCAAAATATGACCCCCGCAGACGCCTAGTTTAGGAGTTATAGCCATTTTAAGGTTTTGAAATTTTTTTTTCTGGTGCAAAACGCCTAGTTTAGGAGTTATAGCCATTTTAAGGTTTTGAAATTTTTTTTTCTGGTGCAAAATATGACCCCCGCTGACGCCTGGTTTAGGAGGTATAGCCATCTTAAGGTTTTGAAATTTTTTTTTCTTGTGCAAAATATGACCCCCGCAGACGCCTAGTTTAGGAGTTATAGCCATTTTAAGGTTTTGAAATTTTCTTTTTCTGGTGCAAAATATGACCCCGCAGACGCCTAGTTAAGGAGTTATAGCCATTTTAAGGTTTTGAAAATTTTTTTTCTGGTGCAAAATATGACCCCCGCAGACGCCTAGTTTAGGAGTTATAGCCATTTTAAGGTTTTGAATTTTTTTTTTTCTGGTGCAAAATATGACCCCCGCAGACGCCTAGTTTAGGAGTTATAGCCATTTTAAGGTTTTGAAATTTTGTTTTCTGGTGCAAAATATGACCCCCGCAGACGACTAGTTTAGGAGTTATAGCCATTTTAAGGTTTTGAAATTTTTTTTTCTGGTGCAAAATATGACCCCCGCAGACGCCTAGTTTAGGAGTTATAGCCATTTTAAGGTTTTGAAATTTTTTTTTCTGGTGCAAAATATGACCCCCGCAGACGCCTAGTTTAGGAGTTATAGCCATTTTAAGGTTTTGAAATTTTTTTTTCTGGCGCAAAATATGACCCCCGCTGACGCCTGGTTTAGGAGTTATAGCCATTTTAAGGTTTTGAAATTTTTTTTTCTGGTGAAAAATATGACCCCCGCAGACGCCTAGTTTAGGAGTTATAGCCATTTTAAGGTTTTGAAATTTTTTTTTCTGGTGCAAAATATGACCCCCGCAGACGCCTAGTTTAGGAGTTATAGCCATTTTAAGGTTTTGAAATTTTTTTTTCTGGTGCAAAATATGACCCCCGCAGACGCCTAGTTTAGGAGTTATAGCCATTTTAAGGTTTTGAAATTTTTTTTTCTGGTGCAAAATATGACCCCCGCAGACGCCTAGTTTAGGAGTTGTAGCCATTTTAAGGTTTTGAAATTTTTTTTTCTGGTGCAAAATATGACCCCCGCAGACGCCTAGTTTAGGAGTTATAGCCATTTTAAGGTTTTGAAATTTTTTTTTCTGGTGCAAAATATGACCCCCGCAGACGCCTAGTTTAGGAGTTATAGCCATTTTAAGGTTTTGAAATTTTTTTTTCTGGTGCAAAATATGACCCCCGCTGACGTCTGGTTTAGGAGTTATAGCCATTTTAAGGTTTTGAAATTTTTTTTTTCTGGTGCAAAATATGACCCCCGCAGACGCCTAGTTTAGGAGTTATAGCCATTTTAAGGTTTTGAAATTTTTTTTTTCTGGTGCAAAATATGACCCCCGCAGACGCCTAGTTTAGGAGTTATAGCCATTTTAAGGTTTTGAAAATTTTTTTTTCTGGTGCAAAATATGACCCCCGCAGACGCGTAGTTTAGGAGTTATAGCCATTTTAAGGTTTTGAAATTTTTTTTTCTGGTGCAAAATATGACCCCCGCAGACGCCTGGTTTAGGAGTTATAGCCATTTTAAGGTTTTGAAATTTTTTTTTCTGGTGCAAAATATGACCCCCGTAGACGGCTGGTTTAGGAGTTAGAGCCATTTTAAGGTTTTGAAATTTTTTTTTTTCTGCTGCGAAATATTACCCCCGCAGACGCCTAGTTTAGGGGTTATAGCCATTTTAAGGTTTTGAAATTTTTTTTTCTGGTGCAAAACGCCTAGTTTAGGAGTTATAGCCATTTTAAGGTTTTGAAATTTTTTTTTCTGGTGCAAAATATGACCCCCGCAGACGCCTAGTTTAGGAGTTATAGCCATTTTAAGGTTTTGAAATTTTTTTTTCTGGTGCAAAATATGACCCCCGCAGACGCCTAGTTTAGGAGTTATAGCCATTTTAAGGTTTTGAAATTTTTTTTTCTGGTGCAAAATATGACCCCCGCAGACGCCTAGTTTAGGAGTTATAGCCATTTTAAGGTTTTGAAATTTTTTTTCTGGTGCAAAACGCCTAGTTTAGGAGTTATAGCCATTTTAAGGTTTTGAAATTTTTTTTTCTGGTGCAAAATATGACCCTCGCTGACGCCTGGTTTAGGAGGTATAGCCATCTTAAGGTTTTGAAATTTTTTTTTCTGGTGCAAAATATGACCCCCGCAGACGCCTAGTTTAGGAGTTATAGCCATTTTAAAGTTTTGAAATTTTTTTTTCTGGTGCAAAATATGACCCCCGCAGACGCCTAGTTTAGGAGTTGTAGTCATTTTAAGGTTTTGAAATTTTTTTTTCTGGTGCAAAATATGACCCCCGCAGACGCCTAGTTTAGGAGTTATAGCCATTTTAAGGTTTTGAAATTTTTTTTTCTGGTGCAAAATATGACCCCCGCAGACGCCTAGTTTAGGAGTTATAGCCATTTTAAGGTTTTGAAATTTTTTTTTTCTGGTGCAAAATATGACCCCCGCAGACGCCTAGTTTAGGAGTTATAGCCATTTTAAGGTTTTGAAATTTTTTTTTTCTGGTGCAAAATATGACCCCCGCAGACGCCTAGTTTAGGAGTTATAGCCATTTTAAGGTTTTGAAATTTTTTTTTCTGGTGCAAAATATGACCCCCGCAGACGCCTGGTTTAGGAGTTATAGCCATTTTAAGGTTTTGAAATTTTTTTTTCTGGTGCAAAATATGACCCCCGCAGACGCCTGGTTTAGGAGTTATAGCCATTTTAAGGTTTTGAAATTTTTTTTTCTGGTGCAAAATATGACCCCGCAGACGCCTAGTTTAGGAGTTATAGCCATTTTAAGGTTTTGAAATTTTTTTTCTGCTGCAAAATATGACCCCCGCAGACGCCTAGTTTAGGAGTTATAGCCATTTTAAGGTTTTGAAATTTTTTTTTCTGGTGCAAAATATGACCCCCGCAGACGCCTAGTTTAGGAGTTATAGCCATTTTAAGGTTTTGAAATTTTTTTTTTCTGGTGCAAAATATGACCCCCGCAGACGCCTAGTTAAGGAGTTATAGCCATTTTAAGGTTTTGAAATTTTTTTTCTGGTGCAAAATATGACCCCCGCAGACGCCTAGTTTAGGAGTTATAGCCATTTTAAGGTTTTGAAATTTTTTTTTTCTGGTGCAAAATATGACCCCCGCAGACGCCTAGTTTAGGAGTTATAGCCATTTTAAGGTTTTGAAAATTTTTTTTTCTGGTGCAAAATATGACCCCCGCAGACGCGTAGTTTAGGAGTTATAGCCATTTTAAGGTTTTGAAATTTTTTTTTTTCTGCTGCGAAATATTACCCCCGCAGACGCCTAGTTTAGGGGTTATAGCCATTTTAAGGTTTTGAAATTTTTTTTTCTGGTGCAAAACGCCTAGTTTAGGAGTTATAGCCATTTTAAGGTTTTGAAATTTGTTTTTCTGGTGCAAAATATGACCCCCGCAGACGCCTAGTTTAGGAGTTATAGCCATTTTAAGGTTTTGAAATTTTTTTTTCTGGTGCAAAATATGACCCCCGCAGACGCCTAGTTTAGGAGTTATAGCCATTTTAAGGTTTTGAAATTTTTTTTTCTGGTGCAAAATATGACCCCCGCAGACGCCTAGTTTAGGAGTTATAGCCATTTTAAGGTTTTGAAATTTTTTTTTCTGGTGCAAAACGCCTAGTTTAGGAGTAATAGCCATTTTAAGGTTTTGAAATTTTTTTTTCTGGTGCAAAATATGACCCTCGCTGACGCCTGGTTTAGGAGGTATAGCCATCTTAAGGTTTTGAAATTTTTTTTTCTGGTGCAAAATATGACCCCCGCAGACGCCTAGTTTAGGAGTTATAGCCATTTTAAAGTTTTGAAATTTTTTTTTCTGGTGCAAAATATGACCCCCGCAGACGCCTAGTTTAGGAGTTGTAGTCATTTTAAGGTTTTGAAATTTTTTTTTCTGGTGCAAAATATGACCCCCGCAGACGCCTAGTTTAGGAGTTATAGCCATTTTAAGGTTTTGAAATTTTTTTTCTGGTGCAAAATATGACCCCCGCAGACGCCTAGTTTAGGAGTTATAGCCATTTTAAGGTTTTGAAATTTTTTTTTTCTGGTGCAAAATATGACCCCCGCAGACGCCTAGTTTAGGAGTTATAGCCATTTTAAGGTTTTGAAATTTTTTTTTTCTGGTGCAAAATATGACCCCCGCAGACGCCTGGTTTAGGAGTTATAGCCATTTTAAGGTTTTGAAATTTTTTTTTCTGGTGCAAAATATGACCCCCGCAGACGCCTGGTTTAGGAGTTATAGCCATTTTAAGGTTTTGAAATTTTTTTTTCTGGTGCAAAATATGACCCCCGCTGACGTCTGGTTTAGGAGTTATAGCCATTTTAAGGTTTTGAAATTTTTTTTTTCTGGTGCAAAATATGACCCCCGCAGACGCCTAGTTTAGGAGTTATAGCCATTTTAAGGTTTTGAAATTTTTTTTTTCTGGTGCAAAGTATGACCCCCGCAGACGCCTAGTTTAGGAGTTATAGCCATTTTAAGGTTTTGAAAATTTTTTTTTCTGGTGCAAAATATGACCCCCGCAGACGCGTAGTTTAGGAGTTATAGCCATTTTAAGGTTTTGAAATTTTTTTTTCTGGTGCAAAATATGACCCCCGCAGACGCCTGGTTTAGGAGTTATAGCCATTTTAAGGTTTTGAAATTTTTTTTTCTGGTGCAAAATATGACCCCCGCAGACGCCTAGTTTAGGAGTTATAGCCATTTTAAGGTTTTGAAATTTTTTTTTCTGGCGCAAAATATGACCCCCGCAAACGCCTAGTTTAGGAGTTATAGCCATTTTAAGGTTTTGAAATTTTTTTTTCTGGTGCAAAATATGACCCCCGCAGACGCCTAGTTTAGGAGTTATAGCCATTTTAAGGTTTTGAAATTTTTTTTTCTGGTGCAAAATATGACCCCCGCAGACGCCTAGTTTAGGAGTTATAGCCATTTTAAGGTTTTGAAATTTTTTTTTCTGGTGCAAAATATGACCCCCGCTGACGTCTGGTTTAGGAGTTATAGCCATTTTAAGGTTATGAAATTTTTTTTTTCTGGTGCAAAATATGACCCCCGCAGACGCCTAGTTTAGGAGTTATAGCCATTTTAAGGTTTTGAAATTTTTTTTTCTGGTGCAAAATATGACCCCCGCAGACGCCTAGTTTAGGAGTTATAGCCATTTTAAGGTTTTGAAATTTTTTTTTCTGGTGCAAAATATGACCCCCGCAGACGCCTAGTTTAGGAGTTATAGCCATTTTAAGGTTTTGAAATTTCTTTTTCTGGTGCAAAATATGACCCCCGCTGACGTCTGGTTTAGGAGTTATAGCCATTTTAAGGTTTTGAAATTTTTTTTTTCTGGTGCAAAATATGACCCCCGCAGACGCCTAGTTTAGGAGTTATAGCCATTTTAAGGTTTTGAAATTTTTTTCTCTGGTGCAAAATATGACCCCCGCAGACGCATAGTTTAGGAGTTATAGCCATTTTAAGGTTTTGAAATTTTTTTTTCTGGTGCAAAATATGACCCCCGCAGACGCCTAGTTTAGGAGTTATAGCCATTTTAAGGTTTTGAAATTTTTTTTTCTGGTGCAAAATATGACCCCCGGAGACGCCTAGTTTAGGAGTTATAGCCATTTTAAGGTTTTGAAATTTTTTTTTCTGGTGCAAAATATGACCCCCGCAGACGCCTAGTTTAGGAGTTATAGCCATTTTAAGGTTTTGAAATTTTTTTTTCTGGTGCAAAATATGACCCCCGGAGACGCCTAGTTTAGGAGTTATAGCCATTTTAAGGTTTTGAAATTTTTTTTTCTGGTGCAAAATATGACCCCCGCAGACGCCTAGTTTAGGAGTTATAGCCATTTTAAGGTTTTGAAATTTTTTTTTCTGGTGCAAAATATGACCCCCGCAGACGCCTAGTTTAGGAGTTGTAGTCATTTTAAGGTTTTCAAATTTTTTTTTCTGGTGCAAAATATGACCCCCGCAGACGCCTAGTTTAGGAGTTATAGCCATTTTAAGGTTTTGAAATTTTTTTTTCTGGTGCAAAATATGACCCCCGCAGACGCTTAGTTTAGGAGTTATAGCCATTTTAAGGTTTTGAAATTTTTCTTTCTGGTGCAAAATATGACCCCCGCAGACGCCTAGTTTAGGAGTTATAGCCATTTTAAGGTTTTGAAATTTTTTTTTCTGGTGCAAAATATGACCCCCGGAGACGCCTAGTTTAGGAGTTATAGCCATTTTAAGGTTTTGAAATTTTTTTTTCTGGTGCAAAATATGACCCCCGCAGACGCCTAGTTTAGGAGTTATAGCCATTTTAAGGTTTTGAAATTTTTTTTTCTGGTGCAAAATATGACCCCCGCTGACGTCTGGTTTTGGAGTTATAGCCATTTTAAGGTTTTGAAATTTTTTTTTTCTGGTGCAAAATATGACCCCCGCTGACGTCTGGTTTTGGAGTTATAGCCATTTTAAGGTTTTGAAATTTTTTTTTTCTGGTGCAAAATATGACCCCCGCAGACGCCTAGTTTAGGAGTTATAGCCATTTTAAGGTTTTGAAATTTTTTTTTTCTAGTGCAAAATATGACCCCCGCAGACGCCTAGTTTAGGAGTTATAGCCATTTTAAAGTTTTGAAATTTTTTTTTTGTGGTGCAAAATATGACCCCCGCAGACGCCTAGTTTAGGAGTTATAGCCATTTTAAGGTTTTGAAATTTTTTTTTCTGGTGCAAAATATGACCTCCGCTGACGCCTGGTTTAGGAGTTATAGCCATTTTAAGGTTTGAAATTTTTTTTTTCTGGTGCAAAATATGACTCCCGCAGACGCCTAGTTTAGGAGTTATAGCCATTTTAAGGTTTTGAAATTTTTTTTTCTGGTGCAAAATATGACCCCCGCAGACGCCTAGTTTAGGAGTTATAGCCATTTTAAGGTTTTGAAATTTTTTTTTCTGGTGCAAAATATGACCCCCGCAGATGCCTAGTTTAGGAGTTATAGCCATTTTAAGGTTTTGAAATTTTTTTTTTCTGGTGCAAAATATGACCCCCGCAGACGCCTAGTTTAGGAGTTATAGCCATTTTAAGGTTTTGAAATTTTTTTTCTGGTGCAAAATATGACCCCCGCAGACGCCTAGTTTAGGAGTTATAGCCATTTTAAGGTTTTGAAATTTTTTTTTCTGGTGCAAAATATGACCCCCGCAGATGCCTAGTTTAGGAGTTATAGCCATTTTAAGGTTTTGAAATTTTTTTTTCTGGTGCAAAATATGACCCCCGCAGACGCCTAGTTTAGGAGTTATAGCCATTTTAAGGTTTTGAAATTTTTTTTTCTGGTGCAAAATATGACCCCCGCAGACGACTAGTTTAGGAGTTATAGCCATTTTAAGGTTTTGAAATTTTTTTTTCTGGTGCAAAATATGACCCCCGCAGACGCCTAGTTTAGGAGTTATAGCCATTTTAAGGTTTTGAAATTTTTTTTTCTGGTGCAAAATATGACCCCCGCAGACGCCTAGTTTAGGAGTTATAGCCATTTTAAGGTTTTGAAATTTTTTTTTCTGGTGCAAAATATGACCCCTGCTGACGCCTGGTTTAGGAGTTATAGCCATTTTAAGGTTTTGAAATTTTTTTTTTTCTGGTGCAAAATATGACCCCCGCAGACGCCTAGTTTAGGAGTTATAGCCATTTTAAGGTTTTGAAATTTTTTTTTCTGGCGCAAAATATGACCCCCGCAAACGCCTAGTTTAGGAGTTATAGCCATTTTAAGGTTTTGAAATTTTTTTTCTGGTGCAAAATATGACCCCCGCAGACGCCTAGTTTAGGAGTTATAGCCATTTTAAGGTTTTGAAATTTTTTTTTCTGGTGCAAAATATGACCCCCGCTGACGCCTGGCTTAGGAGTTATAGCCATTTTAAGGTTTTGAAAATTTTTTTTTCTGGTGCAAAATATGACCCCCGCAGACGCCTAGTTTAGGAGTTATAGCCATTTTAAGGTTTTGAAAATTTTTTTTTCTGGTGCAAAATATGACCCCCGCAGACGCCTAGTTTAGGAGTTATAGCCATTTCAAGGTTTTGAAATTTTTTTTTCTGGTGCAAAATATGACCCCCGCTGACGTCTGGTTTAGGAGTTATAGCCATTTTAAGGTTTTGAAATTTTTTTTTTCTGGTGCAAAATATGACCCCCGCAGACGCCTAGTTAAGGAGTTATAGCCATTTTAAGGTTTTGAAAATTTTTTTTTCTGGTGCAAAATATGACCCCCGCAGACGCCTAGTTTAGGAGTTATAGCCATTTTAAAGTTTTGAAATTTTTTTTTTCTGGAGCAAAATATGACCCCCGCAGACGCCTAGTTTAGGAGTTATAGCCATTTTAAGGTTTTGAATTTTTTTTTTCTGGTGCAAAATATGACCCCCGCTGACGTCTGGTTTAGGAGTTATAGCCATTTTAAGGTTTTGAAATTTTTTTTTTCTGGTGCAAAATATGACCCCCGCAGACGCCTAGTTTAGGAGTTATAGCCATTTTAAGGTTTTGAAATTTTTTTTTTCTGGTGCAAAATATGACCCCCGCAGACGCCTAGTTAAGGAGTTATAGCCATTTTAAGGTTTTGAAATTTTTTTTTCTGGTGAAAAATATGACCCCCGCAGACGCCTAGTTTAGGAGTTATAGCCATTTTAAGGTTTTGAAATTTTTTTTTCTGGTGCAAAATATGACCCCCGCAGACGCGTAGTTTAGGAGTTATAGCCATTTTAAGGTTTTGAAATTTTTTTTTCTGGTGCAAAATATGACCCCCGCAGACGCCTAGTTTAGGAGTTATAGCCATTTTAAGGTTTTGAAATTTTTTTTTCTGGTGCAAAATATGACCCCCGCAGACGCCTAGTTTAGGAGTTATAGCCATTTTAAGGTTTTGAAATTTTTTTTTCTGGTGCAAAATATGACCCCCGCAGACGCTTAGTTTAGGAGTTATAGCCATTTTAAGGTTTTGAAATTTTTTTTTCTGGTGCAAAATATGACCCCCGCAGACGCCTAGTTTAGGAGTTATAGCCATTTTAAGATTTTGAAATTTTTTTTTTCTGGTGCAAAATATGACCCCCGCAGACGTCTAGTTTAGGAGTTATAGCCAATTTAAGGTTTTGAAATTTTTTTTTCTGGTGCAAAATATGACCCCCGCAGACGCCTAGTTTAGGAGTTATAGCCATTTTAAGGTTTTGAAATTTTTTTTTCTGGTGCAAAATATGACCCCCGCAGACGCCTAGTTTAGGAGTTGTAGTCATTTTAAGGTTTTGAAATTTTTTTTTCTGGTGCAAAATATGACCCCCGCAGACGCCTAGTTTAGGAGTTATAGCCATTTTAAGGTTTTGAAATTTTTTTTTCTGGCGCAAAATATGACCCCCGCAAACGCCTAGTTTAGGAGTTATAGCCATTTTAAGGTTTTGAAATTTTTTTTCTGGTGCAAAATATGACCCCCGCAGACGCCTAGTTTAGGAGTTATAGCCATTTTAAGGTTTTGAAATTTTTTTTTCTGGTGCAAAATATGACCCCTGCTGACGCCTGGTTTAGGAGTTATAGCCATTTTAAGGTTTTGAAATTTTTTTTTTCTGGTGCAAAATATGACCCCCGCAGACGCCTAGTTTAGGAGTTATAGCCATTTTAAGGTTTTGAAATTTTTTTTCTGGTGCAAAATATGACCCCCGCAGACGCCTAGTTTAGGAGTTATAGCCATTTTAAGGTTTTGAAATTTTTTTTCTGGTGCAAAATATGACCCCCGCAGACGCCTAGTTTAGGAGTTATAGCCATTTTAAGGTTTTGAAATTTTTTTTTCTGGTGCAAAATATGACCCCTGCTGACGCCTGGTTTAGGAGTTATAGCCATTTTAAGGTTTTGAAATTTTTTTTTTCTGGTGCAAAATATGACCCCCGCAGACGCCTAGTTTAGGAGTTATAGCCATTTTAAGGTTTTGAAATTTTTTTTTCTGGCGCAAAATATGACCCCCGCAAACGCCTAGTTTAGGAGTTATAGCCATTTTAAGGTTTTGAAATTTTTTTTTCTGGTGCAAAATATGACCCCCGGAGACGCCTAGTTTAGGAGTTATAGCCATTTTAAGGTTTTGAAATTTTTTTTTCTGGTGCAAAATATGACCCCCGGAGACGCCTAGTTTAGGAGTTATAGCCATTTTAAGGTTTTGAAATTTTTTTTTCTGGTGCAAAATATGACCCCCGCAGACGCCTAGTTTAGGAGTTATAGCCATTTTAAGGTTTTGAAATTTTTTTTTCTGGTGCAAAATATGACCCCCGGAGACGCCTAGTTTAGGAGTTATAGCCATTTTAAGGTTTTGAAATTTTTTTTTCTGGTGCAAAATATGACCCCCGCAGACGCCTAGTTTAGGAGTTATAGCCATTTTAAGGTTTTGAAATTTTTTTTTCTGGTGCAAAATATGACCCCCGCAGACGCCTAGTTTAGGAGTTGTAGTCATTTTAAGGTTTTCAAATTTTTTTTTCTGGTGCAAAATATGACCCCCGCAGACGCCTAGTTTAGGAGTTATAGCCATTTTAAGGTTTTGAAATTTTTTTTTCTGGTGCAAAATATGACCCCCGCAGACGCTTAGTTTAGGAGTTATAGCCATTTTAAGGTTTTGAAATTTTTCTTTCTGGTGCAAAATATGACCCCCGCAGACGCCTAGTTTAGGAGTTATAGCCATTTTAAGGTTTTGAAATTTTTTTTTCTGGTGCAAAATATGACCCCCGGAGACGCCTAGTTTAGGAGTTATAGCCATTTTAAGGTTTTGAAATTTTTTTTTCTGGTGCAAAATATGACCCCCGCAGACGCCTAGTTTAGGAGTTATAGCCATTTTAAGGTTTTGAAATTTTTTTTTCTGGTGCAAAATATGACCCCCGCTGACGTCTGGTTTTGGAGTTATAGCCATTTTAAGGTTTTGAAATTTTTTTTTTCTGGTGCAAAATATGACCCCCGCTGACGTCTGGTTTTGGAGTTATAGCCATTTTAAGGTTTTGAAATTTTTTTTTTCTGGTGCAAAATATGACCCCCGCAGACGCCTAGTTTAGGAGTTATAGCCATTTTAAGGTTTTGAAATTTTTTTTTTCTAGTGCAAAATATGACCCCCGCAGACGCCTAGTTTAGGAGTTATAGCCATTTTAAAGTTTTGAAATTTTTTTTTTGTGGTGCAAAATATGACCCCCGCAGACGCCTAGTTTAGGAGTTATAGCCATTTTAAGGTTTTGAAATTTTTTTTTTCTGGTGCAAAATATGACCCCCGCTGACGCCTGGTTTAGGAGTTATAGCCATTTTAAGGTTTGAAATTTTTTTTTTCTGGTGCAAAATATGACTCCCGCAGACGCCTAGTTTAGGAGTTATAGCCATTTTAAGGTTTTGAAATTTTTTTTTCTGGTGCAAAATATGACCCCCGCAGACGCCTAGTTTAGGAGTTATAGCCATTTTAAGGTTTTGAAATTTTTTTTTCTGGTGCAAAATATGACCCCCGCAGATGCCTAGTTTAGGAGTTATAGCCATTTTAAGGTTTTGAAATTTTTTTTTCTGGTGCAAAATATGACCCCCGCAGACGCCTAGTTTAGGAGTTCTAGCCATTTTAAGGTTTTGAAATTTTTTTTCTGGTGCAAAATATGACCCCCGCAGACGCCTAGTTTAGGAGTTATAGCCATTTTAAGGTTTTGAAATTTTTTTTTCTGGTGCAAAATATGACCCCCGCAGATGCCTAGTTTAGGAGTTATAGCCATTTTAAGGTTTTGAAATTTTTTTTTCTGGTGCAAAATATGACCCCCGCAGACGCCTAGTTTAGGAGTTATAGCCATTTTAAGGTTTTGAAATTTTTTTTTCTGGTGCAAAATATGACCCCCGCAGACGACTAGTTTAGGAGTTATAGCCATTTTAAGGTTTTGAAATTTTTTTTTCTGGTGCAAAATATGACCCCCGCAGACGCCTAGTTTAGGAGTTATAGCCATTTTAAGGTTTTGAAATTTTTTTTCTGGTGCAAAATATGACCCCCGCAGACGCCTAGTTTAGGAGTTATAGCCATTTTAAGGTTTTGAAATTTTTTTTTCTGGTGCAAAATATGACCCCTGCTGACGCCTGGTTTAGGAGTTATAGCCATTTTAAGGTTTTGAAATTTTTTTTTTCTGGTGCAAAATATGACCCCCGCAGACGCCTAGTTTAGGAGTTATAGCCATTTTAAGGTTTTGAAATTTTTTTTTCTGGCGCAAAATATGACCCCCGCAAACGCCTAGTTTAGGAGTTATAGCCATTTTAAGGTTTTGAAATTTTTTTTCTGGTGCAAAATATGACCCCCGCAGACGCCTAGTTTAGGAGTTATAGCCATTTTAAGGTTTTGAAATTTTTTTTTCTGGTGCAAAATATGACCCCCGCTGACGCCTGGCTTAGGAGTTATAGCCATTTTAAGGTTTTGAAAATTTTTTTTTCTGGTGCAAAATATGACCCCCGCAGACGCCTAGTTTAGGAGTTATAGCCATTTTAAGGTTTTGAAAATTTTTTTTTCTGGTGCAAAATATGACCCCCGCAGACGCCTAGTTTAGGAGTTATAGCCATTTCAAGGTTTTGAAATTTTTTTTTCTGGTGCAAAATATGACCCCCGCTGACGTCTGGTTTAGGAGTTATAGCCATTTTAAGGTTTTGAAATTTTTTTTTTCTGGTGCAAAATATGACCCCCGCAGACGCCTAGTTAAGGAGTTATAGCCATTTTAAGGTTTTGAAAATTTTTTTTTCTGGTGCAAAATATGACCCCCGCAGACGCCTAGTTTAGGAGTTATAGCCATTTTAAAGTTTTGAAATTTTTTTTTTCTGGAGCAAAATATGACCCCCGCAGACGCCTAGTTTAGGAGTTATAGCCATTTTAAGGTTTTGAATTTTTTTTTTCTGGTGCAAAATATGACCCCCGCTGACGTCTGGTTTAGGAGTTATAGCCATTTTTAGGTTTTGAAATTTTTTTTTTCTGGTGCAAAATATGACCCCCGCAGACGCCTAGTTTAGGAGTTATAGCCATTTTAAGGTTTTGAAATTTTTTTTTTCTGGTGCAAAATATGACCCCCGCAGACGCCTAGTTAAGGAGTTATAGCCATTTTAAGGTTTTGAAATTTTTTTTTCTGGTGAAAAATATGACCCCCGCAGACGCCTAGTTTAGGAGTTATAGCCATTTTAAGGTTTTGAAATTTTTTTTTCTGGTGCAAAATATGACCCCCGCAGACGCGTAGTTTAGGAGTTATAGCCATTTTAAGGTTTTGAAATTTTTTTTTCTGGTGCAAAATATGACCCCCGCAGACGCCTAGTTTAGGAGTTATAGCCATTTTAAGGTTTTGAAATTTTTTTTTCTGGTGCAAAATATGACCCCCGCAGACGCCTAGTTTAGGAGTTATAGCCATTTTAAGGTTTTGAAATTTTTTTTTCTGGTGCAAAATATGACCCCCGCAGACGCTTAGTTTAGGAGTTATAGCCATTTTAAGGTTTTGAAATTTTTTTTTCTGGTGCAAAATATGACCCCCGCAGACGCCTAGTTTAGGAGTTATAGCCATTTTAAGATTTTGAAATTTTTTTTTTCTGGTGCAAAATATGACCCCCGCAGACGTCTAGTTTAGGAGTTATAGCCAATTTAAGGTTTTGAAATTTTTTTTTCTGGTGCAAAATATGACCCCCGCAGACGCCTAGTTTAGGAGTTATAGCCATTTTAAGGTTTTGAAATTTTTTTTTCTGGTGCAAAATATGACCCCCGCAGACGCCTAGTTTAGGAGTTGTAGTCATTTTAAGGTTTTGAAATTTTTTTTTCTGGTGCAAAATATGACCCCCGCAGACGCCTAGTTTAGGAGTTATAGCCATTTTAAGGTTTTGAAATTTTTTTTTCTGGTGCAAAATATGACCCCCGCAGACGCCTAGTTTAGGAGTTATAGCCATTTTAAGGTTTTGAAATTTTTTTTTCTGGTGCAAATTATGACCCCCGCAGACGCCTAGTTTAGGAGTTATAGCCATTTTAAGGTTTTGAAATTTTTTTTTTCTGGTGCAAAATATGACCCCCGCAGACGCCTGGTTTAGGAGTTATAGCCATTTTAAGGTTTTGAAATTTTTTTTTTCTGGTGCAAAATATGACCCCCGCAGACGCCTAGTTTAGGAGTTATAGCCATTTTAAGGTTTTGAAATTTTTTTTTCTGGTGCAAAATATGACCCCCGCAGACGCCTGATTTAGGAGTTATAGCCATTTTAAGGTTTTGAAATTTTTTTTTTCTGCTGCGAAATATTACCCCCGCAGACGCCTAGTTTAGGGGTTATAGCCATTTTAAGGTTTTGAAATTTTTTTTTCTGGTGCAAAATATGACCCCCGCAGACGCCTAGTTTAGGAGTTATAGCCATTTTAAGGTTTTGAAATTTTTTTTTCTGGTGCAAAATATGACCCCCGCAGACGCCTAGTTTAGGAGTTGTAGTCATTTTAAGGTTTTGAAATTTTTTTTTCTGGTGCAAAATATGACCCCCGCAGACGCCTAGTTTAGGAGTTATAGCCATTTTAAGGTCTTGAAATTTTTTTTTCTGGTGCAAAATATGACCCCCGCAGACGCCTAGTTTAGGAGTTATAGCCATTTTAAGGTTTTGAAATTTTTCTTTCTGGTGCAAAATATGACCCCCGCAGACGCTTAGTTTAGGAGTTATAGCCATTTCAAGGTTTTGAAATTTTTTTTTCTGGTGCAAAATATGACCCCCGCTGACGTCTGGTTTAGGAGTTATAGCCATTTTAAGGTTTTGAAATTTTTTTTTTCTGGTGCAAAATATGACCCCCGCAGACGCCTAGTTAAGGAGTTATAGCCATTTTAAGGTTTTGAAAATTTTTTTTTCTGGTGCAAAATATGACCCCCGCAGACGCCTAGTTTAGGAGTTATAGCCATTTTAAAGTTTTGAAATTTTTTTTTTCTGGAGCAAAATATGACCCCCGCAGACGCCTAGTTTAGGAGTTATAGCCATTTTAAGGTTTTGAATTTTTTTTTTCTGGTGCAAAATATGACCCCCGCTGACGTCTGGTTTAGGAGTTATAGCCATTTTTAGGTTTTGAAATTTTTTTTTTCTGGTGCAAAATATGACCCCCGCAGACGCCTAGTTTAGGAGTTATAGCCATTTTAAGGTTTTGAAATTTTTTTTTTCTGGTGCAAAATATGACCCCCGCAGACGCCTAGTTAAGGAGTTATAGCCATTTTAAGGTTTTGAAATTTTTTTTTCTGGTGAAAAATATGACCCCCGCAGACGCCTAGTTTAGGAGTTATAGCCATTTTAAGGTTTTGAAATTTTTTTTTCTGGTGCAAAATATGACCCCCGCAGACGCGTAGTTTAGGAGTTATAGCCATTTTAAGGTTTTGAAATTTTTTTTTCTGGTGCAAAATATGACCCCCGCAGACGCCTAGTTTAGGAGTTATAGCCATTTTAAGGTTTTGAAATTTTTTTTTCTGGTGCAAAATATGACCCCCGCAGACGCCTAGTTTAGGAGTTATAGCCATTTTAAGGTTTTGAAATTTTTTTTTCTGGTGCAAAATATGACCCCCGCAGACGCTTAGTTTAGGAGTTATAGCCATTTTAAGGTTTTGAAATTTTTTTTTCTGGTGCAAAATATGACCCCCGCAGACGCCTAGTTTAGGAGTTATAGCCATTTTAAGATTTTGAAATTTTTTTTTTCTGGTGCAAAATATGACCCCCGCAGACGTCTAGTTTAGGAGTTATAGCCAATTTAAGGTTTTGAAATTTTTTTTTCTGGTGCAAAATATGACCCCCGCAGACGCCTAGTTTAGGAGTTATAGCCATTTTAAGGTTTTGAAATTTTTTTTTCTGGTGCAAAATATGACCCCCGCAGACGCCTAGTTTAGGAGTTGTAGTCATTTTAAGGTTTTGAAATTTTTTTTTCTGGTGCAAAATATGACCCCCGCAGACGCCTAGTTTAGGAGTTATAGCCATTTTAAGGTTTTGAAATTTTTTTTTCTGGTGCAAAATATGACCCCCGCAGACGCCTAGTTTAGGAGTTATAGCCATTTTAAGGTTTTGAAATTTTTTTTTCTGGTGCAATTTATGACCCCCGCAGACGCCTAGTTTAGGAGTTATAGCCATTTTAAGGTTTTGAAATTTTTTTTTTCTGGTGCAAAATATGACCCCCGCAGACGCCTGGTTTAGGAGTTATAGCCATTTTAAGGTTTTGAAATTTTTTTTTTCTGGTGCAAAATATGACCCCCGCAGACGCCTAGTTTAGGAGTTATAGCCATTTTAAGGTTTTGAAATTTTTTTTTCTGGGGCAAAATATGACCCCCGCAGACGCCTGATTTAGGAGTTATAGCCATTTTAAGGTTTTGAAATTTTTTTTTTCTGCTGCGAAATATTACCCCCGCAGACGCCTAGTTTAGGGGTTATAGCCATTTTAAGGTTTTGAAATTTTTTTTTCTGGTGCAAAATATGACCCCCGCAGACGCCTAGTTTAGGAGTTATAGCCATTTTAAGGTTTTGAAATTTTTTTTTCTGGTGCAAAATATGACCCCCGCAGACGCCTAGTTTAGGAGTTGTAGTCATTTTAAGGTTTTGAAATTTTTTTTTCTGGTGCAAAATATGACCCCCGCAGACGCCTAGTTTAGGAGTTATAGCCATTTTAAGGTCTTGAAATTTTTTTTTCTGGTGCAAAATATGACCCCCGCAGACGCCTAGTTTAGGAGTTATAGCCATTTTAAGGTTTTGAAATTTTTCTTTCTGGTGCAAAATATGACCCCCGCAGACGCCTAGTTTAGGAGTTATAGCCATTTTAAGGTTTTGAAATTTTTTTTTTCTGGTGCAAAATATGACCCCCGCAGACGCCTAGTTTAGGAGTTATAGCCATTTTAAGGTTTTGAAATTTTTTTTTTCTGGTGCAAAATATGACCCCCGCAGACGCCTAGTTTAGGAGTTATAGCCATTTTAAGGTTTTGAAATTTTTTTTTTCTAGTGCAAAATATGACCCCCGCAGACGCCTAGTTTAGGAGTTATAGCCATTTTAAAGTTTTGAAATTTTTTTTTTCTGGTGCAAAATATGACCCCCGCAGACGCCTAGTTTAGGAGTTATAGCCATTTTAAGGTTTTGAAATTTTTTTTTCTGGTGCATAATATGACCCCCGCAGACGCCTAGTTTAGGAGTTATAGCCATTTTAAGGTTTTGAAATTTTTTTTTCTGGTGCAAAATATGACCCCCGCAGACGCCTAGTTTAGGAGTTATAGCCATTTTAAGGTTTTGAAATTTTTTTTTCTGGTGCAAAATATGACCCCCGCAGACGCCTAGTTTAGGAGTTATAGCCATTTTAAGACTGTGAAATTTTTTTTTTCTGGTGCAAAATATGACCCCCGCAGACGCCTAGTTTAGGAGTTATAGCCATTTTAAGGTTTTGAAATTTTTTTTTTCTGGTGCAAAATATGACCCCCGCAGACGCCTAGTTTAGGAGTTATAGCCATTTTAAGGTTTTGAAATTTTTTTTTTCTAGTGCAAAATATGACCCCCGCAGACGCCTAGTTTAGGAGTTATAGCCATTTTAAAGTTTTGAAATTTTTTTTTTCTGGTGCAAAATATGACCCCCGCAGACGCCTAGTTTAGGAGTTATAGCCATTTTAAGGTTTTGAAATTTTTTTTTCTGGTGCATAATATGACCCCCGCAGACGCCTAGTTTAGGAGTTATAGCCATTTTAAGGTTTTGAAATTTTTTTTTCTGGTGCAAAATATGACCCCCGCAGACGCCTAGTTTAGGAGTTATAGCCATTTTAAGGTTTTGAAATTTTTCTTTCTGGTGCAAAATATGACCCCCGCTGACGTCTGGTTTTGGAGTTATAGCCATTTTAAGGTTTTGAAATTTTTTTTTTCTGGTGCAAAATATAACCCCCGCAGACGCCTAGTTTAGGAGTTATAGCCATTTTAAGGTTTTGAAATTTTTTTTTTCTAGTGCAAAATATGACCCCCGCAGACGCCTAGTTTAGGAGTTATAGCCATTTTAAAGTTTTGAAATTTTTTTTTTCTGGTGCAAAATATGACCCCCGCAGACGCCTAGTTTAGGAGTTATAGCCATTTTAAGGTTTTGAAATTTTTTTTTCTGGTGCATAATATGACCCCCGCAGACGCCTAGTTTAGGAGTTATAGCCATTTTAAGGTTTTGAAATTTTTTTTTCTGGTGCAAATTATGACCCCCGCAGACGCCTAATTTAGGAGTTATAGCCATTTTAAGGTTTTGAAATTTTTTTTTTCTGGTGCAAAATATGACCCCCGCAGACGCCTAGTTTAGGAGTTATAGCCATTTTAAGGTTTTGAAATTTTTTTTTCTGGTGCAAAATATGACCCCCGCAGACGCCTAGTTTAGGAGTTATAGCCATTTTAAGACTGTGAAATTTTTTTTTTCTGGTGCAAAATATGACCCCCGCAGACGCCTAGTTTAGGAGTTATAGCCATTTTAAGACTGTGAAATTTTTTTTTTCTGGTGCAAAATATGACCCCCGCAGACGCCTAGTTTAGGAGTTATAGCCATTTTAAGGTTTTGAAATTTTTTTTTCTGGTGCAAAATATGACCCCCGCTGACGCCTGGTTTAGGAGGTATAGCCATCTTAAGGTTTTGAAATTTTTTTTTTCTTGTGCAAAATATGACCCCCGCAGACGCCTAGTTTAGGAGTTATAGCCATTTTAAGGTTTTGAAATTTTTTTTTTCTGGTGCAAAATATGACCCCCGCAGACGCCTAGTTAAGGAGTTATAGCCATTTTAAGGTTTTGAAAATTTTTTTTCTGGTGCAAAATATGACCCCCGCAGACGCCTAGTTTAGGAGTTATAGCCATTTTAAGGTTTTGAATTTTTTTTTTTCTGGTGCAAAATATGACCCCCGCAGACGCCTAGTTTAGGAGTTATAGCCATTTTAAGGTTTTGAAATTTTTTTTTCTGGTGCAAAATATGACCCCCGCAGACGACTAGTTTAGGAGTTATAGCCATTTTAAGGTTTTGAAATTTTTTTTTCTGGTGCAAAATATGACCCCCGCAGACGCCTAGTTTAGGAGTTATAGCCATTTTAAGGTTTTGAAATTTTTTTTTCTGGTGCAAAATATGACCCCCGCAGACGCCTAGTTTAGGAGTTATAGCCATTTTAAGGTTTTGAAATTTTTTTTTCTGGCGCAAAATATGACCCCCGCTGACGCCTGGTTTAGGAGTTATAGCCATTTTAAGGTTTTGAAATTTTTTTTTCTGGTGAAAAATATGACCCCCGCAGACGCCTAGTTTAGGAGTTATAGCCATTTTAAGGTTTTGAAATTTTTTTTTCTGGTGCAAAATATGACCCCCGCAGACGCCTAGTTTAGGAATTATAGCCATTTTAAGGTTTTGAAATTTTTTTTTCTGGTGCAAAATATGACCCCCGCTGACGCCTGGTTTAGGAGGTATAGCCATCTTAAGGTTTTGAAATTTTTTTTTTCTTGTGCAAAATATGACCCCCGCAGACGCCTAGTTTAGGAGTTATAGCCATTTTAAGGTTTTGAATTTTTTTTTTTCTGGTGCAAAATATGACCCCCGCAGACGCCTAGTTTAGGAGTTATAGCCATTTTAAGGTTTTGAAATTTTTTTTTCTGGTGCAAAATATGACCCCCGCAGACGACTAGTTTAGGAGTTATAGCCATTTTAAGGTTTTGAAATTTTTTTTTCTGGTGCAAAATATGACCCCCGCAGACGCCTAGTTTAGGAGTTATAGCCATTTTAAGGTTTTGAAATTTTTTTTTCTGGTGCAAAATATGACCCCCGCAGACGCCTAGTTTAGGAGTTATAGCCATTTTAAGGTTTTGAAATTTTTTTTTCTGGCGCAAAATATGACCCCCGCTGACGCCTGGTTTAGGAGTTATAGCCATTTTAAGGTTTTGAAATTTTTTTTTCTGGTGAAAAATATGACCCCCGCAGACGCCTAGTTTAGGAGTTATAGCCATTTTAAGGTTTTGAAATTTTTTTTTCTGGTGCAAAATATGACCCCCGCAGACGCCTAGTTTAGGAGTTGTAGCCATTTTAAGGTTTTGAAATTTTTTTTTCTGGTGCAAAATATGACCCCCGCAGACGCCTAGTTTAGGAGTTATAGCCATTTTAAGGTTTTGAAATTTTTTTTTCTGGTGCAAAATATGACCCCCGCAGACGCCTAGTTTAGGAGTTATAGCCATTTTAAGGTTTTGAAATTTTTTTTTCTGGTGCAAAATATGACCCCCGCTGACGCCTGGTTTAGCAGTTATAGCCATTTTAAGGTTTTGAAATTTTTTTTTCTGGTGAAAAATATGACCCCCGCAGACGCCTAGTTTAGGAGTTATAGCCATTTTAAGGTTTTGAAATTTTTTTTTCTGGTGCAAAATATGACCCCCGCAGACGCCTAGTTAAGGAGTTATAGCCATTTTAAGGTTTTGAAAATTTTTTTTCTGGTGCAAAATATGACCCCCGCAGACGCCTAGTTTAGGAGTTATAGCCATTTTAAGGTTTTGAAATTTTTTTTTTCTGGTGCAAAATATGACCCCCGCAGACGCCTAGTTTAGGAGTTATAGCCATTTTAAGGTTTTGAAATTTTTTTTTTCTGGTGCAAAATATGACCCCCGCAGACGCCTAGTTAAGGAGTTATAGCCATTTTAAGGTTTTGAAATTTTTTTTTCTGGTGCAAAATATGACCCCCGCTGACGTCTGGTTTAGGAGTTATAGCCATTTTAAGGTTTTGAAATTTTTTTTTTCTGGTGCAAAATATGACCCCCGCAGACGCCTAGTTTAGGAGTTATAGCCATTTTAAGGTTTTGAAATTTTTTTTTTCTGGTGCAAAACATGACCCCCGCAGACGCCTAGTTTAGGAGTTATAGCCATTTTAAGGTTTTGAAAATTTTTTTTTCTGGTGCAAAATATGACCCCCGCAGACGCGTAGTTTAGGAGTTATAGCCATTTTAAGGTTTTGAAATTTTTTTTTCTGGTGCAAAATATGACCCCCGCAGACGCCTGGTTTAGGAGTTATAGCCATTTTAAGGTTTTGAAATTTTTTTTTCTGGTGCAAAATATGACCCCCGCAGACGGCTGGTTTAGGAGTTAGAGCCATTTTAAGGTTTTGAAATTTTTTTTTTTCTGCTGCGAAATATTACCCCCGCAGACGCCTAGTTTAGGGGTTATAGCCATTTTAAGGTTTTGAAATTTTTTTTTCTGGTGCAAAACGCCTAGTTTAGGAGTTATAGCCATTTTAAGGTTTTGAAATTTTTTTTTCTGGTGCAAAATATGACCCCCGCAGACGCCTAGTTTAGGAGTTATAGCCATTTTAAGGTTTTGAAATTTTTTTTTCTGGTGCAAAATATGACCCCCGCAGACGCCTAGTTTAGGAGTTATAGCCATTTTAAGGTTTTGAAATTTTTTTTTCTGGTGCAAAATATGACCCCCGCAGACGCCTAGTTTAGGAGTTATAGCCATTTTAAGGTTTTGAAATTTTTTTTTCTGGTGCAAAACGCCTAGTTTAGGAGTTATAGCCATTTTAAGGTTTTGAAATTTTTTTTTCTGGTGCAAAATATGACCCTCGCTGACGCCTGGTTTAGGAGGTATAGCCATCTTAAGGTTTTGAAATTTTTTTTTCTGGTGCAAAATATGACCCCCGCAGACGCCTAGTTTAGGAGTTATAGCCATTTTAAAGTTTTGAAATTTTTTTTTCTGGTGCAAAATATGACCCCCGCAGACGCCTAGTTTAGGAGTTGTAGTCATTTTAAGGTTTTGAAATTTTTTTTTCTGGTGCAAAATATGACCCCCGCAGACGCCTAGTTTAGGAGTTATAGCCATTTTAAGGTTTTGAAATTTTTTTTTCTGGTGCAAAATATGACCCCCGCAGACGCCTAGTTTAGGAGTTATAGCCATTTTAAGGTTTTGAAATTTTTTTTTCTGGTGCAAAACGCCTAGTTTAGGAGTTATAGCCATTTTAAGGTTTTGAAATTTTTTTTTCTGGTGCAAAATATGACCCCCGCTGACGCCTGGTTTAGGAGGTATAGCCATCTTAAGGTTTTGAAATTTTTTTTTTCTTGTGCAAAATATGACCCCCGCAGACGCCTAGTTTAGGAGTTATAGCCATTTTAAGGTTTTGAAATTTTTTTTTTCTGGTGCAAAATATGACCCCCGCAGACGCCTAGTTAAGGAGTTATAGCCATTTTAAGGTTTTGAAAATTTTTTTTCTGGTGCAAAATATGACCCCCGCAGACGCCTAGTTTAGGAGTTATAGCCATTTTAAGGTTTTGAATTTTTTTTTTTCTGGTGCAAAATATGACCCCCGCAGACGCCTAGTTTAGGAGTTATAGCCATTTTAAGGTTTTGAAATTTTTTTTTCTGGTGCAAAATATGACCCCCGCAGACGACTAGTTTAGGAGTTATAGCCATTTTAAGGTTTTGAAATTTTTTTTTCTGGTGCAAAATATGACCCCCGCAGACGCCTAGTTTAGGAGTTATAGCCATTTTAAGGTTTTGAAATTTTTTTTTCTGGTGCAAAATATGACCCCCGCAGACGCCTAGTTTAGGAGTTATAGCCATTTTAAGGTTTTGAAATTTTTTTTTCTGGCGCAAAATATGACCCCCGCTGACGCCTGGTTTAGGAGTTATAGCCATTTTAAGGTTTTGAAATTTTTTTTTCTGGTGAAAAATATGACCCCCGCAGACGCCTAGTTTAGGAGTTATAGCCATTTTAAGGTTTTGAAATTTTTTTTTCTGGTGCAAAATATGACCCCCGCAGACGCCTAGTTTAGGAGTTATAGCCATTTTAAGGTTTTGAAATTTTTTTTTCTGGTGCAAAATATGACCCCCGCAGACGCCTAGTTTAGGAGTTATAGCCATTTTAAGGTTTTGAAATTTTTTTTTCTGGTGCAAAATATGACCCCCGCAGACGCCTAGTTTAGGAGTTGTAGCCATTTTAAGGTTTTGAAATTTTTTTTTCTGGTGCAAAATATGACCCCCGCAGACGCCTAGTTTAGGAGTTATAGCCATTTTAAGGTTTTGAAATTTTTTTTTCTGGTGCAAAATATGACCCCCGCAGACGCCTAGTTTAGGAGTTATAGCCATTTTAAGGTTTTGAAATTTTTTTTTCTGGTGCAAAATATGACCCCCGCTGACGTCTGGTTTAGGAGTTATAGCCATTTTAAGGTTTTGAAATTTTTTTTTTCTGGTGCAAAATATGACCCCCGCAGACGCCTAGTTTAGGAGTTATAGCCATTTTAAGGTTTTGAAATTTTTTTTTTCTGGTGCAAAATATGACCCCCGCAGACGCGTAGTTTAGGAGTTATAGCCATTTTAAGGTTTTGAAATTTTTTTTTCTGGTGCAAAATATGACCCCCGCAGACGCCTGGTTTAGGAGTTATAGCCATTTTAAGGTTTTGAAATTTTTTTTTCTGGTGCAAAATATGACCCCAGCAGACGGCTGGTTTAGGAGTTAGAGCCATTTTAAGGTTTTGAAATTTTTTTTTTTCTGCTGCGAAATATTACCCCCGCAGACGCCTAGTTTAGGGGTTATAGCCATTTTAAGGTTTTGAAATTTTTTTTTCTGGTGCAAAACGCCTAGTTTAGGAGTTATAGCCATTTTAAGGTTTTGAAATTTTTTTTTCTGGTGCAAAATATGACCCCCGCAGACGCCTAGTTTAGGAGTTATAGCCATTTTAAGGTTTTGAAATTTTTTTTTCTGGTGCAAAATATGACCCCCGCAGACGCCTAGTTTAGGAGTTATAGCCATTTTAAGGTTTTGAAATTTTTTTTTCTGGTGCAAAATATGACCCCCGCAGACGCCTAGTTTAGGAGTTATAGCCATTTTAAGGTTTTGAAATTTTTTTTTCTGGTGCAAAACGCCTAGTTTAGGAGTTATAGCCATTTTAAGGTTTTGAAATTTTTTTTTCTGGTGCAAAATATGACCCTCGCTGACGCCCGGTTTAGGAGGTATAGCCATCTTAAGGTTTTGAAATTTTTTTTTCTGGTGCAAAATATGACCCCCGCAGACGCCTAGTTTAGGAGTTATAGCCATTTTAAAGTTTTGAAATTTTTTTTTCTGGTGCAAAATATGACCCCCGCAGACGCCTAGTTTAGGAGTTGTAGTCATTTTAAGGTTTTGAAATTTTTTTTTCTGGTGCAAAATATGACCCCCGCAGACGCCTAGTTTAGGAGTTATAGCCATTTTAAGGTTTTGAAATTTTTTTTTCTGGTGCAAAATATGACCCCCGCAGACGCCTAGTTTAGGAGTTATAGCCATTTTAAGGTTTTGAAATTTTTTTTTTCTGGTGCAAAATATGACCCCCGCAGACGCCTAGTTTAGGAGTTATAGCCATTTTAAGGTTTTGAAATTTTTTTTTTCTGGTGCAAAATATGACCCCCGCAGACGCCTAGTTTAGGAGTTATAGCCATTTTAAGGTTTTGAAATTTTTTTTTCTGGTGCAAAATATGACCCCCGCAGACGCCTGGTTTAGGAGTTATAGCCATTTTAAGGTTTTGAAATTTTTTTTTCTGGTGCAAAATATGACCCCCGCAGACGCCTGGTTTAGGAGTTATAGCCATTTTAAGGTTTTGAAATTTTTTTTTCTGGTGCAAAATATGACCCCGCAGACGCCTAGTTTAGGAGTTATAGCCATTTTAAGGTTTTGAAATTTTTTTTCTGCTGCAAAATATGACCCCCGCAGACGCCTAGTTTAGGAGTTATAGCCATATTAAGGTTTTGAAATTTTTTTTTCTGGTGCAAAATATGACCCCCGCAGACGCCTAGTTTAGGAGTTATAGCCATTTTAAGGTTTTGAAATTTTTTTTTTCTGGTGCAAAATATGACCCCCGCAGACGCCTAGTTAAGGAGTTATAGCCATTTTAAGGTTTTGAAATTTTTTTTTCTGGTGCAAAATATGACCCCCGCAGACGCCTAGTTTAGGAGTTATAGCCATTTTAAGGTTTTGAAATTTTTTTTTTCTGGTGCAAAACGCCTAGTTTAGGAGTTATAGCCATTTTAAGGTTTTTAAATTTTTTTTTCTGGCGCAAAATATGACCCCCGCAAACGCCTAGTTTAGGAGTTATAGCCATTTTAAGGTTTTGAAATTTTTTTTTCTGGTGCAAAATATGACCCCCGCAGACGCCTAGTTTAGGAGTTATAGCCATTTTAAGGTTTTGAAATTTTTTTTTTCTGGTGCAAAATATGACCCCCGCAGACGCCTAGTTAAGGAGTTATAGCCATTTTAAGGTTTTGAAATTTTTTTTTCTGGTGCAAAATATGACCCCCGCAGACGCCTAGTTTAGGAGTTATAGCCATTTTAAGGTTTTGAAATTTTTTTTTTCTGGTGCAAAACGCCTAGTTTAGGAGTTATAGCCATTTTAAGGTTTTTAAATTTTTTTTTCTGGCGCAAAATATGACCCCCGCAAACGCCTAGTTTAGGAGTTATAGCCATTTTAAGGTTTTGAAATTTTTTTTTCTGGTGCAAAATATGACCCCCGCAGACGCCTAGTTTAGGAGTTATAGCCATTTTAAGGTTTTGAAATTTTTTTTTCTGGTGCAAAATATGACCCCCGCAGACGCCTAGTTTAGGAGTTATAGCCATTTAAGGTTTTGAAATTTTTTTTCTGCTGCAAAATATGACCCCCGCAGACGCCTAGTTTAGGAGTTATAGCCATTTTAAGGTTTTGAAATTTTTTTTTCTGGTGCAAAATATGACCCCCGCAGACGCCTAGTTTAGGAGTTATAGCCATTTTAAGGTTTTGAAATTTTTTTTTTCTGGTGCAAAATATGACCCCCGCAGACGCCTAGTTAAGGAGTTATAGCCATTTTAAGGTTTTGAAATTTTTTTTTCTGGTGCAAAATATGACCCCCGCAGACGCCTAGTTTAGGAGTTATAGCCATTTTAAGGTTTTGAAATTTTTTTTTTCTGGTGCAAAACGCCTAGTTTAGGAGTTATAGCCATTTTAAGGTTTTTAAATTTTTTTTTCTGGCGCAAAATATGACCCCCGCAAACGCCTAGTTTAGGAGTTATAGCCATTTTAAGGTTTTGAAATTTTTTTTTCTGGTGCAAAATATGACCCCCGCAGACGCCTAGTTTAGGAGTTATAGCCATTTTAAGGTTTTGAAATTTTTTTTTCTGGTGCAAAATATGACCCCCGCTGACGTCTGGTTTAGGAGTTATAGCCATTTTAAGGTTTTGAAATTTTTTTTTTCTGGTGCAAAATATGACCCCCGCAGACGCCTAGTTTAGGAGTTATAGCCATTTTAAGGTTTTGAAAATTTTTTTTTCTGGTGCAAAATATGACCCCCGCAGACGCGTAGTTTAGGAGTTATAGCCATTTTAAGGTTTTGAAATTTTTTTTTTTCTGCTGCGAAATATTACCCCCGCAGACGCCTAGTTTAGGGGTTATAGCCATTTTAAGGTTTTGAAATTTTTTTTTCTGGTGCAAAACGCCTAGTTTAGGAGTTATAGCCATTTTAAGGTTTTGAAATTTTTTTTTCTGGTGCAAAATATGACCCCCGCAGACGCCTAGTTTAGGAGTTATAGCCATTTTAAGGTTTTGAAATTTTTTTTTCTGGTGCAAAATATGACCCCCGCAGACGCCTAGTTTAGGAGTTATAGCCATTTTAAGGTTTTGAAATTTTTTTTTCTGGTGCAAAATATGACCCCCGCAGACGCCTAGTTTAGGAGTTATAGCCATTTTAAGGTTTTGAAATTTTTTTTTCTGGTGCAAAACGCCTAGTTTAGGAGTAATAGCCATTTTAAGGTTTTGAAATTTTTTTTTCTGGTGCAAAATATGACCCTCGCTGACGCCTGGTTTAGGAGGTATAGCCATCTTAAGGTTTTGAAATTTTTTTTTCTGGTGCAAAATATGACCCCCGCAGACGCCTAGTTTAGGAGTTATAGCCATTTTAAAGTTTTGAAATTTTTTTTTCTGGTGCAAAATATGACCCCCGCAGACGCCTAGTTTAGGAGTTGTAGTCATTTTAAGGTTTTGAAATTTTTTTTTCTGGTGCAAAATATGACCCCCGCAGACGCCTAGTTTAGGAGTTATAGCCATTTTAAGGTTTTGAAATTTTTTTTTCTGGTGCAAAATATGACCCCCGCAGACGCCTAGTTTAGGAGTTATAGCCATTTTAAGGTTTTGAAATTTTTTTTTTCTGGTGCAAAATATGACCCCCGCAGACGCCTAGTTTAGGAGTTATAGCCATTTTAAGGTTTTGAAATTTTTTTTTTCTGGTGCAAAATATGACCCCCGCAGACGCCTGGTTTAGGAGTTATAGCCATTTTAAGGTTTTGAAATTTTTTTTTCTGGTGCAAAATATGACCCCCGCAGACGCCTGGTTTAGGAGTTATAGCCATTTTAAGGTTTTGAAATTTTTTTTTCTGGTGCAAAATATGACCCCCGCTGACGTCTGGTTTAGGAGTTATAGCCATTTTAAGGTTTTGAAATTTTTTTTTTCTGGTGCAAAATATGACCCCCGCAGACGCCTAGTTTAGGAGTTATAGCCATTTTAAGGTTTTGAAATTTTTTTTTTCTGGTGCAAAGTATGACCCCCGCAGACGCCTAGTTTAGGAGTTATAGCCATTTTAAGGTTTTGAAAATTTTTTTTTCTGGTGCAAAATATGACCCCCGCAGACGCGTAGTTTAGGAGCTATAGCCATTTTAAGGTTTTGAAATTTTTTTTTCTGGTGCAAAATATGACCCCCGCAGACGCCTGGTTTAGGAGTTATAGCCATTTTAAGGTTTTGAAATTTTTTTTTCTGGTGCAAAATATGACCCCCGCAGACGCCTAGTTTAGGAGTTATAGCCATTTTAAGGTTTTGAAATTTTTTTTTCTGGCGCAAAATATGACCCCCGCAAACGCCTAGTTTAGGAGTTATAGCCATTTTAAGGTTTTGAAATTTTTTTTTCTGGTGCAAAATATGACCCCCGCAGACGCCTAGTTTAGGAGTTATAGCCATTTTAAGGTTTTGAAATTTTTTTTTCTGGTGCAAAATATGACCCCCGCAGACGCCTAGTTTAGGAGTTATAGCCATTTTAAGGCTTTGAAATTTTTTTTTCTGGTGCAAAATATGACCCCCGCTGACGTCTGGTTTAGGAGTTATAGCCATTTTAAGGTTATGAAATTTTTTTTTTCTGGTGCAAAATATGACCCCCGCAGACGCCTAGTTTAGGAGTTATAGCCATTTTAAGGTTTTGAAATTTTTTTTTCTGGTGCAAAATATGACCCCCGCAGACGCCTAGTTTAGGAGTTATAGCCATTTTAAGGTTTTGAAATTTTTTTTTCTGGTGCAAAATATGACCCCCGCAGACGCCTAGTTTAGGAGTTATAGCCATTTTAAGGTTTTGAAATTTCTTTTTCTGGTGCAAAATATGACCCCCGCTGACGTCTGGTTTAGGAGTTATAGCCATTTTAAGGTTTTGAAATTTTTTTTTTCTGGTGCAAAATATGACCCCCGCAGACGCCTAGTTTAGGAGTTATAGCCATTTTAAGGTTTTGAAATTTTTTTCTCTGGTGCAAAATATGACCCCCGCAGACGCATAGTTTAGGAGTTATAGCCATTTTAAGGTTTTGAAATTTTTTTTTCTGGTGCAAAATATGACCCCCGCAGACGCCTAGTTTAGGAGTTATAGCCATTTTAAGGTTTTGAAATTTTTTTTTCTGGTGCAAAATATGACCCCCGCTGACGTCTGGTTTAGGAGTTATAGCCATTTTAAGGTTTTGAAATTTTTTTTTTCTGGTGCAAAATATGACCCCCGCAGACGCCTAGTTTAGGAGTTATAGCCATTTTAAGGTTTTGAAATTTTTTTTTTCTAGTGCAAAATATGACCCCCGCAGACGCCTAGTTTAGGAGTTATAGCCATTTTAAGGTTTTGAAATTTTTTTTTGCTGGTGCAAAATATGACCCCCGCTGACGCCTGGTTTAGGAGGTATAGCCATCTTAAGGTTTTGAAATTTTTTTTTTCTGGTGCAAAATATGACCCCCGCAGACGCCTAGTTTAGGAGTTATAGCCATTTTAAGGTTTTGAAATTTTTTTTTCTGGTGCAAAATATGACCCCCGCAGACGCCTGGTTTAGGAGTTATAGCCATTTTAAGGTTTTGAAATTTTTTTTTCTGGTGCAAAATATGACCCCCGCAGACGCGTAGTTTAGGAGTTATAGCCATTTTAAGGTTTTGAAATTTTTTTTTCTGGTGTAAAATATGACCCCCGCAGACGCCTGGTTTAGGAGTTATAGCCATTTTAAGGTTTTGAAATTTTTTTTTCTGGTGCAAAATATGACCCCCGCAGACGGCTGGTTTAGGAGTTAGAGCCATTTTAAGGTTTTGAAATTTTTTTTTTTCTGCTGCGAAATATTACCCCCGCAGACGCCTAGTTTAGGGGTTATAGCCATTTTAAGGTTTTGAAATTTTTTTTTCTGGTGCAAAATATGACCCCCGCAGACGCCTAGTTTAGGAGTTATAGCCATTTTAAGGTTTTGAAATTTTTTTTTCTGGTGCAAAATATGACCCCCGCTGACGTCTGGTTTAGGAGTTATAGCCATTTTAAGGTTTTGAAATTTTTTTTTTCTGGTGCAAAATATGACCCCCGCAGACGCCTAGTTTAGGAGTTATAGCCATTTTAAGGTTTTGAAATTTTTTTTTTCTGGTGCAAAATATGACCCCCGCAGACGCCTAGTTTAGGAGTTATAGCCATTTTAAGGTTTTGAAAATTTTTTTTTCTGGTGCAAAATATGACCCCCGCAGACGCGTAGTTTAGGAGTTATAGCCATTTTAAGGTTTTGAAATTTTTTTTTCTGGTGCAAAATATGACCCCCGCAGACGCCTGGTTTAGGAGTTATAGCCATTTTAAGGTTTTGAAATTTTTTTTTCTGGTGCAAAATATGACCCCCGCAGGCGGCTGGTTTAGGAGTTAGAGCCATTTTAAGGTTTTGAAATTATTTTTTTTCTGCTGCGAAATATTACCCCCGCAGACGCCTAGTTTAGGGGTTATAGCCATTTTAAGGTTTTGAAATTTTTTTTTCTGGTGCAAAATATGACCCCCGCAGACGCCTAGTTTAGGAGTTATAGCCATTTTAAGGTTTTGAAATTTTTTTTTCTGGTGCAAAACGCCTAGTTTAGGAGTTATAGCCATTTTAAGGTTTTGAAATTTTTTTTTCTGGTGCAAAATATGACCCTCGCTGACGCCTGGTTTAGGAGGTATAGCCATCTTAAGGTTTTGAAATTTTTTTTTCTGGTGCAAAATATGACCCCCGCAGACGCCTAGTTTAGGAGTTATAGCCATTTTAAGGTTTTGAAATTTTTTTTTCTGGTGCAAAATATGACCCCCGCAGACGCCTAGTTTAGGAGTTGTAGTCATTTTAAGGTTTTGAAATTTTTTTTTCTGGTGCAAAATATGACCCCCGCAGACGCCTAGTTTAGGAGTTATAGCCATTTTAAGGTTTTGAAATTTTTTTTTCTGGTGCAAAATATGACCCCCGCAGACGCCTAGTTTAGGAGTTGTAGTCATTTTAAGGTTTTGAAATTTTTTTTTTCTGGTGCAAAATATGACCCCCGCAGACGCCTAGTTTAGGAGTTATAGCCATTTTAAGGTTTTGAAATTTTTTTTTTCTGGTGCAAAATATGACCCCCGCAGACGCCTAGTTTAGGAGTTATAGCCATTTTAAGGTTTTGAAATTTTTTTTTCTGGTGCAAAATATGACCCCCGCAGACGCCTGGTTTAGGAGTTATAGCCATTTTAAGGTTTTGAAATTTTTTTTTTCTGGTGCAAAATATGACCCCCGCAGACGCCTAGTTTAGGAGTTATAGCCATTTTAAGGTTTTGAAATTTTTTTTCTGCTGCAAAATATGACCCCCGCAGACGCCTAGTTTAGGAGTTATAGCCATTTTAAGGTTTTGAAATTTTTTTTTCTGGTGCAAAATATGACCCCCGCTGACGCCTGGTTTAGGGGGTATAGCCATCTTAAGGTTTTGAAATTTTTTTTTTCTTGTGCAAAATATGACCCCCGCAGACGCCTAGTTAAGGAGTTATAGCCATTTTAAGGTTTTGAAAATTTTTTTTCTGGTGCAAAATATGACCCCCGCAGACGCCTAGTTTAGGAGTTATAGCCATTTTAAGGTTTTGAAATTTTTTTTTCTGGCGCAAAATATGACCCCCGCAAACGCCTAGTTTAGGAGTTATAGCCATTTTAAGGTTTTGAAATTTTTTTTTCTGGTGCAAAATATGACCCCCGCAGACGCCTAGTTTAGGAGTTATAGCCATTTTAAGGTTTTGAAATTTTTTTTTCTGGTGCAAAATATGACCCCCGCTGACGCCTGGTTTAGGAGTTATAGCCATTTTAAGGTTTTGAAATTTTTTTTTCTGGTGCAAAATATGACCCCCGCTGACGTCTGGTTTAGGAGTTATAGCCATTTTAAGGTTTTGAAATTTTTTTTTTCTGGTGCAAAATATGACCCCCGCAGACGCCTAGTTTAGGAGTTATAGCCATTTTAAGGTTTTGAAATTTTTTTTTCTGGTGCAAAATATGACCCCCGCAGACGCCTAGTTTAGGAGTTATAGCCATTTTAAGGTTTTGAAATTTTTTTTTCTGGTGCAAAATATGACCCCCGCAGACGCCTAGTTTAGGAGTTATAGCCATTTTAAGGTTTTGAAATTTTTTTTTCTGGTGCAAAATATGACCCCCGCTGACGTCTGGTTTAGGAGTTATAGCCATTTTAAGGTTTTGAAATTTTTTTTTTCTGGTGCAAAATATGACCCCCGCAGACGCCTAGTTTAGGAGTTATAGCCATTTTAAGGTTTTGAAATTTTTTTCTCTGGTGCAAAATATGACCCCCGCAGACGCATAGTTTAGGAGTTATAGCCATTTTAAGGTTTTGAAATTTTTTTTTCTGGTGCAAAATATGACCCCCGCAGACGCCTAGTTTAGGAGTTATAGCCATTTTAAGGTTTTGAAATTTTTTTTTCTGGTGCAAAATATGACCCCCGCTGACGTCTGGTTTAGGAGTTATAGCCATTTTAAGGTTTTGAAATTTTTTTTTTCTGGTGCAAAATATGACCCCCGCAGACGCCTAGTTTAGGAGTTATAGCCATTTTAAGGTTTTGAATTTTTTTTTTTTCTGGTGCAAAATATGACCCCCGCAGACGCCTAGTTTAGGAGTTATAGCCATTTTAAGGTTTTGAAATTTTTTTTTTCTGGTGCAAAATATGACCCCCGCAGACGCCTAGTTTAGGAGTTATAGCCATTTTAAGGTTTTGAAATTTTTTTTTCTGGAGCAAAATATGACCCCCGCTGACGCCTGGTTTAGGAGTTATAGCCATTTTAAGGTTTTGAAATTTTTTTTTTTTGGTGCAAAATATGACCCCCGCAGACGTCTAGTTTAGGAGTTATAGCCATTTTAAGGTTTTGAAATTTTTTTTTCTGGCGCAAAATATGACCCCCGCAAACGCCTAGTTTAGGAGTTATAGCCATTTTAAGGTTTTGAAATTTTTTTTTCTGCTGCAAAATATGACCCCCGCAGACGCCTAGTTTAGGAGTTATAGCCGTTTTAAGGTTTTGAAATTTTTTTTTGCTGGTGCAAAATATGACCCCCGCAGACGCCTAGTTTAGGAGTTATAGCCATTTTAAGGTTTTGAAATTTTTTTTTTCTGGTGCAAAATATGACCCCCGCAGACGCCTAGTTTAGGAGTTATAGCCATTTTAAGGTTTTGAAATTTTTTTTTCTGGTGCAAAATATGACCCCCGCAGACGCCTAGTTTAGGAGTTATAGCCATTTTAAGGTTTTGAAATTTTTTTTTGCTGGTGCAAAATATGACCCCCACTGACGTCTGGTTTAGGAGTTATAGCCATTTTAAGGTTTTGAAATTTTTTTTTTCTGGTGCAAAATATGAGCCCCGCAGACGCCTAGTTTAGGAGTTATAGCCATTTTAAGGTTTGGAAATTTTTTTTTCTGGTGCAAAATATGACCCCCACTGACGTCTGGTTTAGGAGTTATAGCCATTTTAAGGTTTTGAAATTTTTTTTTCTGGTGCAAAATATGACCCCCGCAGACGCCTAGTTTAGGAGTTATAGCCATTTTAAGGTTTTGAAATTTTTTTTTCTGGTGCAAAATATGACCCCCGCAGACGCCTAGTTTAGGAGTTATAGCCATTTTAAGGTTTTGAAATTTTTTTTTCTGGTGCAAAACGCCTAGTTTAGGAGTTATAGCCATTTTAAGGTTTTGAAATTTTTTTTTCTGGTGCAAAATATGACCCCCGCTGACGCCTGGTTTAGGAGTTATAGCCATTTTAAGGTTTTGAAATTTTTTTTTTCTGGTGCAAAATATGACCCCCGCAGACGCCTAGTTTAGGAGTTATAGCCATTTTAAAGTTTTGAAATTTTTTTTTTCTGGTGCAAAATATGACCCCCGCAGACGCCTAGTTTAGGAGTTATAGCCATTTTAAGGTTTTGAAATTTTTTTTTCTGGTGCAAAATATGACCCCCGCAGACGCCTAGTTTAGGAGTTATAGCCATTTTAAGGTTTTGAAATTTTTTTTTCTGGTGCAAAATATGACTTCCGCTGACGTCTGGTTTAGGAGTTATAGCCATTTTAAGGTTTTGAAATTTTTTTTTTCTGGTGCAAAATATGACCCCCGCAGACGCCTAGTTTAGGAGTTATAGCCATTTTAAGGTTTTGAAATTTTTTTTTGCTAGTGCAAAATATGACCCCCGCAGACGCCTAGTTTAGGAGTTATAGCCATTTTAAGGTTTTGAAATTTTTTTTTTCTGGTGCAAAATATGACCCCCGCAGACGCCTAGTTTAGGAGTTATAGCCATTTTAAAGTTTTGAAATTTTTTTTTTCTGGTGCAAAATATGACCCCCGCAGACGCCTAGTTTAGGAGTTATAGCCATTTTAAGGTTTTGAAATTTTTTTTTCTGGTGCAAAATATGACCCCCGCAGACGCCTAGTTTAGGAGTTATAGCCATTTTAAGGTTTTGAAATTTTTTTTTCTGGTGCAAAATATGACCCCCACTGACGTCTGGTTTAGGAGTTATAGCCATTTTAAGGTTTTGAAATTTTTTTTTCTGGTGCAAAATATGACCCCCGCAGACGCCTAGTTTAGGAGTTATAGCCATTTTAAGGTTTTGAAATTTTTTTTTCTGGTGCAAAACGCCTAGTTTAGGAGTTATAGCCATTTTAAGGTTTTGAAATTTTTTTTCTGGTGCAAAATATGACCCCCGCTGACGCCTGGTTTAGGAGGTATAGCCATCTTAAGGTTTTGAAATTGTTTTTTTCTTGTGCAAAATATGACCCCCGCAGACGCCTAGTTTAGGAGTTATAGCCATTTTAAGGTTTTGAAATTTTTTTTTTCTGGTGCAAAATATGACCCCCGCAGACGCCTAGTTAAGGAGTTATAGCCATTTTAAGGTTTTGAAAATTTTTTTTCTGGTGCAAAATATGACCCCCGCAGACGCCTAGTTAAGGAGTTATAGCCATTTTAAGGTTTTGAAATTTTTTTTTTCTGGTGCAAAATATGACCCCCGCAGACGCCTAGTTTAGGAGTTATAGCCATTTTAAGGTTTTGAAATTTTTTTTTCTGCTGCAAAATATGACACCCGCAAACGCCTAGTTTAGGAGTTATAGCCATTTTAAGGTTTTGAAATTTTTTTTTTCTGGTGCAAAATATGACCCCCGCAGACGCCTAGTTTAGGAGTTATAGCCATTTTAAGGTTTTGAAATTTTTTTTTCTGGTGCAAAATATGACCCCCGCTGACGCCTGGTTTAGGAGTTATAGCCATTTTAAGGTTTTGAAATTTTTTTTTCTGGTGCAAAATATGACCCCCGCAGACGCCTAGTTTAGGAGTTATAGCCATTTTAAGGTTTTGAAATTTTTTTTTCTGGTGCAAAATATGACCCCCGCAGACGCCTAGTTTAGGAGTTGTAGCTATTTTAAGGTTTTGAAATTTTTTTTTCTGGTGCAAAATATGACCCCCGCAGACGCCTAGTTTAGGAGTTATAGCCATTTTAAGGTTTTGAAATTTTCTTTTCTGGTGCAAAATATGACCCCCGCAGACGCCTGGTTTAGGAGTTATAGCCATTTTAAGGTTTTGAAATTTTTTTTTCTGGTGCAAAATATGACCCCCGCAGACGCCTAGTTTAGGAGTTATAGCCATTTTAAGGTTTGGAAATTTTTTTTTTTGGTGCAAAATATGACCCCCGCAGACGCCTAGTTTAGGAGTTATAGCCATTTTAAGGTTTTGAAATTTTTTTTTTCTGGTGCAAAATATGACCCCCGCAGACGCCTAGTTTAGGAGTTATAGCCATTTTAAGGTTTTGAAATTTTTTTTTCTGGTGCAAAATATGACCAACGCAGACGCCTAGTTTAGGAGTTATAGCCATTTTAAGGTTTTGAAATTTTTTTTTCTGGTGCAAAATATGACCCCCGCAGACGCCTGGTTTAGGAGGTATAGCCATCTTAAGGTTTTGAAATTTTTTTTTTCTTGTGCAAAATATGACCCCCGCAGACGCCTAGTTTAGGAGTTATAGCCATTTTAAGGTTTTGAAATTTTTTTTTTCTGGTGCAAAATATGACCCCCGCAGACGCCTAGTTAAGGAGTTATAGCCATTTTAAGGTTTTGAAAATTTTTTTTCTGGTGCAAAATATGACCCCCGCAGACGCCTAGTTTAGGTGTTATAGCCATTTTACGGTTTTGAAATTTTTTTTTTCTGGTGCAAAATATGACCCCGGCAGACGCCTAGTTTAGGAGTTATAGCCATTTTAAGGTTTTGAAATTTTTTTTTCTGGCGCAAAATATGACCTCCGCAAACGCCTAGTTTAGGAGTTATAGCCATTTTAAGGTTTTGAAATTTTTTTTTCTGGTGCAAAATATGACCCCCGCAGACGCCTAGTTTAGGAGTTATAGCCATTTTAAGGTTTTAAAATTTTTTTTTCTGGTGCAAAATATGACCCCCGCAGACGCCTAGTTTAGGAGTTATAGCCATTTTAAGGTTTTGAAATTTTTTTTTCTGGTGCAAAATATGACCCCCGCTGACGTCTGGTTTAGGAGTTATAGCCATTTTAAGGTTTTGAAATTTTTTTTTCTGGTGCAAAATATGACCCCCGCAGACGCATAGTTTAGGAGTTATAGCCATTTTAAGGTTTTGAAATTTTTTTTTCTGGTGCAAAATATGACCCCCGCAGACGCCTAGTTTAGGAGTTATAGCCATTTTAAGGTTTTGAAATTTTTTTTTCTGGTGCAAAATATGACCCCCGCTGACGTCGTTTAGGAGTTATAGCCATTTTAAGGTTTTGAAATTTTTTTTTTCTGGTGCAAAATATGACCCCCGCAGACGCCTAGTTTAGGAGTTATAGCCATTTTAAGGTTTTGAATTTTTTTTTTTCTGGTGCAAAATATGACCCCCGCAGACGCCTAGTTTAGGAGTTATAGCCATTTTAAGGTTTTGAAATTTTTTTTTGCTGGTGCAAAATATGACCCCCGCAGACGCCTAGTTTAGGAGTTATAGCCATTTTAAGGTTTTGAAATTTTTTTTTCGGGTGCAAAATATGACCCCCGCAGACGCCTAGTTTAGGAGTTATAGCCATTTTAAGGTTTTGAAATTTTTTTTTCTGGTGCAAAATATGACCCCCGCTGACGCCTGGTTTAGGAGTTATAGCCATTTTAAGGTTTTGAAATTTTTTTTTTCTGGTGCAAAATATGACCCCCGCAGACGCCTAGTTTAGGAGTTATAGCCATTTTAAGGTTTTGAAATTTTTGTTCTGGCGCAAAATATGACCCCCGCAAACGCCTAGTTTAGGAGTTATAGCCATTTTAAGGTTTTGAAATTTTTTTTTCTGGTGCAAAATATGACCCCCGCTGACGCCTGGTTTAGGAGTTATAGCCATTTTAAGGTTTTGAAATTTTTTTTTTCTGGTGCAAAATATGACCCCCGCAGACGCCTAGTTTAGGAGTTATAGCCATTTTAAGGTTTTGAATTTTTTTTTTTCTGGTGCAAAATATGACCCCCGCAGACGCCTAGTTTAGGAGTTATAGCCATTTTAAGGTTTTGAAATTTTTTTTTGCTGGTGCAAAATATGACCCCCGCAGACGCCTAGTTTAGGAGTTATAGCCATTTTAAGGTTTTGAAATTTTTTTTTCGGGTGCAAAATATGACCCCCGCAGACGCCTAGTTTAGGAGTTATAGCCATTTTAAGGTTTTGAAATTTTTTTTTCTGGTGCAAAATATGACCCCCGCTGACGCATGGTTTAGGAGTTATAGCCATTTTAAGGTTTTGAAATTTTTTTTTTCTGGTGCAAAATATGACCCCCGCAGACGCCTAGTTTAGGAGTTATAGCCATTTTAAGGTTTTGAAATTTTTTTTTCTTTTGCAAAATATGACCCCCGCAGACGCCTAGTTAAGGAGTTATAGCCATTTTAAGGTTTTGAAATTTTTTTTTCTGGTGCAAAATATGACCCCCGCTGACGTCTGGTTTAGGAGTTATAGCCATTTTAAGGTTTTGAAATTTTTTTTTTCTGGTGCAAAATATGACCCCCGCAGACGCCTAGTTTAGGAGTTATAGCCATTTTAAGGTTTTGAAATTTTTTTTTTCTGGTGCAAAATATGACCCCCGCAGACGCCTAGTTTAGGAGTTATAGCCATTTTAAAGTTTTGAAATTTTTTTTTCTGGTGCAAAATATGACCCCTGCAGACGCCTAGTTTATTATTTATAGCCATTTTAAGGTTTTGAAATTTTTTTTTCTGGTGCAAAATATGACCCCCGCAGACGCCTAGTTTAGGAGTTATAGCCATTTTAAGGTTTTGAAATTTTTTTTTCTGGTGCAAAATATGACCCCCGCTGACGTCTGGTTTAGGAGTTATAGCCATTTTAAGGTTTTGAAATTTTTTTTTTCTGGTGCAAAATATGACCCCCGCAGACGCCTAGTTTAGGCGTTATAGCCATTTTAAGGTCTTGAAATTTTTTTTTTCTGGTGCAAAATATGACCCCCGCAGACGCCTAGTTTAGGAGTTATAGCCATTTTAAGGTTTTGAAATTTTTTTTTGCTGGTGCAAAATATGACCCCCGCAGACGCCTAGTTTAGGAGTTATAGCCATTTTAAGGTTTTGAATTTTTTTTTTTCTGGTGCAAAATATGACCCCCGCAGACGCCTAGTTTAGGAGTTATAGCCATTTTAAGGTTTTGAAATTTTTTTTTCTGGTGCAAAATATGACCCCCACTGACGTCTGGTTTAGGAGTTATAGCCATTTTAAGGTTTTGAAATTTTTTTTTCTGGTGCAAAATATGACCCCCGCAGACGCCTAGTTTAGGAGTTATAGCCATTTTAAGGTTTTGAAATTTTTTTTTCTGGTGCAAAATATGACCCCCGCAGACGCCTAGTTTAGGAGTTATAGCCATTTTAAGGTTTTGAAATTTTTTTTTCTGGTGCAAAATATGACCCCCGCAGACGCCTGGTTTAGGAGTTATAGCCATTTTAAGGTTTTGAAATTTTTTTTTCTGGTGCCAAATATGACCCCCGCTGACGCCTAGTTTAGGAGTTATAGCCATTTTAAGGTTTTGAAATTTTTTTTTCTGGTGCAAAATATGACCCCCGCTGACGTCTGGTTTAGGAGTTATAGCCATTTTAAGGTTTTGAAATTTTTTTTTTCTGGTGCAAAATATGACCCCCGCAGACGCCTAGTTTAGGAGTTATAGCCATTTTAAGGTCTTGAAATTTTTTTTTTCTGGTGCAAAATATGACCTCCGCAGACGCCTAGTTTAGGAGTTATAGCCATTTTAAGGTTTTGAAATTTTTTTTTGCTGGTGCAAAATATGACCCCCGCAGACGCCTAGTTTAGGAGTTATAGCCATTTTAAGGTTTTGAAATTTTTTTTTTCTGGTGCAAAATATGACCCCCGCAGACGCCTAGTTTAGGAGTTATAGCCATTTTAAGGTCTTGAAATTTTTTTTTTCTGGTGCAAAATATGACCTCCGCAGACGCCTAGTTTAGGAGTTATAGCCATTTTAAGGTTTTGAAATTTTTTTTTGCTGGTGCAAAATATGACCCCCGCAGACGCCTAGTTTAGGAGTTATAGCCATTTTAAGGTTTTGAAATTTTTTTTTCTGGTGCAAAATATGACCCCCACTGACGTCTGGTTTAGGAGTTATAGCCATTTTAAAGTTTTGAAATTTTTTTTTCTGGTGCAAAATATGACCCCCGCAGACGCCTAGTTTAGGAGTTATAGCCATTTTAAGGTTTTGAAATTTTTTTTTCTGGTGCAAAATATGACCCCCGCAGACGCCTAGTTTAGGAGTTATAGCCATTTTAAGGTTTTGAAATTTTTTTTTCTGGTGGAAAATATTACCCCCGCAGACGCCTAGTTTAAGAGTTATAGCCATTTTAAGGTTTTGAAATTTTTTTTTTCTGGTGCAAAATATGACCCCCGCAGACGCCTAGTTTAGGAGTTATAGCCATTTTAAGGTTTTGAAATTTTTTTTTCTGGTGCAAAATATGACCCCCGCAGACGCCTAGTTTAGGAGTTATAGCCATTTTAAGGTTTTGAAATTTTTTTTTTCTGGTGCAAAATATGACCCCCGCAGACGCCTAGTTTAGGAGTTACAGCCATTTTAAGGTTTTGAAATTTTTTTTTCTTTTGCAAAATATGACCCCAGCAGACGCCTAGTTTAGGAGTTATAGCCATTTTAAGGTTTTGAAATTTTTTTTTCTGGTGCAAAATATGACCCCCGCAGACGCCTAGTTTAGGAGTTAAAGCCATTTTAAGGTTTTGAAATTTTTTTTTCTGGTGCAAAATATGACCCCCGCAGACGCCTAGTTTAGGAGTTAAAGCCATTTTAAGGTTTTGAAATTTTTTTTTCTGGTGCAAAATATGACCCCCGCAGACGCCTAGTTTAGGAGTTATAGCCATTTTAAGGTTTTGAAATTTTTTTTTTCTGGTGCAAAATATGACCCCCGCAGACGCCTAGTTTAGGAGTTATAGCCATTTTAAGGTTTTGAAATTTTTTTTTCTGGTGCAAAATATGACCCCCGCAGACGCCTAGTTTAGGAGTTATAGCCATTTTAAGGTTTTGAAATTTTTTTTTTCTGGTGCAAAATATGACCCCCTCAGACGCCTAGTTAAGGAGTTATAGCCATTTTAAGGTTTTGAAATTTTTTTTTCTGGTGCAAAATATGACCCCCGCAGACGCCTAGTTTAGGAGTTATAGCCATTTTAAGGTTTTGAAATTTTTTTTTGCTGGTGCAAAATATGACCCCCGCAGACGCCTAGTTTAGGAGTTATAGCCATTTTAAGGTTTTGAAATTTTTTTTTCTGGTGCAAAATATGACCCCCGCAGACGCCTAGTTTAGGAGTTATAGCCATTTTAAGGTTTTGAAATTTTTTTTTCTGGTGCCAAATATGACCCCCGCTGACGCCTAGTTTAGGAGTTATAGCCATTTTAAGGTTTTGAAATTTTTTTTTCTGGTGCAAAATATGACCCCCGCAGACGCCTAGTTTAGGAGTTATAGCCATTTTAAGGTTTTGAAATTTTTTTTTTCTGGAGCAAAATATGACCCCCGCAGACGCCTAGTTTAGGAGTTATAGCCATTTTAAGGTTTTGAAATTTTTTTTTTCTGGTGCAAAATATGACCCCCGCAGACGCCTAGTTTAGGAGTTATAGCCATTTTAAGGTTTTGAAATTTTTTTTTCTGGTGCAAAATATGACCCCCGCTGACGCCTGGTTTAGGAGTTATAGCCATTTTAAGGTTTTGAAATTTTTTTTTTCTGGTGCAAAATATGACCCCCGCAGACGCCTAGTTTAGGAGTTATAGCCATTTTAAGGTTTTGAAATCTTTTTTTTCTGGTGCAAAATATGACCCCCGCAGACGCCTAGTTTAGGAGTTATAGCCATTTTAAGGTTTTGAAATTTTTTTTTCTGGTGCAAAATATGACCCCCGCAGACGCCAAGTTTAGGAGTTATAGCCATTTTAAGGTTTTGAAAATTTTTTTTCTGGTGCAAAATATGACCCCCGCAGACGCCTAGTTTAGGAGTTATAACCATTTGAAGGTTCTGAAATTTTTTTTTCTGGTGCAAAATATGACCCCCGCAGACGCCTAGTTTAGGAGTTATAGCCATTTTAAGGTTTTGAAATTTTTTTTTTCTGGTGCAAAATATGACCCCCGCAGACGCCTAGTTTAGGAGTTATAGCCATTTTAAGGTTTTGAAATTTTTTTTTCTGGTGTAAAATATGACCCCCGCAGACGCCTAGTTTAGGAGTTATAGCCATTTTAAGGTTTTGAAATTTTTTATTCTGGTGCAAAATATGACCCCCGCAGACGCCTAGTTTAGGAGTTATAGCCATTTTAAGGTTTTGAAATTTTTTTTTCTGGTGCAAAATATGACCCCCGCAGACGCCTAGTTTAGGAGTTATAGCCATTTTAAGGTTTTGAAATTTTTTTTTCTGGTGCAAAATATGACCCCCGCAGACGCCTGGTTTAGGAGTTATAGCCATTTTAAGGTTTTGAAATTTTTTTTTCTGGTGCAAAATATGACCCCCGCAGACGCCTAGTTTAGGAGTTATAGCCATTTTAAGGTTTTGAAATTTTTTATTCTGGTGCAAAATATGACCCCCGCAGACGCCTAGTTTAGGAGTTATAGCCATTTTAAGGTTTTGAAATTTTTTTTTCTGGTGTAAAATATGACCCCCGCAGACGCCTAGTTTAGGAGTTATAGCCATTTTAAGGTTTTGAAATTTTTTTTTCTGGTGCAAAATATGACCCCCGCAGACGCCTAGTTTAGGAGTTATAGCCATTTTAAGGTTTTGAAATTTTTTTTTCTGGTGCAAAATATGACCCCCGCAGACGCCTAGTTTAGGAGTTATAGCCATTTTAAGGTTTTGAAATTTTTTTTTCAGGTGCAAAATATGACCCCCGCAGACGCCTAGTTTAGGAGTTATAGCCATTTTAAGGTTTTGAAATTTTTTTTTTCTGGTGCAACATATGACCCCCGCAGACGCCTAGTTTAGGAGTTATAGCCATTTTAAGGTTTTGAAATTTTTTTTTCTGGTGCAAAATATGACCCCCGCAGACCACTAGTTTAGGAGTTATAGCCATTTTAAGGTTTTGAAATTTTTTTTTCTGGTGCAAAATATGACCCCCGCAGACGCCTAGTTTAGGAGTTATAGCCATTTTAAGGTTTTGAAATTTTTTTTTTCTGGTGCAAAATATGACCCCCGCAGACGCCTAGTTTAGGAGTTATAGCCATTTTAAGGTTTTGAAATTTTTTTTTCTGGTGGAAAATATTACCCCCGCAGACGCCTAGTTTAAGAGTTATAGCCATTTTAAGGTTTTGAAATTTTTTTTTCTGGTGCAAAATATGACCCCCGCAGACGCCTAGTTTAGGAGTTATAGCCATTTTAAGGTTTTGAAATTTTTTTTTCTGGTGGAAAATATTACCCCGCAGACGCCTAGTTTAAGAGTTATAGCCATTTTAAGGTTGTGAAATTTTTTTTTTCTGGTGCAAAATATGACCCCCGCAGACGCCTAGTTTAGGAGTTATAGCCATTTTAAGGTTTTGAAATTTTTTTTTTCTGGTGCAAAATATGACCCCCGCAGACGCCTAGTTTAGGAGTTATAGCCATTTTAAGGTTTTGAAATTTTTTTTTCTGGTGCAAAATATGACCCCCGCAGACGCCTAGTTTAGGAGTTATAGCCATTTTAAGGTTTTGAAATTTTTTTTCCTGGTGCAAACTATGACCCCCGCAGACGCCTAGTTTAGGAGTTATAGCCATTTTAAGGTTTTGAAATTTTTTTTTCTGGTGCAAAATATGACCCCCGCAGACGCCTAGTTAAGGAGTTATAGCCATTTTAAGGATTTGAAATTTTTTTTTTCTGGTGCAAAATATGACCCCCGCAGACGCCTAGTTTAGGAGTTATAGCCATTTTAAGGTTTTGAAATTTTTTTTTCTGGTGCAAAATATGACCCCCGCAGACGCCTGGTTTAGGAGTTATAGCCATTTTAATGTTTTGAAATTTTTTTTTCTGGTGCAAAATATGACCCTCGCAGACGCCTAGTTTAGGAGTTATAGCCATTTTAAGGTTTTGAAATTTTTTTGTCTGGTGCAAAATATGACCCCCGCAGACGCCTAGTTTAGGAGTTATAGCCATTTTAAGGTTTTGAAATTTTTTTTTTCTGGTGCAAAATATGACTCCCGCAGACGCCTAGTTTCGGAGTTATAGCCATTTTAAGGTTTTGAAATTTTTTTTTTCTGGTGCAAAATATGACCCCCGCAGACGCCTAGTTTAGGAGTTATAGCCATTTTAAGGTTTTGAAATTTTTTTTTTCTGGTGCAAAATATGACCCCCGCAGACGCCTAGTTTAGGAGTTATAGCCATTTTAAGGTTTTGAAATTTTTTTTTCTGGTGCAAAATATGACCCCCGCAGACCACTAGTTTAGGAGTTATAGCCATTTTAAGGTTTTGAAATTTTTTTTTCTGGTGCAAAATATGACCCCCGCAGACGCCTAGTTTAGGAGTTATAGCCATTTTAAGGTTTTGAAATTTTTTTTTTCTGGTGCAAAATATGACCCCCGCAGACGCCTGGTTTAGGAGTTATAGCCATTTTAATGTTTTGAAATTTTTTTTTCTGGTGCAAAATATGACCCTCGCAGACGCCTAGTTTAGGAGTTATAGCCATTTTAAGGTTTTGAAATTTTTTTGTCTGGTGCAAAATATGACCCCCGCAGACGCCTAGTTTAGGAGTTATAGCCATTTTAAGGTTTTGAAATTTTTTTTTTCTGGTGCAAAATATGACCCCCGCAGACGCCTAGTTTCGGAGTTATAGCCATTTTAAGGTTTTGAAATTTTTTTTTTCTGGTGCAAAATATGACCCCCGCAGACGCCTAGTTTAGGAGTTATAGCCATTTTAAGGTTTTGAAATTTTTTTTTCTGGTGCAAAATATGACCCCCGCAGACGCCTAGTTTAGGAGTTATAGCCATTTTAAGGTTTTGAAATTTTTTTTTCTGGTGCAAAATATGACCCCCGCAGACGCCTAGTTTAGGAGTTATAGCCATTTTAAGGTTTTGAAATTTTTTTTTCTGGTGCAAAATATGACCCCCGCAGACGCCTAGTTTAGGAGTTATAGCCATTTTAAGGTTTTGAATTTTTTTTTTCTGGTGGAAAATATGACCCCCGCAGACGCCTGGTTTAGGAGTTATAGCCATTTTAAGGTTTTGAAATTTTTTTTTCTGGTGCAAAATATGACCCACGCAGACGCCTAGTTTAGGAGTTATAGCCATTTTAAGGTTTTGAAATTTTTTTTTCTGGTGCAAAATATGACCCCCGCAGACGCCTAGTTTAGGAGTTATAGCCATTTTAAGGTTTTGAAATTTTTTTTTTCTGGTGGAAAAAATGACCCCCGCAGACGCCTAGTTTAGGAGTTATAGCCATTTTAAGGTTTTGAAATTTTTTTTTTCTGGTGCAAAATATGACCCCCGCAGACGCCTAGTTTAGGAGTTATAGCCATTTTAAGGTTTTGAAATTTTTTTTTCTGGTGCAAAATATGACCCCCGCAGACGCCTAGTTTAGGAGTTATAGCCATTTTAAGGTTTTGAAATTTTTTTTTCTGGTGCAAAATATGACCCCCGCAGACGCCTAGTTTAGGAGTTATAGCCATTTTAAGGTTTTGAAATTTTTTTTTCTGGTGCAAAATATGACCCCCGCAGACGCCTAGTTAAGGAGTTATAGCCATTTTAAGGTTTTGAAATTTTTTTTTTCTGGTGCAAAATATGACCCCCGCAGACGCCTAGTTTAGGAGTTATAGCCATTTTAAGGATTTGAAATTTTTTTTTCTGGTGCAAAATATGACCCCCGCAGACGCCTAGTTTTGGAGTTATAGCCATTTTAAGGTTTTGAAATTTTTTTTTCTGGTGCAAAATATGACCCCCGCAGACCACTAGTTTAGGAGTTATAGCCATTTTAAGGTTTTGAAATTTTTTTTTTCTGGTGCAAAATATGACCCCCGCAGACGCCTGGTTTAGGAGTTATAGCCATTTTAATGTTTTGAAATTTTTTTTTCTGGTGCAAAATATGACCCTCGCAGACGCCTAGTTTAGGAGTTATAGCCATTTTAAGGTTTTGAAATTTTTTTGTCTGGTGCAAAATATGACCCCCGCAGACGCCTAGTTTAGGAGTTATAGCCATTTTAAGGTTTTGAAATTTTTTTTTTCTGGTGCAAAATATGACCCCCGCAGACGCCTAGTTTCGGAGTTATAGCCATTTTAAGGTTTTGAAATTTTTTTTTTCTGGTGCAAAATATGACCCCCGCAGACGCCTAGTTTAGGAGTTATAGCCATTTTAAGGTTTTGAAATTTTTTTTTTCTGGTGCAAAATATGACCCCCGCAGACGCCTGGTTTAGGAGTTATAGCCATTTTAATGTTTTGAAATTTTTTTTTCTGGTGCAAAATATGACCTTCGCAGACGCCTAGTTTAGGAGTTATAGCCATTTTAAGGTTTTGAAATTTTTTTGTCTGGTGCAAAATATGACCCCCGCAGACGCCTAGTTTAGGAGTTATAGCCATTTTAAGGTTTTGAAATTTTTTTTTTCTGGTGCAAAATATGACCCCCGCAGACGCCTAGTTTCGGAGTTATAGCCATTTTAAGGTTTTGAAATTTTTTTTTTCTGGTGCAAAATATGACCCCCGCAGACGCCTAGTTTAGGAGTTATAGCCATTTTAAGGTTTTGAAATTTTTTTTTTCTGGTGCAAAAAATGACCCCCGCAGACGCCTAGTTTAGGAGTTATAGCTATTTTAAGGTTTTGAAAATTTTTTTTCTGGTGCAAAATATGACCCCCGCTGACGCCTGGTTTAGGAGTTATAGCCATTTTAAGGTTTTGAAATTTTTTTTTTCTGCTGCAAAATATGACCCCCGCAGACGCCTAGTTTAGGAGTTATAGCCATTTTAAGGTTTTGAAATTTTTTTTTCTGGTGCAAAATATGACTCCCGCAGACGCCTAGTTTAGGAGTTATAGCCATTTTAAGGTTTTGAAATTTTTTTTTCTGGTGCAAAATATGACCCCCGCAGACGCCTAGTTTAGGAGTTATAGCCATTTTAAGGTTTTGAAATTTTTTTTTCTGGTGCAAAATATGACCCCCGCAGACGCCTAGTTTAGGAGTTATAGCCATTTTAAGGTTTTGAAATTTTTTTTTCTGGTGCAAAATATGACCCCCGCAGACGCCTAGTTTAGGAGTTATAGCCATTTTAAGGTTTTGAAATTTTTTTTTCTGGTGCAAAATATGACCCCCGCTGACGTCTGGTTTAGGAGTTATAGCCATTTTAAGGTTTTGAAATTTTTTTTTTCTGGTGCAAAATATGACCCCCGCAGACGCCTAGTTTAGGAGTTATAGCCATTTTAAGGTTTTGAAATTTTTTTTTTCTGGTGCAAAATATGACCCCCGCAGACGCCTAGTTTAGGAGTTATAGCCATTTTAAGGTTTTGAAAATTTTTTTTTCTGGAGCAAAATATGACCCCCGCAGACGCCTAGTTTAGGAGTTATAGCCATTTTAAGGTTTTGAAATTTTTTTTTCTGGTGCAAAATATGACCCCCGCTGACGCCTGGTTTAGGAGTTATAGCCATTTTAAGGTTTTGAAATTTTTTTTTCTGGTGAAAAATATGACCCCCGCAGACGCCTAGTTTAGGAGTTATAGCCATTTTGAGGTTTTGAAATTTTTTTTTCTGGTGCAAAATATGACCCCCGCAGACGCCTAGTTAAGGAGTTATAGCCATTTTAAGGTTTTGAAAATTTTTTTTCTGGTGCAAAATATGACCCCCGCAGACGCCTAGTTTAGGAGTTATAGCCATTTTAAGGTTTTGAAATTTTTTTTTTCTGGTGCAAAATATGACCCCCGCAGACGCCTAGTTTAGGAGTTATAGCCATTTTAAGGTTTTGAATTTTTTTTTTTCTGGTGCAAAATATGACCCCCGCAGACGCCTAGTTAAGGAGTTATAGCCATTTTAAGGTTTTGAAATTTTTTTTTCTGGTGCAAAATATGACCCCCGCAGACGCCTAGTTTAGGAGTTATAGCCATTTTAAGGTTTTGAAATTTTTTTTTTCTGGTGCAAAATATGACCCCCGCAGACGCCTAGTTAAGGAGTTATAGCCATTTTAAGGTTTTGAAAATTTTTTTTCTGGTGCAAAATATGACCCCCGCAGACGCCTAGTTTAGGAGTTATAGCCATTTTAAGGTTTTGAAATTTTTTTTTCTGGTGCAAAATATGACCCCCGCAGACGCCTAGTTTAGGAGTTATAGCCATTTTAAGGTTTTGAAATTTTTTTTTCTGGTGCAAAATATGACCCCCGCAGACGCCTAGTTTAGGAGTTATAGCCATTTTAAGGTTTTGAAATTTTTTTTTCTGGTGCAAAATATGACCCCCGCTGACGTCTGGTTTAGGAGTTATAGCCATTTTAAGGTTTTGAAATTTTTTTTTTCTGGTGCAAAATATGACCCCCGCAGACGCCTAGTTTAGGAGTTATAGCCATTTTAAGGTTTTGAAATTTTTTTTTTCTGGTGCAAAATATGACCCCCGCAGACGCCTAGTTTAGGAGTTATAGCCATTTTAAGGTTTTGAAAATTTTTTTTTCTGGTGCAAAATATGACCCCCGCAGCCGCCTAGTTTAGGAGTTATAGCCATTTTAAGGTTTTGAAATTTTTTTTTCTGGTGCAAAATATGACCCCCGCTGACGCCTGGTTTAGGAGTTATAGCCATTTTAAGGTTTTGAAATTTTTTTTTCTGGTGAAAAATATGACCCCCGCAGACGCCTAGTTTAGGAGTTATAGCCATTTTAAGGTTTTGAAATTTTTTTTTCTGGTGCAAAATATGACCCCCGCAGACGCGTAGTTTAGGAGTTATAGCCATTTTAAGGTTTTGAAATTTTTTTTTCTGGTGCAAAATATGACCCCCGCAGACGCCTGGTTTAGGAGTTATAGCCATTTTAAGGTTTTGAAATTTTTTTTTCTGGTGCAAAATATGACCCCCGCAGACGGCTGGTTTAGGAGTTAGAGCCATTTTAAGGTTTTGAAATTTTTTTTTTTCTGCTGCGAAATATTACCCCCGCAGACGCCTAGTTTAGGGGTTATAGCCATTTTAAGGTTTTGAAATTTTTTTTTCTGGTGCAAAATATGACCCCCGCAGACGCCTAGTTTAGGAGTTATAGCCATTTTAAGGTTTTGAAATTTTTTTTTCTGGTGCAAAACGCCTAGTTTAGGAGTTATAGCCATTTTAAGGTTTTGAAATTTTTTTTTCTGGTGCAAAATATGACCCTCGCTGACGCCTGGTTTAGGAGGTATAGCCATCTTAAGGTTTTGAAATTTTTTTTTCTGGTGCAAAATATGACCCCCGCAGACGCCTAGTTTAGGAGTTATAGCCATTTTAAGGTTTTGAAATTTTTTTTTCTGGTGCAAAATATGACCCCCGCAGACGCCTAGTTTAGGAGTTGTAGTCATTTTAAGGTTTTGAAATTTTTTTTTCTGGTGCAAAATATGACCCCCGCAGACGCCTAGTTTAGGAGTTATAGCCATTTTAAGGTTTTGAAATTTTTTTTTCTGGTGCAAAATATGACCCCCGCAGACGCCTAGTTTAGGAGTTATAGCCATTTTAAGGTTTTGAAATTTTTTTTTTCTGGTGCAAAATAAGACCCCCGCAGACGCCTAGTTTAGGAGTTATAGCCATTTTAAGGTTTTGAAATTTTTTTTTCTGGTGCAAAATATGACCCCCACTGACGTCTGGTTTAGGAGTTATAGCCATTTTAAGGTTTTGAAATTTTTTTTTCTGGTGCAAAATATGACCCCCGCAGACGCCTAGTTTAGGAGTTATAGCCATTTTAAGGTTTTGAAATTTTTTTTTTCTGGTGCAAAATATGACCCCCGCAGACGCCTAGTTTAGGAGTTATAGCCATTTTAAGGTTTTGAAATTTTTTTTTCTGGTGCAAAATATGACCCCCGCTGACGTCTGGTTTAGGAGTTATAGATATTTTAAGGTTTTGAAATTTTTTTTTTCTGGTGCAAAATGTGACCCCCTCAGACGCCTAGTTTAGGAGTTATAGCCATTTTAAGGTTTTGAAATTTTTTTTTTCTGGTGCAAAATATGACCCCCGCAGACGCCTAGTTTAGGAGTTATAGCCATTTTAAGGTTTTGAAATTTTTTTTTGCTGGTGCAAAATATGACCCCCGCAGACGCCTAGTTTAGGAGTTATAGCCATTTTAAGGTTTTGAAATTTTTTTTTTCTGGTGCAAAATAAGACCCCCGCAGACGCCTAGTTTAGGAGTTATAGCCATTTTAAGGTTTTGAAATTTTTTTTTCTGGTGCAAAATATGACCCCCACTGACGTCTGGTTTAGGAGTTATAGCCATTTTAAGGTTTTGAAATTTTTTTTTCTGGTGCAAAATATGACCTCCGCAGACGCCTAGTTTAGGAGTTATAGCCATTTTAAGGTTTTGAAATTTTTTTTTCTGGTGCAAAATATGACCCCCGCAGACGCCTAGTTTAGGAGTTATAGCCATTTTAAGGTTTTGAAATTTTTTTTCTGGTGCAAAATATGACCCCCGCAGACGCCTGGTTTAGGAGTTATAGCCATTTTAAGGTTTTGAAATTTTTTTTTCTGGTGCCAAATATGACCCCCGCAGACGCCTAGTTTAGGAGTTATAGCCATTTTAAGGTTTTGAAATTTTTTTTTCTGGTGCAAAATATGACCCCCGCAGACGCCTAGTTTAGGAGTTATAGCCATTTTAAGGTTTTGAAATTTTTTTTTTCTGGAGCAAAATATGACCCCCGCAGACGCCTAGTTTAGGAGTTATAGCCATTTTAAGGTTTTGAAATTTTTTTTTTCTGGTGCAAAATATGACCCCCGCAGACGCCTAGTTTAGGAGTTATAGCCATTTTAAGGTTTTGAAATTTTTTTTTCTGGTGCAAAATATGACCCCCGCTGACGCCTGGTTTAGGAGTTATAGCCATTTTAAGGTTTTGAAATTTTTTTTTTCTGGTGCAAAATATGACCCCCGCAGACGCCTAGTTTAGGAGTTATAGCCATTTTAAGGTTTTGAAATCTTTTTTTTCTGGTGCAAAATATGACCCCCGCAGACGCCTAGTTTAGGAGTTATAGCCATTTTAAGGTTTTGAAATTTTTTTTTCTGGTGCAAAATATGACCCCCGCAGACGCCAAGTTTAGGAGTTATAGCCATTTTAAGGTTTTGAAAATTTTTTTTCTGGTGCAAAATATGACCCCCGCAGACGCCTAGTTTAGGAGTTATAACCATTTGAAGGTTCTGAAATTTTTTTTTCTGGTGCAAAATATGACCCCCGCAGACGCCTAGTTTAGGAGTTATAGCCATTTTAAGGTTTTGAAATTTTTTTTTTCTGGTGCAAAATATGACCCCCGCAGACGCCTAGTTTAGGAGTTATAGCCATTTTAAGGTTTTGAAATTTTTTTTTCTGGTGTAAAATATGACCCCCGCAGACGCCTAGTTTAGGAGTTATAGCCATTTTAAGGTTTTGAAATTTTTTATTCTGGTGCAAAATATGACCCCCGCAGACGCCTAGTTTAGGAGTTATAGCCATTTTAAGGTTTTGAAATTTTTTTTTCTGGTGCAAAATATGACCCCCGCAGACGCCTAGTTTAGGAGTTATAGCCATTTTAAGGTTTTGAAATTTTTTTTTCTGGTGCAAAATATGACCCCCGCAGACGCCTGGTTTAGGAGTTATAGCCATTTTAAGGTTTTGAAATTTTTTTTTCTGGTGCAAAATATGACCCCCGCAGACGCCTAGTTTAGGAGTTATAGCCATTTTAAGGTTTTGAAATTTTTTTTTCTGGTGCAAAATATGACCCCCGCAGACGCCTAGTTTAGGAGTTATAGCCATTTTAAGGTTTTGAAATTTTTTTTTCTGGTGTAAAATATGACCCCCGCAGACGCCTAGTTTAGGAGTTATAGCCATTTTAAGGTTTTGAAATTTTTTTTTCTGGTGCAAAATATGACCCCCGCAGACGCCTAGTTTAGGAGTTATAGCCATTTTAAGGTTTTGAAATTTTTTTTTCTGGTGCAAAATATGACCCCCGCAGACGCCTAGTTTAGGAGTTATAGCCATTTTAAGGTTTTGAAATTTTTTTTTCAGGTGCAAAATATGACCCCCGCAGACGCCTAGTTTAGGAGTTATAGCCATTTTAAGGTTTTGAAATTTTTTTTTTCTGGTGCAACATATGACCCCCGCAGACGCCTAGTTTAGGAGTTATAGCCATTTTAAGGTTTTGAAATTTTTTTTTCTGGTGCAAAATATGACCCCCGCAGACCACTAGTTTAGGAGTTATAGCCATTTTAAGGTTTTGAAATTTTTTTTTCTGGTGCAAAATATGACCCCCGCAGACGCCTAGTTTAGGAGTTATAGCCATTTTAAGGTTTTGAAAATTTTTTTTTCTGGTGCAAAATATGACCCCCGCAGACGCCTAGTTTAGGAGTTATAGCCATTTTAAGGTTTTGAAATTTTTTTTTCTGGTGGAAAATATTACCCCCGCAGACGCCTAGTTTAAGAGTTATAGCCATTTTAAGGTTTTGAAATTTTTTTTTCTGGTGCAAAATATGACCCCCGCAGACGCCTAGTTTAGGAGTTATAGCCATTTTAAGGTTTTGAAATTTTTTTTTCTGGTGGAAAATATTACCCCCGCAGACGCCTAGTTTAAGAGTTATAGCCATTTTAAGGTTGTGAAATTTTTTTTTTCTGGTGCAAAATATGACCCCCGCAGACGCCTAGTTTAGGAGTTATAGCCATTTTAAGGTTTTGAAATTTTTTTTTTCTGGTGCAAAATATGACCCCCGCAGACGCCTAGTTTAGGAGTTATAGCCATTTTAAGGTTTTGAAATTTTTTTTTCTGGTGCAAAATATGACCCCCGCAGACGCCTAGTTTAGGAGTTATAGCCATTTTAAGGTTTTGAAATTTTTTTTCCTGGTGCAAACTATGACCCCCGCAGACGCCTAGTTTAGGAGTTATAGCCATTTTAAGGTTTTGAAATTTTTTTTTCTGGTGCAAAATATGACCCCCGCAGACGCCTAGTTAAGGAGTTATAGCCATTTTAAGGATTTGAAATTTTTTTTTTCTGGTGCAAAATATGACCCCCGCAGACGCCTAGTTTAGGAGTTATAGCCATTTTAAGGTTTTGAAATTTTTTTTTCTGGTGCAAAATATGACCCCCGCAGACGCCTGGTTTAGGAGTTATAGCCATTTTAATGTTTTGAAATTTTTTTTTCTGGTGCAAAATATGACCCTCGCAGACGCCTAGTTTAGGAGTTATAGCCATTTTAAGGTTTTGAAATTTTTTTGTCTGGTGCAAAATATGACCCCCGCAGACGCCTAGTTTAGGAGTTATAGCCATTTTAAGGTTTTGAAATTTTTTTTTTCTGGTGCAAAATATGACTCCCGCAGACGCCTAGTTTCGGAGTTATAGCCATTTTAAGGTTTTGAAATTTTTTTTTTCTGGTGCAAAATATGACCCCCGCAGACGCCTAGTTTAGGAGTTATAGCCATTTTAAGGTTTTGAAATTTTTTTTTTCTGGTGCAAAATATGACCCCCGCAGACGCCTAGTTTAGGAGTTATAGCCATTTTAAGGTTTTGAAATTTTTTTTTCTGGTGCAAAATATGACCCCCGCAGACGCCTAGTTTAGGAGTTATAGCCATTTTAAGGTTTTGAAATTTTTTTTTTCTGGTGCAAAATATGACCCCCGCAGACGCCTGGTTTAGGAGTTATAGCCATTTTAATGTTTTGAAATTTTTTTTTCTGGTGCAAAATATGACCCTCGCAGACGCCTAGTTTAGGAGTTATAGCCATTTTAAGGTTTTGAAATTTTTTTGTCTGGTGCAAAATATGACCCCCGCAGACGCCTAGTTTAGGAGTTATAGCCATTTTAAGGTTTTGAAATTTTTTTTTTCTGGTGCAAAATATGACCCCCGCAGACGCCTAGTTTCGGAGTTATAGCCATTTTAAGGTTTTGAAATTTTTTTTTTCTGGTGCAAAATATGACCCCCGCAGACGCCTAGTTTAGGAGTTATAGCCATTTTAAGGTTTTGAAATTTTTTTTTCTGGTGCAAAATATGACCCCCGCAGACGCCTAGTTTAGGAGTTATAGCCATTTTAAGGTTTTGAAATTTTTTTTTCTGGTGCAAAATATGACCCCCGCAGACGCCTAGTTTAGGAGTTATAGCCATTTTAAGGTTTTGAAATTTTTTTTTCTGGTGCAAAATATGACCCCCGCAGACGCCTAGTTTAGGAGTTATAGCCATTTTAAGGTTTTGAATTTTTTTTTTCTGGTGGAAAATATGACCCCCGCAGACGCCTGGTTTAGGAGTTATAGCCATTTTAAGGTTTTGAAATTTTTTTTTCTGGTGCAAAATATGACCCACGCAGACGCCTAGTTTAGGAGTTATAGCCATTTTAAGGTTTTGAAATTTTTTTTTCTGGTGCAAAATATGACCCCCGCAGACGCCTAGTTTAGGAGTTATAGCCATTTTAAGGTTTTGAAATTTTTTTTTTCTGGTGGAAAAAATGACCCCCGCAGACGCCTAGTTTAGGAGTTATAGCCATTTTAAGGTTTTGAAATTTTTTTTTTCTGGTGCAAAATATGACCCCCGCAGACGCCTAGTTTAGGAGTTATAGCCATTTTAAGGTTTTGAAATTTTTTTTTCTGGTGCAAAATATGACCCCCGCAGACGCCTAGTTTAGGAGTTATAGCCATTTTAAGGTTTTGAAATTTTTTTTTCTGGTGCAAAATATGACCCCCGCAGACGCCTAGTTTAGGAGTTATAGCCATTTTAAGGTTTTGAAATTTTTTTTTCTGGTGCAAAATATGACCCCCGCAGACGCCTAGTTAAGGAGTTATAGCCATTTTAAGGTTTTGAAATTTTTTTTTTCTGGTGCAAAATATGACCCCCGCAGACGCCTAGTTTAGGAGTTATAGCCATTTTAAGGATTTGAAATTTTTTTTTCTGGTGCAAAATATGACCCCCGCAGACGCCTAGTTTTGGAGTTATAGCCATTTTAAGGTTTTGAAATTTTTTTTTCTGGTGCAAAATATGACCCCCGCAGACCACTAGTTTAGGAGTTATAGCCATTTTAAGGTTTTGAAATTTTTTTTTTCTGGTGCAAAATATGACCCCCGCAGACGCCTGGTTTAGGAGTTATAGCCATTTTAATGTTTTGAAATTTTTTTTTCTGGTGCAAAATATGACCCTCGCAGACGCCTAGTTTAGGAGTTATAGCCATTTTAAGGTTTTGAAATTTTTTTGTCTGGTGCAAAATATGACCCCCGCAGACGCCTAGTTTAGGAGTTATAGCCATTTTAAGGTTTTGAAATTTTTTTTTTCTGGTGCAAAATATGACCCCCGCAGACGCCTAGTTTCGGAGTTATAGCCATTTTAAGGTTTTGAAATTTTTTTTTTCTGGTGCAAAAGATGACCCCCGCAGACGCCTAGTTTAGGAGTTATAGCCATTTTAAGGTTTTGAAATTTTTTTTTTCTGGTGCAAAATATGACCCCCGCAGACGCCTGGTTTAGGAGTTATAGCCATTTTAATGTTTTGAAATTTTTTTTTCTGGTGCAAAATATGACCTTCGCAGACGCCTAGTTTAGGAGTTATAGCCATTTTAAGGTTTTGAAATTTTTTTGTCTGGTGCAAAATATGACCCCCGCAGACGCCTAGTTTAGGAGTTATAGCCATTTTAAGGTTTTGAAATTTTTTTTTTCTGGTGCAAAATATGACCCCCGCAGACGCCTAGTTTCGGAGTTATAGCCATTTTAAGGTTTTGAAATTTTTTTTTTCTGGTGCAAAATATGACCCCCGCAGACGCCTAGTTTAGGAGTTATAGCCATTTTAAGGTTTTGAAATTTTTTTTTTTTGGTGCAAAAAATGACCCCCGCAGACGCCTAGTTTAGGAGTTATAGCTATTTTAAGGTTTTGAAAATTTTTTTTCTGGTGCAAAATATGACCCCCGCTGACGCCTGGTTTAGGAGTTATAGCCATTTTAAGGTTTTGAAATTTTTTTTTTCTGCTGCAAAATATGACCCCCGCAGACGCCTAGTTTAGGAGTTATAGCCATTTTAAGGTTTTGAAATTTTTTTTTCTGGTGCAAAATATGACTCCCGCAGACGCCTAGTTTAGGAGTTATAGCCATTTTAAGGTTTTGAAATTTTTTTTTCTGGTGCAAAATATGACCCCCGCAGACGCCTAGTTTAGGAGTTATAGCCATTTTAAGGTTTTGAAATTTTTTTTTCTGGTGCAAAATATGACCCCCGCAGACGCCTAGTTTAGGAGTTATAGCCATTTTAAGGTTTTGAAATTTTTTTTTCTGGTGCAAAATATGACCCCCGCAGACGCCTAGTTTAGGAGTTATAGCCATTTTAAGGTTTTGAAATTTTTTTTTCTGGTGCAAAATATGACCCCCGCTGACGTCTGGTTTAGGAGTTATAGCCATTTTAAGGTTTTGAAATTTTTTTTTTCTGGTGCAAAATATGACCCCCGCAGACGCCTAGTTTAGGAGTTATAGCCATTTTAAGGTTTTGAAATTTTTTTTTTCTGGTGCAAAATATGACCCCCGCAGACGCCTAGTTTAGGAGTTATAGCCATTTTAAGGTTTTGAAAATTTTTTTTTCTGGAGCAAAATATGACCCCCGCAGACGCCTAGTTTAGGAGTTATAGCCATTTTAAGGTTTTGAAATTTTTTTTTCTGGTGCAAAATATGACCCCCGCTGACGCCTGGTTTAGGAGTTATAGCCATTTTAAGGTTTTGAAATTTTTTTTTCTGGTGAAAAATATGACCCCCGCAGACGCCTAGTTTAGGAGTTATAGCCATTTTGAGGTTTTGAAATTTTTTTTTCTGGTGCAAAATATGACCCCCGCAGACGCCTAGTTAAGGAGTTATAGCCATTTTAAGGTTTTGAAAATTTTTTTTCTGGTGCAAAATATGACCCCCGCAGACGCCTAGTTTAGGAGTTATAGCCATTTTAAGGTTTTGAAATTTTTTTTTTCTGGTGCAAAATATGACCCCCGCAGACGCCTAGTTTAGGAGTTATAGCCATTTTAAGGTTTTGAAATTTTTTTTTTCTGGTGCAAAATATGACCCCCGCAGACGCCTAGTTAAGGAGTTATAGCCATTTTAAGGTTTTGAAATTTTTTTTTCTGGTGCAAAATATGACCCCCGCAGACGCCTAGTTTAGGAGTTATAGCCATTTTAAGGTTTTGAAATTTTTTTTTTCTGGTGCAAAATATGACCCCCGCAGACGCCTAGTTAAGGAGTTATAGCCATTTTAAGGTTTTGAAAATTTTTTTTCTGGTGCAAAATATGACCCCCGCAGACGCCTAGTTTAGGAGTTATAGCCATTTTAAGGTTTTGAAATTTTTTTTTCTGGTGCAAAATATGACCCCCGCAGACGCCTAGTTTAGGAGTTATAGCCCTTTTAAGGTTTTGAAATTTTTTTTTCTGGTGCAAAATATGACCCCCGCAGACGCCTAGTTTAGGAGTTATAGCCATTTTAAGGTTTTGAAATTTTTTTTTCTGGTGCAAAATATGACCCCCGCTGACGTCTGGTTTAGGAGTTATAGCCATTTTAAGGTTTTGAAATTTTTTTTTTCTGGTGCAAAATATGACCCCCGCAGACGCCTAGTTTAGGAGTTATAGCCATTTTAAGGTTTTGAAATTTTTTTTTTCTGGTGCAAAATATGACCCCCGCAGACGCCTAGTTTAGGAGTTATAGCCATTTTAAGGTTTTGAAAATTTTTTTTTCTGGTGCAAAATATGACCCCCGCAGCCGCCTAGTTTAGGAGTTATAGCCATTTTAAGGTTTTGAAATTTTTTTTTCTGGTGCAAAATATGACCCCCGCTGACGCCTGGTTTAGGAGTTATAGCCATTTTAAGGTTTTGAAATTTTTTTTTCTGGTGAAAAATATGACCCCCGCAGACGCCTAGTTTAGGAGTTATAGCCATTTTAAGGTTTTGAAATTTTTTTTTCTGGTGCAAAATATGACCCCCGCAGACGCGTAGTTTAGGAGTTATAGCCATTTTAAGGTTTTGAAATTTTTTTTTCTGGTGCAAAATATGACCCCCGCAGACGCCTGGTTTAGGAGTTATAGCCATTTTAAGGTTTTGAAATTTTTTTTTCTGCTGCAAAATATGACCCCCGCAGACGGCTGGTTTAGGAGTTAGAGCCATTTTAAGGTTTTGAAATTTTTTTTTTTCTGCTGCGAAATATTACCCCCGCAGACGCCTAGTTTAGGGGTTATAGCCATTTTAAGGTTTTGAAATTTTTTTTTCTGGTGCAAAATATGACCCCCGCAGACGCCTAGTTTAGGAGTTATAGCCATTTTAAGGTTTTGAAATTTTTTTTTCTGGTGCAAAACGCCTAGTTTAGGAGTTATAGCCATTTTAAGGTTTTGAAATTTTTTTTTCTGGTGCAAAATATGACCCTCGCTGACGCCTGGTTTAGGAGGTATAGCCATCTTAAGGTTTTGAAATTTTTTTTTCTGGTGCAAAATATGACCCCCGCAGACGCCTAGTTTAGGAGTTATAGCCATTTTAAGGTTTTGAAATTTTTTTTTCTGGTGCAAAATATGACCCCCGCAGACGCCTAGTTTAGGAGTTGTAGTCATTTTAAGGTTTTGAAATTTTTTTTTCTGGTGCAAAATATGACCCCCGCAGACGCCTAGTTTAGGAGTTATAGCCATTTTAAGGTTTTGAAATTTTTTTTTCTGGTGCAAAATATGACCCCCGCAGACGCCTAGTTTAGGAGTTATAGCCATTTTAAGGTTTTGAAATTTTTTTTTTCTGGTGCAAAATATGACCCCCGCAGACGCCTAGTTTAGGAGTTATAGCCATTTTAAGGTTTTGAAATTTTTTTTTTCTGGTGCAAAATATGACCCCCGCAGACGCCTAGTTTAGGAGTTATAGCCGTTTTAAGGTTTTGAAATTTTTTTTTCTGGTGCAAAATATGACCCCCGCAGACGCCTGGTTTAGGAGTTATAGCCATTTTAAGGTTTTGAAATTTTTTTTTCTGGTGCAAAATATGACCCCCGCAGACGCCTGGTTTAGGAGTTATAGCCATTTTAAGGTTTTGAAATTTTTTTTTTTCTGCTGCGAAATATGACCCCCGCAGACGCCTAGTTTAGGAGTTATAGCCATTTTAAGGTTTTGAAATTTTTTTTTCTGGTGCAAAATATGACCCCCGCAGACGCCTAGTTTAGGAGTTATAGCCATTTTAAGGTTTTGAAATTTTTTTTCTGCTGCAAAATATGACCCCCGCTGACGCCTGGTTTAGGAGGTATAGCCATCTTAAGGTTTTGAAATTTTTTTTTTCTTGTGCAAAATATGACCCCCGCAGACGCCTAGTTTAGGAGTTATAGCCATTTTAAGGTTTTGAAATTTTTTTTTTCTGGTGCAAAATATGACCCCCGCAGACGCCTAGTTAAGGAGTTATAGCCATTTTAAGGTTTTGAAAATTTTTTTTCTGGTGCAAAATATGACCCCCGCAGACGCCTAGTTTAGGAGTTATAGCCATTTTAAGGTTTTGAAATTTTTTTTTCTGGTGCAAAATATGACCCCCGCAGACGCCTAGTTTAGGAGTTATAGCCATTTTAAGGTTTTGAAATTTTTTTTTCTGGTGCAAAATATGACCCCCGCAGACGCCTAGTTTAGGAGTTATAGCCATTTTAAGGTTTTGAAATTTTTTTTTCTGGTGCAAAATATGACCCCCGCTGACGTCTGGTTTAGGAGTTATAGCCATTTTAAGGTTTTGAAATTTTTTTTTTCTGGTGCAAAATATGACCCCCGCAGACGCCTAGTTTAGGAGTTATAGCCATTTTAAGGTTTTGAATTTTTTTTTTTCTGGTGCAAAATATGACCCCCGCAGACGCCTAGTTTAGGAGTTATAGCCATTTTAAGGTTTTGAAATTTTTTTTTGCTGGTGCAAAATATGACCCCCGCAGACGCCTAGTTTAGGAGTTATAGCCATTTTAAGGTTTTGAATTTTTTTTTTTCTGGTGCAAAATATGACCCCCGCAGACGCCTAGTTTAGGAGTTATAGCCATTTTAAGGTTTTGAAATTTTTTTTTGCTGGTGCAAAATATGACCCCCGCAGACGCCTAGTTTAGGAGTTATAGCCATTTTAAGGTTTTGAAATTTTTTTTTCTGGAGCAAAATATGACCCCCGCTGACGCCTGGTTTAGGAGTTATAGCCATTTTAAGGTTTTGAAATTTTTTTTTTTTGGTGCAAAATATGACCCCCGCAGACGCCTAGTTTAGGAGTTATAGCCATTTTAAGGTTTTGAAATTTTTTTTTCTGGCGCAAAATATGACCCCCGCAAACGCCTAGTTTAGGAGTTATAGCCATTTTAAGGTTTTGAAATTTTTTTTTCTGGTGCAAAATATGACCCCCGCAGACGCGTAGTTTAGGAGTTATAGCCATTTTAAGGTTTTGAAATTTTTTTTTCTGGTGCAAAATATGACCCCCGCTGACGTCTGGTTTAGGAGTTATAGCCATTTTAAGGTTTTGAAATTTTTTTTTTCTGGTGCAAAATATGACCCCCGCAGACGCCTAGTTTAGGAGTTATAGCCATTTTAAGGTTTTGAATTTTTTTTTTTCTGGTGCAAAATATGACCCCCGCAGACGCCTAGTTTAGGAGTTATAGCCATTTTAAGGTTTTGAAATTTTTTTTTTCTGGTGCAAAATATGACCCCCGCAGACGCCTAGTTAAGGAGTTATAGCCATTTTAAGGTTTTGAAAATTTTTTTTCTGGTGCAAAATATGACCCCCGCAGACGCCTAGTTTAGGAGTTATAGCCATTTTAAGGTTTTGAAATTTTTTTTCTGCTGCAAAATATGACCCCCGCTGACGCCTGGTTTAGGAGGTATAGCCATCTTAAGGTTTTGAAATTTTTTTTTTCTTGTGCAAAATATGACCCCCGCAGACGCCTAGTTTAGGAGTTATAGCCATTTTAAGGTTTTGAAATTTTTTTTTTCTGGTGCAAAATATGACCCCCGCAGACGCCTAGTTAAGGAGTTATAGCCATTTTAAGGTTTTGAAAATTTTTTTTCTGGTGCAAAATATGACCCCCGCAGACGCCTAGTTTAGGAGTTATAGCCATTTTAAGGTTTTGAAATTTTTTTTTCTGGTGCAAAATATGACCCCCGCAGACGCCTAGTTTAGGAGTTATAGCCATTTTAAGGTTTTGAAATTTTTTTTTCTGGTGCAAAATATGACCCCCGCAGACGCCTAGTTTAGGAGTTATAGCCATTTTAAGGTTTTGAAATTTTTTTTTCTGGTGCAAAATATGACCCCCGCTGACGTCTGGTTTAGGAGTTATAGCCATTTTAAGGTTTTGAAATTTTTTTTTTCTGGTGCAAAATATGACCCCCGCAGACGCCTAGTTTAGGAGTTATAGCCATTTTAAGGTTTTGAATTTTTTTTTTTCTGGTGCAAAATATGACCCCCGCAGACGCCTAGTTTAGGAGTTATAGCCATTTTAAGGTTTTGAAATTTTTTTTTGCTGGTGCAAAATATGACCCCCGCAGACGCCTAGTTTAGGAGTTATAGCCATTTTAAGGTTTTGAATTTTTTTTTTTCTGGTGCAAAATATGACCCCCGCAGACGCCTAGTTTAGGAGTTATAGCCATTTTAAGGTTTTGAAATTTTTTTTTGCTGGTGCAAAATATGACCCCCGCAGACGCCTAGTTTAGGAGTTATAGCCATTTTAAGGTTTTGAAATTTTTTTTTCTGGAGCAAAATATGACCCCCGCTGACGCCTGGTTTAGGAGTTATAGCCATTTTAAGGTTTTGAAATTTTTTTTTTTTGGTGCAAAATATGACCCCCGCAGACGCCTAGTTTAGGAGTTATAGCCATTTTAAGGTTTTGAAATTTTTTTTTCTGGCGCAAAATATGACCCCCGCAAACGCCTTGTTTAGGAGTTATAGCCATTTTAAGGTTTTGAAATTTTTTTTTCTGGTGCAAAATATGACCCCCGCAGACGCGTAGTTTAGGAGTTATAGCCATTTTAAGGTTTTGAAATTTTTTTTTCTGGTGCAAAATATGACCCCCGCTGACGTCTGGTTTAGGAGTTATAGCCATTTTAAGGTTTTGAAATTTTTTTTTTCTGGTGCAAAATATGACCCCCGCAGACGCCTAGTTTAGGAGTTATAGCCATTTTAAGGTTTTGAATTTTTTTTTTTTCTGGTGCAAAATATGACCCCCGCAGACGCCTAGTTTAGGAGTTATAGCCATTTTAAGGTTTTGAAATTTTTTTTTCTGGTGCAAAATATGACCCCCGCTGACGTCTGGTTTAGGAGTTATAGCCATTTTAAGGTTTTGAAATTTTTTTTTTCTGGTGCAAAATATGACCCCCGCAGACGCCTAGTTTAGGAGTTATAGCCATTTTAAGGTTTTGAATTTTTTTTTTCTGGTGCAAAATATGACCCCCGCAGACGCCTAGTTTAGGAGTTATAGCCATTTTAAGGTTTTGAAATTTTTTTTTGCTGGTGCAAAATATGACCCCCGCAGACGCCTAGTTTAGGAGTTATAGCCATTTTAAGGTTTTGAAATTTTTTTTTCTGGTGCAAAATATGACCCCCGCAGACGCGTAGTTTAGGAGTTATAGCCATTTTAAGGTTTTGAAATTTTTTTTTCTGGTGCAAAATATGACCCCCGCAGACGCCTGGTTTAGGAGTTATAGCCATTTTAAGGTTTTGAAATTTTTTTTTCTGGTGCAAAATATGACCCCCGCAGACGGCTGGTTTAGGAGTTAGAGCCATTTTAAGGTTTTGAAATTTATTTTTTTCTGCTGCGAAATATTACCCCCGCAGACGCCTAGTTTAGGGGTTATAGCCATTTTAAGGTTTTGAAATTTTTTTTTCTGGTGCAAAACGCCTAGTTTAGGAGTTATAGCCATTTTAAGGTTTTGAAATTTTTTTTTCTGGTGCAAAATATGACCCTCGCTGACGCCTGGTTTAGGAGGTATAGCCATCTTAAGGTTTTGAAATTTTTTTTTCTGGTGCAAAATATGACCCCCGCAGACGCCTAGTTTAGGAGTTATAGCCATTTTAAGGTTTTGAAATTTTTTTTTCTGGTGCAAAATATGACCCCCGCAGACGCCTGGTTTAGGAGTTATAGCCATTTTAAGGTTTTGAAATTTTTTTTTCTGGTGCAAAATATGACCCCCGCAGACGCCTGGTTTAGGAGTTATAGCCATTTTAAGGTTTTGAAATTTTTTTTTTTCTGCTGCGAAATATGACCCCCGCAGACGCCTAGTTTAGGAGTTATAGCCATTTTAAGGTTTTGAAATTTTTTTTTCTGGTGCAAAATATGACCCCCGCAGACGCCTAGTTTAGGAGTTATAGCCATTTTAAGGTTTTGAAATTTTTTTTTTCTGGTGCAAAATATGACCCCCGCAGACGCCTAGTTTAGGAGTTATAGCCATTTTAAGGTTTTGAAATTTTTTTTTCTGGTGCAAAATATGACCCCCGCAGACGACTAGTTTAGGAGTTATAGCCATTTTAAGGTTTTGAAATTTTTTTTTCTGGTGCAAAATATGACCCCCGCAGACGCCTAGTTTAGGAGTTATAGCCATTTTAAGGTTTTGAAATTTTTTTTTCTGGTGCAAAATATGACCCCCGCAGACGCCTAGTTTAGGAGTTATAGCCATTTTAAGGTTTTGAAATTTTTTTTTCTGGCGCAAAATATGACCCCCGCAAACGCCTAGTTTAGGAGTTATAGCCATTTTAAGGTTTTGAAATTTTTTTTTCTGGTGCAAAATATGACCCCCGCAGACGCCTAGTTTAGGAGTTATAGCCATTTTAAGGTTTTGAAATTTTTTTTTCTGGTGCAAAATATGACCCCCGCAGACGCCTAGTTTAGGAGTTATAGCCATTTTAAGGTTTTGAAATTTTTTTTTTCTGGTGCAAAATATGACCCCCGCAGACGCCTAGTTTAGGAGTTATAGCCATTTTAAGGTTTTGAAATTTTTTTTTTCTGGTGCAAAATATGACCCCCGCAGACGCCTAGTTTAGGAGTTATAGCCATTTTAAGGTTTTGAAAATTTTTTTTTCTGGTGCAAAATATGACCCCCGCAGCCGCCTAGTTTAGGAGTTATAGCCATTTTAAGGTTTTGAAATTTTTTTTTCTGGTGCAAAATATGACCCCCGCTGACGCCTGGTTTAGGAGTTATAGCCATTTTAAGGTTTTGAAATTTTTTTTTCTGGTGAAAAATATGACCCCCGCAGACGCCTAGTTTAGGAGTTATAGCCATTTTAAGGTTTTGAAATTTTTTTTTCTGGTGCAAAATATGACCCCCGCAGACGCGTAGTTAAGGAGTTATAGCCATTTTAAGGTTTTGAAATTTTTTTTTCTGGTGCAAAATATGACCCCCGCAGACGCCTGGTTTAGGAGTTATAGCCATTTTAAGGTTTTGAAATTTTTTTTTCTGGTGCAAAATATGACCCCCGCAGACGGCTGGTTTAGGAGTTAGAGCCATTTTAAGGTTTTGAAATTTTTTTTTTTCTGCTGCGAAATATTACCCCCGCAGACGCCTAGTTTAGGGGTTATAGCCATTTTAAGGTTTTGAAATTTTTTTTTCTGGTGCAAAATATGACCCCCGCAGACGCCTAGTTTAGGAGTTATAGCCATTTTAAGGTTTTGAAATTTTTTTTTCTGGTGCAAAACGCCTAGTTTAGGAGTTATAGCCATTTTAAGGTTTTGAAATTTTTTTTTCTGGTGCAAAATATGACCCTCGCTGACGCCTGGTTTAGGAGGTATAGCCATCTTAAGGTTTTGAAATTTTTTTTTCTGGTGCAAAATATGACCCCCGCAGACGCCTAGTTTAGGAGTTATAGCCATTTTAAGGTTTTGAAATTTTTTTTTCTGGTGCAAAATATGACCCCCGCAGACGCCTAGTTTAGGAGTTGTAGTCATTTTAAGGTTTTGAAATTTTTTTTTCTGGTGCAAAATATGACCCCCGCAGACGCCTAGTTTAGGAGTTATAGCCATTTTAAGGTTTTGAAATTTTTTTTTCTGGTGCAAAATATGACCCCCGCAGACGCCTAGTTTAGGAGTTATAGCCATTTTAAGGTTTTGAAATTTTTTTTTTCTGGTGCAAAATATGACCCCCGCAGACGCCTAGTTTAGGAGTTATAGCCATTTTAAGGTTTTGAAATTTTTTTTTCTGGTGCAAAATATGACCCCCGCAGACGCCTGGTTTAGGAGTTATAGCCATTTTAAGGTTTTGAAATTTTTTTTTCTGGTGCAAAATATGACCCCCGCAGACGCCTGGTTTAGGAGTTATAGCCATTTTAAGGTTTTGAAATTTTTTTTTTTCTGCTGCGAAATATGACCCCCGCAGACGCCTAGTTTAGGAGTTATAGCCATTTTAAGGTTTTGAAATTTTTTTTTCTGGTGCAAAATATGACCCCCGCAGACGCCTAGTTTAGGAGTTATAGCCATTTTAAGGTTTTGAAATTTTTTTTCTGCTGCAAAATATGACCCCCGCTGACGCCTGGTTTAGGAGGTATAGCCATCTTAAGGTTTTGAAATTTTTTTTTTCTTGTGCAAAATATGACCCCCGCAGACGCCTAGTTTAGGAGTTATAGCCATTTTAAGGTTTTGAAATTTTTTTTTTCTGGTGCAAAATATGACCCCCGCAGACGCCTAGTTAAGGAGTTATAGCCATTTTAAGGTTTTGAAAATTTTTTTTCTGGTGCAAAATATGACCCCCGCAGACGCCTAGTTTAGGAGTTATAGCCATTTTAAGGTTTTGAAATTTTTTTTTCTGGTGCAAAATATGACCCCCGCAGACGCCTAGTTTAGGAGTTATAGCCATTTTAAGGTTTTGAAATTTTTTTTTCTGGTGCAAAATATGACCCCCGCAGACGCCTAGTTTAGGAGTTATAGCCATTTTAAGGTTTTGAAATTTTTTTTTCTGGTGCAAAATATGACCCCCGCTGACGTCTGGTTTAGGAGTTATAGCCATTTTAAGGTTTTGAAATTTTTTTTTTCTGGTGCAAAATATGACCCCCGCAGACGCCTAGTTTAGGAGTTATAGCCATTTTAAGGTTTTGAAATTTTTTTCTCTGGTGCAAAATATGACCCCCGCAGACGCATAGTTTAGGAGTTATAGCCATTTTAAGGTTTTGAAATTTTTTTTTCTGGTGCAAAATATGACCCCCGCAGACGCCTAGTTTAGGAGTTATAGCCATTTTAAGGTTTTGAAATTTTTTTTTCTGGTGCAAAATATGACCCCCGCTGACGTCTGGTTTAGGAGTTATAGCCATTTTAAGGTTTTGAAATTTTTTTTTTCTGGTGCAAAATATGACCCCCGCAGACGCCTAGTTTAGGAGTTATAGCCATTTTAAGGTTTTGAATTTTTTTTTTTCTGGTGCAAAATATGACCCCCGCAGACGCCTAGTTTAGGAGTTATAGCCATTTTAAGGTTTTGAAATTTTTTTTTGCTGGTGCAAAATATGACCCCCGCAGACGCCTAGTTTAGGAGTTATAGCCATTTTAAGGTTTTGAAATTTTTTTTTCTGGAGCAAAATATGACCCCCGCTGACGCCTGGTTTAGGAGTTATAGCCATTTTAAGGTTTTGAAATTTTTTTTTTTTGGTGCAAAATATGACCCCCGCAGACGCCTAGTTTAGGAGTTATAGCCATTTTAAGGTTTTGAAATTTTTTTTTCTGGCGCAAAATATGACCCCCGCAAACGCCTAGTTTAGGAGTTATAGCCATTTTAAGGTTTTGAAATTTTTTTTTCTGGTGCAAAATATGACCCCCGCAGACGCGTAGTTTAGGAGTTATAGCCATTTTAAGGTTTTGAAATTTTTTTTTCTGGTGCAAAATATGACCCCCGCTGACGTCTGGTTTAGGAGTTATAGCCATTTTAAGGTTTTGAAATTTTTTTTTTCTGGTGCAAAATATGACCCCCGCAGACGCCTAGTTTAGGAGTTATAGCCATTTTAAGGTTTTGAATTTTTTTTTTTCTGGGGCAAAATATGACCCCCGCAGACGCCTAGTTTAGGAGTTATAGCCATTTTAAGGTTTTGAAATTTTTTTTTCTGGTGCAAAATATGACCCCCGCTGACGTCTGGTTAAGGAGTTATAGCCATTTTAAGGTTTTGAAATTTTTTTTTTCTGGTGCAAAATATGACCCCCGCAGACGCCTAGTTTAGGAGTTATAGCCATTTTAAGGTTTTGAAATTTTTTTTTCTGGTGCAAAATATGACCCCCGCAGACGCCGAGTTTAGGAGTTATAGCCATTTTAAGGTTTTGAAATTTTTTTTTGCTGGTGCAAAATATGACCCCCGCAGACGCCTAGTTTAGGAGTTATAGCCATTTTAAGGTTTTGAAATTTTTTTTTCTGGTGCAAAATATGACCCCCGCAGACGCGTAGTTTAGGAGTTATAGCCATTTTAAGGTTTTGAAATTTTTTTTTCTGGTGCAAAATATGACCCCCGCAGACGCCTGGTTTAGGAGTTATAGCCATTTTAAGGTTTTGAAATTTTTTTTTCTGGTGCAAAATATGACCCCCGCAGACGGCTGGTTTAGGAGTTAGAGCCATTTTAAGGTTTTGAAATTTTTTTTTTTCTGCTGCGAAATATTACCCCCGCAGACGCCTAGTTTAGGGGTTATAGCCATTTTAAGGTTTTGAAATTTTTTTTTCTGGTGCAAAACGCCTAGTTTAGGAGTTATAGCCATTTTAAGGTTTTGAAATTTTTTTTTCTGGTGCAAAATATGACCCTCGCTGACGCCTGGTTTAGGAGGTATAGCCATCTTAAGGTTTTGAAATTTTTTTTTCTGGTGCAAAATATGACCCCCGCAGACGCCTAGTTTAGGAGTTATAGCCATTTTAAGGTTTTGAAATTTTTTTTTCTGGTGCAAAATATGACCCCCGCAGACGCCTAGTTTAGGAGTTGTAGTCATTTTAAGGTTTTGAAATTTTTTTTTCTGGTGCAAAATATGACCCCCGCAGACGCCTAGTTTAGGAGTTATAGCCATTTTAAGGTTTTGAAATTTTTTTTTTCTGGTGCAAAATATGACCCCCGCAGACGCCTAGTTTAGGAGTTATAGCCATTTTAAGGTTTTGAAATTTTTTTTTTCTGGTGCAAAATATGACCCCCGCAGACGCCTAGTTTAGGAGTTATAGCCATTTTAAGGTTTTGAAATTTTTTTTTCTGGTGCAAAATATGACCCCCGCAGACGCCTGGTTTAGGAGTTATAGCCATTTTAAGGTTTTGAAATTTTTTTTTCTGGTGCAAAATATGACCCCCGCAGACGCCTGGTTTAGGAGTTATAGCCATTTTAAGGTTTTGAAATTTTTTTTTTTCTGCTGCGAAATATGACCCCCGCAGACGCCTAGTTTAGGAGTTATAGCCATTTTAAGGTTTTGAAATTTTTTTTTCTGGTGCAAAATATGACCCCCGCTGACGTCTGGTTTAGGAGTTATAGCCATTTTAAGGTTTTGAAATTTTTTTTTGCTGGTGCAAAATATGACCCCCGCAGACGCCTAGTTTAGGAGTTATAGCCATTTTAAGGTTTTGAAATTTTTTTTTCTGGAGCAAAATATGACCCCCGCTGACGCCTGGTTTAGGAGTTATAGCCATTTTAAGGTTTTGAAATTTTTTTTTTTTGGTGCAAAATATGACCCCCGCAGACGCCTAGTTTAGGAGTTATAGCCATTTTAAGGTTTTGAAATTTTTTTTTCTGGCGCAAAATATGACCCCCGCAAACGCCTAGTTTAGGAGTTATAGCCATTTTAAGGTTTTGAAATTTTTTTTTCTGGTGCAAAATATGACCCCCGCAGACGCCTAGTTTAGGAGTTATAGCCGTTTTAAGGTTTTGAAATTTTTTTTTGCTGGTGCAAAATATGACCCCCGCAGACGCCTAGTTTAGGAGTTATAGCCATTTTAAGGTTTTGAAATTTTTTTTTTCTGGTGCAAAATATGACCCCCGCAGACGCCTAGTTTAGGAGTTATAGCCATTTTAAGGTTTTGAAATTTTTTTTTTCTGGTGCAAAATATGACCCCCGCAGACGCCTAGTTTAGGAGTTATAGCCATTTTAAGGTTTTGAAATTTTTTTTTGCTGGTGCAAAATATGACCCCCGCAGACGCCTAGTTTAGGAGTTATAGCCATTTTAAGGTTTTGAAATTTTTTTTTCTGGTGCAAAATATGACCCCCGCTGACGTCTGGTTTAGGAGTTATAGCCATTTTAAGGTTTTGAAATTTTTTTTTTCTGGTGCAAAATATGAGCCCCGCAGACGCCTAGTTTAGGAGTTATAGCCATTTTAAGGTTTTGAAATTTTTTTTTCTGGTGCAAAATATGACCCCCACTGACGTCTGGTTTAGGAGTTATAGCCATTTTAAGGTTTTGAAATTTTTTTTTCTGGTGCAAAATATGACCCCCGCAGACGCCTAGTTTAGGAGTTATAGCCATTTTAAGGTTTTGAAATTTTTTTTTCTGGTGCAAAATATGACCCCCGCAGACGCCTGGTTTAGGAGTTATAGCCATTTTAAGGTTTTGAAATTTTTTTTTATCTGATGCGAAATATTACCCCCGCAGACGCCTAGTTTAGGGGTTATAGCCATTTTAAGGTTTTGAAATTTTTTTTTCTGGTGCAAAATATGACCCCCGCAGACGCCTAGTTTAGGAGTTATAGCCATTTTAAGGTTTTGAAATTTTTTTTTCTGGTGCAAAACGCCTAGTTTAGGAGTTATAGCCATTTTAAGGTTTTAAAATTTTTTTTTCTGGTGCAAAATATGACCCCCGCAGACGCCTGGTTTAGGAGTTATAGCCATTTTAAGGTTTTGAAATTTTTTTTTTTTCTGCTGCGAAATATTACCCCCGCAGACGCCTAGTTTAGGGGTTATAGAGATTTTAAGGTTTTGAAATTTTTTTTTCTGGTGCAAAATATGACCCCCGCTGACGCCTGGTTTAGGAGTTATAGCCATTTTAAGGTTTTGAAATTTTTTTTTTCTGGTGCAAAATATGACCCCCGCAGACGCCTAGTTTAGGAGTTATAGCCATTTTAAGGTTTTGAAATTTTTTTTTCTGGTGCAAAATATGACCCCCGCTGACGCCTGGTTTAGGAGTTATAGCCATTTTAAAGTTTTGAAATTTTTTTTTTCTGGTGCAAAATATGACCCCCGCAGACGCCTAGTTTAGGAGTTATAGCCATTTTAAGGTTTTGAAATTTTTTTTTCTGGTGCAAAATATGACCCCCGCAGACGCCTAGTTTAGGAGTTATAGCCATTTTAAGGTTTTGAAATTTTTTTTTCTGGTGCAAAATATGACTTCCGCTGACGTCTGGTTTAGGAGTTATAGCCATTTTAAGGTTTTGAAATTTTTTTTTTCTGGTGCAAAATATGACCCCCGCAGACGCCTAGTTTAGGAGTTATAGCCATTTTAAGGTTTTGAAATTTTTTTTTGCTGGTGCAAAATATGACCCCCGCAGACGCCTAGTTTAGGAGTTATAGCCATTTTAAGGTTTTGAAATTTTTTTTTTCTGGTGCAAAATATGACCCCCGCAGACGCCTAGTTTAGGAGTTATAGCCATTTTAAGGTTTTGAAATTTTTTTTTCTGGTGCAAAATATGACCCCCACTGACGTCTGGTTTAGGAGTTATAGCCATTTTAAGGTTTTGAAATTTTTTTTTCTGGTGCAAAATATGACCCCCGCAGACGCCTAGTTTAGGAGTTATAGCCATTTTAAGGTTTTGAAATTTTTTTTTCTGGTGCAAAACGCCTAGTTTAGGAGTTATAGCCATTTTAAGGTTTTGAAATTTTTTTTTCTGGTGCAAAATATGACCCCCGCTGACGCCTGGTTTAGGAGGTATAGCCATCTTAAGGTTTTGAAATTGTTTTTTTCTTATGCAAAATATGACCCCCGCAGACGCCTAGTTTAGGAGTTATAGCCATTTTAAGGTTTTGAAATTTTTTTTTTCTGGTGCAAAATATGACCCCCGCAGACGCCTAGTTAAGGAGTTATAGCCATTTTAAGGTTTTGAAAATTTTTTTTCTGGTGCAAAATATGACCCCCGCAGACGCCTAGTTTAGGAGTTATAGCCATTTTAAGGTTTTGAAATTTTTTTTTCTGGTGCAAAATATGACCCCCGCAGACGCCTAGTTAAGGAGTTATAGCCATTTTAAGGTTTTGAAATTTTTTTTTTCTGGTGCAAAATATGACCCCCGCAGACGCCTAGTTTAGGAGTTATAGCCATTTTAAGGTTTTGAAATTTTTTTTTCTGCTGCAAAATATGACCCCCGCAGACGCCTAGTTTAGGAGTTATAGCCATTTTAAGGTTTGGAAATTTTTTTTTTTGGTGCAAAATATGACCCCCGCAGACGCCTAGTTTAGGAGTTATAGCCATTTTAAGGTTTTGAAATTTTTTTTTTCTGGTGCAAAATATGACCCCCGCAGACGCCTAGTTTAGGAGTTATAGCCATTTTAAGGTTTTGAAATTTTTTTTTCTGGTGCAAAATATGACCCCCGCAGACGCCTAGTTTAGGAGTTATAGCCATTTTAAGGTTTTGAAATTTTTTTTTCTGGTGCAAAATATGACCCCCGCAGAAGCCTGGTTTAGGAGGTATAGCCATCTTAAGGTTTTGAAATTTTTTTTTCTTGTGCAAAATATGACCCCCGCAGACGCCTAGTTTAGGAGTTATAGCCATTTTAAGGTTTTGAAATTTTTTTTTTCTGTTGCAAAATATGACCCCCGCAGACGCATAGTTAAGGAGTTATAGCCATTTTAAGGTTTTGAAAATTTTTTTTCTGGTGCAAAATATGACCCCCGCAGACGCCTAGTTTAGGAGTTATAGCCATTTTACGGTTTTGAAATTTTTTTTTTCTGGTGCAAAATATGACCCCGGCAGACGCCTAGTTTAGGAGTTATAGCCATTTCAAGGTTTTGAAATTTTTTTTTCTGGTGCAAAATATGACCCCCGCAGACGACTAGTTTAGGAGTTATAGCCATTTTAAGGTTTTGAAATTTTTTTTTCTGGTGCAAAATATGACCCCCGCAGACGCCTAGTTTAGGAGTTATAGCCATTTTAAGGTTTGGAAATTTTTTTTTTTGGTGCAAAATATGACCCCCGCAGACGCCTAGTTTAGGAGTTATAGCCATTTTAAGGTTTTGAAATTTTTTTTTTCTGGTGCAAAATATGACCCCCGCAGACGCCTAGTTTAGGAGTTATAGCCATTTTAAGGTTTTGAAATTTTTTTTTCTGGTGCAAAATATGACCCCCGCAGACGCCTAGTTTAGGAGTTATAGCCATTTTAAGGTTTTGAAATTTTTTTTTCTGGTGCAAAATATGACCCCCGCAGAAGCCTGGTTTAGGAGGTATAGCCATCTTAAGGTTTTGAAATTTTTTTTTTCTTGTGCAAAATATGACCCCCGCAGACGCCTAGTTTAGGAGTTATAGCCATTTTAAGGTTTTGAAATTTTTTTTTTCTGGTGCAAAATATGACCCCCGCAGACGCCTAGTTAAGGAGTTATAGCCATTTTAAGGTTTTGAAAATTTTTTTTCTGGTGCAAAATATGACCCCCGCAGACGCCTAGTTTAGGAGTTATAGCCATTTTACGGTTTTGAAATTTTTTTTTTCTGGTGCAAAATATGACCCCGGCAGACGCCTAGTTTAGGAGTTATAGCCATTTCAAGGTTTTGAAATTTTTTTTTCTGGTGCAAAATATGACCCCCGCAGACGACTAGTTTAGGAGTTATAGCCATTTTAAGGTTTTGAAATTTTTTTTTCTGGTGCAAAATATGACCCCCGCAGACGCCTAGTTTAGGAGTTATAGCCATTTTAAGGTTTTAAAATTTTTTTTTCTGGTGCAAAATATGACCCCCGCAGACGCCTAGTTTAGGAGTTATAGCCATTTTAAGGTTTTAAAATTTTTTTTTCTGGTGCAAAATATGACCCCCGCAGACGCCTAGTTTAGGAGTTATAGCCATTTTAAGGTTTTGAAATTTTTTTTTCTGGTGCAAAATATGACCCCCGCTGACGTCTGGTTTAGGAGTTATAGCCATTTTAAGGTTTTGAAATTTTTTTTTTCTGGTGCAAAATATGACCCCCGCAGACGCCTAGTTTAGGAGTTATAGCCATTTTAAGGTTTTGAAATTTTTTTTTCTGGTGCAAAATATGACCCCCGCTGACGTCGTTTAGGAGTTATAGCCATTTTAAGGTTTTGAAATTTTTTTTTTCTGGTGCAAAATATGACCCCCGCAGACGCCTAGTTTAGGAGTTATAGCCATTTTAAGGTTTTGAAATTTTTTTTTCTGGTGCAAAATATGACCCCCGCTGACGCCTAGTTTAGGAGTTATAGCCATTTTAAGGTTTTGAAATTTTTTTTTTCTGGTGCAAAATATGACCCCCGCTGACGCCTGGTTTAGGAGTTATAGCCATTTTAAGGTTTTGAAATTTTTTTTTTCTGGTGCAAAATATGACCCCCGCAGACGCCTAGTTTAGGAGTTATAGCCATTTTAAGGTTTTGAAATTTTTGTTCTGGCGCAAAATATGGCCCCCGCAAACGCCTAGTTTAGGAGTTATAGCCATTTTAAGGTTTTGAAATTTTTTTTTCTTTTGCAAAATATGACCCCCGCAGACGCCTAGTTTAGGAGTTACAGCCATTTTAAGGTTTTGAAATTTTTTTTTCTGGTGCAAAATATGACCCCCGCTGACGTCTGGTTTAGGAGTTATAGCCATTTTAAGGTTTTGAAATTTTTTTTTTCTGGTGCAAAATATGACCCCCGCAGACGCCTAGTTTAGGAGTTATAGCCATTTTAAGGTTTTGAAATTTTTTTTTTCTGGTGCAAAATATGACCCCCGCAGACGCCTAGTTTAGGAGTTATAGCCATTTTAAAGTTTTGAAATTTTTTTTTTCTGGTGCAAAATATGACCCCCGCAGACGCCTAGTTTATTATTTATAGCCATTTTAAGGTTTTGAAATTTTTTTTTCTGGTGCAAAATATGACCCCCGCAGACGCCTAGTTTAGGAGTTATAGCCATTTTAAGGTTTTGAAATTTTTTTTTCTGGTGCAAAATATGACCCCCGCTGACGTCTGGTTTAGGAGTTATAGCCATTTTAAGGTTTTGAAATTTTTTTTTTCTGGTGCAAAATATGACCCCCGCAGACGCCTAGTTTAGGAGTTATAGCCATTTTAAGGTCTTGACATTTTTTTTTTCTGGTGCAAAATATGACCCCCGCAGACGCCTAGTTTAGGAGTTATAGCCATTTTAAGGTTTTGAAATTTTTTTTTGCTGGTGCAAAATATGACCCCCGCAGACGCCTAGTTTAGGAGTTATAGCCATTTTAAGGTTTTGAATTTTTTTTTTTCTGGTGCAAAATATGACCCCCGCAGACGCCTAGTTTAGGAGTTATAGCCATTTTAAGGTTTTGAAATTTTTTTTTCTGGTGCAAAATATGACCCCCGCAGACGCCTAGTTTAGGAGTTATAGCCATTTTAAGGTTTTGAAATTTTTTTTTCTGGTGCAAAATATGACCCCCGCTGACGTCTGGTTAAGTAGTTATAGCCATTTTAAGGTTTTGAAATTTTTTTTTTCTGGTGCAAAATATGACCCCCGCAGACGCCTAGTTTAGGAGTTATAGCCATTTTAAGGTCTTGAAATTTTTTTTTTCTGGTGCAAAATATGACCCCCGCAGACGCCTAGTTTAGGAGTTATAGCCATTTTAAGGTTTTGAAATTTTTTTTTCTGGTGCAAAATATGACCCCCGCAGACGCCTAGTTTAGGAGTTATAGCCATTTTAAGGTTTTGAAATTTTTTTTTCTGGTGCAAAATATGACCCCCGCAGACGCCTGGTTTAGGAGTTATAGCCATTTTAAGGTTTTGAAATTTTTTTTTCTTTTCCAAAATATGACCCCCGCAGACGCCTAGTTTAGGAGTTATAGCCATTTTAAGGTTTTGAAATTTTTTTTTCTGGTGCAAAATATGACCCCCGCAGACGCCTTGTTTAGGAGTTATAGCCGTTTTAAGGTTTTGAAATTTTTTTTTCTGGTGCAAAATATGACCCCCGCAGACGCCTTGTTTAGGAGTTATAGCCATTTTAAGGTTTTGAAATTTTTTTTTTCTGGTGCAAAATATGACCCCCGCAGACGCCTAGTTTAGGAGTTATAGCCATTTTAAGGTTTTGAAATTTTTTTTCCTGGTGCAAAATATGACCCCCGCAGACGCCTGGTTTAGGAGTTATAGCCATTTTAAGGTTTTGAAATTTTTTTTTTCTGGTGCAAAATATGAGCCCCGCAGACGCCTAGTTTAGGAGTTATAGCCATTTTAAGGTTTTGAAATTTTTTTTTCTGGTGCAAAATATGACCCCCGCAGACGCCTAGTTTAGGAGTTATAGCCATTTTAAGGTTTTGAAATTTTTTTTTCTGGTGTAAAATATGACCCCCGCAGACGCCTAGTTTAGGAGTTATAGCCATTTTAAGGTTTTGAAATTTTTTTTTCTGCTGCAAAATATGACCCCCGCAGACGCCTAGTTTAGGAGTTATAGCCATTTTAAGGTTTTGAAATTTTTTTTTTCTGGTGCAAAATATGACCCCCGCAGACGCCTAGTTTAGGAGTTATAGCCATTTTAAGGTTTTGAAATTTTTTTTTCTGGTGCAAAATATGACCCCCGCAGACGCCTAGTTTAGGAGTTATAGCCATTTTAAGGTTTTGAAATTTTTTTTTCTGGTGCAAAATATGACCCCCGCAGACGCCTGGTTTAGGAGTTATAGCTATTTTAAGGTTTTGAAATTTTTTTTTCTGCTGCAAAATATGACCCCCGCAGACGCCTAGTTTAGGAGTTATAGCCATTTTAAGGTTTTGAAATTTTTTTTTCTGGTGCAAAATATGACCCCCGCAGACGCCTAGTTTAGGAGTTATAGCCATTTTAAGGTTTTGAAATTTTTTTTTCTGGTGTAAAATATGACCCCCGCAGACGCCTAGTTTAGTAGTTATAGCCATTTTATGGTTTTGAAATTTTTTTTTCTGGTGCAAAATATGACCCCCGCAGACGCCTAGTTTAGGAGTTATAGCCATTTTAAGGTTTTGAAATTTTTTTTTTGGTGCAAAATATGACCCCAGCAGACGCCTAGTTTAGGAGTTACAGCCATTTTAAGGTTTTGAAATTTTTTTTTCTTTTGCAAAATATGACCCCAGCAGACGCCTAGTTTAGGAGTTATAGCCATTTTAAGGTTTTGAAATTTTTTTTTCTGGTGCAAAATATGACACCCGCAGACGCCTAGTTTAGGAGTTAAAGCCATTTTAAGGTTTTGAAATTTTTTTTTCTGGTGCAAAATATGACCCCCGCAGACGCCTAGTTTAGGAGTTAAAGCCATTTTAAGGTTTTGAAATTTTTTTTTCTGGTGCAAAATATGACCCCCGCAGACGCCTAGTTTAGGAGTTATAGCCATTTTAAGGTTTTGAAATTTTTTTTTTCTGGTGCAAAATATGACCCCCGCAGACGCCTAGTTTAGGAGTTATAGCCATTTTAATTTTTTGAAATTTTTTTTTTCTGTGCAAAATATGACCCCCGCAGACGCCTAGTTTAGGAGTTATAGCCATTTTAAGGTTTTGAAATTTTTTTTTCTGGTGCAAAATATGACCCCCGCTGACGTCTGGTTTAGGAGTTATAGATATTTTATGGTTTTGAAATTTTTTTTTTCTGGTGCAAAATGTGACCCCTCAGACGCCTAGTTTAGGAGTTATAGCCATTTTAAGGTTTTGAAATTTTTTTTTTCTGGTGCAAAATATGACCCCCGCAGACGCCTAGTTTAGGAGTTATAGCCATTTTAAGGTTTTGAAATTTTTTTTTGCTGGTGCAAAATATGACCCCCGCAGACGCCTAGTTTAGGAGTTATAGCCATTTTAAGGTTTTGCAATTTTTTTTTTCTGGTGCAAAATAAGACCCCCGCAGACGCCTAGTTTAGGAGTTATAGCCATTTTAAGGTTTTGAAATTTTTTTTTCTGGTGCAAAATATGACCCTCGCAGACGCCTGGTTTAGGAGTTATAGCCATTTTAAGGTTTTGAAATTTTTTTTTCTGGTGCAAAATATGACCCCCGCAGACGCCTAGTTTAGGAGTTATAGCCATTTTAAGGTTTTGAAATTTTTTTTTTGGTGCAAAATATGACCCCCGCAGACGCCTAGTTTAGGAGTTATAGCCATTTTAAGGTTTTGAAATTTTTTTTTCTGGTGTAAAATATGACCCCCGCAGACGCCTAGTTTAGGAGTTATAGCCATTTTAAGGTTTTGAAATTTTTTTTTCTGGTGCAAAATATGACCCCCGCAGACGCCTAGTTTAGGAGTTATAGCCATTTTAAGGTTTTGAAATTTTTTTTTCTGGTGCAAAATATGACCCCCGCAGACGCCTAGTTTAGGAGTTATAGCCATTTTAAGGTTTTGAAATTTTTTTTTCTGGTGCAAAATATGACCCCAGCAGACGCCTAGTTTAGGAGTTATAGCCATTTTAAGGTTTTGAAATTTTTTTTTCTGGTGCAAAATATGACCCCCGCAGACGCCTAGTTTAGGAGTTATAGCCATTTTAAGGTTTTGAAATTTTTTTTTCTGGTGGAAAATATTACCCCCGCAGACGCCTAGTTTAAGAGTTATAGCCATTTTAAGGTTTTGAAATTTTGTTTTCTGGTGCAAAATATGACCCCCGCAGACGCCTAGTTTAGGAGTTATAGCCATTTTAAGGTTTTGAAATTTTTTTTTCTGGTGCAAAATATGACCCCCGCAGACGCCTAGTTTAGGAGTTATAGCCATTTTAAGGTTTTGAAATTTTTTTTTTCTGGTGCAAAATATGACCCCCGCAGACGCCTAGTTTAGGAGTTATAGCCATTTTAAGGTTTTGAAATTTTTTTTTGCTGGTGCAAAATATGACCCCCGCAGACGCCTAGTTTAGGAGTTATAGCCATTTTAAGGTTTTGAATTTTTTTTTTCTGGTGCAAAATATGACCCCCGCAGACGCCTAGTTTAGGAGTTATAGCCATTTTAAGGTTTTGAAATTTTTTTTTCTGGTGCAAAATATGACCCCCGCAGACGCCTAGTTTAGGAGTTATAGCCATTTTAAGGTTTTGAAATTTTTTTTTCTGGTGCAAAATATGACCCCCGCTGACGTCTGGTTAAGTAGTTATAGCCATTTTAAGGTTTTGAAATTTTTTTTTCTGGTGCAAAATATGACCCCCGCAGACGCCTAGTTTAGGAGTTATAGCCATTTTAAGGTCTTGAAATTTTTTTTTTCTGGTGCAAAATATGACCCCCGCAGACGCCTAGTTTAGGAGTTATAGCCATTTTAAGGTTTTGAAATTTTTTTTTCTGGTGCAAAATATGACCCCCGCAGACGCCTAGTTTAGGAGTTATAGCCATTTTAAGGTTTTGAAATTTTTTTTTCTGGTGCAAAATATGACCCCCGCAGACGCCTGGTTTAGGAGTTATAGCCATTTTAAGGTTTTGAAATTTTTTTTTCTTTTCCAAAATATGACCCCCGCAGACGCCTAGTTTAGGAGTTATAGCCATTTTAAGGTTTTGAAATTTTTTTTTCTGGTGCAAAATATGACCCCCGCAGACGCCTTGTTTAGGAGTTATAGCCGTTTTAAGGTTTTGAAATTTTTTTTTCTGGTGCAAAATATGACCCCCGCAGACGCCTTGTTTAGGAGTTATAGCCATTTTAAGGTTTTGAAATTTTTTTTTTCTGGTGCAAAATATGACCCCCGCAGACGCCTAGTTTAGGAGTTATAGCCATTTTAAGGTTTTGAAATTTTTTTTCCTGGTGCAAAATATGACCCCCGCAGACGCCTGGTTTAGGAGTTATAGCCATTTTAAGGTTTTGAAATTTTTTTTTTCTGGTGCAAAATATGAGCCCCGCAGACGCCTAGTTTAGGAGTTATAGCCATTTTAAGGTTTTGAAATTTTTTTTTCTGGTGCAAAATATGACCCCCGCAGACGCCTAGTTTAGGAGTTATAGCCATTTTAAGGTTTTGAAATTTTTTTTTCTGGTGTAAAATATGACCCCCGCAGACGCCTAGTTTAGGAGTTATAGCCATTTTAAGGTTTTGAAATTTTTTTTTCTGCTGCAAAATATGACCCCCGCAGACGCCTAGTTTAGGAGTTATAGCCATTTTAAGGTTTTGAAATTTTTTTTCTGGTGCAAAATATGACCCCCGCAGACGCCTAGTTTAGGAGTTATAGCCATTTTAAGGTTTTGAAATTTTTTTTTCTGGTGCAAAATATGACCCCCGCAGACGCCTAGTTTAGGAGTTATAGCCATTTTAAGGTTTTGAAATTTTTTTTTCTGGTGCAAAATATGACCCCCGCAGACGCCTGGTTTAGGAGTTATAGCTATTTTAAGGTTTTGAAATTTTTTTTTCTGCTGCAAAATATGACCCCCGCAGACGCCTAGTTTAGGAGTTATAGCCATTTTAAGGTTTTGAAATTTTTTTTTCTGGTGCAAAATATGACCCCCGCAGACGCCTAGTTTAGGAGTTATAGCCATTTTAAGGTTTTGAAATTTTTTTTCTGGTGTAAAATATGACCCCCGCAGACGCCTAGTTTAGTAGTTATAGCCATTTTATGGTTTTGAAATTTTTTTTTCTGGTGCAAAATATGACCCCCGCAGACGCCTAGTTTAGGAGTTATAGCCATTTTAAGGTTTTGAAATTTTTTTTTTGGTGCAAAATATGACCCCAGCAGACGCCTAGTTTAGGAGTTACAGCCATTTTAAGGTTTGAAATTTTTTTTTCTTTTGCAAAATATGACCCCAGCAGACGCCTAGTTTAGGAGTTATAGCCATTTTAAGGTTTTGAAATTTTTTTTTCTGGTGCAAAATATGACACCCGCAGACGCCTAGTTTAGGAGTTAAAGCCATTTTAAGGTTTTGAAATTTTTTTTTCTGGTGCAAAATATGACCCCCGCAGACGCCTAGTTTAGGAGTTAAAGCCATTTTAAGGTTTTGAAATTTTTTTTTCTGGTGCAAAATATGACCCCCGCAGACGCCTAGTTTAGGAGTTATAGCCATTTTAAGGTTTTGAAATTTTTTTTTTCTGGTGCAAAATATGACCCCCGCAGACGCCTAGTTTAGGAGTTATAGCCATTTTAATTTTTTGAAATTTTTTTTTTCTGGTGCAAAATATGACCCCCGCAGACGCCTAGTTTAGGAGTTATAGCCATTTTAAGGTTTTGAAATTTTTTTTTCTGGTGCAAAATATGACCCCCGCTGACGTCTGGTTTAGGAGTTATAGATATTTTATGGTTTGAAATTTTTTTTTCTGGTGCAAAATGTGACCCCCTCAGACGCCTAGTTTAGGAGTTATAGCCATTTTAAGGTTTTGAAATTTTTTTTTCTGGTGCAAAATATGACCCCCGCAGACGCCTAGTTTAGGAGTTATAGCCATTTTAAGGTTTTGAAATTTTTTTTTGCTGGTGCAAAATATGACCCCCGCAGACGCCTAGTTTAGGAGTTATAGCCATTTTAAGGTTTTGCAATTTTTTTTTTCTGGTGCAAAATAAGACCCCCGCAGACGCCTAGTTTAGGAGTTATAGCCATTTTAAGGTTTTGAAATTTTTTTTTCTGGTGCAAAATATGACCCTCGCAGACGCCTGGTTTAGGAGTTATAGCCATTTTAAGGTTTTGAAATTTTTTTTTCTGGTGCAAAATATGACCCCCGCAGACGCCTAGTTTAGGAGTTATAGCCATTTTAAGGTTTTGAAATTTTTTTTTCTGGTGCAAAATATGACCCCCGCAGACGCCTAGTTTAGGAGTTATAGCCATTTTAAGGTTTTGAAATTTTTTTTTCTGGTGTAAAATATGACCCCCGCAGACGCCTAGTTTAGGAGTTATAGCCATTTTAAGGTTTTGAAATTTTTTTTTCTGGTGCAAAATATGACCCCCGCAGACGCCTAGTTTAGGAGTTATAGCCATTTTAAGGTTTTGAAATTTTTTTTTCTGGTGCAAAATATGACCCCCGCAGACGCCTAGTTTAGGAGTTATAGCCATTTTAAGGTTTTGAAATTTTTTTTTCTGGTGCAAAATATGACCCCAGCAGACGCCTAGTTTAGGAGTTATAGCCATTTTAAGGTTTTGAAATTTTTTTTTCTGGTGCAAAATATGACCCCCGCAGACGCCTAGTTTAGGAGTTATAGCCATTTTAAGGTTTTGAAATTTTTTTTTCTGGTGGAAAATATTACCCCCGCAGACGCCTAGTTTAAGAGTTATAGCCATTTTAAGGTTTTGAAATTTTGTTTTCTGGTGCAAAATATGACCCCCGCAGACGCCTAGTTTAGGAGTTATAGCCATTTTAAGGTTTTGAAATTTTTTTTTCTGGTGCAAAATATGACCCCCGCAGACGCCTAGTTTAGGAGTTATAGCCATTTTAAGGTTTTGAAATTTTTTTTTCTGGTGCAAAATATGACCCCCGCAGACGCCTAGTTTAGGAGTTATAGCCATTTTAAGGTTTTGAAATTTTTTTTTCTGGTGCAAAATATGACCCACGAAGACGCCTAGTTTAGGAGTTATAGCCATTTTAAGGTTTTGAAATTTTTTTTTCTGGTGGAAAATATGACCCCCGCATACGCCTAGTTTAAGAGTTATAGCCATTTTAAGGTTTTGAAATTTTTTTTTCTGGTGCAAAATATGACCCCCGCAGACGCCTAGTTTAGGAGTTATAGACATTTTAAGGTTTTGAAATTTTTTTTTCTGGTGCAAAATATGAACCCCGCAGACGCCTAGTTTAGGAGTTATAGCCATTTCAAGGTGTTGAAATTTTTTTTTCTGGTGCAAAATATGACCCCCGCAGACGCCTAGTTTAGGAGTTATAGCCATTTTAAGGTTTTGAAATTTTTTTTTCTGGTGCAAAATATGACCCACGCAGACGCCTAGTTTAGGAGTTATAGCCATTTTAAGGTTTTGAAATTTTTTTTTCTGGTGCAAAATATGACCCCCGCAGACGCCTAGTTTAGGAGTTATAGCCATTTTAAGGTTTTGAAATTTTTTTTTTCTGGTGGAAAATATGACAGACGCCTAGTTTAGGAGTTATAGCCATTTTAAGGTTTTGAAATTTTTTTTTTCTGGTGCAAAATATGACCCCCGCAGACGCCTAGTTTAGGAGTTATAGCCATTTTAAGGTTTTGAAATTTTTTTTCTGGTGCAAAATATGACCCCCGCAGACGCCTAGTTTAGGAGTTATAGCCATTTTAAGGTTTTGAAATTTTTTTTTCTGGTGCAAAATATGACCCCCGCAGACGCCTAGTTTAGGAGTTATAGCCATTTTAAGGTTTTGAAATTTTTTTTCTGGTGCAAAATATGACCCCCGCAGACGCCCAGTTAAGGAGTTATAGCCATTTTAAGGTTTTGAAATTTTTTTTTTCTGGTGCAAAATATGACCCCCGCAGACGCCTAGTTTAGGAGTTATAGCCATTTTAAGGATTTGAAATTTTTTTTTTCTGGTGCAAAATATGACCCCCGCAGACGCCTAGTTTTGGAGTTATAGCCATTTTAAGGTTTTGAAATTTTTTTTTCTGGTGCAAAATATGACCCCCGCAGACCACTAGTTTAGGAGTTATAGCCATTTTAAGGTTTTGAAATTTTTTTTTCTGGTGCAAAATATGACCCCCGCAGACGCCTAGTTTAGGAGTTATAGCCATTTTAAGGTTTTGAAATTTTTTTTTTCTGGTGCAAAATATGACCCCCGCAGACGCCTGGTTTAGGAGTTATAGCCATTTTAAGGTTTTGAAATTTTTTTGTCTGGTGCAAAATATGACCCCCGCAGACGCCTAGTTTCGGAGTTATAGCCATTTTAAGGTTTTGAAATTTTTTTTTTCTGGTGCAAAATATGACCCCCGCAGACGCCTAGTTTAGGAGTTATAGCCATTTTAAGGTTTTGAAATTTTTTTTTTCTGGTGCAAAATATGACCCCCGCAGACGCCTAGTTTAGGAGTTATAGCCATTTTAAGGTTTTGAAATTTTTTTTTCTGGTGCAAAATATGACCCCCGCAGACCACTAGTTTAGGAGTTATAGCCATTTTAAGGTTTTGAAATTTTTTTTTCTGGTGCAAAATATGACCCCCGCAGACGCCTAGTTTAGGAGTTATAGCCATTTTAAGGTTTTGAAATTTTTTTTTTCTGGTGCAAAATATGACCCCCGCAGACGCCTGGTTTAGGAGTTATAGCCATTTTAATGTTTTGAAATTTTTTTTTCTGGTGCAAAATATGACCCTCGCAGACGCCTAGTTTAGGAGTTATAGCCATTTTAAGGTTTTGAAATTTTTTTGTCTGGTGCAAAATATGACCCCCGCAGACGCCTAGTTTAGGAGTTATAGCCATTTTAAGGTTTTGAAATTTTTTTTTCTGGTGCAAAATATGACCCCCGCAGACGCCTAGTTTCGGAGTTATAGCCATTTTAAGGTTTTGAAATTTTTTTTTTCTGGTGCAAAATATGACCCCCGCAGACGCCTAGTTTAGGAGTTATAGCCATTTTAAGGTTTTGAAATTTTTTTTTCTGGTGCAAAATATGACCCCCGCAGACGCCTAGTTTAGGAGTTATAGCCATTTTAAGGTTTTGAAATTTTTTTTTCTGGTGCAAAATATGACCCCCGCAGACGCCTAGTTTAGGAGTTATAGCCATTTTAAGGTTTTGAAATTTTTTTTTCTGGTGCAAAATATGACCCCCGCAGACGCCTAGTTTAGGAGTTATAGCCATTTTAAGGTTTTGAAATTTTTTTTTCTGGTGGAAAATATGACCCCCGCAGACGCCTGGTTTAGGAGTTATAGCCATTTTAAGGTTTTGAAATTTTTTTTTCTGGTGCAAAATATGACCCACGCAGACGCCTAGTTTAGGAGTTATAGCCATTTTAAGGTTTTGAAATTTTTTTTTCTGGTGCAAAATATGACCCCCGCAGACGCCTAGTTTAGGAGTTATAGCCATTTTAAGGTTTTGAAATTTTTTTTTTCTGGTGGAAAATATGACCCCCGCAGACGCCTAGTTTAGGAGTTATAGCCATTTTAAGGTTTTGAAATTTTTTTTTCTGGTGCAAAATATGACCCCCGCAGACGCCTAGTTTAGGAGTTATAGCCATTTTAAGGTTTTGAAATTTTTTTTTCTGGTGCAAAATATGACCCCCGCAGACGCCTAGTTTAGGAGTTTTAGCCATTTTAAGGTTTTGAAATTTTTTTTTCTGGTGCAAAATATGACCCCCGCAGACGCCTAGTTAAGGAGTTATAGCCATTTTAAGGTTTTGAAATTTTTTTTTTCTGGTGCAAAATATGACCCCCGCAGACGCCTAGTTTAGGAGTTATAGCCATTTTAAGGTTTTGAAATTTTTTTTTCTGGTGCAAAATATGACCCACGCAGACGCCTAGTTTTGGAGTTATAGCCATTTTAAGGTTTTGAAATTTTTTTTTCTGGTGCAAAATATGACCCCCGCAGACCACTAGTTTAGGAGTTATAGCCATTTTAAGGTTTTGAAATTTTTTTTTTCTGGTGCAAAATATGACCCCCGCAGACGCCTGGTTTAGGAGTTATAGCCATTTTAATGTTTTGAAATTTTTTTTTCTGGTGCGAAATATGACCCTCGCAGACGCCTAGTTTAGGAGTTATAGCCATTTTAAGGTTTTGAAATTTTTTTGTCTGGTGCAAAATATGACCCCCGCAGACGCCTAGTTTAGGAGTTATAGCCATTTTAAGGTTTTGAAATTTTTTTTTTCTGGTGCAAAATATGACCCCCGCAGACGCCTAGTTTCGGAGTTATAGCCATTTTAAGGTTTTGAAATTTTTTTTTTCTGGTGCAAAATATGACCCCCGCAGACGCCTAGTTTAGGAGTTATAGCCATTTTAAGGTTTTGAAATTTTTTTTTTCTGGTGCAAAATATGACCCCCGCAGACGCCTGGTTTAGGAGTTATAGCCATTTTAATGTTTTGAAATTTTTTTTTCTGGTGCAAAATATGACCCTCGCACCCGCCTAGTTTAGGAGTTATAGCCATTTTAAGGTTTTGAAATTTTTTTGTCTGGTGCAAAATATGACCCCCGCAGACGCCTAGTTTAGGAGTTATAGCCATTTTAAGGTTTTGAAATTTTTTTTTTCTGGTGCAAAATATGACCCCCGCAGACGCCTAGTTTCGGAGTTATAGCCATTTTAAGGTTTTGAAATTTTTTTTTTCTGGTGCAAAATATGACCCCCGCAGACGCCTAGTTTAGGAGTTATAGCCATTTTAAGGTTTTGAAATTTTTTTTTTCTGGTGCAAAATATGACCCCCGCAGACGCCTAGTTTAGGAGTTATAGCTATTTTAAGGTTTTGAAAATTTTTTTTCTGGTGCAAAATATGACCCCCGCTGACGCCTAGTTTAGGAGTTATAGCCATTTTAAGGTTTTGAAATTTTTTTTTCTGCTGCAAAATATGACCCCCGCAGACGCCTAGTTTAGGAGTTATAGCCATTTTAAGGTTTTGAAATTTTTTTTTCTGGTGCAAAATATGACCCCCGCAGACGCCTAGTTTAGGAGTTATAGCCATTTTAAGGTTTTGAAATTTTTTTTTCTGGTGCAAAATATGACCCCCGCAGACGCCTAGTTTAGGAGTTATAGCCATTTTAAGGTTTTGAAATTTTTTTTTCTGGTGCAAAATACGACCCCCGCAGACGCCTAGTTTAGGAGTTATAGCCATTTTAAGGTTTTGAAATTTTTTTTTCTGGTGCAAAATATGACCCCCGCAGACGCCTAGTTTAGGAGTTATAGCCATTTTAAGGTTTTGAAATTTTTTTTCTGGTGCAAAATATGACCCCCGCAGACGCCTAGTTTAGGAGTTATAGCCATTTTAAGGTTTTGAAATTTTTTTTTTCTGGTGCAAAATATGACCCCCGCAGACGCCTAGTTTAGGAGTTATAGCCATTTTAAGGTTTTGAAATTTTTTTTTCTGGTGCAAAATATGACCCCCGCAGACGCCTAGTTTAGGAGTTATAGCCATTTTAAGGTTTTGAAATTTTTTTTTCTGGTGCAAAATATGACCCCCGCAGACGCCTAGTTTAGGAGTTATAGCAATTTTAAGGTTTTGAAATTTTTTTTTCTGGTGCAAAATATGACCCCCGCAGACGCCTAGTTTAGGAGTTATAGCCATTTTAAGGTTTTGAAATTTTTTTTTTCTGGCGCAAAATATGACCCCCGCAGCGCCTGGTTTAGGAGTTATAGCCATTTTAAGGTTTTGAAATTTTTTTTTCTGGTGCAAAATATGACCCCCGCAGACGCCTAGTTTAGGAGTTATAGCCAATTTAAGGTTTTGAAATTTTTTTTTCTGGTGCAAAATATGACCCCCGCAGACGCCTAGTTTAGGAGTTATAGCCATTTTAAGGTTTTGAAATTTTTTTTTTCTGGTGCAAAATATGACCCCCGCAGACGCCTAGTTTAGGAGTTATAGCCATTTTAAGGTTTTGAAATTTTTTTTTCTGGTGTAAAATATGACCCCCGCAGACGCCTAGTTTAGGAGTTATAGCCATTTTAAGGTTTTGAAATTTTTTTTTCTGGTGCAAAATATGACCCCCGCAGACGCCTAGTTTAGGAGTTATAGCCATTTTAAGGTTTTGAAATTTTTTTTTTCTGGTGCAAAATATGACCCCCGCAGACGCCTAGTTTAGGAGTTATAGCCATTTTAAGGTTTTGAAATTTTTTTTTTCTGGTGCAAAATATGACCCCCGCAGACGCCTAGTTTAGGAGTTATAGCCATTTTAAGGTTTTGAAATTTTTTTTTCTGGTGCAAAATATGACCCCCGCAGACGCCTAGTTTAGGAGTTATAGCCATTTTAAGGTTTTGAAATTTTTTTTTCTGGTGCAAAATATGACCCCCGCAGACGCCTAGTTTAGGAGTTATAGCCATTTTAAGGTTTTGAAATTTTTTTTTCTGGTGCAAAATATGACCCCCGCAGACGCCTAGTTAAGGAGTTATAGCCATTTTAAGGTTTTGAAATTTTTTTTTTCTGGTGCAAAATATGACCCCCGCAGACGCCTAGTTTAGGAGTTATAGCCATTTTAAGGATTTGAAATTTTTTTTTTCTGGTGCAAAATATGACCCCCGCAGACGCCTAGTTTTGGAGTTATAGCCATTTTAAGGTTTTGAAATTTTTTTTTCTGGTGCAAAATATGACCCCCGCTGACCACTAGTTTAGGAGTTATAGCCATTTTAAGGTTTTGAAATTTTTTTTTTCTGGTGCAAAATATGACCCCCGCAGACGCCTGGTTTAGGAGTTATAGCCATTTTAATGTTTTGAAATTTTTTTTTCTGGTGCAAAATATGACCCTCGCAGACGCCTAGTTTAGGAGTTATAGCCATTTTAAGGTTTTGAAATTTTTTTGTCTGGTGCAAAATATGACCCCCGCAGACGCCTAGTTTAGGAGTTATAGCCATTTTAAGGTTTTGAAATTTTTTTTTTCTGGTGCAAAATATGACCCCCGCAGACGCCTAGTTTCGGAGTTATAGCCATTTTAAGGTTTTGAAATTTTTTTTTTCTGGTGCAAAATATGACCCCCGCAGACGCCTAGTTTAGGAGTTATAGCCATTTTAAGGTTTTGAAATTTTTTTTTTCTGGTGCAAAATATGACCCCCGCAGACGCCTGGTTTAGGAGTTATAGCCATTTTAATGTTTTGAAATTTTTTTTTCTGGTGCAAAATATGACCCTCGCAGACGCCTAGTTTAGGAGTTATAGCCATTTTAAGGTTTTGAAATTTTTTTGTCTGGTGCAAAATATGACCCCCGCAGACGCCTAGTTTAGGAGTTATAGTCATTTTAAGGTTTTGAAATTTTTTTTTTCTGGTGCAAAATATGACCCCCGCAGACGCCTAGTTTAGGAGTTATAGCCATTTTAAGGTTTTGAAATTTTTTTTTCTGGTGCAAAATATGACCCCCGCAGACGCCTAGTTTAGGAGTTATAGCCATTTTAAGGTTTTGAAATTTTTTTTTTCTGGTGCAAAATATGACCCCCGCAGACGCCTAGTTTAGGAGTTATAGCCATTTTAAGGTTTTGAAATTTTTTTTTCTGGTGTAAAATATGACCCCCGCAGACGCCTAGTTTAGGAGTTATAGCCATTTTAAGGTTTTGAAATTTTTTTTTCTGGTGCAAAATATGACCCCCGCAGACGCCTAGTTTAGGAGTTATAGCCATTTTAAGGTTTTGAAATTTTTTTTTCTGGTGCAAAATATGACCCCCGCAGACGCCTAGTTTAGGAGTTATAGCCATTTTAAGGTTTTGAAATTTTTTTTTCTGGTGCAAAATATGACCCCCGCAGACGCCTAGTTTAGGAGTTATAGCCATTTTATGGTTTTGAAATTTTTGTTTCTGGTGCAAAATATGACCCCCGCAGACGCCTGGTTTAGGAGTTATAGCCATTTTAAGGTTTTGAAATTTTTTTTTCTGCTGCAAAATATGACCCCCGCAGACGCCTAGTTTAGGAGTTATAGCCATTTTAAGGTTTTGAAATTTTTTTTTTCTGGTGCAAAATATGACCCCCGCAGACGCCTAGTGTAGGAGTTATAGCCATTTTAAGGTTTTGAAATTTTTTTTTCTGGTGTAAAATATGACCCCCGCAGACGCCTAGTTTAGGAGTTATAGCCATTTTAAGGTTTTGAAATTTTTTTTTCTGGTGCAAAATATGACCCCTGCAGACGCCTGGTTTCGGAGTTATAGCCATTTTAAGGTTTTGAAATTTTTTTTTCTGGTGCAAAATATGACCCCCGCAGACGCCTAGTTTAGGAGTTATAGCCATTTTAAGGTTTTGAAATTTTTTTTTTCTGGTGCAAAATATGACCCCCGCAGACGCCTAGTTTAGGAGTTATAGCCATTTTAAGGTTTTGAAATTTTTTTTTTCTGGTGCAAAATATGACCCCCGCAGACGCCTAGTTTAGGAGTTATAGCCATTTTAAGGTTTTGAAATTTTTTTTTTCTGGTGCAAAATATGACCCCCGCAGACGCCTAGTTTAGGAGTTATAGCCATTTTAAGGTTTTGAAATTTTTTTTTGCTGGTGCAAAATATGACCCCCGCAGACGCCTAATTTAGGAGTTATAGCCATTTTAAGGTTTTGAAATTTTTTTTTTCTGGTGCAAAATAAGACCCCCGCAGACGCCTAGTTTAGGAGTTATAGCCATTTTAAGGTTTTGAAATTTTTTTTTCTGGTGCAAAATATGACCCCCACTGACGTCTGGTTTAGGAGTTATAGCCATTTTAAGGTTTTGAAATTTTTTTTTCTGGTGCAAAATATGACCCCCGCAGACGCCTAGTTTAGGAGTTATAGCCATTTTAAGGTTTTGAAATTTTTTTTCTGGTGCAAAATATGACCCCCGCAGACGCCTGGTTTAGGAGTTATAGCCATTTTAAGGTTTTGAAATTTTTTTTTCTGGTGCCAAATAAGACCCCCGCAGACGCCTAGTTTAGGAGTTATAGCCATTTTAAGGTTTTGAAATTTTTTTTTCTGGTGCAAAATATGACCCCCGCAGACGCCTGGTTTAGGAGTTATAGCCATTTTAAGGTTTTGAAATTTTTTTTCTGGTGCAAAATATGACCCCCGCAGACGCCTAGTTTAGGAGTTATAGCCATTTTAAGGTTTTGAAATTTTTTTTTCTGGTGCAAAATATGACCCCTGCAGACGCCTGGTTTCGGAGTTATAGCCATTTTAAGGTTTTGAAATTTTTTTTTCTGGTGCAAAATATGACCCCCGCAGACGCCTAGTTTAGGAGTTATAGCCATTTTAAGGTTTTGAAATTTTTTTTTTCTGGTGCAAAATATGACCCCCGCAGACGCCTAGTTTAGGAGTTATAGCCATTTTAAGGTTTTGAAATTTTTTTTTTCTGGTGCAAAATATGACCCCCGCAGACGCCTAGTTTAGGAGTTATAGCCATTTTAAGGTTTTGAAATTTTTTTTTTCTGGTGCAAAATATGACCCCCGCAGACGCCTAGTTTAGGAGTTATAGCCATTTTAAGGTTTTGAAATTTTTTTTTGCTGGTGCAAAATATGACCCCCGCAGACGCCTAATTTAGGAGTTATAGCCATTTTAAGGTTTTGAAATTTTTTTTTTCTGGTGCAAAATAAGACCCCCGCAGACGCCTAGTTTAGGAGTTATAGCCATTTTAAGGTTTTGAAATTTTTTTTTCTGGTGCAAAATATGACCCCCACTGACGTCTGGTTTAGGAGTTATAGCCATTTTAAGGTTTTGAAATTTTTTTTTCTGGTGCAAAATATGACCCCCGCAGACGCCTAGTTTAGGAGTTATAGCCATTTTAAGGTTTTGAAATTTTTTTTCTGGTGCAAAATATGACCCCCGCAGACGCCTGGTTTAGGAGTTATAGCCATTTTAAGGTTTTGAAATTTTTTTTTCTGGTGCCAAATAAGACCCCCGCAGACGCCTAGTTTAGGAGTTATAGCCATTTTAAGGTTTTGAAATTTTTTTTTCTGGTGCAAAATATGACCCCCGCAGACGCCTGGTTTAGGAGTTATAGCCATTTTAAGGTTTTGAAATTTTTTTTTCTGGTGCAAAATATGACCCCCGCAGACGCCTAGTTTAGGAGTTATGGCCATTTTAAGGTTTTGAAATTTTTTTTTCTGGTGCAAAATATGACCCCCGCAGACGCCTAGTTTAGGAGTTATAGCCATTTTAAGGTTTTGAAATTTTTTTTTTCTGGTGCAAAATATGACCCCCGCAGACGCCTAGTTTAGGAGTTATAGCCATTTTAAGGTTTTGAAATTTTTTTTTCTGGTGCAAAATATGACCCCCCCAGACGCCTAGTTTAGGAGTTATAACCATTTTAAGGTTCTGAAATTTTTTTTTCTGGTGCAAAATATGACCCCCGCAGACGCCTAGGTTAGGAGTTATAGCCATTTTAAGGTTTTGAAATTTTTTTGTCTGGTGCAAAATATGACCCCCGCAGACGCCTAGTTTAGGAGTTATAGCCATTTTAAGGTTTTGAAATTTTTTTTTTCTGCTGCAAAATATGACCCCCGCAGACGCCTAGTTTAGGAGTTATAGCCATTTTAAGGTTTTGAAATTTTTTTTTCTGGTGTAAAATATGACCCCCGCAGACGCCTAGTTTAGGAGTTATAGCCATTTTAAGGTTTTGAAATTTTTTTGTCTGGTGCAAAATATGACCCCCGCAGACGCCTAGTTTAGGAGTTATAGCCATTTTAAGGTTTTGAAATTTTTTTTTTCTGCTGCAAAATATGACCCCCGCAGACGCCTAGTTTAGGAGTTATAGCCATTTTAAGGTTTTGAAATTTTTTTTTCTGGTGTAAAATATGACCCCCGCAGACGCCTAGTTTAGGAGTTATAGCCATTTTAAGGTTTTGAAATTTTTTTTTCTGGTGCAAAATATGACCCCCGCAGACGCCTAGTTTAGGAGTTATAGCCATTTTAAGGTTTTGAAATTTTTTTTTCTGGTGGAAAATATGACCCCCGCAGACGCCTGGTTTAGGAGTTATAGCCATTTTAAGGTTTTGAAATTTTTTTTTCTGGTGCAAAATATGACCCACGCAGACGCCTAGTTTAGGAGTTATAGCCATTTTAAGGTTTTGAAATTTTTTTTTCTGGTGCAAAATATGACCCCCGCAGACGCCTAGTTTAGGAGTTATAGCCATTTTAAGGTTTTGAAATTTTTTTTTTCTGGTGCAAAATATGACCCCCGCAGACGCCTAGTTTAGGAGTTATAGCCATTTTAAGGTTTTGAAATTTTTTTTTTCTGGTGCAAAATATGACCCCCGCAGACGCCTAGTTTAGGAGTTATAGCCATTTTAAGGTTTTGAAATTTTTTTTTTCTGGTGCAAAATATGACCCCCGCAGACGCCTAGTTTAGGAGTTATAGCCATTTTAAGGTTTTGAAATTTTTTTTTGCTGGTGCAAAATATGACCCCCGCAGACGCCTAATTTAGGAGTTATAGCCATTTTAAGGTTTTGAAATTTTTTTTTTCTGGTGCAAAATAAGACCCCCGCAGACGCCTAGTTTAGGAGTTATAGCCATTTTAAGGTTTTGAAATTTTTTTTTCTGGTGCAAAATATGACCCCCACTGACGTCTGGTTTAGGAGTTATAGCCATTTTAAGGTTTTGAAATTTTTTTTTCTGGTGCAAAATATGACCCCCGCAGACGCCTAGTTTAGGAGTTATAGCCATTTTAAGGTTTTGAAATTTTTTTTCTGGTGCAAAATATGACCCCCGCAGACGCCTGGTTTAGGAGTTATAGCCATTTTAAGGTTTTGAAATTTTTTTTTCTGGTGCCAAATAAGACCCCCGCAGACGCCTAGTTTAGGAGTTATAGCCATTTTAAGGTTTTGAAATTTTTTTTTCTGGTGCAAAATATGACCCCCGCAGACGCCTGGTTTAGGAGTTATAGCCATTTTAAGGTTTTGAAATTTTTTTTTCTGGTGCAAAATATGACCCCCGCAGACGCCTAGTTTAGGAGTTATGGCCATTTTAAGGTTTTGAAATTTTTTTTTCTGGTGCAAAATATGACCCCCGCAGACGCCTAGTTTAGGAGTTATAGCCATTTTAAGGTTTTGAAATTTTTTTTTTCTGGTGCAAAATATGACCCCCGCAGACGCCTAGTTTAGGAGTTATAGCCATTTTAAGGTTTTGAAATTTTTTTTTCTGGTGCAAAATATGACCCCCGCAGACGCCTAGTTTAGGAGTTATAACCATTTTAAGGTTCTGAAATTTTTTTTTCTGGTGCAAAATATGACCCCCGCAGACGCCTAGGTTAGGAGTTATAGCCATTTTAAGGTTTTGAAATTTTTTTTTTCTGGTGCAAAATATGACCCCCGCAGACGCCTAGTTTAGGAGTTATAGCCATTTTAAGGTTTTGAAATTTTTTTTTCTGGTGTAAAATATGACCCCCGCAGACGCCTAGTTTAGGAGTTATAGCCATTTTAAGGTTTTGAAATTTTTTTGTCTGGTGCAAAATATGACCCCCGCAGACGCCTAGTTTAGGAGTTATAGCCATTTTAAGGTTTTGAAATTTTTTTTTTCTGCTGCAAAATATGACCCCCGCAGACGCCTAGTTTAGGAGTTATAGCCATTTTAAGGTTTTGAAATTTTTTTTTCTGGTGTAAAATATGACCCCCGCAGACGACTAGTTTAGGAGTTATAGCCATTTTAAGGTTTTGAAATTTTTTTTTCTGGTGCAAAATATGACCCCCGCAGACGCCTAGTTTAGGAGTTATAGCCATTTTAAGGTTTTGAAATTTTTTTTTCTGGTGGAAAATATGACCCCCGCAGACGCCTGGTTTAGGAGTTATAGCCATTTTAAGGTTTTGAAATTTTTTTTTCTGGTGCAAAATATGACCCACGCAGACGCCTAGTTTAGGAGTTATAGCCATTTTAAGGTTTTGAAATTTTTTTTTCTGGTGCAAAATATGACCCCCGCAGACGCCTAGTTTAGGAGTTATAGCCATTTTAAGGTTTTGAAATTTTTTTTTTCTGGTGGAAAATATGACCCCCGCAGACGCCTAGTTTAGGAGTTATAGCCATTTTAAGGTTTTGAAATTTTTTTTTTCTGGTGCAAAATATGACCCCCGCAGACGCCTAGTTTAGGAGTTATAGCCATTTTAAGGTTTTGAAATTTTTTTTTCTGGTGCAAAATATGACCCCCGCAGACGCCTAGTTTAGGAGTTATAGCCATTTTAAGGTTTTGAAATTTTTTTTTCTGGTGCAAAATATGACCCCCGCAGACGCCTAGTTTAGGAGTTATAGCCATTTTAAGGTTTTGAAATTTTTTTTTCTGGTGCAAAATATGACCCCCGCAGACGCCTAGTTAAGGAGTTATAGCCATTTTAAGGTTTTGAAATTTTTTTTTTCTGGTGCAAAATATGACCCCCGCAGACGCCTAGTTTAGGAGTTATAGCCATTTTAAGGATTTGAAATTTTTTTTTTTCTGGTGCAAAATATGACCCCCGCAGACGCCTAGTTTTGGAGTTATAGCCATTTTAAGGTTTTGAAATTTTTTTTTCTGGTGCAAAATATGACCCCCGCAGACCACTAGTTTAGGAGTTATAGCCATTTTAAGGTTTTGAAATTTTTTTTTCTGGTGCAAAATATGACCCCCGCAGACGCCTAGTTTAGGAGTTATAGCCATTTTAAGGTTTTGAAATTTTTTTTTTCTGGTGCAAAATATGACCCCCGCAGACGCCTGGTTTAGGAGTTATAGCCATTTTAATGTTTTGAAATTTTTTTTTCTGGTGCAAAATATGACCCTCGCAGACGCCTAGTTTAGGAGTTATAGCCATTTTAAGGTTTTGAAATTTTTTTGTCTGGTGCAAAATATGACCCCCGCAGACGCCTAGTTTAGGAGTTATAGCCATTTTAAGGTTTTGAAATTTTTTTTTTCTGGTGCAAAATATGACCCCCGCAGACGCCTAGTTTCGGAGTTATAGCCATTTTAAGGTTTTGAAATTTTTTTTTTCTGGTGCAAAATATGACCCCCGCAGACGCCTAGTTTAGGAGTTATAGCCATTTTAAGGTTTTGAAATTTTTTTTTTCTGGTGCAAAATATGACCCCCGCAGACGCCTAGTTTAGGAGTTATAGCCATTTTAAGGTTTTGAAATTTTTTTTTCTGGTGCAAAATATGACCCCCGCAGACCACTAGTTTAGGAGTTATAGCCATTTTAAGGTTTTGAAATTTTTTTTTCTGGTGCAAAATATGACCCCCGCAGACGCCTAGTTTAGGAGTTATAGCCATTTTAAGGTTTTGAAATTTTTTTTTCTGGTGCAAAATATGACCCCCGCAGACGCCTAGTTTAGGAGTTATAGCCATTTTAAGGTTTTGAAATTTTTTTTTCTGGTGGAAAATATGACCCCCGCAGACGCCTGGTTTAGGAGTTATAGCCATTTTAAGGTTTTGAAATTTTTTTTTCTGGTGCAAAATATGACCCACGCAGACGCCTAGTTTAGGAGTTATAGCCATTTTAAGGTTTTGAAATTTTTTTTTCTGGTGCAAAATATGACCCCCGCAGACGCCTAGTTTAGGAGTTATAGCCATTTTAAGGTTTTGAAATTTTTTTTTTCTGGTGGAAAATATGACCCCCGCAGACGCCTAGTTTAGGAGTTATAGCCATTTTAAGGTTTTGAAATTTTTTTTTTCTGGTGCAAAATATGACCCCCGCAGACGCCTAGTTTAGGAGTTATAGCCATTTTAAGGTTTTGAAATTTTTTTTTCTGGTGCAAAATATGACCCCCGCAGACGCCTAGTTTAGGAGTTATAGCCATTTTAAGGTTTTGAAATTTTTTTTTCTGGTGCAAAATATGACCCCCGCAGACGCCTAGTTTAGGAGTTATAGCCATTTTAAGGTTTTGAAATTTTTTTTTCTGGTGCAAAATATGACCCCCGCAGACGCCTAGTTAAGGAGTTATAGCCATTTTAAGGTTTTGAAATTTTTTTTTTCTGGTGCAAAATATGACCCCCGCAGACGCCTAGTTTAGGAGTTATAGCCATTTTAAGGATTTGAAATTTTTTTTTTCTGGTGCAAAATATGACCCCCGCAGACGCCTAGTTTTGGAGTTATAGCCATTTTAAGGTTTTGAAATTTTTTTTTCTGGTGCAAAATATGACCCCCGCAGACCACTAGTTTAGGAGTTATAGCCATTTTAAGGTTTTGAAATTTTTTTGTCTGGTGCAAAATATGACCCCCGCAGACGCCTAGTTTAGGAGTTATAGCCATTTTAAGGTTTTGAAATTTTTTTTTTCTGGTGCAAAATATGACCCCCGCAGACGCCTAGTTTAGGAGTTATAGCCATTTTAAGGTTTTGAAATTTTTTTGTCTGGTGCAAAATATGACCCCCGCCGACGCCTAGTTTAGGAGTTATAGCCATTTTAAGGTTTTGAAATTTTTTTTTTCTGGTGCAAAATATGACCCCCGCAGACGCCTAGTTTAGGAGTTATAGCCATTTTAAGGTTTTGAAATTTTTTTTTTCTGGTGCAAAATATGACCCCCGCAGACGCCTAGTTTAGGAGTTATAGCCATTTTAAGGTTTTGAAATTTTTTTTTTCTGGTGCAAAATATGACCCCCGCAGACGCCTGGTTTAGGAGTTATAGCCATTTTAATGTTTTGAAATTTTTTTTTCTGGTGCAAAATATGACCCTCGCAGACGCCTAGTTTAGGAGTTATAGCCATTTTAAGGTTTTGAAATTTTTTTGTCTGGTGCAAAATATGACCCCCGCAGACGCCTAGTTTAGGAGTTATAGCCATTTTAAGGTTTTGAAATTTTTTTTTTCTGGTGCAAAATATGACCCCCGCAGACGCCTAGTTTCGGAGTTATAGCCATTTTAAGGTTTTGAAATTTTTTTTTTCTGGTGCAAAATATGACCCCCGCAGACGTCTAGTTTAGGAGTTATAGCCATTTTAAGGTTTTGAAATTTTTTTTTTCTGGTGCAAAATATGACCCCCGCAGACGCCTAGTTTAGGAGTTATAGCTATTTTAAGGTTTTGAAAATTTTTTTTCTGGTGCAAAATATGACCCCCGCTGACGCCTAGTTTAGGAGTTATAGCCATTTTAAGGTTTTGAAATTTTTTTTTTCTGCTGCAAAATATGACCCCCGCAGACGCCTAGTTTAGGAGTTATAGCCATTTTAAGGTTTTGAAATTTTTTTTTCTGGTGCAAAATATGACCCCCGCAGACGCCTAGTTTAGGAGTTATAGCCATTTTAAGGTTTTGAAATTTTTTTTTCTGGTGCAAAATATGACCCCCGCAGACGCCTAGTTTAGGAGTTATAGCCATTTTAAGGTTTTGAAATTTTTTTTTCTGGTGCAAAATACGACCCCCGCAGACGCCTAGTTTAGGAGTTATAGCCATTTTAAGGTTTTGAAATTTTTTTTTTCTGGTGCAAAATATGACCCCCGCAGACGCCTAGTTTCGGAGTTATAGCCATTTTAAGGTTTTGAAATTTTTTTTTTCTGGTGCAAAATATGACCCCCGCAGACGCCTAGTTTAGGAGTTATAGCCATTTTAAGGTTTTGAAATTTTTTTTTCTGGTGCAAAATATGACCCCCGCAGACGCCTAGTTTAGGAGTTATAGCCATTTTAAGGTTTTGAAATTTTTTTTTCTGGTGCAAAATATGACCCCCGCAGACGCCTAGTTTAGGAGTTATAGCCATTTTAAGGTTTTGAAATTTTTTTTTCTGGTGCAAAATATGACCCCCGCAGACGCCTAGTTTAGGAGTTATAGCCATTTTAAGGTTTTGAAATTTTTTTTTCTGGTGCAAAATACGACCCCCGCAGACGCCTAGTTTAGGAGTTATAGCCATTTTAAGGTTTTGAAATTTTTTTTTCTGGTGCAAAATATGACCCCCGCAGACGCTTAGTTTAGGAGTTATAGCCATTTTAAGGTTTTGAAATTTTTTTTCTGGTGCAAAATATGACCCCCGCAGACGCCTAGTTTAGGAGTTATAGCCATTTTAAGGTTTTGAAATTTTTTTTTTCTGGTGCAAAATATGACCCCCGCAGACGCCTAGTTTAGGAGTTATAGCCATTTTAAGGTTTTGAAATTTTTTTTTCTGGTGCAAAATATGACCCCCGCAGACGCCTAGTTTAGGAGTTACCGCCATTTTAAGGTTTTGAAATTTTTTTTTCTGGTGCAAAATATGACCCCCGCAGACGCCTAGTTTAGGAGTTATAGCAATTTTAAGGTTTTGAAATTTTTTTTTCTGGTGCAAAATATGACCCCCGCAGACGCCTAGTTTAGGAGTTATAGCCATTTTAAGGTTTTGAAATTTTTTTTTTCTGGCGCAAAATATGACCCCCGCAGACGCCTGGTTTAGGAGTTATAGCCATTTTAAGGTTTTGAAATTTTTTTTTCTGGTGCAAAATATGACCCCCGCAGACGCCTAGTTTAGGAGTTATAGCCATTTTAAGGTTTTGAAATTTTTTTTTCTGGTGCAAAATATGACCCCCGCAGACGCCTAGTTTAGGAGTTATAGCCATTTTAAGGTTTTGAAATTTTTTTTTTCTGGTGCAAAATATGACCCCCGCAGACGCCTAGTTTAGGAGTTATAGCCATTTTAAGGTTTTGAAATTTTTTTTTCTGGTGTAAAATATGACCCCCGCAGACGCCTAGTTTAGGAGTTATAGCCATTTTAAGGTTTTGAAATTTTTTTTTCTGGTGCAAACTATGACCCCCGCAGACGCCTAGTTTAGGAGTTATAGCCATTTTAAGGTTTTGAAATTTTTTTTTCTGGTGCAAAATATGACCCCCGCAGACGCCTAGTTTAGGAGTTATAGCCATTTTAAGGTTTTGAAATTTTTTTTTCTGGTGCAAAATATGACCCCCGCAGACGCCTAGTTTAGGAGTTATAGCCATTTTAAGGTTTTGAAATTTTTTTTTCTGGTGCAAAATATGACCCCCGCAGACGCCTGGTTTAGGAGTTATAGCCATTTTAAGGTTTTGAAATTTTTTTTTCTGCTGCAAAATATGACCCCCGCAGACGCCTAGTTTAGGAGTTATAGCCATTTTAAGGTTTTGAAATTTTTTTTTTCTGGTGCAAAATATGACCCCCGCAGACGCCTAGTGTAGGAGTTATAGCCATTTTAAGGTTTTGAAATTTTTTTTTCTGGTGTAAAATATGACCCCCGCAGACGCCTAGTTTAGGAGTTATAGCCATTTTAAGGTTTTGAAATTTTTTTTTCTGGTGCAAAATATGACCCCCGCAGACGCCTAGTTTAGGAGTTATAGCCATTTTAAGGTTTTGAAATTTTTTTTTCTGGTGCAAAATATGACCCCCGCAGACGCCTAGTTTAGGAGTTATAGCCATTTTAAGGTTTTGAAATTTTTTTTTTCTGGTGCAAAATATGACCCCCGCAGACGCCTAGTTTAGGAGTTATAGCCATTTTAAGGTTTTGAAATTTTTTTTTCTGGTGTAAAATATGACCCCCGCAGACGCCTAGTTTAGGAGTTATAGCCATTTTAAGGTTTTGAAATTTTTTTTTCTGGTGCAAACTATGACCCCCGCAGACGCCTAGTTTAGGAGTTATAGCCATTTTAAGGTTTTGAAATTTTTTTTTCTGGTGCAAAATATGACCCCCGCAGACGCCTAGTTTAGGAGTTATAGCCATTTTAAGGTTTTGAAATTTTTTTTTCTGGTGCAAAATATGACCCCCGCAGACGCCTAGTTTAGGAGTTATAGCCATTTTAAGGTTTTGAAATTTTTTTTTCTGGTGCAAAATATGACCCCCGCAGACGCCTGGTTTAGGAGTTATAGCCATTTTAAGGTTTTGAAATTTTTTTTTCTGCTGCAAAATATGACCCCCGCAGACGCCTAGTTTAGGAGTTATAGCCATTTTAAGGTTTTGAAATTTTTTTTTTCTGCTGCAAAATATGACCCCCGCAGACGCCTAGTGTAGGAGTTATAGCCATTTTAAGGTTTTGAAATTTTTTTTTCTGGTGTAAAATATGACCCCCGCAGACGCCTAGTTTAGGAGTTATAGCCATTTTAAGGTTTTGAAATTTTTTTTTCTGGTGCAAAATATGACCCCCGCAGACGCCTAGTTTAGGAGTTATAGCCATTTTAAGGTTTTGAAATTTTTTTTTTGGTGCAAAATATGACCCCAGCAGACGCCTAGTTTAGGAGTTATAGCCATTTTAAGGTTTTGAAATTTTTTTTTCTGGTGCAAAATATGACCCCCGCAGACGCCTGGTTTAGGAGTTATAGCCATTTTAAGGTTTTGAAATTTTTTTTTCTGGTGCAAAATATGACCCCCGCAGACGCCTAGTTTAGGAGTTATAGCCATTTTAAGGTTTTGAAATTTTTTTTTTCTGGTGCAAAATATGACCCCGCAGACGCCTAGTTTAGGAGTTATAGCCATTTTAAGGTTTTGAAATTTTTTTTTTCTGGTGCAAAATATGACCCCCGCAGACGCCTAGTTTAGGAGTTATAGCCATTTTAAGGTTTTGAAATTTTTTTTTTCTGGTGCAAAATATGACCCCCGCAGACGCCTAGTTTAGGAGTTATAGCCATTTTAAGGTTTTGAAATTTTTTTTTGCTGGTGCAAAATATGACCCCCGCAGACACCTAATTTAGGAGTTATAGCCATTTTAAGGTTTTGAAATTTTTTTTTTCTGGTGCAAAATAAGACCCCCGCAGACGCCTAGTTTAGGAGTTATAGCCATTTTAAGGTTTTGAAATTTTTTTTTCTGGTGCAAAATATGACCCCCACTGACGTCTGGTTTAGGAGTTATAGCCATTTTAAGGTTATGAAATTTTTTTTTCTGGTGCAAAATATGACCCCCGCAGACGCCTAGTTTAGGAGTTATAGCCATTTTAAGGTTTTGAAATTTTTTTTCTGGTGCAAAATATGACCCCCGCAGACGCCTGGTTTAGGAGTTATAGCCATTTCAAGGTTTTGAAATTTTTTTTTCTGGTGCCAAATAAGACCCCCGCAGACGCCTAGTTTAGGAGTTATAGCCATTTTAAGGTTTTGAAATTTTTTTTTCTGGTGCAAAATATGACCCCCGCAGACGCCTGGTTTAGGAGTTATAGCCATTTTAAGGTTTTGAAATTTTTTTTTCTGGTGCAAAATATGACCCCCGCAGACGCCTAGTTTAGGAGTTATGGCCATTTTAAGGTTTTGAAATTTTTTTTTCTGGTGCAAAATATGACCCCCGCAGACGCCTAGTTTAGGAGTTATAGCCATTTTAAGGTTTTGAAATTTTTTTTTTCTGGTGCAAAATATGACCCCCGCAGACGCCTAGTTTAGGAGTTATAGCCATTTTAAGGTTTTGAAATTTTTTTTTCTGGTGCAAAATATGACCCCCGCAGACGCCTAGTTTAGGAGTTATAACCATTTTAAGGTTCTGAAATTTTTTTTTCTGGTGCAAAATATGACCCCCGCAGACGCCTAGGTTAGGAGTTATAGCCATTTTAAGGTTTTGAAATTTTTTTTTTCTGGTGCAAAATATGACCCCCGCAGACGCCTAGTTTAGGAGTTATAGCCATTTTAAGGTTTTGAAATTTTTTTTTCTGGTGTAAAATATGACCCCCGCAGACGCCTAGTTTAGGAGTTATAGCCATTTTAAGGTTTTGAAATTTTTTTTTCTGGTGCAAAATATGACCCCCGCAGACGCCTAGTTTAGGAGTTATTGCCATTTTAAGGTTTTGAAATTTTTTTTTCTGGTGCAAAATATGACCCCCGCAGACGCCTAGTTTAGGAGTTATAGCCATTTTAAGGTTTTGAAATTTTTTTTTCTGGTGCAAAATATGACCCCCGCAGACGCCTAGTTTAGGAGTTATAGCCATTTTAAGGTTTTGAAATTTTTTTTTCTGGTGCAAAATATGACCCCCGCAGACGCCTAGTTTAGGAGTTATAGCCATTTTAAGGTTTTGAAATTTTTTTTTCTGGTGTAAAATATGACCCCCGCAGACGCCTAGTTTAGGAGTTATAGCCATTTTAAGGTTTTGAAATTTTTTTTTCTGGTGCAAAATATGACCCCCGCAGACGCCTAGTTTAGGAGTTACAGCCATTTTAAGGTTTTGAAATTTTTTTGTCTGGTGCAAAATATGACCCCCGCAGACGCCTAGTTTAGGAGTTATAGCCATTTTAAGGTTTTGAAATTTTTTTTTTCTGGTGCAAAATATGACCCCCGCAGACGCCTAGTTTAGGAGTTATAGCCATTTTAAGGTTTTGAAATTTTTTTTTCTGGTGCAAAATATGACCCCCGCAGACGCCTAGTTTAGGAGTTATAGCCATTTTAAGGTTTTGAAATTTTTTTTTTTGGTGCAAAATATGACCCCCGCAGACGCCTAGTTTAGGAGTTATAGCCATTTTAAGGTTTTGAAATTTTTTTTTTGGGTGCAAAATATGACCCCAGCAGACGCCTAGTTTAGGAGTTATAGCCATTTTAAGGTTTTGAAATTTTTTTTTCTGGTGCAAAATATGACCCCCGCAGACGCCTAGTTTAGGAGTTATAGCCATTTTAAGGTTTTGAAATTTTTTTTTCTGGTGCAAAATATGACCCCCGCAGACGCCTGGTTTAGGAGTTATAGCCATTTTAAGGTTTTGAAATTTTTTTTTCTGGTGCAAAATATGACCCCCGCAGACGCCTAGTTTAGGAGTTATAGCCATTTTAAGGTTTTGAAATTTTTTTTTCTGGTGCAAAATATGACCCCCGCAGACGCCTAGTTTAGGAGTTATAGCCATTTTAAGGTTTTGAAATTTTTTTTTTCTGGTGCAAAATATGACCCCCGCAGACGCCTAGTTTAGGAGTTATAGCCATTTTAAGGTTTTGAAATTTTTTTTTCTGGTGCAAAATATGACCCCCGCAGACGCCTAGTTTAGGAGTTATAGCCATTTTAAGGTTTTGAAATTTTTTTTTCTGGTGGAAAATATGACCCCCGCAGACGCCTAGTTTAAGAGTTATAGCCATTTTAAGGTTTTGAAATTTTTTTTTCTGGTGCAAAATATGACCCCGGCAGACGCCTAGTTTAGGAGTTATAGCCATTTTAAGGTTTTGAAATTTTTTTTTCTGGTGCAAAATATGACCCCCGCAGACGCCTAGTTTAGGAGTTATAGCCATTTTAAGGTTTTGAAATTTTTTTTTTCTGGTGCAAAATATGACCCCCGCAGACGCCTAGTTTAGGAGTTATAGCCATTTTAAGGTTTTGAAATATTTTTTTCTGGTGCAAAATATGACCCCCGCAGACGCCTAGTTTAGGAGTTATAGCCATTTTAAGGTTTTGAAATTTTTTTTTCTGGTGCAAAATATGACCCCCGCAGACGCCTAGTTTAGGAGTTATAGCCATTTTAAGGTTTTGAAATTTTTTTTTCTGGTGCAAAATATGACCAACGCAGACGCCTAGTTTAGGAGTTATAGCCATTTTAAGGTTTTGAAATTTTTTTTTCTGGTGCGAAATATGACCCCCGCAGACGCCTAGTTTAGGAGTTATAGCCATTTTAAGGTTTTGAAATTTTTTTTTCTGGTGCAAAATATGACCCCCGCAGACGCCTAGTTTAGGAGTTATAGCCATTTTAAGGTTTTGAAATTTTTTTTTCTGGTGGAAAATATGACCCCCGCAGACGCCTGGTTTAGGAGTTATAGCCATTTTAAGGTTTTGAAATTTTTTTTTCTGGTGGAAAATATGACCCCCGCAGACGCCTCGTTTAGGAGTTATAGCCATTTTAAGGTTTTGAAATTTTTTTTTTCTGGTGCAAAATATGACCCCCGCAGACGCCTAGTTTAGGAGTTATAGCCATTTTAAGGTTTTGAAATATTTTTTTCTGGTGCAAAATATGACCCCCGCAGACGCCTAGTTTAGGAGTTATAGCCATTTTAAGGTTTTGAAATTTTTTTTTCTGCTGCAAAATATGACCCCCGCTGACGCCTGGTTTAGGAGTTATAGCCATTTTAAGGTTTTGAAATTTTTTTTTTCTGGTGCAAAATATGACCCCCGCAGACGCCTAGTTTAGGAGTTATAGCCATTTTAAGGTTTTGAAATTTTTTTTTTCTGGTGCAAAATATGACCCCCGCAGACGCCTTGTTTAGGAGTTATAGCTATTTTAAGGTTTTGAAAATTTTTTTTCTGGTGTAAAATATGACCCCCGCAGACGCCTAGTTTAGGAGTTATAGCCATTTTAAGGTTTTGAAATTTTTTTTTTCTGCTGCAAAATATGACCCCCGCAGACGCCTAGTTTAGGAGTTATAGCCATTTTAAGGTTTTGAAATTTTTTTTTCTGGTGCAAAATATGACCCCCGCAGACGCCTAGTTTAGGAGTTATAGCCATTTTAAGGTTTTGAAATTTTTTTTTCTGCTGCAAAATATGACCCCCGCAGACGCCTAGTTTAGGAGTTATAGCCATTTCAAGGTTTTGAAATTTTTTTTTCTGGTGCAAAATATGACCCCCGCAGACGCCTAGTTTAGGAGTTATAGCCATTTTAAGGTTTTGAAATTTTTTTTTTCTGGTGCAAAATATGACCCCCGCAGACGCCTTGTTTAGGAGTTATAGCTATTTTAAGGTTTTGAAAATTTTTTTTCTGGTGTAAAATATGACCCCCGCAGACGCCTAGTTTAGGAGTTATAGCCATTTTAAGGTTTTGAAATTTTTTTTTTCTGCTGCAAAATATGACCCCCGCAGACGCCTAGTTTAGGAGTTATAGCCATTTTAAGGTTTTGAAATTTTTTTTTCTGGTGCAAAATATGACCCCCGCAGACGCCTAGTTTAGGAGTTATAGCCATTTTATGGTTTTGAAATTTTTTTTTCTGCTGCAAAATATGACCCCCGCAGACGCCTAGTTTAGGAGTTATAGCCATTTCAAGGTTTTGAAATTTTTTTTTCTGGTGCAAAATATGACCCCCGCAGACGCCTAGTTTAGGAGTTATAGCCATTTTAAGGTTTTGAAATTTTTTTTTCTGGTGCAAAATATGACCCCCGCAGACGCCTAGTTTAGGAGTTATAGCCATTTTAAGGTTGTGAAATTTTTTTTTCTGGTGCAAAATATGACCCCCGCAGACGCCTAGTTTAGGAGTTATAGCCATTTTAAGGTTTTGAAATTTTTTTTTCTGGTGCAAAATACGACCCCCGCAGACGCCTAGTTTAGGAGTTATAGCCATTTTAAGGTTTTGAAATTTTTTTTTCTGGTGCAAAATATGACCCCCGCAGACGCCTAGTTTAGGAGTTATAGCCATTTTAAGGTTTTGAAATTTTTTTTTCTGGTGCAAAATATGATCCCCGCAGACGCCTAGTTTAGGAGTTATAGCCATTTTAAGGTTTTGAAAATTTTATTTCTGGTGCAAAATATGACCCCCGCAGACGCCTAGTTTAGGAGTTATAGCCATTTTAAGGTTTTGAAATTTTTTTTTTCTGGTGCAAAATATGACCCCCGCAGACGCCTAGTTTAGGAGTTATAGCCATTTTAAGGTTTTGAAATTTTTTTTTCTGCTGCAAAATACGACCCCCGTAGACGCCTAGTTTAGGAGTTATAGCCATTTTAAGGTTTTGAAATTTTTTTTTCTGCTGCAAAATATGACCCCCGCAGACGCCTAGTTTAGGAGTTATAGCCATTTTAAGGTTTTGAAATTTTTTTTTCTGGTGCAAAATATGACCCCCGCAGAGGCCTAGTTTAGGAGTTATAGCCATTTTAAGGTTTTGAAATTTTTTTTTTCTGGTGCAAAATATGACCCCCGCAGACGCCTAGTTTAGGAGTTATAGCCATTTTAAGGTTTTGAAAATTTTTTTTCTGGTGCAAAATATGACCCCCGCAGACGCCTAGTTTAGGAGTTATAGCCATTTTAAGGTTTTGAAATTTTTTTTTTCTGCTGCAAAATATGACCCCCGCAGACGCCTAGTTTAGGAGTTATAGCCATTTTAAGGTTTTGAAATTTTTTTTTCTGGTGCAAAATATGACCCCCGCAGACGCCTAGTTTAGGAGTTATAGCCATTTTAAGGTTTTGAAATTTTTTTTTCTGGTGCAAAATATGACCCCCGCAGACGCCTAGTTTAGGAGTTATAGCCATTTTAAGGTTTTGAAATTTTTTTTTCTGGTGCAAAATACGACCCCCGCAGACGCCTAGTTTAGGAGTTATAGCCATTTTAAGGTTTTGAAATTCTTTTTTCTGGTGCAAAATATGACCCCCGCAGACGCCTAGTTTAGGAGTTATAGCCATTTTAAGGTTTTGAAATTTTTTTTTTCTGGTGCAAAATATGACCCCCGCAGACGCCTAGTTTAGGAGTTATAGCCATTTTAAGGATTTGAAATTTTTTTTTTCTGGTGCAAAATATGACCCCCGCAGACGCCTAGTTTTGGAGTTATAGCCATTTTAAGGTTTTGAAATTTTTTTTTTCTGGTGCAAAATATGACCCCCGCAGACGCCTAGTTTAGGAGTTATAACCATTTTAAGGTTCTGAAATTTTTTTTTCTGGTGCAAAATATGACCCCCGCAGACGCCTAGTTTAGGAGTTATAGCCATTTTAAGGTTTTGAAATTTTTTTTTCTGCTGCAAAATATGACCCCCGCTGACGCCTGGTTTAGGAGTTATAGCCATTTTAAGGTTTTGAAATTTTTTTTTTCTGGTGCAAAATATGACCCCCGCAGACGCCTAGTTTAGGAGTTATAGCCATTTTAAGGTTTTGAAATTTTTTTTTTCTGGTGCAAAATATGACCCCCGCAGACGCCTTGTTTAGGAGTTATAGCTATTTTAAGGTTTTGAAAATTTTTTTTCTGGTGTAAAATATGACCCCCGCAGACGCCTAGTTTAGGAGTTATAGCCATTTTAAGGTTTTGAAATTTTTTTTTTCTGCTGCAAAATATGACCCCCGCAGACGCCTAGTTTAGGAGTTATAGCCATTTTAAGGTTTAGAAATTTTTTTTTCTGGTGCAAAATATGACCCCCGCAGACGCCTAGTTTAGGAGTTATAGCCATTTTAAGGTTTTGAAATTTTTTTTTCTGCTGCAAAATATGACCCCCGCAGACGCCTAGTTTAGGAGTTATAGCCATTTCAAGGTTTTGAAATTTTTTTTTCTGGTGCAAAATATGACCCCCGCAGACGCCTAGTTTAGGAGTTATAGCCATTTTAAGGTTTTGAAATTTTTTTTTCTGGTGCAAAATATGACCCCCGCAGACGCCTAGTTTAGGAGTTATAGCCATTTTAAGGTTGTGAAATTTTTTTTTCTGGTGCAAAATATGACCCCCGCAGACGCCTAGTTTAGGTGTTATAGCCATTTTAAGGCTTTGAAATTTTTTTTTCTGGTGCAAAATACGACCCCCGCAGACGCCTAGTTTAGGAGTTATAGCCATTTTAAGGTTTTGAAATTTTTTTTTCTGGTGCAAAATATGACCCCCGCAGACGCCTAGTTTAGGAGTTATAGCCATTTTAAGGTTTTGAAATTTTTTTTTCTGGTGCAAAATATGATCCCCGCAGACGCCTAGTTTAGGAGTTATAGCCATTTTAAGGTTTTGAAAATTTTATTTCTGGTGCAAAATATGACCCCCGCAGACGCCTAGTTTAGGAGTTATAGCCATTTTAAGGTTTTGAAATTTTTTTTTTCTGGTGCAAAATATGACCCCCGCAGACGCCTAGTTTAGGAGTTATAGCCATTTTAAGGTTTTGAAATTTTTTTTTCTGCTGCAAAATACGACCCCCGTAGACGCCTAGTTTAGGAGTTATAGCCATTTTAAGGTTTTGAAATTTTTTTTTCTGCTGCAAAATATGACCCCCGCAGACGCCTAGTTTAGGAGTTATAGCCATTTTAAGGTTTTAAAATTTTTTTTTCTGGTGCAAAATATGACCCCCGCAGACGCCTAGTTTAGGAGTTATAGCCATTTTAAGGTTTTGAAATTTTTTTTTCTGGTGCAAAATACGACCCCCGCAGACGCCTAGTTTAGGAGTTATAGCCATTTTAAGGTTTTGAAATTTTTTTTTCTGGTGCAAAATATGACCCCCGCAGACGCCTAGTTTAGGAGTTATAGCCATTTTAAGGTTTTGAAATTTTTTTTTCTGGTGCAAAATATGACCCCCGCAGACGCCTAGTTTAGGAGTTATAGCCATTTTAAGGTTTTGAAAATTTTTTTTCTGGTGCAAAATATGACCCCCGCAGACGCCTAGTTTAGGAGTTATAGCCATTTTAAGGTTTTGAAATTTTTTTTTTCTGGTGCAAAATATGACCCCCGCAGACCACTAGTTTAGGAGTTATAGCCATTTTAAGGTTGTGAAATTTTTTTTTCTGGTGCAAAATATGACCCCCGCAGAGGCCTAGTTTAGGAGTTATAGCCATTTTAAGGTTTTGAAATTTTTTTTTTCTGGTGCAAAATATGACCCCCGCAGACGCCTAGTTTAGGAGTTATAGCCATTTTAAGGTTTTGAAAATTTTTTTTCTGGTGCAAAATATGACCCCCGCAGACGCCTAGTTTAGGAGTTATAGCCATTTTAAGGTTTTGAAATTTTTTTTTTCTGCTGCAAAATATGACCCCCGCAGACGCCTAGTTTAGGAGTTATAGCCATTTTAAGGTTTTGAAATTTTTTTTTCTGGTGCAAAATATGACCCCCGCAGACGCCTAGTTTAGGAGTTATAGCCATTTTAAGGTTTTGAAATTTTTTTTTCTGGTGCAAAATATGACCCCCGCAGACGCCTAGTTTAGGAGTTATAGCCATTTTAAGGTTTTGAAATTTTTTTTTCTAATGCAAAATACGACCCTCGCAGACGCCTAGTTTAGGAGTTATAGCCATTTTAAGGTTTTGAAATTCTTTTTTCTGGTGCAAAATATGACCCCCGCAGACGCCTAGTTTAGGAGTTATAGCCATTTTAAGGTTTTGAAAATTTTTTTTCTGGTGCAAAATATGACCTCCGCAGACGCCTAGTTTAGGAGTTATAGCCATTTTAAGGTTTTGAAATTTTTTTTTTCTGGTGCAAAATATGACCCCCGCAGACGCCTAGTTTAGGAGTTATAGCCATTTTAAGGTTTTGAAATTTTTTTTTCTGGTGCAAAATATGACCCCCGCAGACGCCTAGTTTAGGAGTTATAGCCATTTTAAGGTTTTGAAATTTTTTTTTCTGGTGCAAAATATGACCCCCGCAGACGCCTAGTTTAGGAGTTATAGCCATTTTAAGGTTTTGAAATTTTTTTTTCTGGTGCAAAATATGACCCCCGCAGACGCCTAGTTTAGGAGTTATAGCCATTTTAAGGTTTTGAATTTTTTTTTTTCTGGTGCAAAATATGACCCACGCAGACGCCTAGTTTAGGAGTTATAGCCATTTTAAGGCTTTGAAATTTTTTTTCTGGTACAAAATATGACCCCCGCAGACGCCTAGTTTAGGAGTTATAGCCATTTTAAGGTTTTGAAATTTTTTTTTTCTGGTGCAAAATATGACCCCCGCAGACGCCTAGTTTAGGAGTTATAGCCATTTTAAGGTTTTGAAATTTTTTTTTCTGGTGCAAAATATGACCCCCGCAGACGCCTAGTTTAGGAGTTATAACCATTTTAAGGTTTTGAAATTTTTTTTTCTGGTGCAAAATATGACCCCCGCAGACGCCTAGTTTAGGAGTTATAGCCATTTTAAGGTTTTGAAATTTTTTTTTCTGGTGCAAAATATGACCCCCGCAGACGCCTAGTTTAGGAGTTATAGCCATTTTAAGGTTTTGAAATTTTTTTTTCTGGTGCAAAATATGACCCCCGCAGACGCCTGGTTTAGGAGTTATAGCCATTTTAAGGTTTTGAAATTTTTTTTTCTGGTGCAAAATATGACCCCCGCAGACGCCTAGTTTAGGAGTTATAGCCATTTTAAGGTTTTGAAATTTTTTTTTTCTGGTGCAAAATATGACCCCCGCAGACGCCTAGTTTAGGAGTTATAGCCATTTTAAGGTTTTGAAATTTTTTTTTTCTGGTGCAAAATATGACCCCCGCAGACGCCTAGTTTAGGAGTTATAGCCATTTTAAGGTTTTGAAATTTTTTTTTCTGGTGCAAAATATGACCCCCGCAGACGCCTAGTTAAGGAGTTATAGCCATTTTAAGGTTTTGAAATTTTTTTTTTCTGGTGCAAAATATGACCCCCGCAGACGCCTAGTTTAGGAGTTATAGCCATTTTAAGGTTTTGAAATTTTTTTTTCTGGTGCAAAATATGACCCCCGCAGACGCCTAGTTTAGGAGTTATAGCCATTTTAATGTTTTGAAATTTTTTTTTCTGGTGCAAAATATGACCCTCGCAGACGCCTAGTTTAGGAGTTATAGCCATTTTAAGGTTTTGAAATTTTTTGTTCTGGTGCAAAATATGACCCCCGCAGACGCCTAGTTTAGGAGTTATAGCCATTTTAAGGTTTTGAAATTTCTTTTTCTGGTGCAAAATATGACCCCCGCAGACGCCTAGTTTAGGAGTTATAGCCATTTTAAGGTTTTGAATTTTTTTTTTTCTGGTGCAAAATATGACCCACGCAGACGCCTAGTTTAGGAGTTATAGCCATTTTAAGGTTTTGAAATTTTTGTTTCTGGTGCAAAATATGACCCCCGCAGACGCCTAGTTTAGGAGTTATAGCCATTTTAATGTTTTGAAATTTTTTTTTCTGGTGCAAAATATGACCCTCGCAGACGCCTAGTTTAGGAGTTATAGCCATTTTAAGGTTTTGAAATTTTTTTTTCTGGTGCAAAATATGACCCCCGCAGACGCCTAGTTTAGGAGTTATAGCCATTTTAAGGTTTTGAAATTTTTTTTTCTGGTGCAAAATATGACCCCCGCAGACGCCTGGTTTAGGAGTTATAGCCATTTTAAGGTTTTGAAATTTTTTTTTCTGGTGCAAAATATGACTCCCGCAGACGCCTAGTTTAGGAGTTATAGCCATTTTAAGGTTTTGAAATTTTTTTTTCTGGTGCAAAATATGACCCCCGCAGACGCCTAGTTTAGGAGTTATAGCCATTTTAAGGTTTTAAAATTTTTTTTCTGGTGCAAAATATGACCCCCGCTGACGCCTGGTTTAGGAGTTATAGGCATTTTAAGGTTTTGAAATTTTTTTTTTCTGGTGCAAAATATGACCCCCGCAGACGCCTACTTTCGGAGTTATAGCCATTTTAAGGTTTTGAAATTTTTTTTTTCTGGTGCAAAATATGACCCCCGCAGACGCCTAGTTTAGGAGTTCCAGCCATTTTAAGGCTTTGAAATTTTTTTTTTCTGGTGCAAAATATGACCCCCGCAGACGCCTAGTTTAGGAGTTATAGCCATTATAAGGTTTTGAAATTTTTTTTTTTGGTGCAAAATATGACCCCCGCAGACTCCTAGTTTAGGAGTTATAGCCATTTTAAGGTTTTGAAATTTTTTTTTTCTGGTGCAAAATATGACCCCCGCAGACGCCTAGTTTAGGAGTTATAGCCATTTTAAGGTTTTGAAATTTTTTTTTTCTGGTGCAAAATATGACCCCCGCAGACGCCTAGTTTAGGAGTTATAGCCATTTTAAGGTTTTGAAAATTTTTTTTCTGGTGCAAAATATGACCCCCGCAGACGCCTAGTTTAGGAGTTATAGCCATTTTAAGGTTTTAAAATTTTTTTTCTGGTGCAAAATATGACCCCCGCTGACGCCTGGTTTAGGAGTTATAGGCATTTTAAGGTTTTGAAATTTTTTTTTTCTGGTGCAAAATATGACCCCCGCAGACGCCTAGTTTAGGAGTTATAGCCATTTTAAGGTTTTGAAATTTTTTTTTCTGGTGCAAAATATGACCCCCGCTGACGCCTGGTTTAGGAGTTATAGGCATTTTAAGGATTTGAAATTTTTTTTTTCTGGTGCAAAATATGACCCCCGCAGACGCCTAGTTTAGGAGTTATAGCCATTTTAAGGTTTTGAAATTTTTTTTTTCTGGTGCAAAATATGACCCCCGCAGACGCCTAGTTTAGGAGTTATAGCCATTTTAAGGTTTTGAAAATTTTTTTTCTGGTGGAAAATATGACCCCCGCAGACGCCTAGTTTAGGAGTTATAGCCATTTTAAGGTTTTGAAATTTTTTTTTTCTGGTGCAAAATATGACCCCCGCAGACGCCTAGTTTAGGAGTTATAGCCATTTTAAGGTTTTGAAATTTTTTTTTTCTGGTGCAAAATATGACCCCGCAGACGCCTAGTTTAGGAGTTATAGCCATTTTAAGGTTTTGAAATTTTTTTTTCTGGTGCAAAATATGACCCCCGCAGACGCCTAGTTAAGGAGTTATAGCCATTTTAAGGTTTTGAAATTTTTTTTTTCTGGTGCAAAATATGACCCCCGCAGACGCCTAGTTTAGGAGTTATAGCCATTTTAAGGTTTTGAAATTTTTTTTTTCTGGTGCAAAATATGACCCCCGCAGACGCCTAGTTTAGGAGTTATAGCCATTTTAATGTTTTGAAATTTTTTTTTCTGGTGCAAAATATAACCCTCGCAGACGCCTAGTTTAGGAGTTATAGCCATTTTAAGGTTTTGAAATTTTTTTTTCTGGTGCAAAATATGACCCCCGCAGACGCCTAGTTTAGGAGTTATAGCCATTTTAAGGTTTTGAAATTTTTTTTTTTCTGGTGGAAAATATGACCCCCGCAGACGCCTAGTTTAGGAGTTATAGCCATTTTAAGGTTTTGAAATTTTTTTTTCTGGTGCAAAATATGACCCCCGCAGACGCCTAGTTTAGGAGTTATAGCCATTTTAAGGTTTTGAAATTTCTTTTTCTGGTGCAAAATATGACCACCGCAGACGCCTAGTTTAGGAGTTATAGCCATTTTAAGGTTTTGAATTTTTTTTTTTCTGGTGCAAAATATGACCCACGCAGACGCCTAGTTTAGGAGTTATAGCCATTTTAAGGTTTTGAAATTTTTGTTTCTGGTGCAAAATATGACCCCCGCAGACGCCTAGTTTAGGAGTTATAGCCATTTTAAGGTTTTGAAATTTTTTTTTCTGGTGCAAAATATGACCCCCGCAGACGCCTAGTTTAGGATTTATAGCCATTTTAAGGTTTTGAAATTTTTTTTCTGGTACAAAATATGACCCCGCAGACGCCTAGTTTAGGAGTTATAGCCATTTTAAGGTTTTGAAATTTTTTTTTTCTGGTGCAAAATATGACCCCCGCAGACGCCTAGTTTAGGAGTTATAGCCATTTTAAGGTTTTGAAATTTTTTTTTCTGGTGCAAAATATGACCCCCGCAGACGCCTAGTTTAGGAGTTATAACCATTTTAAGGTTTTGAAATTTTTTTTTCTGGTGCAAAATATGACTCCCGCAGACGCCTAGTTTAGGAGTTATAGCCATTTTAAGGTTTTAAAATTTTTTTTTTCTGGTGCAAAATATGACCCGCGCTGACGCCTGGTTTAGGAGTTATAGGCATTTTAAGGTTTTGAAATTTTTTTTTTCTGGTGCAAAATATGACCCCCGCAGACGCCTACTTTCGGAGTTATAGCCATTTTAAGGTTTTGAAATTTTTTTTTTCTGGTGCAAAATATGACCCCCGCAGACGCCTAGTTTAGGAGTTCCAGCCATTTTAAGGCTTTGAAATTTTTTTTTTCTGGTGCAAAATATGACCCCCGCAGACGCCTAGTTTAGGAGTTATAGCCATTTTAAGGTTTTGAAATTTTTTTTTTTGGTGCAAAATATGACCCCCGCAGACTCCTAGTTTAGGAGTTATAGCCATTTTAAGGTTTTGAAATTTTTTTTTTCTGGTGCAAAATATGACCCCCGCAGACGCCTAGTTTAGGAGTTATAGCCATTTTAAGGTTTTGAAATTTTTTTTTTCTGGTGCAAAATATGACCCCCGCAGACGCCTAGTTTAGGAGTTATAGCCATTTTAAGGTTTTGAAAATTTTTTTTCTGGTGCAAAATATGACCCCCGCAGACGCCTAGTTTAGGAGTTATAGCCATTTTAAGGTTTTAAAATTTTTTTTCTGGTGCAAAATATGACCCCCGCTGACGCCTGGTTTAGGAGTTATAGGCATTTTAAGGTTTTGAAATTTTTTTTTTCTGGTGCAAAATATGACCCCCGCAGACGCCTAGTTTAGGAGTTATAGCCATTTTAAGGTTTTGAAATTTTTTTTTCTGGTGCAAAATATGACCCCCGCTGACGCCTGGTTTAGGAGTTATAGGCATTTTAAGGATTTGAAATTTTTTTTTTCTGGTGCAAAATATGACCCCCGCAGACGCCTAGTTTAGGAGTTATAGCCATTTTAAGGTTTTGAAATTTTTTTTTTCTGGTGCAAAATATGACCCCCGCAGACGCCTAGTTTAGGAGTTATAGCCATTTTAAGGTTTTGAAATTTTTTTTTCTGGTGCAAAATATGACCCCCGCAGACGCCTGGTTTAGGAGTTATAGCCATTTTAAGGTTTTGAAATTTTTTTTTCTGGTGCAAAATATGACCCCCGCAGACGCCTAGTTTAGGAGTTATAGCCATTTTAAGGTTTTGAAATTTTTTTTTCTGGTGCAAAATATGACCGCCGCAGACGCCTAGTTTAGGAGTTATAGCCATTTTAAGGTTTTGAAATTTTTTTTTTCTGGTGCAAAATATGACCCCCGCAGACGCCTAGTTTAGGAGTTATAGCCATTTTAAGGTTTTGAAATTTTTTTTTCTGGTGCAAAATATGACCCCCGCAGACGCCTAGTTTAGGAGTTATAGCCATTTTAAGGTTTTGAAATTTTTTTTTCTGGTGGAAAATATGACCCCCGCAGACGCCTAGTTTAAGAGTTATAGCCATTTTAAGGTTTTGAAATTTTTTTTTCTGGTGCAAAATATGACCCCGGCAGACGCCTAGTTTAGGAGTTATAGCCATTTTAAGGTTTTGAAATTTTTTTTTCTGGTGCAAAATATGACCCCCGCAGACGCCTAGTTTAGGAGTTATAGCCATTTTAAGGTTTTGAAATTTTTTTTTTCTGGTGCAAAATATGACCCCCGCAGACGCCTAGTTTAGGAGTTATAGCCATTTTAAGGTTTTGAAATATTTTTTTCTGGTGCAAAATATGACCCCCGCAGACGCCTAGTTTAGGAGTTATAGCCATTTTAAGGTTTTGAAATTTTTTTTTCTGGTGCAAAATATGACCCCCGCAGACGCCTAGTTTAGGAGTTATAGCCATTTTAAGGTTCTGAAATTTTTTTTTCTGGTGCAAAATATGACCAACGCAGACGCCTAGTTTAGGAGTTATAGCCATTTTAAGGTTTTGAAATTTTTTTTTCTGGTGCGAAATATGACCCCCGCAGACGCCTAGTTTAGGAGTTATAGCCATTTTAAGGTTTTGAAATTTTTTTTTCTGGTGCAAAATATGACCCCCGCAGACGCCTAGTTTAGGAGTTATAGCCATTTTAAGGTTTTGAAATTTTTTTTTCTGGTGGAAAATATGACCCCCGCAGACGCCTGGTTTAGGAGTTATAGCCATTTTAAGGTTTTGAAATTTTTTTTTCTGGTGGAAAATATGACCCCCGCAGACGCCTCGTTTAGGAGTTATAGCCATTTTAAGGTTTTGAAATTTTTTTTTTCTGGTGCAAAATATGACCCCCGCAGACGCCTAGTTTAGGAGTTATAGCCATTTTAAGGTTTTGAAATATTTTTTTCTGGTGCAAAATATGACCCCCGCAGACGCCTAGTTTAGGAGTTATAGCCATTTTAAGGTTTTGAAATTTTTTTTTCTGCTGCAAAATATGACCCCCGCTGACGCCTGGTTTAGGAGTTATAGCCATTTTAAGGTTTTGAAATTTTTTTTTTCTGGTGCAAAATATGACCCCCGCAGACGCCTAGTTTAGGAGTTATAGCCATTTTAAGGTTTTGAAATTTTTTTTTTCTGGTGCAAAATATGACCCCCGCAGACGCCTTGTTTAGGAGTTATAGCTATTTTAAGGTTTTGAAAATTTTTTTTCTGGTGTAAAATATGACCCCCGCAGACGCCTAGTTTAGGAGTTATAGCCATTTTAAGGTTTTGAAATTTTTTTTTTCTGCTGCAAAATATGACCCCCGCAGACGCCTAGTTTAGGAGTTATAGCCATTTTAAGGTTTTGAAATTTTTTTTTCTGGTGCAAAATATGACCCCCGCAGACGCCTAGTTTAGGAGTTATAGCCATTTTAAGGTTTTGAAATTTTTTTTTCTGCTGCAAAATATGACCCCCGCAGACGCCTAGTTTAGGAGTTATAGCCATTTCAAGGTTTTGAAATTTTTTTTTCTGGTGCAAAATATGACCCCCGCAGACGCCTAGTTTAGGAGTTATAGCCATTTTAAGGTTTTGAAATTTTTTTTTTCTGGTGCAAAATATGACCCCCGCAGACGCCTTGTTTAGGAGTTATAGCTATTTTAAGGTTTTGAAAATTTTTTTTCTGGTGTAAAATATGACCCCCGCAGACGCCTAGTTTAGGAGTTATAGCCATTTTAAGGTTTTGAAATTTTTTTTTTCTGCTGCAAAATATGACCCCCGCAGACGCCTAGTTTAGGAGTTATAGCCATTTTAAGGTTTTGAAATTTTTTTTTCTGGTGCAAAATATGACCCCCGCAGACGCCTAGTTTAGGAGTTATAGCCATTTTAAGGTTTTGAAATTTTTTTTTCTGCTGCAAAATATGACCCCCGCAGACGCCTAGTTTAGGAGTTATAGCCATTTCAAGGTTTTGAAATTTTTTTTTCTGGTGCAAAATATGACCCCCGCAGACGCCTAGTTTAGGAGTTATAGCCATTTTAAGGTTTTGAAATTTTTTTTTCTGGTGCAAAATATGACCCCCGCAGACGCCTAGTTTAGGAGTTATAGCCATTTTAAGGTTGTGAAATTTTTTTTTCTGGTGCAAAATATGACCCCCGCAGACGCCTAGTTTAGGAGTTATAGCCATTTTAAGGTTTTGAAATTTTTTTTTCTGGTGCAAAATACGACCCCCGCAGACGCCTAGTTTAGGAGTTATAGCCATTTTAAGGTTTTGAAATTTTTTTTTCTGGTGCAAAATATGACCCCCGCAGACGCCTAGTTTAGGAGTTATAGCCATTTTAAGGTTTTGAAATTTTTTTTTCTGGTGCAAAATATGATCCCCGCAGACGCCTAGTTTAGGAGTTATAGCCATTTTAAGGTTTTGAAAATTTTATTTCTGGTGCAAAATATGACCCCCGCAGACGCCTAGTTTAGGAGTTATAGCCATTTTAAGGTTTTGAAATTTTTTTTTTCTGGTGCAAAATATGACCCCCGCAGACGCCTAGTTTAGGAGTTATAGCCATTTTAAGGTTTTGAAATTTTTTTTTCTGCTGCAAAATACGACCCCCGTAGACGCCTAGTTTAGGAGTTATAGCCATTTTAAGGTTTTGAAATTTTTTTTTCTGCTGCAAAATATGACCCCCGCAGACGCCTAGTTTAGGAGTTATAGCCATTTTAAGGTTTTGAAATTTTTTTTTCTGGTGCAAAATATGACCCCCGCAGAGGCCTAGTTTAGGAGTTATAGCCATTTTAAGGTTTTGAAATTTTTTTTTTCTGGTGCAAAATATGACCCCCGCAGACGCCTAGTTTAGGAGTTATAGCCATTTTAAGGTTTTGAAAATTTTTTTTCTGGTGCAAAATATGACCCCCGCAGACGCCTAGTTTAGGAGTTATAGCCATTTTAAGGTTTTGAAATTTTTTTTTTCTGCTGCAAAATATGACCCCCGCAGACGCCTAGTTTAGGAGTTATAGCCATTTTAAGGTTTTGAAATTTTTTTTTCTGGTGCAAAATATGACCCCCGCAGACGCCTAGTTTAGGAGTTATAGCCATTTTAAGGTTTTGAAATTTTTTTTTCTGGTGCAAAATATGACCCCCGCAGACGCCTAGTTTAGGAGTTATAGCCATTTTAAGGTTTTGAAATTTTTTTTTCTGGTGCAAAATACGACCCCCGCAGACGCATAGTTTAGGAGTTATAGCCATTTTAAGGTTTTGAAATTCTTTTTTCTGGTGCAAAATATGACCCCCGCAGACGCCTAGTTTAGGAGTTATAGCCATTTTAAGGTTTTGAAATTTTTTTTTTCTGGTGCAAAATATGACCCCCGCAGACGCCTAGTTTAGGAGTTATAGCCATTTTAAGGATTTGAAATTTTTTTTTTCTGGTGCAAAATATGACCCCCGCAGACGCCTAGTTTTGGAGTTATAGCCATTTTAAGGTTTTGAAATTTTTTTTTTCTGGTGCAAAATATGACCCCCGCAGACGCCTAGTTTAGGAGTTATAACCATTTTAAGGTTCTGAAATTTTTTTTTCTGGTGCAAAATATGACCCCCGCAGACGCCTAGTTTAGGAGTTATAGCCATTTTAAGGTTTTGAAATTTTTTTTTCTGCTGCAAAATATGACCCCCGCTGACGCCTGGTTTAGGAGTTATAGCCATTTTAAGGTTTTGAAATTTTTTTTTTCTGGTGCAAAATATGACCCCCGCAGACGCCTAGTTTAGGAGTTATAGCCATTTTAAGGTTTTGAAATTTTTTTTTTCTGGTGCAAAATATGACCCCCGCAGACGCCTTGTTTAGGAGTTATAGCTATTTTAAGGTTTTGAAAATTTTTTTTCTGGTGTAAAATATGACCCCCGCAGACGCCTAGTTTAGGAGTTATAGCCATTTTAAGGTTTTGAAATTTTTTTTTTCTGCTGCAAAATATGACCCCCGCAGACGCCTAGTTTAGGAGTTATAGCCATTTTAAGGTTTAGAAATTTTTTTTTCTGGTGCAAAATATGACCCCCGCAGACGCCTAGTTTAGGAGTTATAGCCATTTTAAGGTTTTGAAATTTTTTTTTCTGCTGCAAAATATGACCCCCGCAGACGCCTAGTTTAGGAGTTATAGCCATTTCAAGGTTTTGAAATTTTTTTTTCTGGTGCAAAATATGACCCCCGCAGACGCCTAGTTTAGGAGTTATAGCCATTTTAAGGTTTTGAAATTTTTTTTTCTGGTGCAAAATATGACCCCCGCAGACGCCTAGTTTAGGAGTTATAGCCATTTTAAGGTTGTGAAATTTTTTTTTCTGGTGCAAAATATGACCCCCGCAGACGCCTAGTTTAGGTGTTATAGCCATTTTAAGGCTTTGAAATTTTTTTTTCTGGTGCAAAATACGACCCCCGCAGACGCCTAGTTTAGGAGTTATAGCCATTTTAAGGTTTTGAAATTTTTTTTTCTGGTGCAAAATATGACCCCCGCAGACGCCTAGTTTAGGAGTTATAGCCATTTTAAGGTTTTGAAATTTTTTTTTCTGGTGCAAAATATGATCCCCGCAGACGCCTAGTTTAGGAGTTATAGCCATTTTAAGGTTTTGAAAATTTTATTTCTGGTGCAAAATATGACCCCCGCAGACGCCTAGTTTAGGAGTTATAGCCATTTTAAGGTTTTGAAATTTTTTTTTTCTGGTGCAAAATATGACCCCCGCAGACGCCTAGTTTAGGAGTTATAGCCATTTTAAGGTTTTGAAATTTTTTTTTCTGCTGCAAAATACGACCCCCGTAGACGCCTAGTTTAGGAGTTATAGCCATTTTAAGGTTTTGAAATTTTTTTTTCTGCTGCAAAATATGACCCCCGCAGACGCCTAGTTTAGGAGTTATAGCCATTTTAAGGTTTTAAAATTTTTTTTTCTGGTGCAAAATATGACCCCCGCAGACGCCTAGTTTAGGAGTTATAGCCATTTTAAGGTTTTGAAATTTTTTTTTCTGGTGCAAAATACGACCCCCGCAGACGCCTAGTTTAGGAGTTATAGCCATTTTAAGGTTTTGAAATTTTTTTTTCTGGTGCAAAATATGACCCCCGCAGACGCCTAGTTTAGGAGTTATAGCCATTTTAAGGTTTTGAAATTTTTTTTTCTGGTGCAAAATATGACCCCCGCAGACGCCTAGTTTAGGAGTTATAGCCATTTTAAGGTTTTGAAAATTTTTTTTCTGGTGCAAAATATGACCCCCGCAGACGCCTAGTTTAGGAGTTATAGCCATTTTAAGGTTTTGAAATTTTTTTTTTCTGGTGCAAAATATGACCCCCGCAGACCACTAGTTTAGGAGTTATAGCCATTTTAAGGTTGTGAAATTTTTTTTTCTGGTGCAAAATATGACCCCCGCAGAGGCCTAGTTTAGGAGTTATAGCCATTTTAAGGTTTTGAAATTTTTTTTTTCTGGTGCAAAATATGACCCCCGCAGACGCCTAGTTTAGGAGTTATAGCCATTTTAAGGTTTTGAAAATTTTTTTTCTGGTGCAAAATATGACCCCCGCAGACGCCTAGTTTAGGAGTTATAGCCATTTTAAGGTTTTGAAATTTTTTTTTTCTGCTGCAAAATATGACCCCCGCAGACGCCTAGTTTAGGAGTTATAGCCATTTTAAGGTTTTGAAATTTTTTTTTCTGGTGCAAAATATGACCCCCGCAGACGCCTAGTTTAGGAGTTATAGCCATTTTAAGGTTTTGAAATTTTTTTTTCTGGTGCAAAATATGACCCCCGCAGACGCCTAGTTTAGGAGTTATAGCCATTTTAAGGTTTTGAAATTTTTTTTTCTAATGCAAAATACGACCCTCGCAGACGCCTAGTTTAGGAGTTATAGCCATTTTAAGGTTTTGAAATTCTTTTTTCTGGTGCAAAATATGACCCCCGCAGACGCCTAGTTTAGGAGTTATAGCCATTTTAAGGTTTTGAAAATTTTTTTTCTGGTGCAAAATATGACCTCCGCAGACGCCTAGTTTAGGAGTTATAGCCATTTTAAGGTTTTGAAATTTTTTTTTTCTGGTGCAAAATATGACCCCCGCAGACGCCTAGTTTAGGAGTTATAGCCATTTTAAGGTTTTGAAATTTTTTTTTCTGGTGCAAAATATGACCCCCGCAGACGCCTAGTTTAGGAGTTATAGCCATTTTAAGGTTTTGAAATTTTTTTTTCTGGTGCAAAATATGACCCCCGCAGACGCCTAGTTTAGGAGTTATAGCCATTTTAAGGTTTTGAAATTTTTTTTTCTGGTGCAAAATATGACCCCCGCAGACGCCTAGTTTAGGAGTTATAGCCATTTTAAGGTTTTGAATTTTTTTTTTTCTGGTGCAAAATATGACCCACGCAGACGCCTAGTTTAGGAGTTATAGCCATTTTAAGGCTTTGAAATTTTTTTTCTGGTACAAAATATGACCCCCGCAGACGCCTAGTTTAGGAGTTATAGCCATTTTAAGGTTTTGAAATTTTTTTTTTCTGGTGCAAAATATGACCCCCGCAGACGCCTAGTTTAGGAGTTATAGCCATTTTAAGGTTTTGAAATTTTTTTTTCTGGTGCAAAATATGACCCCCGCAGACGCCTAGTTTAGGAGTTATAACCATTTTAAGGTTTTGAAATTTTTTTTTCTGGTGCAAAATATGACCCCCGCAGACGCCTAGTTTAGGAGTTATAGCCATTTTAAGGTTTTGAAATTTTTTTTTCTGGTGCAAAATATGACCCCCGCAGACGCCTAGTTTAGGAGTTATAGCCATTTTAAGGTTTTGAAATTTTTTTTTCTGGTGCAAAATATGACCCCCGCAGACGCCTGGTTTAGGAGTTATAGCCATTTTAAGGTTTTGAAATTTTTTTTTCTGGTGCAAAATATGACCCCCGCAGACGCCTAGTTTAGGAGTTATAGCCATTTTAAGGTTTTGAAATTTTTTTTTTCTGGTGCAAAATATGACCCCCGCAGACGCCTAGTTTAGGAGTTATAGCCATTTTAAGGTTTTGAAATTTTTTTTTTCTGGTGCAAAATATGACCCCCGCAGACGCCTAGTTTAGGAGTTATAGCCATTTTAAGGTTTTGAAATTTTTTTTTCTGGTGCAAAATATGACCCCCGCAGACGCCTAGTTAAGGAGTTATAGCCATTTTAAGGTTTTGAAATTTTTTTTTTCTGGTGCAAAATATGACCCCCGCAGACGCCTAGTTTAGGAGTTATAGCCATTTTAAGGTTTTGAAATTTTTTTTTCTGGTGCAAAATATGACCCCCGCAGACGCCTAGTTTAGGAGTTATAGCCATTTTAATGTTTTGAAATTTTTTTTTCTGGTGCAAAATATGACCCTCGCAGACGCCTAGTTTAGGAGTTATAGCCATTTTAAGGTTTTGAAATTTTTTGTTCTGGTGCAAAATATGACCCCCGCAGACGCCTAGTTTAGGAGTTATAGCCATTTTAAGGTTTTGAAATTTCTTTTTCTGGTGCAAAATATGACCCCCGCAGACGCCTAGTTTAGGAGTTATAGCCATTTTAAGGTTTTGAATTTTTTTTTTTCTGGTGCAAAATATGACCCACGCAGACGCCTAGTTTAGGAGTTATAGCCATTTTAAGGTTTTGAAATTTTTGTTTCTGGTGCAAAATATGACCCCCGCAGACGCCTAGTTTAGGAGTTATAGCCATTTTAAGGTTTTGAAATTTTTTTTTCTGGTGCAAAATATGACCCCCGCAGACGCCTAGTTTAGGAGTTATAGCCATTTTAAGGTTTTGAAATTTTTTTTTCTGGTGCAAAATATGACCCCCGCAGACGCCTAGTTAAGGAGTTATAGCCATTTTAAGGTTTTGAAATTTTTTTTTTCTGGTGCAAAATATGAGCCCCGCAGACGCCTAGTTTAGGAGTTATAGCCATTTTAAGGTTTTGAAATTTTTTTTTTCTGGTGCAAAATATGACCCCCGCAGACGCCTAGTTTAGGAGTTATAGCCATTTTAATGTTTTGAAATTTTTTTTTCTGGTGCAAAATATGACCCTCGCAGACGCCTAGTTTAGGAGTTATAGCCATTTTAAGGTTTTGAAATTTTTTTTTCTGGTGCAAAATATGACCCCCGCAGACGCCTAGTTTAGGAGTTATAGCCATTTTAAGGTTTTGAAATTTTTTTTTCTGGTGCAAAATATGACCCCCGCAGACGCCTGGTTTAGGAGTTATAGCCATTTTAAGGTTTTGAAATTTTTTTTTCTGGTGCAAAATATGACTCCCGCAGACGCCTAGTTTAGGAGTTATAGCCATTTTAAGGTTTTGAAATTTTTTTTTCTGGTGCAAAATATGACCCCCGCAGACGCCTAGTTTAGGAGTTATAGCCATTTTAAGGTTTTAAAATTTTTTTTCTGGTGCAAAATATGACCCCCGCTGACGCCTGGTTTAGGAGTTATAGGCATTTTAAGGTTTTGAAATTTTTTTTTTCTGGTGCAAAATATGACCCCCGCAGACGCCTACTTTCGGAGTTATAGCCATTTTAAGGTTTTGAAATTTTTTTTTTCTGGTGCAAAATATGACCCCCGCAGACGCCTAGTTTAGGAGTTCCAGCCATTTTAAGGCTTTGAAATTTTTTTTTTCTGGTGCAAAATATGACCCCCGCAGACGCCTAGTTTAGGAGTTATAGCCATTATAAGGTTTTGAAATTTTTTTTTTTGGTGCAAAATATGACCCCCGCAGACTCCTAGTTTAGGAGTTATAGCCATTTTAAGGTTTTGAAATTTTTTTTTTCTGGTGCAAAATATGACCCCCGCAGACGCCTAGTTTAGGAGTTATAGCCATTTTAAGGTTTTGAAATTTTTTTTTTCTGGTGCAAAATATGACCCCCGCAGACGCCTAGTTTAGGAGTTATAGCCATTTTAAGGTTTTGAAAATTTTTTTTCTGGTGCAAAATATGACCCCCGCAGACGCCTAGTTTAGGAGTTATAGCCATTTTAAGGTTTTAAAATTTTTTTTCTGGTGCAAAATATGACCCCCGCTGACGCCTGGTTTAGGAGTTATAGGCATTTTAAGGTTTTGAAATTTTTTTTTTCTGGTGCAAAATATGACCCCCGCAGACGCCTAGTTTAGGAGTTATAGCCATTTTAAGGTTTTGAAATTTTTTTTTCTGGTGCAAAATATGACCCCCGCTGACGCCTGGTTTAGGAGTTATAGGCATTTTAAGGATTTGAAATTTTTTTTTTCTGGTGCAAAATATGACCCCCGCAGACGCCTAGTTTAGGAGTTATAGCCATTTTAAGGTTTTGAAATTTTTTTTTTCTGGTGCAAAATATGACCCCCGCAGACGCCTAGTTTAGGAGTTATAGCCATTTTAAGGTTTTGAAAATTTTTTTTCTGGTGGAAAATATGACCCCCGCAGACGCCTAGTTTAGGAGTTATAGCCATTTTAAGGTTTTGAAATTTTTTTTTTCTGGTGCAAAATATGACCCCCGCAGACGCCTAGTTTAGGAGTTATAGCCATTTTAAGGTTTTGAAATTTTTTTTTTCTGGTGCAAAATATGACCCCGCAGACGCCTAGTTTAGGAGTTATAGCCATTTTAAGGTTTTGAAATTTTTTTTTCTGGTGCAAAATATGACCCCCGCAGACGCCTAGTTAAGGAGTTATAGCCATTTTAAGGTTTTGAAATTTTTTTTTTCTGGTGCAAAATATGACCCCCGCAGACGCCTAGTTTAGGAGTTATAGCCATTTTAAGGTTTTGAAATTTTTTTTTTCTGGTGCAAAATATGACCCCCGCAGACGCCTAGTTTAGGAGTTATAGCCATTTTAATGTTTTGAAATTTTTTTTTCTGGTGCAAAATATAACCCTCGCAGACGCCTAGTTTAGGAGTTATAGCCATTTTAAGGTTTTGAAATTTTTTTTTCTGGTGCAAAATATGACCCCCGCAGACGCCTAGTTTAGGAGTTATAGCCATTTTAAGGTTTTGAAATTTTTTTTTTTCTGGTGGAAAATATGACCCCCGCAGACGCCTAGTTTAGGAGTTATAGCCATTTTAAGGTTTTGAAATTTTTTTTTCTGGTGCAAAATATGACCCCCGCAGACGCCTAGTTTAGGAGTTATAGCCATTTTAAGGTTTTGAAATTTCTTTTTCTGGTGCAAAATATGACCACCGCAGACGCCTAGTTTAGGAGTTATAGCCATTTTAAGGTTTTGAATTTTTTTTTTTCTGGTGCAAAATATGACCCACGCAGACGCCTAGTTTAGGAGTTATAGCCATTATAAGGTTTTGAAATTTTTGTTTCTGGTGCAAAATATGACCCCCGCAGACGCCTAGTTTAGGAGTTATAGCCATTTTAAGGTTTTGAAATTTTTTTTTCTGGTGCAAAATATGACCCCCGCAGACGCCTAGTTTAGGATTTATAGCCATTTTAAGGTTTTGAAATTTTTTTTCTGGTACAAAATATGACCCCGCAGACGCCTAGTTTAGGAGTTATAGCCATTTTAAGGTTTTGAAATTTTTTTTTTCTGGTGCAAAATATGACCCCCGCAGACGCCTAGTTTAGGAGTTATAGCCATTTTAAGGTTTTGAAATTTTTTTTTCTGGTGCAAAATATGACCCCCGCAGACGCCTAGTTTAGGAGTTATAACCATTTTAAGGTTTTGAAATTTTTTTTTCTGGTGCAAAATATGACTCCCGCAGACGCCTAGTTTAGGAGTTATAGCCATTTTAAGGTTTTAAAATTTTTTTTTTCTGGTGCAAAATATGACCCCCGCTGACGCCTGGTTTAGGAGTTATAGGCATTTTAAGGTTTTGAAATTTTTTTTTTCTGGTGCAAAATATGACCCCCGCAGACGCCTACTTTCGGAGTTATAGCCATTTTAAGGTTTTGAAATTTTTTTTTTCTGGTGCAAAATATGACCCCCGCAGACGCCTAGTTTAGGAGTTCCAGCCATTTTAAGGCTTTGAAATTTTTTTTTTCTGGTGCAAAATATGACCCCCGCAGACGCCTAGTTTAGGAGTTATAGCCATTTTAAGGTTTTGAAATTTTTTTTTTTGGTGCAAAATATGACCCCCGCAGACTCCTAGTTTAGGAGTTATAGCCATTTTAAGGTTTTGAAATTTTTTTTTTCTGGTGCAAAATATGACCCCCGCAGACGCCTAGTTTAGGAGTTATAGCCATTTTAAGGTTTTGAAATTTTTTTTTTCTGGTGCAAAATATGACCCCCGCAGACGCCTAGTTTAGGAGTTATAGCCATTTTAAGGTTTTGAAAATTTTTTTTCTGGTGCAAAATATGACCCCCGCAGACGCCTAGTTTAGGAGTTATAGCCATTTTAAGGTTTTAAAATTTTTTTTCTGGTGCAAAATATGACCCCCGCTGACGCCTGGTTTAGGAGTTATAGGCATTTTAAGGTTTTGAAATTTTTTTTTTCTGGTGCAAAATATGACCCCCGCAGACGCCTAGTTTAGGAGTTATAGCCATTTTAAGGTTTTGAAATTTTTTTTTCTGGTGCAAAATATGACCCCCGCTGACGCCTGGTTTAGGAGTTATAGGCATTTTAAGGATTTGAAATTTTTTTTTTCTGGTGCAAAATATGACCCCCGCAGACGCCTAGTTTAGGAGTTATAGCCATTTTAAGGTTTTGAAATTTTTTTTTTCTGGTGCAAAATATGACCCCCGCAGACGCCTAGTTTAGGAGTTATAGCCATTTTAAGGTTTTGAAAATTTTTTTTCTGGTGGAAAATATGACCCCCGCAGACGCCTAGTTTAGGAGTTATAGCCATTTTAAGGTTTTGAAATTTTTTTTTTCTGGTGCAAAATATGACCCCCGCAGACGCCTAGTTTAGGAGTTATAGCCATTTTAAGGTTTTGAAATTTTTTTTTTCTGGTGCAAAATATGACCCCGCAGACGCCTAGTTTAGGAGTTATAGCCATTTTAAGGTTTTGAAATTTTTTTTTCTGGTGCAAAATATGACCCCCGCAGACGCCTAGTTAAGGAGTTATAGCCATTTTAAGGTTTTGAAATTTTTTTTTTCTGGTGCAAAATATGACCCCCGCAGACGCCTAGTTTAGGAGTTATAGCCATTTTAAGGTTTTGAAATTTTTTTTTTCTGGTGCAAAATATGACCCCCGCAGACGCCTAGTTTAGGAGTTATAGCCATTTTAATGTTTTGAAATTTTTTTTTCTGGTGCAAAATATAACCCTCGCAGACGCCTAGTTTAGGAGTTATAGCCATTTTAAGGTTTTGAAATTTTTTTTTCTGGTGCAAAATATGACCCCCGCAGACGCCTAGTTTAGGAGTTATAGCCATTTTAAGGTTTTGAAATTTTTTTTTTTCTGGTGGAAAATATGACCCCCGCAGACGCCTAGTTTAGGAGTTATAGCCATTTTAAGGTTTTGAAATTTTTTTTTCTGGTGCAAAATATGACCCCCGCAGACGCCTAGTTTAGGAGTTATAGCCATTTTAAGGTTTTGAAATTTCTTTTTCTGGTGCAAAATATGACCACCGCAGACGCCTAGTTTAGGAGTTATAGCCATTTTAAGGTTTTGAATTTTTTTTTTTCTGGTGCAAAATATGACCCACGCAGACGCCTAGTTTAGGAGTTATAGCCATTTTAAGGTTTTGAAATTTTTGTTTCTGGTGCAAAATATGACCCCCGCAGACGCCTAGTTTAGGAGTTATAGCCATTTTAAGGTTTTGAAATTTTTTTTTCTGGTGCAAAATATGACCCCCGCAGACGCCTAGTTTAGGATTTATAGCCATTTTAAGGTTTTGAAATTTTTTTTCTGGTACAAAATATGACCCCGCAGACGCCTAGTTTAGGAGTTATAGCCATTTTAAGGTTTTGAAATTTTTTTTTTCTGGTGCAAAATATGACCCCCGCAGACGCCTAGTTTAGGAGTTATAGCCATTTTAAGGTTTTGAAATTTTTTTTTCTGGTGCAAAATATGACCCCCGCAGACGCCTAGTTTAGGAGTTATAACCATTTTAAGGTTTTGAAATTTTTTTTTCTGGTGCAAAATATGACTCCCGCAGACGCCTAGTTTAGGAGTTATAGCCATTTTAAGGTTTTAAAATTTTTTTTTTCTGGTGCAAAATATGACCCCCGCAGACGCCTAGTTTAGGAGTTATAGCCATTTTAAGGTTTTGAAATTTTTTTTTCTGGTGCAAAATATGACCCCCGCAGACGCCTGGTTTAGGAGTTATAGCCATTTTAAGGTTTTGAAATTTTTTTTTCTGGTGCAAAATATGACTCCCGCAGACGCCTAGTTTAGGAGTTATAGCCATTTTAAGGTTTTGAAATTTTTTTTTCTGGTGCAAAATATGACCCCCGCAGACGCCTAGTTTAGGAGTTATAGCCATTTTAAGGTTTTAAAATTTTTTTTCTGGTGCAAAATATGACCCCCGCTGACGCCTGGTTTAGGAGTTATAGGCATTTTAAGGTTTTGAAATTTTTTTTTTCTGGTGCAAAATATGACCCCCGCAGACGCCTAGTTTCGGAGTTATAGCCATTTTAAGGTTTTGAAATTTTTTTTTTCTGGTGCAAAATATGACCCCCGCAGACGCCTAGTTTAGGAGTTCCAGCCATTTTAAGGTTTTGAAATTTTTTTTTTCTGGTGCAAAATATGACCCCCGCAGACGCCTAGTTTAGGAGTTATAGCCATTTTAAGGTTTTGAAATTTTTTTTTCTGGTGCAAAATATGACCCCCGCTGACGCCTGGTTTAGGAGTTATAGGCATTTTAAGGTTTTGAAATTTTTTTTTTCTGGTGCAAAATATGACCCCCGCAGACGCCTAGTTTAGGAGTTATAGCCATTTTAAGGTTTTGAAATTTTTTTTTCTGGTGCAAAATATGACCCCCGCTGACGCCTGGTTTAGGAGTTATAGGCATTTTAAGGATTTGAAATTTTTTTTTTCTGGTGCAAAATATGACCCCCGCAGACGCCTAGTTTAGGAGTTATAGCCATTTTAAGGTTTTGCAATTTTTTTCTTCTGGTGCAAAATATGACCCCCGCAGACGCCTAGTTTAGGAGTTATAGCCATTTTAAGGTTTTGAAAATTTTTTTTCTGGTGCAAAATATGACCCCCGCAGACGCCTAGTTTAGGAGTTATAGCCATTTTAAGGTTTTGAAATTTTTTTTTTCTGGTGCAAAATATGACCCCCGCAGACGCCTAGTTTAGGAGTTATAGCCATTTTAAGGTTTTGAAATTTTTTTTTTCTGGTGCAAAATATGACCCCCGCAGACGCCTAGTTTAGGAGTTATAGCCATTTTAAGGTTTTGAAATTTTTTTTTCTGGTGCAAAATATGACCCCCGCAGACGCCTAGTTAAGGAGTTATAGCCATTTTAAGGTTTTGAAATTTTTTTTTCTGGTGCAAAATATGACCCCCGCAGACGCCTAGTTTAGGAGTTATAGCCATTTTAAGGTTTTGAAATTTTTTTTTTCTGGTGGAAAATATGACCCCCGCAGACGCCTAGTTTAGGAGTTATAGCCATTTTAAGGTTTTGAAATTTTTTTTTTCTGGTGCAAAATATGACCCCCGCAGACGCCTAGTTTAGGAGTTATAGCCATTTTAATGTTTTGAAATTTTTTTTTCTGGTGCAAAATATGACCCTCGCAGACGCCTAGTTTAGGAGTTATAGCCATTTTAAGGTTTTGAAATTTTTTTTCTGGTGCAAAATATGACCCCCGCAGACGCCTAGTTTAGGAGTTATAGCCATTTTAAGGTTTTGAAATTTTTTTTTCTGGTGCAAAATATGACCCCCGCAGACGCCTAGTTTAGGAGTTATAGCCATTTTAAGGTTTTGAAATTTCTTTTTCTGGTGCAAAATATGACCCCCGCAGACGCCTAGTTTAGGAGTTATAGCCATTTTAAGGTTTTGAATTTTTTTTTTTCTGGTGCAAAATATGACCCACGCAGACGCCTAGTTTAGGAGTTATAGCCATTTTAAGGTTTTGAAATTTTTGTTTCTGGTGCAAAATATGACCCCCGCAGACGCCTAGTTTAGGAGTTATAGCCATTTTAAGGTTTTGAAATTTTTTTTTCTGGAGCAAAATATGACCCCCGCAGACGCCTAGTTTAGGAGTTATAGCCATTTTAAGGTTTTGAAATTTTTTTTCTGGTACAAAATATGACCCCGCAGACGCCTAGTTTAGGAGTTATAGCCATTTTAAGGTTTTGAAATTTTTTTTTTCTGGTGCAAAATATGACCCCCGCAGACGCCTAGTTTAGGAGTTATAGCCATTTTAAGGTTTTGAAATTTTTTTTTCTGGTGCAAAATATGACCCCCGCAGACGCCTAGTTTAGGAGTTATAACCATTTTAAGGTTTTGAAATTTTTTTTTCTGGTGCAAAATATGACCCCCGCAGACGCCTAGTTTAGGAGTTATAGCCATTTTAAGGTTTTGAAATTTTTTTTTCTGGTGCAAAATATGACCCCCGCAGACGCCTAGTTTAGGAGTTATAGCCATTTTAAGGTTTTGAAATTTTTTTTTCTGGTGCAAAATATGACCCCCGCAGACGCCTGGTTTAGGAGTTATAGCCATTTTAAGGTTTTGAAATTTTTTTTTCTGGTGCAAAATATGACCCCCGCAGACGCCTAGTTTAGGAGTTATAGCCATTTTAAGGTTTTGAAATTTTTTTTTCTGGTGCAAAATATGACCCCCGCAGACGCCTAGTTTAGGAGTTATAGCCATTTTAAGGTTTTGAAATTTTTTTTTTCTGGTGCAAAATATGACCCCCGCAGACGCCTAGTTTAGGAGTTATAGCCATTTTAAGGTTTTGAAATTTTTTTTTCTGGTGCAAAATATGACCCCCGCAGACGCCTAGTTAAGGAGTTATAGCCATTTTAAGGTTTTGAAATTTTTTTTTTCTGGTGCAAAATATGACCCCCGCAGACGCCTAGTTTAGGAGTTATAGCCATTTTAAGGTTTTGAAATTTTTTTTTTCTGGTGCAAAATATGACCCCCGCAGACGCCTAGTTTTGGAGTTATAGCCATTTTAAGGTTTTGAAAGTTTTTTTTCTGGTGCAAAATATGACCCCCGCAGACGCCTAGTTTAGGAGTTATAGCCATTTTAAGGTTTTGAAATTTTTTTTTCTGGTGCAAAATATGACCCCCGCAGACGCCTAGTTTTGGAGTTATAGCCATTTTAAGGTTTTGAAATTTTTTTTTCTGGTGCAAAATATGACCCCCGCAGACGCCTAGTTTAGGAGTTATAGCCATTTTAAGGTTTTGAAATTTTTTTTTCTGGTGCAAAATATGACCCCCGCAGACGCCTAGTTTTGGAGTTATAGCCATTTTAAGGTTTTGAAATTTTTTTTTCTGGTGCAAAATATGACCCCCGCAGACGCCTAGTTTAGGAGTTATAGCCATTTTAAGGTTTTGAAATTTTTTTTTTCTGGTGCAAAATATGACCCCCGCAGACGCCTAGTTTAGGAGTTATAGCCATTTTAAGGTTTTGAAATTTTTTTTTTCTGGTGCAAAATATGACCCCCGCAGACGCCTAGTTTAGGAGTTATAGCCATTTTAAGGTTTTGAAAATTTTTTTTCTGGTGCAAAATATGACCCCCGCAGACGCCTAGTTTAGGAGTTATAGCCATTTTAAGGTTTTGAAATTTTTTTTTCTGGTGCAAAATATGACCCCCGCAGACGCCTAGTTTAGGAGTTACAGCCATTTTAAGGTTTTGAAATTTTTTTTTTCTGGTGCAAAATATGACCCCCGCAGACGCCTAGTTTAGGAGTTATAGCCATTTTAAGGTTTTGAAATTTTTTTTTCTGGTGCAAAATATGACCCCCGCAGACGCCTAGTTAAGGAGTTATAGCCATTTTAAGGTTTTGAAATTTTTTTTTTCTGGTGCAAAATATGACCCCCGCAGACGCCTAATTTAGGAGTTATAGCCATTTTAAGGTTTTGAAATTTATTTTTTCTGGTGCAAAATATGACCCCCGCAGACGCTTAGTTTAGGAGTTATAGCCATTTTAAGGTTTTGAAATTTTTTTTTTCTGGTGCAAAATATGACCCCCGCAGACGCCTGGTTTAGGAGTTATAGCCATTTTAAGGTTTTGAAATTTTTTTTTCTGGTACAAAATATGACCCCCGCAGACGCCTGGTTTAGGAGTTATAGATATTTTAAGGTTTTGAAATTCTTTTTTCTGGTGCAAAATATGACCCCCGCAGACGCCTAGTTTAGGAGTTATAGCCATTTTAAGGTTTTGAAATTTTTTTTTCTGGTGCAAAATATGACCCCCGCAGACGCCTAGTTTAGGAGTTATAGCCATTTTAAGGTTTTGAAATTTTTTTTTCTGGTGCAAAATATGACCCCCGCAGACGCCTAGTTTAGGAGTTATAGCCATTTTAAGGTTTTGAAATTTTTTTTTCTGGTACAAAATATGACCCCCGCAGATGCCTAGTTTAGGAGTTATAGCCATTTTAAGGTTTTGAAATTTTTTTTTCTGGTGCAAAATATGACCCCCGCAGACGCCTAGTTTAGGAGTTATAGCCATTTTAAGATTATTTTTTTTTCTGGTGCAAAATATGACCCCCGCAGACGCCTAGTTTAGGAGTTATAGCCATTTTAAGGTTTTGAAATTTTTTTTTCTGGTGCAAAATACGACCCCCGCAGACGCCTAGTTTAGGAGTTATAGGCATTTTAAGGTTTTGAAATTTTTTTTTCTGGTGCAAAATATGACCCCCGCAGACGCCTAGTTTAGGAGTTATAGCCATTTTAAGGTTTTGAAATTGTTTTTTTTCTGGTGCAAAATATGACCCCCGCAGACGCCTAGTTTAGGAGTTATAGCCATATTAAGGTTTTGAAATTTTTTTTTCTGGTGCAAAATAAGACCCCCGCAGACGCCTAGTTTAGGAGTTATAACCGTTTTAAGGTTTTGAAATTTTTTTTTCTGGTGCAAAATATGACCCCCGCAGACGCCTAGTTTAGGAGTTATAGCCATTTTAAGGTTTTGAAATTTTTTTTTCTGGTGCAAAATATGACCGCCGCAGACGCCTGGTTTAGGAGTTATAGCCATTTTAAGGTTTTGAAATTTTTTTTTCTGGTGCAAAATATGACCCCCGCAGACGCCTAGTTTAGGAGTTATAACCATTTTAAGGTTTTGAAATTTTTTTTTCTGGTGCAAAATATGACCCCCGCAGACGCCTAGTTTAGGAGTTATAGCCATTTTAAGGTTTTGAAATTTTTTTTTCTGGTGCAAAATATGACCCCCGCAGACGCCTAGTTTAGGAGTTATGGCCATTTTAAGGTTTTGAAATTTTTTTTTCTGGTGCAAAATATGACCCCCACAGACGCCTAGTTTAGGAGTTATAGAAGTTTTAAGGTTTTGAAATTTTTTTTTTCTGGTGCAAAATATGACCCCTGCAGACGCCTAGTTTAGGAGTTATAGCCATTTTAAGGTTTTGAAATTTTTTTTTCTGGTGCAAAATATGACCCCCGCAGACGCCTAGTTTAGGAGTTATAGCCATTTTAAGGTTTTGAAATTTTTTTTTCTGGTGCAAAATACGACCCCCGCAGACGCCTAGTTTAGGAGTTATAGGCATTTTAAGGTTTTGAAATTTTTTTTTTCTGGTGCAAAATATGACCCCCGCAGACGCCTAGTTTAGAAGTTATAGCCATTTTAAGGTTTTGAAATTTTTTTTTTTTCTGGTGCAAAATATGACCCCCGCAGACACCTAGTTTAGGAGTTATAGCCATTTTAAGGTTTTGAAATTTTTTTTTCTGGTGCAAAATATGACCCCCGCAGACGCCTAGTTTAGGAGTTATAGCCATTTTAAGGTTTTGAAATTTTTTTTTTTCTAGTGCAAAATATGACCCCCGCAGACGCCTAGTTTAGGAGTTATAGCCATTTTAAGGTTTTGAAATTTTTTTTTCTGGTGCAAAATATGACCCCCGCAGACGCCTAGTTTAGGAGTTATAGCCATTTTAAGGTTTTGAAAATTTTTTTTCTGGTTCAAAATATGAACCCCGCTGACGCCTGGTTTAGGAGTTATAGCCATTTTAAGGTTTTGAAATTTTTTTTTCTGGTGCAAAATATGACCCCCGCAGACGCCTAGTTTAGGAGTTATAGCCATTTTAAGGTTTTGAAATTTTTTTTTCTGGTGCAAAATATGACCCCCGCAGACGCCTAGTTTAGGAGTTATAGCCGTTTTAAGGTTTTGAAATTTTTTTTTCTGGTGCAAAATATGACCCCCGCAGACGCCTAGTTTAGGAGTTATAGCCATTTTAAGGTTTTGAAATTTTTTTTTTTCTGGTGCAAAATATGACCCCCGCAGACGCCTAGTTTAGGAGTTATAGCCATTTTAAAGTTTTGAAATTTTTTTTTCTGGTGCAAAATATGACCCCCGCAGACGCCTAGTTTAGGAGTTATAGCCATTTTAAGGTTTTGAAATTTTTTTTTCTGGTGCAAAATATGACCCCCGCTGATGCCTGGTTTAGGAGTTATAGCCATTTTAAGGTTTTGAAATTTTTTTTTCTGGTGCAAAATATGACCCCCGCAGACGCCTAGTTTAGGAGTTATAGCCATTTTAAGGTTTTGAAATTTTTTTTTCTGGTGCAAAATATGATCCCCGCAGACGCCTAGTTTAGGAGTTATGGCCATTTTAAGGTTTTGAAATTTTTTTTTCTGGTGCAAAATATGACCCCCGCAGACGCCTAGTTTAGGAGTTATAGAAGTTTTAAGGTTTTGAAATTTTTTTTTCTGGTGCAAAATATGACCCCCGCAGACGCCTAGTTTAGGAGTTATAGCCATTTTAAGGTTTTGAAATTTTTTTTTCTGGTGCAAAATATGACCCCCGCAGACGCCTAGTTTAGGAGTTATAGCCATTTTAAGGTTTTGAAAATTTTTTTTCTGGTGCAAAATATGACCCCCGCAGACGCCTAGTTTAGGAGTTATAGCCATTTTAAGGTTTTGAAATTTTTTTTTCTGGTGCAAAATACGACCCCCGCAGACGCCTAGTTTAGGAGTTATAGGCATTTTAAGGTTTTGAAATTTTTTTTTCTGGTGCAAAATATGATCCCCGCAGACGCCTAGTTTAGAAGTTATAGCCATTTTAAGGTTTTGAAATTTTTTTTTTTCTGGTGCAAAATATGACCCCCGCAGACGCCTAGTTTAGGAGTTATAGCCATTTTAAGGTTTTGAAATTTTTTTTTCTGGTGCAAAATATGACCCCCGCAGACGCCTAGTTTAGGAGTTATAGCCATTTTAAGGTTTTGAAATTTTTTTTTTCTGGTGCAAAATATGACCCCCGCAGACGCCTAGTTTAGGAGTTATAGCCATTTTAAGGTTTTGAAATTTTTTTTTCTGGTTCAAAATATGAACCCCGCTGACGCCTGGTTTAGGAGTTATAGCCATTTTAAGGTTTTGAAATTTTTTTTTCTGGTGCAAAATATGACCCCCGCAGACGCCTAGTTTAGGAGTTATAGCCATTTTAAGGTTTTGAAATTTTTTTTTCTGGTGCAAAATATGACCCCCGCAGACGCCTAGTTTAGGAGTTATAGCCGTTTTAAGGTTTTGAAATTTTTTTTTCTGGTGCAAAATATGACCCCCGCAGACGCCTAGTTTAGGAGTTATAGCCATTTTAAGGTTTTGAAATTTTTTTTTTCTGGTGCAAAATATGACCCCCGCAGACGCCTAGTTTAGGAGTTATAGCCATTTTAAAGTTTTGAAATTTTTTTTTCTGGTGCAAAATATGACCCCCGCAGACGCCTAGTTTAGGAGTTATAGCCATTTTAAGGTTTTGAAATTTTTTTTTCTGGTGCAAAATATGACCCCCGCTGATGCCTGGTTTAGGAGTTATAGCCATTTTAAGGTTTTGAAATTTTTTTTTTCTGGTGCAAAATATGACCCCCGCAGACGCCTAGTTTAGGAGTTATAGCCATTTTAAGGTTTTGAAATTTTTTTTTCTGGTGCAAAATATGACCCCCGCTGACGCCTGGTTTAGGAGTTATAGCCATTTTAAGGTTTGAAATTTTTTTTTTCTGGTGCAAAATATGACCCCCGCAGACGCCTAGTTTAGGAGTTATAGCCATTTTAAGGTTTTGAAATTTTTTTTTCTGGTGCAAAATATGACCCCCGCAGACGCCTAGTTTTGGAGTTATAGCCATTTTAAGGTTTTGAAATTTTTTTTTCTGGTGCAAAATATGACCCCCGCAGACGCCTAGTTTAGGAGTTATAGCCATTTTAAGGTTTTGAAATTTTTTTTTCTGGTGCAAAATATGACCCCCGCAGACGCCTGGTTTAGGAGTTATAGCCATTTTAAGGTTTTGAAATTTTTTTTTCTGGTGCAAAATATGACCCCCGCAGACGCCTAGTTTAGGAGTTATAGCCATTTTAAGGTTTTGAAATTTTTTTTTCTGGTGCAAAATATGACCCCCGCAGACGCCTAGTTTAGGAGTTATAGCAATTTTAAGGTTTTGAAATTTTTTTTTCTGGTGCAAAATATGACCCCCGCAGACGCCTAGTTTAGGAGTTATAGCCATTTTAAGGTTTTAAAATTTTTTTTCTGGTGCAAAATATGACCCCCGCAGACGCCTAGTTTAGGAGTTATAGCCATTTTAAGGTTTTGAAATTTTTTTTTCTGGTGCAAAATATGACCCCCGCAGACGCCTAGTTTAGGAGTTATAGCCATTTTAAGGTTTTGAAATCTTTTTTTCTGGTGCAAAATATGACCCCCGCAGACGCCTAGTTTAGGAGTTATAGCCATTTTAAGGTTTTGAAATTTTTTTTTCTGGTGCAAAATATGACCCCCGCAGACGCCTAGTTTAGGAGTTATAGCCATTTTAAGGTTTTGAAATCTTTTTTTCTGGTGCAAAATATGACCCCCGCAGACGCCTAGTTTAGGAGTTATGGCCATTTTAAGGTTTTGAAATTTTTTTTTCTGGTGCAAAATATGACCCCCGCAGACGCCTAGTTTAGGAGTTATAGAAGTTTTAAGGTTTTGAAATTTTTTTTTCTGGTGCAAAATATGACCCCCGCAGACGCCTAGTTTAGGAGTTATAGCCATTTTAAGGTTTTGAAATTTTTTTTTCTGGTGCAAAATATGACCCCCGCAGACGCCTAGTTTAGGAGTTATAGCCATTTTAAGGTTTTGAAATTTTTTTTTCTGGTGCAAAATATGACCCCCGCAGACGCCTAGTTTAGGAGTTATAGCCATTTTAAGGTTTTGAAATTTTTTTTTCTGGTGCAAAATACGACCCCCGCAGACGCCTAGTTTAGGAGTTATAGGCATTTTAAGGTTTTGAAATTTTTTTTTCTGGTGCAAAATATGACCCCCGCAGACGCCTAGTTTAGAAGTTATAGCCATTTTAAGGTTTTGAAATTTTTTTTTTTCTGGTGCAAAATATGACCCCCGCAGACGCCTAGTTTAGGAGTTATAGCCATTTTAAGGTTTTGAAATTTTTTTTTCTGGTGCAAAATATGACCCCCGCAGACGCCTAGTTTAGGAGTTATAGCCATTTTAAGGTTTTGAAATTTTTTTTTCTGGTGCAAAATATGACCCCCGCAGACGCCTAGTTTAGGAGTTATAGCCGTTTTAAGGTTTTGAAATTTTTTTTTCTGGTGCAAAATATGACCCCCGCAGACGCCTAGTTTAGGAGTTATAGCCATTTTAAGGTTTTGAAATTTTTTTTTTCTGGTGCAAAATATGACCCCCGCAGACGCCTAGTTTAGGAGTTATAGCCATTTTAAAGTTTTGAAATTTTTTTTTCTGGTGCAAAATATGACCCCCGCAGACGCCTAGTTTAGGAGTTATAGCCATTTTAAGGTTTTGAAATTTTTTTTTTCTGGTGCAAAATATGACCCCCGCTGATGCCTGGTTTAGGAGTTATAGCCATTTTAAGGTTTTGAAATTTTTTTTTTCTGGTGCAAAATATGACCCCCGCAGACGCCTAGTTTAGGAGTTATAGCCATTTTAAGGTTTTGAAATTTTTTTTTCTGGTGCAAAATATGACCCCCGCTGACGCCTGGTTTAGGAGTTATAGCCATTTTAAGGTTTGAAATTTTTTTTTTCTGGTGCAAAATATGACCCCCGCAGACGCCTAGTTTAGGAGTTATAGCCATTTTAAGGTTTTGAAATTTTTTTTTCTGGTGCAAAATATGACCCCCGCAGACGCCTAGTTTTGGAGTTATAGCCATTTTAAGGTTTTGAAATTTTTTTTTCTGGTGCAAAATATGACCCCCGCAGACGCCTAGTTTAGGAGTTATAGCCATTTTAAGGTTTTGAAATTTTTTTTTCTGGTGCAAAATATGACCCCCGCAGACGCCTGGTTTAGGAGTTATAGCCATTTTAAGGTTTTGAAATTTTTTTTTTCTGGTGCAAAATATGACCCCCGCAGACGCCTAGTTTAGGAGTTATAGCCATTTTAAGGTTTTGAAATTTTTTTTTCTGGTGCAAAATATGACCCCCGCAGACGCCTAGTTTAGGAGTTATAGCAATTTTAAGGTTTTGAAATTTTTTTTTCTGGTGCAAAATATGACCCCCGCAGACGCCTAGTTTAGGAGTTATAGCCATTTTAAGGTTTTAAAATTTTTTTTCTGGTGCAAAATATGACCCCCGCAGACGCCTAGTTTAGGAGTTATAGCCATTTTAAGGTTTTGAAATTTTTTTTTCTGGTGCAAAATATGACCCCCGCAGACGCCTAGTTTAGGAGTTATAGCCATTTTAAGGTTTTGAAATCTTTTTTTCTGGTGCAAAATATGACCCCCGCAGACGCCTAGTTTAGGAGTTATAGCCATTTTAAGGTTTTGAAATTTTTTTTTCTGGTGCAAAATATGACCCCCGCAGACGCCTAGTTTAGGAGTTATAGCCATTTTAAGGTTTTGAAATCTTTTTTTCTGGTGCAAAATATGACCCCCGCAGACGCCTAGTTTAGGAGTTATGGCCATTTTAAGGTTTTGAAATTTTTTTTTCTGGTGCAAAATATGACCCCCGCAGACGCCTAGTTTAGGAGTTATAGAAGTTTTAAGGTTTTGAAATTTTTTTTTCTGGTGCAAAATATGACCCCCGCAGACGCCTAGTTTAGGAGTTATAGCCATTTTAAGGTTTTGAAATTTTTTTTTCTGGTGCAAAATATGACCCCCGCAGACGCCTAGTTTAGGAGTTATAGCCATTTTAAGGTTTTGAAATTTTTTTTTCTGGTGCAAAATATGACCCCCGCAGACGCCTAGTTTAGGAGTTATAGCCATTTTAAGGTTTTGAAATTTTTTTTTCTGGTGCAAAATACGACCCCCGCAGACGCCTAGTTTAGGAGTTATAGGCATTTTAAGGTTTTGAAATTTTTTTTTCTGGTGCAAAATATGACCCCCGCAGACGCCTAGTTTAGAAGTTATAGCCATTTTAAGGTTTTGAAATTTTTTTTTTTCTGGTGCAAAATATGACCCCCGCAGACGCCTAGTTTAGGAGTTATAGCCATTTTAAGGTTTTGAAATTTTTTTTTCTGGTGCAAAATATGACCCCCGCAGACGCCTAGTTTAGGAGTTATAGCCATTTTAAGGTTTTGAAATTTTTTTTTCTGGTGCAAAATACGACCCCCGCAGACGCCTAGTTTAGGAGTTATAGGCATTTTAAGGTTTTGAAATTTTTTTTTCTGGTGCAAAATATGACCCCCGCAGACGCCTAGTTTAGAAGTTATAGCCATTTTAAGGTTTTGAAATTTTTTTTTTTCTGGTGCAAAATATGACCCCCGCAGACACCTAGTTTAGGAGTTATAGCCATTTTAAGGTTTTGAAATTTTTTTTTCTGGTGCAAAATATGACCCCCGCAGACGCCTAGTTTAGGAGTTATAGCCATTTTAAGGTTTTGAAATTTTTTTTTTCTAGTGCAAAATATGACCCCCGCAGACGCCTAGTTTAGGAGTTATAGCCATTTTAAGGTTTTGAAATTTTTTTTTCTGGTGCAAAATATGACCCCCGCAGACGCCTAGTTTAGAAGTTATAGCCATTTTAAGGTTTTGAAATTTTTTTTTTTCTGGTGCAAAATATGACCCCCGCAGACGCCTAGTTTAGGAGTTATAGCCATTTTAAGGTTTTGAAATTTTTTTTTCTGGTGCAAAATATGACCCCCGCAGACGCCTAGTTTAGGAGTTATAGCCATTTTAAGGTTTTGAAATTTTTTTTTTCTGGTGCAAAATATGACCCCCGCAGACGCCTAGTTTAGGAGTTATAGCCATTTTAAGGTTTTGAAATTTTTTTTTCTGGTTCAAAATATGAACCCCGCTGACGCCTGGTTTAGGAGTTATAGCCATTTTAAGGTTTTGAAATTTTTTTTTCTGGTGCAAAATATGACCCCCGCAGACGCCTAGTTTAGGAGTTATAGCCATTTTAAGGTTTTGAAATTTTTTTTTCTGGTGCAAAATATGACCCCCGCAGACGCCTAGTTTAGGAGTTATAGCCGTTTTAAGGTTTTGAAATTTTTTTTTCTGGTGCAAAATATGACCCCCGCAGACGCCTAGTTTAGGAGTTATAGCCATTTTAAGGTTTTGAAATTTTTTTTTTCTGGTGCAAAATATGACCCCCGCAGACGCCTAGTTTAGGAGTTATAGCCATTTTAAAGTTTTGAAATTTTTTTTTCTGGTGCAAAATATGACCCCCGCAGACGCCTAGTTTAGGAGTTATAGCCATTTTAAGGTTTTGAAATTTTTTTTTCTGGTGCAAAATATGACCGCCGCAGACGCCTGGTTTAGGAGTTATAGCCATTTTAAGGTTTTGAAATTTTTTTTTCTGGTGCAAAATATGACCCCCGCAGACGCCTAGTTTAGGAGTTATAGCCATTTTAAGGTTTTGAAATTTTTTTTTCTGGTGCAAAATATGACCCCCGCAGACGCCTAGTTTAGGAGTTATAGCCAATTTAAGGTTTTGAAATTTTTTTTTTCTGGTGCAAAATATGACCCCCGCAGACGCCTAGTTTAGGAGTTATAGCCATTTTAAGGTTTTGAAATTTTTTTTTCTGGTGCAAAATATGACCCCCGCAGACGCCTAATTTAGGAGTTATAGCCATTTTAAGGTTTTGAAACTTTTTTTCTGGTGCAAAATATGACCCCCGCAGGCGCCTAGTTTAGGAGTTATAGCCATTTTAAGGTTTTGAAATTTTTTTTTCTGGTGCAAAATATGACCCCCGCAGACGCCTAGTTTAGGAGTTATAGCCATTTTAAGGTTTTGAAATTTTTTTTTCTGATGCAAAATATGACCCCCGCAGACGCCTAGTTTAGAAGTTATAGCCATTTTAAGGTTTTGAAATTTTTTTTTCTGGTGCAAAATATGACCCCTGCAGACGCCTAGTTTAGGAGTTATAGCCATTTTAAGGTTTTGAAATTTTTTTTTCTGGTGCAAAATATGACCCCCGCAGACGCCTGGTTTAGGAGTTATAGCCATTTTAAGGTTTTGAAATTTTTTTTTCTGGTGCAAAATATGACCCCCGCAGACGCCTAGTTTAGGAGTTATAGCCATTTTAAGGTTTTGAAACTTTTTTTCTGGTGCAAAATATGACCCCCGCAGGCGCCTAGTTTAGGAGTTATAGCCATTTTAAGGTTTTGAAATTTTTTTTTCTGGTGCAAAATATGACCCCCGCAGACGCCTGGTTTAGGAGTTATAGCCATTTTAAGGTTTTGAAATTTTTTTTTCTGGTGCAAAATATGACCCCCGCAGACGCCTAGTTTCGGAGTTATAGCCATTTTAAGGTTTTGAAATTTTTTTTTTCTGGTGCAAAATATGACCCCCGCAGACGCCTAGTTTAGGAGTTACAGCCATTTTAAGGTTTTGAAATTTTTTTTTTCTGGTGCAAAATATGACCCCCGCAGACGCCTAGTTTAGGAGTTATAGCCATTTTAAGGTTTTGAAATTTTTTTTTCTGGTGCAAAATATGACCCCCGCAGACGCCTAGTTTTGGAGTTATAGCCATTTTAAGGTTTTGAAATTTTTTTTTCTGGTGCAAAATATGACCCCCGCAGACGCCTAGTTTAGGAGTTATAGCCATTTTAAGGTTTTGAAATTTTTTTTCTGGTGCAAAATATGACCCCCGCAGACGCCTAGTTTAGGAGTTATAGCCATTTTAAGGTTTTGAAATTTTTTTTTCTGGTGCAAAATATGACCCCCGCAGACGCCTAGTTTAGGAGTTATAGCCATTTTAAGGTTTTGAAATTTTTTTTTCTGGTGCAAAATATGACCCCCGCAGACGCCTGGTTTAGGAGTTATAGCCATTTTAAGGTTTTGAAATTTTTTTTTCTGGTGCAAAATATGACCCCCGCAGACGCCTAGTTTAGGAGTTATAGCCATTTTAAGGTTTTGAAACTTTTTTTCTGGTGCAAAATATGACCCCCGCAGGCGCCTAGTTTAGGAGTTATAGCCATTTTAAGGTTTTGAAATTTTTTTTTCTGGTGCAAAATATGACCCCCGCAGACGCCTAGTTTAGGAGTTATAGCCATTTTAAGGTTTTGAAATTTTTTTTTCTGGTGCAAAATATGACCCCCGCAGACGCCTGGTTTAGGAGTTATAGCCATTTTAAGGTTTTGAAATTTTTTTTTCTGGTGCAAAATATGACCCCCGCAGACGCCTAGTTTAGGAGTTATAGCCATTTTAAGGTTTTGAAATTTTTTTTTCTGGTGCAAAATATGACCCCCGCAGACGCCTGGTTTAGGAGTTATAGCCATTTTAAGGTTTTGAAATTTTTTTTTCTGGTGCAAAATATGACCCCCGCAGACGCCTAGTTTAGGAGTTATAGCCATTTTAAGGTTTTGAAATTTTTTTTTCTGGTGCAAAATATGACCCCCGCAGACGCCTAGTTTAGGAGTTATAGCCATTTTAAGGTTTTGAAATTTTTTTTTCTGGTGCAAAATATGACCCCCGCAGACGCCTAGTTTAGGAGTTATAGCCATTTTAAGGTTTTAAAATTTTTTTTCTGGTGCAAAATATGACCCCCGCAGACGCCTAGTTTAGGAGTTATAGCCATTTTAAGGTTTTGAAACTTTTTTTCTGGTGCAAAATATGACCCCCGCAGGCGCCTAGTTTAGGAGTTATAGCCATTTTAGGGTTTTGAAATTTTTTTTTCTGGTGCAAAATATGACCCCCGCAGACGCCTGGTTTAGGAGTTATAGCCATTTTAAGGTTTTGAAATTTTTTTTTCTGGTGCAAAATATGACCCCCGCAGACGCCTAGTTTCGGAGTTATAGCCATTTTAAGGTTTTGAAATTTCTTTTTTCTGGTGCAAAATATGACCCCCGCAGACGCCTAGTTTAGGAGTTACAGCCATTTTAAGGTTTTGAAATTTTTTTTTTCTGGTGCAAAATATGACCCCCGCAGACGCCTAGTTTAGGAGTTATAGCCATTTTAAGGTTTTGAAATTTTTTTTTCTGGTGCAAAATATGACCCCCGCAGACGCCTAGTTTTGGAGTTATAGCCATTTTAAGGTTTTGAAATTTTTTTTTCTGGTGCAAAATATGACCCCCGCAGACGCCTAGTTTAGGAGTTATAGCCATTTTAAGGTTTTGAAATTTTTTTTCTGGTGCAAAATATGACCCCCGCAGACGCCTGGTTTAGGAGTTATAGCCATTTTAAGGTTTTGAAATTTTTTTTTCTGGTGCAAAATATGACCCCCGCAGACGCCTAGTTTAGGAGTTATAGCCATTTTAAGGTTTTGAAATTTTTTTTTCTGGTGCAAAATATGACCCCCGCAGACGCCTAGTTTAGGAGTTATAGCCATTTTAAGGTTTTGAAATTTTTTTTTCTGGTGCAAAATATGACCCCCGCAGACGCCTAGTTTAGGAGTTATAGCCGTTTTAAGGTTTTGAAATTTTTTTTTCTGGTGCAAAATATGACCCCCGCAGACGCCTAGTTTAGGAGTTATAGCCATTTTAAGGTTTTGAAATTTTTTTTTTCTGGTGCAAAATATGACCCCCGCAGACGCCTAGTTTAGGAGTTATAGCCATTTTAAAGTTTTGAAATTTTTTTTTCTGGTGCAAAATATGACCCCCGCAGACGCCTAGTTTAGGAGTTATAGCCATTTTAAGGTTTTGAAATTTTTTTTTCTGGTGCAAAATATGACCGCCGCAGACGCCTGGTTTAGGAGTTATAGCCATTTTAAGGTTTTGAAATTTTTTTTTCTGGTGCAAAATATGACCCCCGCAGACGCCTAGTTTAGGAGTTACAGCCATTTTAAGGTTTTGAAATTTTTTTTTCTGGTGCAAAATATGACCCCCGCAGACGCCTAGTTTAGGAGTTATAGCCAATTTAAGGTTTTGAAATTTTTTTTTCTGGTGCAAAATATGACCCCCGCAGACGCCTAGTTTAGGAGTTATAGCCATTTTAAGGTTTTGAAATTTTTTTTTCTGGTGCAAAATATGACCCCCGCAGACGCCTAATTTAGGAGTTATAGCCATTTTAAGGTTTTGAAACTTTTTTTCTGGTGCAAAATATGACCCCCGCAGGCGCCTAGTTTAGGAGTTATAGCCATTTTAAGGTTTTGAAATTTTTTTTTCTGGTGCAAAATATGACCCCCGCAGACGCCTAGTTTAGGAGTTATAGCCATTTTAAGGTTTTGAAATTTTTTTTTCTGGTGCAAAATATGACCCCCGCAGACGCCTGGTTTAGGAGTTATAGCCATTTTAAGGTTTTAAAATTTTTTTTTCTGGTGCAAAATATGACCCCCGCAGACGCCTAGTTTCGGAGTTATAGCCATTTTAAGGTTTTGAAATTTCTTTTTTCTGGTGCAAAATATGACCCCCGCAGACGCCTAGTTTAGGAGTTACAGCCATTTTAAGGTTTTGAAATTTTTTTTTTCTGGTGCAAAATATGACCCCCGCAGACGCCTAGTTTAGGAGTTATAGCCATTTTAAGGTTTTGAAATTTTTTTTTCTGGTGCAAAATATGACCCCCGCAGACGCCTAGTTTTGGAGTTATAGCCATTTTAAGGTTTTGAAATTTTTTTTTCTGGTGCAAAATATGACCCCCGCAGACGCCTAGTTTAGGAGTTATAGCCATTTTAAGGTTTTAAAATTTTTTTTCTGGTGCAAAATATGACCCCCGCAGACGCCTAGTTTAGGAGTTATAGCCATTTTAAGGTTTTGAAATTTTTTTTTCTGGTGCAAAATATGACCCCCGCAGACGCCTAGTTTAGGAGTTATAGCCATTTTAAGGTTTTGAAATTTTTTTTTCTGATGCAAAATATGACCCCCGCAGACGCCTAGTTTAGGAGTTATAGCCATTTTAAGGTTTTGAAATTTTTTTTTCTGGTGCAAAATTAGACCCCTGCAGACGCCTAGTTTAGGAGTTATAGCCATTTTAAGGTTTTGAAATTTTTTTTTCTGGTGCAAAATATGACCCCCGCAGACGCCTGGTTTAGGAGTTATAGCCATTTTAAGGTTTTGAAATTTTTTTTTCTGGTGCAAAATATGACCCCCGCAGACGCCTAGTTTAGGAGTTATAGCCATTTTAAGGTTTTGAAACTTTTTTTCTGGTGCAAAATATGACCCCCGCAGGCGCCTAGTTTAGGAGTTATAGCCATTTTAAGGTTTTGAAATTTTTTTTTCTGGTGCAAAATATGACCCCCGCAGACGCCTGGTTTAGGAGTTATAGCCATTTTAAGGTTTTGAAATTTTTTTTTCTGGTGCAAAATATGACCCCCGCAGACGCCTAGTTTCGGAGTTATAGCCATTTTAAGGTTTTTAAATTTCTTTTTTCTGGTGCAAAATATGACCCCCGCAGACGCCTAGTTTAGGAGTTACAGCCATTGTAAGGTTTTGAAATTTTTTTTTTCTGGTGCAAAATATGACCCCCGCAGACGACTAGTTTAGGAGTTATAGCCATTTTAAGGTTTTGAAATTTTTTTTTCTGGTGCAAAATATGACCCCCGCAGACGCCTAGTTTTGGAGTTATAGCCATTTTAAGGTTTTGAAATTTTTTTTTCTGGTGCAAAATATGACCCCCGCAGACGCCTAGTTTAGGAGTTATAGCCATTTTAAGGTTTTGAAATTTTTTTTCTGGTGCAAAATATGACCCCCGCAGACGCCTGGTTTAGGAGTTATAGCCATTTTAAGGTTTTGAAATTTTTTTTTCTGGTGCAAAATATGACCCCCGCAGACGCCTAGTTTAGGAGTTATAGCCATTTTAAGGTTTTGAAATTTTTTTTTCTGGTGCAAAATATGACCCCCGCAGACGCCTAGTTTAGGAGTTATAGCCATTTTAAGGTTTTGAAATTTTTTTTTCTGGTGCAAAATATGACCCCCGCAGACGCCTAGTTTAGGAGTTATAGCCATTTTAAGGTTTTAAAATTTTTTTTCTGGTGCAAAATATGACCCCCGCAGACGCCTAGTTTAGGAGTTATAGCCATTTTAAGGTTTTGAAATTTTTTTTTCTGGTGCAAAATATGACCCCCGCAGACGCCTAGTTTAGGAGTTATAGCTATTTTAAGGTTTTGAAATTTTTTTTTCTGGTGCAAAATATGACCCCCGCAGACGCCTAGTTTAGGAGTTATAGCCATTTTAAGGTTTTGAAATTTTTTTTTCTGGTGCAAAATATGACCCCCGCAGACGCCTAGTTTAGGAGTTATAGCCATTTTAAGGTTTTGAAATTTTTTTTTCTGGTGCAAAATATGACCCCCGCAGACGCCTGGTTTAGGAGTTATAGCCATTTTAAGGTTTTGAAATTTTTTTTTCTGGTGCAAAATATGACCCCCGCAGACGCCTAGTTTAGGAGTTATAGCCATTTTAAGGTTTTGAAATTTTTTTTTCTGGTGCAAAATATGACCCCCGCAGACGCCTAGTTTAGGAGTTATAGCCATTTTAAGGTTTTGAAATTTTTTTTTCTGGTGCAAAATACGACCCCCGCAGACGCCTAGTTTAGGAGTTATAGGCATTTTAAGGTTTTGAAATTTTTTTTTCTGGTGCAAAATATGACCCCCGCAGACGCCTAGTTTAGAAGTTATAGCCATTTTAAGGTTTTGAAATTTTTTTTTTTCTGGTGCAAAATATGACCCCCGCAGACGCCTAGTTTAGGAGTTATAGCCATTTTAAGGTTTTGAAATTTTTTTTTCTGGTGCAAAATATGACCCCCGCAGACGCCTAGTTTAGGAGTTATAGCCATTTTAAGGTTTTGAAATTTTTTTTTTCTGGTGCAAAATATGACCCCCGCAGACGCCTAGTTTAGGAGTTATAGCCATTTTAAGGTTTTGAAATTTTTTTTTCTGGTGCAAAATATGACCCCCGCAGACGCCTAGTTTAGGAGTTATAGCCATTTTAAGGTTTTGAAATTTTTTTTTCTGGTGCAAAATATGACCCCCGCTGATGCCTGGTTTAGGAGTTATAGCCATTTTAAGGTTTTGAAATTTTTTTTTCTGGTGCAAAATATGACCCCCGCAGACGCCTAGTTTAGGAGTTATAGCCATTTTAAGGTTTTGAAATTTTTTTTTCTGGTGCAAAATATGACCCCCGCAGACGCCTAGTTTAGGAGTTATGGCCATTTTAAAGTTTTGAAATTTTTTTTTCTGGTGCAAAATATGACCCCCGCAGACGCCTAGTTTAGGAGTTATAGAAGTTTTAAGGTTTTGAAATTTTTTTTTCTGGTGCAAAATATGACCCCCGCAGACGCCTAGTTTAGGAGTTATAGCCATTTTAAGGTTTTGAAATTTTTTTTTCTGGTGCAAAATATGACCCCCGCAGACGCCTAGTTTAGGAGTTATAGCCATTTTAAGGTTTTGAAATTTTTTTTTCTGGTGCAAAATATGACCCCCGCAGACGCCTAGTTTAGGAGTTATAGCCATTTTAAGGTTTTGAAATTTTTTTTTCTGGTGCAAAATACGACCCCCGCAGACGCCTAGTTTAGGAGTTATAGGCATTTTAAGGTTTTGAAATTTTTTTTTCTGGTGCAAAATATGACCCCCGCAGACGCCTAGTTTAGAAGTTATAGCCATTTTAAGGTTTTGAAATTTTTTTTTTTCTGGTGCAAAATATGACCCCCGCAGACGCCTAGTTTAGGAGTTATAGCCATTTTAAGGTTTTGAAATTTTTTTTTCTGGTTCAAAATATGAACCCCGCTGACGCCTGGTTTAGGAGTTATAGCCATTTTAAGGTTTTGAAATTTTTTTTTCTGGTGCAAAATATGACCCCCGCAGACGCCTAGTTTAGGAGTTATAGCCATTTTAAAGTTTTGAAATTTTTTTTTCTGGTGCAAAATATGACCCCCGCAGACGCCTAGTTTAGGAGTTATAGCCGTTTTAAGGTTTTGAAATTTTTTTTTCTGGTGCAAAATATGACCCCCGCAGACGCCTAGTTTAGGAGTTATAGCCATTTTAAAGTTTTGAAATTTTTTTTTCTGGTGCAAAATATGACCCCCGCAGACGCCTAGTTTAGGAGTTATAGCCATTTTAAGGTTTTGAAATTTTTTTTTCTGGTGCAAAATATGACCCCCGCTGATGCCTGGTTTAGGAGTTATAGCCATTTTAAGGTTTTGAAATTTTTTTTTTCTGGTGCAAAATATGACCCCCGCAGACGCCTAGTTTAGGAGTTATAGCCATTTTAAGGTTTTGAAATTTTTTTTTCTGGTGCAAAATATGACCCCCGCTGACGCCTGGTTTAGGAGTTATAGCCATTTTAAGGTTTGAAATTTTTTTTTTCTGGTGCAAAATATGACTCCCGCAGACGCCTAGTTTAGGAGTTATAGCCATTTTAAGGTTTTGAAATTTTTTTTTCTGGTGCAAAATATGACCCCCGCAGACGCCTAGTTTAGGAGTTATAGCCATTTTAAGGTTTTGAAATTTTTTTTTCTGGTGCAAAATATGACCGCCGCAGACGCCTGGTTTAGGAGTTATAGCCATTTAAAGGTTTTGAAATTTTTTTTTCTGGTGCAAAATATGACCCCCGCAGACGCCTAGTTTAGGAGTTATAGCCATTTTAAGGTTTTGAAATTTTTTTTTCTGGTGCAAAATATGACCCCCGCAGACGCCTAGTTTAGGAGTTATAGCCATTTTAAGGTTTTGAAATTTTTTTTTCTGGTGCAAAATATGACCCCCGCAGACGCCTAGTTTAGGAGTTATAGCCGTTTTAAGGTTTTGAAATTTTTTTTTCTGGTGCAAAATATGACCCCCGCAGACGCCTAGTTTAGGAGTTATAGCCATTTTAAGGTTTTGAAATTTTTTTTTCTGGTGCAAAATATGACCCCCGCTGATGCCTGGTTTAGGAGTTATAGCCATTTTAAGGTTTTGAAATTTTTTTTTTCTGGTGCAAAATATGACCCCCGCAGACGCCTAGTTTAGGAGTTATAGCCATTTTAAGGTTTTGAAATTTTTTTTTCTGGTGCAAAATATGACCCCCGCTGACGCCTGGTTTAGGAGTTATATCCATTTTAAGGTTTGAAATTTTTTTTTTCTGGTGCAAAATATGACTCCCGCAGACGCCTAGTTTAGGAGTTATAGCCATTTTAAGGTTTTGAAATTTTTTTTTCTGGTGCAAAATATGACCCCCGCAGACGCCTAGTTTAGGAGTTATAGCCATTTTAAGGTTTTGAAATTTTTTTTTCTGGTGCAAAATATGACCGCCGCAGACGCCTGGTTTAGGAGTTATAGCCATTTTAAGGTTTTGAAATTTTTTTTCTGGTGCAAAATATGACCCCCGCAGACGCCTAGTTTAGGAGTTATAGCCATTTTAAGGTTTTGAAATTTTGTTTTCTGGTGCAAAATATGACCCCCGCAGACGCCTAGTTTAGGAGTTATAGCCGTTTTAAGGTTTTGAAATTTTTTTTTCTGGTGCAAAATATGACCCCCGCTGACGCCTAGTTTCGGAGTTATAGCCATTTTAAGGTTCTGAAATTTCTTTTTTCTGGTGCAAAATATGACCCCCGCAGACGCCTAGTTTAGGAGTTACAGCCATTTTAAGGTTTTGAAATTTTTTTTTTCTGGTGCAAAATATGACCCCCGCAGACGCCTAGTTTAGGAGTTATAGCCATTTTAAGGTTTTGAAATTTTTTTTTCTGGTGCAAAATATGACCCCCGCAGACGCCTAGTTTAGGAGTTATAGCCATTTTAAGGTTTTGAAATTTTTTTTTCTGGTGCAAAATATGACCCCCGCAGACGCCTAGTTTAGGAGTTATAGCCATTTTAAGGTTTAGAAATTTTTTTTTCTGGTGCAAAATATGACCCCCGCAGACGCCTAGTTTAGGAGTTATAGCCATTTTAAGGTTTTGAAATTTTTTTTTCTGGTGCAAAATATGACCCCCGCAGACGCCTAGTTTAGGAGTTATAGCCATTTTAAGGTTTTACAATTTTTTTTCTGGTGCAAAATATGACCCCCGCAGACGCCTAGTTTAGGAGTTATAGCCATTTTCAGGTTTTGAAATTTTTTTTTCTGGTGCAAAATATGACCCCCGCAGATGCCTAGTTTAGGAGTTATAGCCATTTTAAGGTTTTGAAATTTTTTTTTCTGGTGCAAAATATGACCCCCGCAGACGCCTAGTTTAGGAGTTATAGCCATTTTAAGGTTTTGAAATTTTTTTTTCTGGTGCAAAATATGACCCCCGCAGACGCCTAGTTTAGGAGTTATAGCCATTTTAAGGTTTTGAAATTTTTTTTTCTGGTGCAAAATATGACCCCCGCAGACGCCTAGTTTAGGAGTTATAGCCATTTTAAGGTTTTGAAATTTTTTTTTCTGGTGCAAAATATGACCCCCGCAGACGCCTAGTTTAGGAGTTATAGCCATTTTAAGGTTTTACAATTTTTTTTCTGGTGCAAAATATGACCCCCGCAGACGCCTAGTTTAGGAGTTATAGCCATTTTCAGGTTTTGAAATTTTTTTTTCTGGTGCAAAATATGACCCCCGCAGATGCCTAGTTTAGGAGTTATAGCCATTTTAAGGTTTTGAAATTTGTGCAAAATATGACCCCCGCAGACGCCTAGTTTAGGAGTTATAGCCATTTTAAGGTTTTGAAATTTTTTTTTCTGGTGCAAAATACGACCCCCGCAGACGCCTAGTTTTGGAGTTATAGCCATTTTAAGGTTTTGAAATTTTTTTTTCTGGTGCAAAATATGACCCCCGCTGATGCCTGGTTTAGGAGTTATAGCCATTTTAAGGTTTTAAAATTTTTTTTCTGGTGCAAAATATGACCCCCGCAGACGCCTAGTTTAGGAGTTATAGCCATTTTAAGGTTTTGAAATTTTTTTTTCTGGTGCAAAATATGACCCCCGCAGACGCCTAGTTTAGGAGTTATAGCCATTTTAAGGTTTTGAAATTTTTTTTTCTGGTGCAAAATATGACCCCCGCAGACGCCTAGTTTAGGAGTTATAGCCATTTTAAGGTTTTGAAATTTTTTTTTCTGGTGCAAAATATGACCCCCGCAGACGCCTAGTTTAGGAGTTATAGCCATTTTAAGGTTTTGAAATTTTTTTTTCTGGTGCAAAATATGACCCCCGCAGACGCCTGGTTTAGGAGTTATAGCCATTTTAAGGTTTTGAAATTTTTTTTTCTGGTGCAAAATATGACCCCCGCAGACGCCTAGTTTAGGAGTTATAGCCATTTTAAGGTTTTGAAATTTTTTTTTCTGGTGCAAAATATGACCCCCGCAGACGCCTAGTTTAGGAGTTATAGCCATTTTAAGGTTTTGAAATTTTTTTTTCTGGTGCAAAATACGACCCCCGCAGACGCCTAGTTTAGGAGTTATAGGCATTTTAAGGTTTTGAAATTTTTTTTTCTGGTGCAAAATATGACCCCCGCAGACGCCTAGTTTAGAAGTTATAGCCATTTTAAGGTTTTGAAATTTTTTTTTTTCTGGTGCAAAATATGACCCCCGCAGACGCCTAGTTTAGGAGTTATAGCCATTTTAAGGTTTTGAAATTTTTTTTTCTGGTGCAAAATATGACCCCCGCAGACGCCTAGTTTAGGAGTTATAGCCATTTTAAGGTTTTGAAATTTTTTTTTCTGGTGCAAAATATGACCCCCGCAGACGCCTGGTTTAGGAGTTATAGCCATTTTAAGGTTTTGAAATTTTTTTTTCTGGTGCAAAATATGACCCCCGCAGACGCCTAGTTTAGGAGTTATAGCCATTTTAAGGTTTTGAAACTTTTTTTCTGGTGCAAAATATGACCCCCGCAGGCGCCTAGTTTAGGAGTTATAGCCATTTTAAGGTTTTGAAATTTTTTTTTCTGGTGCAAAATATGACCCCCGCAGACGCCTGGTTTAGGAGTTATAGCCATTTTAAGGTTTTGAAATTTTTTTTTCTGGTGCAAAATATGACCCCCGCAGACGCCTAGTTTCGGAGTTATAGCCATTTTAAGGTTTTTAAATTTCTTTTTTCTGGTGCAAAATATGACCCCCGCAGACGCCTAGTTTAGGAGTTACAGCCATTGTAAGGTTTTGAAATTTTTTTTTTCTGGTGCAAAATATGACCCCCGCAGACGACTAGTTTAGGAGTTATAGCCATTTTAAGGTTTTGAAATTTTTTTTTCTGGTGCAAAATATGACCCCCGCAGACGCCTAGTTTTGGAGTTATAGCCATTTTAAGGTTTTGAAATTTTTTTTTCTGGTGCAAAATATGACCCCCGCAGACGCCTAGTTTAGGAGTTATAGCCATTTTAAGGTTTTGAAATTTTTTTTCTGGTGCAAAATATGACCCCCGCAGACGCCTGGTTTAGGAGTTATAGCCATTTTAAGGTTTTGAAATTTTTTTTTCTGGTGCAAAATATGACCCCCGCAGACGCCTAGTTTAGGAGTTATAGCCATTTTAAGGTTTTGAAATTTTTTTTTCTGGTGCAAAATATGACCCCCGCAGACGCCTAGTTTAGGAGTTATAGCCATTTTAAGGTTTTGAAATTTTTTTTTCTGGTGCAAAATATGACCCCCGCAGACGCCTAGTTTAGGAGTTATAGCCATTTTAAGGTTTTAAAATTTTTTTTCTGGTGCAAAATATGACCCCCGCAGACGCCTAGTTTAGGAGTTATAGCCATTTTAAGGTTTTGAAATTTTTTTTTCTGGTGCAAAATATGACCCCCGCAGACGCCTAGTTTAGGAGTTATAGCCATTTTAAGGTTTTGAAATTTTTTTTTCTGGTGCAAAATATGACCCCCGCAGACGCCTAGTTTAGGAGTTATAGCCATTTTAAGGTTTTGAAATTTTTTTTTCTGGTGCAAAATATGACCCCCGCAGACGCCTAGTTTAGGAGTTATAGCCATTTTAAGGTTTTGAAATTTTTTTTTCTGGTGCAAAATATGACCCCCGCAGACGCCTGGTTTAGGAGTTATAGCCATTTTAAGGTTTTGAAATTTTTTTTTCTGGTGCAAAATATGACCCCCGCAGACGCCTAGTTTAGGAGTTATAGCCATTTTAAGGTTTTGAAATTTTTTTTTCTGGTGCAAAATATGACCCCCGCAGACGCCTAGTTTAGGAGTTATAGCCATTTTAAGGTTTTGAAATTTTTTTTTCTGGTGCAAAATACGACCCCCGCAGACGCCTAGTTTAGGAGTTATAGGCATTTTAAGGTTTTGAAATTTTTTTTTCTGGTGCAAAATATGACCCCCGCAGACGCCTAGTTTAGAAGTTATAGCCATTTTAAGGTTTTGAAATTTTTTTTTTTCTGGTGCAAAATATGACCCCCGCAGACGCCTAGTTTAGGAGTTATAGCCATTTTAAGGTTTTGAAATTTTTTTTTCTGGTGCAAAATATGACCCCCGCAGACGCCTAGTTTAGGAGTTATAGCCATTTTAAGGTTTTGAAATTTTTTTTTTCTGGTGCAAAATATGACCCCCGCAGACGCCTAGTTTAGGAGTTATAGCCATTTTAAGGTTTTGAAATTTTTTTTTCTGGTGCAAAATATGACCCCCGCAGACGCCTAGTTTAGGAGTTATAGCCATTTTAAGGTTTTGAAATTTTTTTTTCTGGTGCAAAATATGACCCCCGCTGATGCCTGGTTTAGGAGTTATAGCCATTTTAAGGTTTTGAAATTTTTTTTTCTGGTGCAAAATATGACCCCCGCAGACGCCTAGTTTAGGAGTTATAGCCATTTTAAGGTTTTGAAATTTTTTTTTCTGGTGCAAAATATGACCCCCGCAGACGCCTAGTTTAGGAGTTATGGCCATTTTAAAGTTTTGAAATTTTTTTTTCTGGTGCAAAATATGACCCCCGCAGACGCCTAGTTTAGGAGTTATAGAAGTTTTAAGGTTTTGAAATTTTTTTTTCTGGTGCAAAATATGACCCCCGCAGACGCCTAGTTTAGGAGTTATAGCCATTTTAAGGTTTTGAAATTTTTTTTTCTGGTGCAAAATATGACCCCCGCAGACGCCTAGTTTAGGAGTTATAGCCATTTTAAGGTTTTGAAATTTTTTTTTCTGGTGCAAAATATGACCCCCGCAGACGCCTAGTTTAGGAGTTATAGCCATTTTAAGGTTTTGAAATTTTTTTTTCTGGTGCAAAATACGACCCCCGCAGACGCCTAGTTTAGGAGTTATAGGCATTTTAAGGTTTTGAAATTTTTTTTTCTGGTGCAAAATATGACCCCCGCAGACGCCTAGTTTAGAAGTTATAGCCATTTTAAGGTTTTGAAATTTTTTTTTTTCTGGTGCAAAATATGACCCCCGCAGACGCCTAGTTTAGGAGTTATAGCCATTTTAAGGTTTTGAAATTTTTTTTTCTGGTTCAAAATATGAACCCCGCTGACGCCTGGTTTAGGAGTTATAGCCATTTTAAGGTTTTGAAATTTTTTTTTCTGGTGCAAAATATGACCCCCGCAGACGCCTAGTTTAGGAGTTATAGCCATTTTAAAGTTTTGAAATTTTTTTTTCTGGTGCAAAATATGACCCCCGCAGACGCCTAGTTTAGGAGTTATAGCCGTTTTAAGGTTTTGAAATTTTTTTTTCTGGTGCAAAATATGACCCCCGCAGACGCCTAGTTTAGGAGTTATAGCCATTTTAAAGTTTTGAAATTTTTTTTTCTGGTGCAAAATATGACCCCCGCAGACGCCTAGTTTAGGAGTTATAGCCATTTTAAGGTTTTGAAATTTTTTTTTCTGGTGCAAAATATGACCCCCGCTGATGCCTGGTTTAGGAGTTATAGCCATTTTAAGGTTTTGAAATTTTTTTTTTCTGGTGCAAAATATGACCCCCGCAGACGCCTAGTTTAGGAGTTATAGCCATTTTAAGGTTTTGAAATTTTTTTTTCTGGTGCAAAATATGACCCCCGCTGACGCCTGGTTTAGGAGTTATAGCCATTTTAAGGTTTGAAATTTTTTTTTTCTGGTGCAAAATATGACTCCCGCAGACGCCTAGTTTAGGAGTTATAGCCATTTTAAGGTTTTGAAATTTTTTTTTCTGGTGCAAAATATGACCCCCGCAGACGCCTAGTTTAGGAGTTATAGCCATTTTAAGGTTTTGAAATTTTTTTTTCTGGTGCAAAATATGACCGCCGCAGACGCCTGGTTTAGGAGTTATAGCCATTTAAAGGTTTTGAAATTTTTTTTTCTGGTGCAAAATATGACCCCCGCAGACGCCTAGTTTAGGAGTTATAGCCATTTTAAGGTTTTGAAATTTTTTTTTCTGGTGCAAAATATGACCCCCGCAGACGCCTAGTTTAGGAGTTATAGCCATTTTAAGGTTTTGAAATTTTTTTTTCTGGTGCAAAATATGACCCCCGCAGACGCCTAGTTTAGGAGTTATAGCCGTTTTAAGGTTTTGAAATTTTTTTTTCTGGTGCAAAATATGACCCCCGCAGACGCCTAGTTTAGGAGTTATAGCCATTTTAAGGTTTTGAAATTTTTTTTTCTGGTGCAAAATATGACCCCCGCTGATGCCTGGTTTAGGAGTTATAGCCATTTTAAGGTTTTGAAATTTTTTTTTTCTGGTGCAAAATATGACCCCCGCAGACGCCTAGTTTAGGAGTTATAGCCATTTTAAGGTTTTGAAATTTTTTTTTCTGGTGCAAAATATGACCCCCGCTGACGCCTGGTTTAGGAGTTATATCCATTTTAAGGTTTGAAATTTTTTTTTTCTGGTGCAAAATATGACTCCCGCAGACGCCTAGTTTAGGAGTTATAGCCATTTTAAGGTTTTGAAATTTTTTTTTCTGGTGCAAAATATGACCCCCGCAGACGCCTAGTTTAGGAGTTATAGCCATTTTAAGGTTTTGAAATTTTTTTTTCTGGTGCAAAATATGACCGCCGCAGACGCCTGGTTTAGGAGTTATAGCCATTTTAAGGTTTTGAAATTTTTTTTCTGGTGCAAAATATGACCCCCGCAGACGCCTAGTTTAGGAGTTATAGCCATTTTAAGGTTTTGAAATTTTGTTTTCTGGTGCAAAATATGACCCCCGCAGACGCCTAGTTTAGGAGTTATAGCCGTTTTAAGGTTTTGAAATTTTTTTTTCTGGTGCAAAATATGACCCCCGCAGACGCCTAGTTTCGGAGTTATAGCCATTTTAAGGTTCTGAAATTTCTTTTTTCTGGTGCAAAATATGACCCCCGCAGACGCCTAGTTTAGGAGTTACAGCCATTTTAAGGTTTTGAAATTTTTTTTTTCTGGTGCAAAATATGACCCCCGCAGACGCCTAGTTTAGGAGTTATAGCCATTTTAAGGTTTTGAAATTTTTTTTTCTGGTGCAAAATATGACCCCCGCAGACGCCTAGTTTAGGAGTTATAGCCATTTTAAGGTTTTGAAATTTTTTTTTCTGGTGCAAAATATGACCCCCGCAGACGCCTAGTTTAGGAGTTATAGCCATTTTAAGGTTTAGAAATTTTTTTTTCTGGTGCAAAATATGACCCCCGCAGACGCCTAGTTTAGGAGTTATAGCCATTTTAAGGTTTTGAAATTTTTTTTTCTGGTGCAAAATATGACCCCCGCAGACGCCTAGTTTAGGAGTTATAGCCATTTTAAGGTTTTACAATTTTTTTTCTGGTGCAAAATATGACCCCCGCAGACGCCTAGTTTAGGAGTTATAGCCATTTTCAGGTTTTGAAATTTTTTTTTCTGGTGCAAAATATGACCCCCGCAGATGCCTAGTTTAGGAGTTATAGCCATTTTAAGGTTTTGAAATTTTTTTTTCTGGTGCAAAATATGACCCCCGCAGACGCCTAGTTTAGGAGTTATAGCCATTTTAAGGTTTTGAAATTTTTTTTTCTGGTGCAAAATATGACCCCCGCAGACGCCTAGTTTAGGAGTTATAGCCATTTTAAGGTTTTGAAATTTTTTTTTCTGGTGCAAAATATGACCCCCGCAGACGCCTAGTTTAGGAGTTATAGCCATTTTAAGGTTTTGAAATTTTTTTTTCTGGTGCAAAATATGACCCCCGCAGACGCCTAGTTTAGGAGTTATAGCCATTTTAAGGTTTTACAATTTTTTTTCTGGTGCAAAATATGACCCCCGCAGACGCCTAGTTTAGGAGTTATAGCCATTTTCAGGTTTTGAAATTTTTTTTTCTGGTGCAAAATATGACCCCCGCAGATGCCTAGTTTAGGAGTTATAGCCATTTTAAGGTTTTGAAATTTGTGCAAAATATGACCCCCGCAGACGCCTAGTTTAGGAGTTATAGCCATTTTAAGGTTTTGAAATTTTTTTTTCTGGTGCAAAATACGACCCCCGCAGACGCCTAGTTTAGGAGTTATAGGCATTTTAAGGTTGTGAAATTTTTTTTTCTGGTGCAAAATATGACCCCCGCAGACGCCTAGTTTAGGAGTTATAGCCATTTTAAGGTTTTGAAATTTTTTTTTCTGGTGCAAAATATGACCCCCGCTGATGCCTGGTTTAGGAGTTATAGCCATTTTAAGGTTTTGAAATTTTTTTTTTCTGGTGCAAAATATGACCCCCGCAGACGCCTAGTTTAGGAGTTATAGCCATTTTAAGGTTTTGAAATTTTTTTTTCTGGTGCAAAATATGACCCCCGCTGACGCCTGGTTTAGGAGTTATAGCCATTTTAAGGTTTGAAATTTTTTTTTTCTGGTGCAAAATATGACTCCCGCAGACGCCTAGTTTAGGAGTTATAGCCATTTTAAGGTTTTGAAATTTTTTTTTCTGGTTCAAAATATGAACCCCGCTGACGCCTGGTTTAGGAGTTATAGCCATTTTAAGGTTTTGAAATTTTTTTTTCTGGTGCAAAATATGACCCCCGCAGACGCCTAGTTTAGGAGTTATAGCCATTTTAAAGTTTTGAAATTTTTTTTTCTGGTGCAAAATATGACCCCCGCAGACGCCTAGTTTAGGAGTTATAGCCGTTTTAAGGTTTTGAAATTTTTTTTTCTGGTGCAAAATATGACCCCCGCAGACGCCTAGTTTAGGAGTTATAGCCATTTTAAAGTTTTGAAATTTTTTTTTCTGGTGCAAAATATGACCCCCGCAGACGCCTAGTTTAGGAGTTATAGCCATTTTAAGGTTTTGAAATTTTTTTTTCTGGTGCAAAATATGACCCCCGCTGATGCCTGGTTTAGGAGTTATAGCCATTTTAAGGTTTTGAAATTTTTTTTTTCTGGTGCAAAATATGACCCCCGCAGACGCCTAGTTTAGGAGTTATAGCCATTTTAAGGTTTTGAAATTTTTTTTTCTGGTGCAAAATATGACCCCCGCTGACGCCTGGTTTAGGAGTTATAGCCATTTTAAGGTTTGAAATTTTTTTTTTCTGGTGCAAAATATGACTCCCGCAGACGCCTAGTTTAGGAGTTATAGCCATTTTAAGGTTTTGAAATTTTTTTTTCTGGTGCAAAATATGACCCCCGCAGACGCCTAGTTTAGGAGTTATAGCCATTTTAAGGTTTTGAAATTTTTTTTTCTGGTGCAAAATATGACCGCCGCAGACGCCTGGTTTAGGAGTTATAGCCATTTAAAGGTTTTGAAATTTTTTTTTCTGGTGCAAAATATGACCCCCGCAGACGCCTAGTTTAGGAGTTATAGCCATTTTAAGGTTTTGAAATTTTTTTTTCTGGTGCAAAATATGACCCCCGCAGACGCCTAGTTTAGGAGTTATAGCCATTTTAAGGTTTTGAAATTTTTTTTTCTGGTGCAAAATATGACCCCCGCAGACGCCTAGTTTAGGAGTTATAGCCGTTTTAAGGTTTTGAAATTTTTTTTTCTGGTGCAAAATATGACCCCCGCAGACGCCTAGTTTAGGAGTTATAGCCATTTTAAGGTTTTGAAATTTTTTTTTCTGGTGCAAAATATGACCCCCGCTGATGCCTGGTTTAGGAGTTATAGCCATTTTAAGGTTTTGAAATTTTTTTTTTCTGGTGCAAAATATGACCCCCGCAGACGCCTAGTTTAGGAGTTATAGCCATTTTAAGGTTTTGAAATTTTTTTTTCTGGTGCAAAATATGACCCCCGCTGACGCCTGGTTTAGGAGTTATATCCATTTTAAGGTTTGAAATTTTTTTTTTCTGGTGCAAAATATGACTCCCGCAGACGCCTAGTTTAGGAGTTATAGCCATTTTAAGGTTTTGAAATTTTTTTTTCTGGTGCAAAATATGACCCCCGCAGACGCCTAGTTTAGGAGTTATAGCCATTTTAAGGTTTTGAAATTTTTTTTTCTGGTGCAAAATATGACCGCCGCAGACGCCTGGTTTAGGAGTTATAGCCATTTTAAGGTTTTGAAATTTTTTTTCTGGTGCAAAATATGACCCCCGCAGACGCCTAGTTTAGGAGTTATAGCCATTTTAAGGTTTTGAAATTTTGTTTTCTGGTGCAAAATATGACCCCCGCAGACGCCTAGTTTAGGAGTTATAGCCGTTTTAAGGTTTTGAAATTTTTTTTTCTGGTGCAAAATATGACCCCCGCAGACGCCTAGTTTCGGAGTTATAGCCATTTTAAGGTTCTGAAATTTCTTTTTTCTGGTGCAAAATATGACCCCCGCAGACGCCTAGTTTAGGAGTTACAGCCATTTTAAGGTTTTGAAATTTTTTTTTTCTGGTGCAAAATATGACCCCCGCAGACGCCTAGTTTAGGAGTTATAGCCATTTTAAGGTTTTGAAATTTTTTTTTCTGGTGCAAAATATGACCCCCGCAGACGCCTAGTTTAGGAGTTATAGCCATTTTAAGGTTTTGAAATTTTTTTTTCTGGTGCAAAATATGACCCCCGCAGACGCCTAGTTTAGGAGTTATAGCCATTTTAAGGTTTAGAAATTTTTTTTTCTGGTGCAAAATATGACCCCCGCAGACGCCTAGTTTAGGAGTTATAGCCATTTTAAGGTTTTGAAATTTTTTTTTCTGGTGCAAAATATGACCCCCGCAGACGCCTAGTTTAGGAGTTATAGCCATTTTAAGGTTTTACAATTTTTTTTCTGGTGCAAAATATGACCCCCGCAGACGCCTAGTTTAGGAGTTATAGCCATTTTCAGGTTTTGAAATTTTTTTTTCTGGTGCAAAATATGACCCCCGCAGATGCCTAGTTTAGGAGTTATAGCCATTTTAAGGTTTTGAAATTTTTTTTTCTGGTGCAAAATATGACCCCCGCAGACGCCTAGTTTAGGAGTTATAGCCATTTTAAGGTTTTGAAATTTTTTTTTCTGGTGCAAAATATGACCCCCGCAGACGCCTAGTTTAGGAGTTATAGCCATTTTAAGGTTTTGAAATTTTTTTTTCTGGTGCAAAATATGACCCCCGCAGACGCCTAGTTTAGGAGTTATAGCCATTTTAAGGTTTTGAAATTTTTTTTTCTGGTGCAAAATATGACCCCCGCAGACGCCTAGTTTAGGAGTTATAGCCATTTTAAGGTTTTACAATTTTTTTTCTGGTGCAAAATATGACCCCCGCAGACGCCTAGTTTAGGAGTTATAGCCATTTTCAGGTTTTGAAATTTTTTTTTCTGGTGCAAAATATGACCCCCGCAGATGCCTAGTTTAGGAGTTATAGCCATTTTAAGGTTTTGAAATTTGTGCAAAATATGACCCCCGCAGACGCCTAGTTTAGGAGTTATAGCCATTTTAAGGTTTTGAAATTTTTTTTTCTGGTGCAAAATACGACCCCCGCAGACGCCTAGTTTAGGAGTTATAGGCATTTTAAGGTTGTGAAATTTTTTTTTCTGGTGCAAAATATGACCCCCGCAGACGCCTAGTTTAGGAGTTATAGCCATTTTAAGGTTTTGAAATTTTTTTTTTCTGGTGCAAAATATGACCCCCGCAGACGCCTAGTTTAGGAGTTATAGCCATTTTAAGGTTTTGAAATTTTTTTTTCTGGTGCAAAATATGACCCCCGCAGACGCCTAGTTTAGGAGTTATAGCCATTTTAAGGTTTTGAAATTTTTTTTTTCTGGTGCAAAATATGACCCCCGCAGACGCCTAGTTTAGGAGTTATAGCCATTTTAAGGTTTTGAAATTTTTTTTTCTGGTTCAAAATATGACCCCCGCAGACTCCTAGTTTAGGAGTTATAGCCATTTTAAGGTTTTGAAATTTTTTTTTTCTGGTGCAAAATATGACCCCCGCAGACGCCTAGTTTAGGAGTTATAGCCATTTTAAAGTTTTGAAATTTTTTTTTCTGGTGCAAAATATGACCCCCGCAGACGCCTAGTTTAGGAGTTATAGCCATTTTAAGGTTTTGAAATTTTTTTTTCTGGTGCAAAATATGACCCCCGCTGATGCCTGGTTTAGGAGTTATAGCCATTTTAAGGTTTTGAAATTTTTTTTTTCTGGTGCAAAATATGACCCCCGCAGACGCCTAGTTTAGGAGTTATAGCCATTTTAAGGTTTTGAAATTTTTTTTTCTGGTGCAAAATATGACCCCCGCAGACGCCTAGTTTAGGAGTTATAGCCATTTTAAGGTTTTGAAATTTTTTTTTCTGGTTCAAAATATGACCCCCGCAGACTCCTAGTTTAGGAGTTATAGCCATTTTAAGGTTTTGAAATTTTTTTTTTCTGGTGCAAAATATGACCCCCGCAGACGCCTAGTTTAGGAGTTATAGCCATTTTAAGGTTTTGAAATTTTTTTTTTCTGGTGCAAAATATGACCCCCGCAGACGCCTAGTTTAGGAGTTATAGCCATTTTAAGGTTTTGAAATTTTTTTTTCTGGTGCAAAATATGACCCCCGCTGACGCCTGGTTTAGGAGTTATAGCCATTTTAAGGTTTTGAAATTTTTTTTTTCTGGTGCAAAATATGACTCCCGCAGACGCCTAGTTTAGGAGTTATAGCCATATTAAGGTTTTGAAATTTTTTTTTCTGGTTCAAAATATGACCCCCGCAGACTCCTAGTTTAGGAGTTATAGCCATTTTAAGGTTTTGAAATTTTTTTTTCTGGTGCAAAATATGACCGCCGCAGACGCCTGGTTTAGGAGTTATAGCCATTTTAAGGTTTTGAAATTTTTTTTTCTGGTGCAAAATATGACCCCCGCTGATGCCTGGTTTAGGAGTTAAGCCATTTTAAGGTTTTGAAATTTTTTTCTCTGGTGCAAAATATGACCCCCGCAGACGCCTAGTTTAGGAGTTATAGCCATTTTAAGGTTTTGAAATATTTTTTCTGGTGCAAAATATGACCCCCGCAGACGCCTAGTTTAGGAGTTATAGCCGTTTTAAGGTTTTGAAATTTTTTTTTCTGGTGCAAAATATGACCCCCGCAGACGCCTAGTTTAGGAGTTATAGCCATTTTAAGGTTTTGAAATTTTTTTTTCTGCTGCAAAATATGACCCCCGCTGACGCCTAGTTTAGGAGTTATAGCCATTTTAAGGTTTTGAAATTTTTTTTTTCTGGTGCAAAATATGACCCCTGCAGACGCCTAGTTTAGGAGTTATAGCCATTTTAAGGTTTTGAAATTTTATTTTCTGGTGCAAAATATGACCCCCGCAGACGCCTAGTTTAGGAGTTGTAGCCATTTTAAGGTTTTGAAATTTTTTTTTCTGGTGCAAAATATGACCCCCGCAGACGCCTAGTTTAGGAGTTATAGCCATTTTAAGGTTTTGAAATTTTTTTTTTCTGGTGCAAAATATGACCCCCGCAGACGCCTAGTTTAGGAGTTATAGCCATTTTAAGGTTTTGAAATTTTTTTTTCTGGTGCAAAATATGACCCCCGCAGACGCCTGGTTTAGGAGTTATAGCCATTTTTAGGTTTTGAAATTTTTTTTTCTGGTGCAAAATATGACCCCCGCAGATGCCTAGTTTAGGAGTTATAGCCATTTTAAGGTTTTGAAATTTTTTTTCCTGGTGCAAAATATGACCCCCGCAGACGCCTAGTTTAGGAGTTATAGCCATTTTAAGGTTTTGAAATTTTTTTTTTCTGGTGCAAAATACGACCCCTGCAGACGCCTAGTTTAGGAGTTATAGCCATTTTAAGGTTTTGAAATTTTATTTTCTGGTGCAAAATATGACCCCCGCAGACGCCTAGTTTAGGAGTTGTAGCCATTTTAAGGTTTTGAAATTTTTTTTTCTGGTGCAAAATATGACCCCCGCAGACGCCTAGTTTAGGAGTTATAGCCATTTTAAGGTTTTGAAATTTTTTTTTTCTGGTGCAAAATATGACCCCCGCAGACGCCTAGTTTAGGAGTTATAGCCATTTTAAGGTTTTGAAATTTTTTTTTCTGGTGCATAATACGACCTCCGCAGACGCCTAGTTTAGGAGTTATAGCCATTGTAAGGTTTTGAAATTTTTTTTTCTGGTGCAAAATATGACCCCCGCAGACGCCTAGTTTAGGAGTTATAGCCATTTTGAGGTTTTGAAATTTTTTTTTCTGGTGCAAAATATGACCCCCGCAGACGCCTGGTTTAGGAGTTATAGCCATTTTTAGGTTTTGAAATTTTTTTTTCTGCTGCAAAATATGACCCCCGCAGACGCCTAGTTTAGGAGTTATAGCCATTTTAAGGTTTTGAAATTTTTTTTTTCTGGTGCAAAATATGACCCCCGCAGACGCCTAGTTTAGGAGTTATAGCCATTTTAAGGTTTTGAAATTTTTTTTTTCTGGTGCAAAATATGACCCCCTCAGACGCCTAGTTTAGGAGTTATAGCCATTTTAAGGTTTTGAAATTTTTTTTTTCTGGTGCAAAATATGACCCCCGCAGACGCCTAGTTTAGGAGTTATAGCCATTTTAAGGTTTTGAAATTTTTTTTTCTGGTGCAAAATATGACCCCCGCAGACGCCTAGTTCAGGGGTTATAGCCATTTGAAGCTTTTGAAATTCTTTTTTCTGGTGCAAAATATGACCCCCGCAGACGCCTAGTTTAGGAGTTATAGCCATTTTAAGGTTTTGAAATTTTTTTTTCTGGTGCAAAATATGACCCCCGCAGACGCCTAGTTTAGGAGTTATAGCCATTTTAAGGTTTTGAAATCTTTTTTTCTGGTGTAGACTATGACCCCCGCAGACGTCTAGTGTAGGAGTTATAGCCATTTTAAGGTTTTGAAATTTTTTTTTCTGGTGCAAAATATGACCCCCGCAGACGCCTAGTTTAGGAGTTATAGCCATTTTATGGTTTTGAAATTTTTTTTTCTGGTGCAAAATATGACCCCCGCAGACGCCTAGTTTAGGAGTTATAGCCATTTTAAGGTTTTGAAATTTTTTTTTCTGGTGCAAAATATGACCCCCGCAGACGCCTAGTTTAGGAGTTATAGCCATTTTAAGGTTTTGAAATTTTTTTTTTCTGGTGCAAAATATGACCCCCGCTGTCGCCTAGTTTAGGAGTTATAGCCATTTTAAGGTTTTGAAATTTTTTTTTCTGGTGCAAAATATGACCCCCGAAGACTCCTGGTTTAGGAGTTATAGCCATTTTAAGGTTTTGAAATCTTTTTTTCTGGTGCAAAATATGACCCCCGCAGACGCCCAGTTTAGGAGTTATATCCATTTTATGGTTTTGAAATTTTTTTTTCTGGTGCAAAATATGACCCCCGCAGACGCCTAGTTTAGGAGTTATAGCCATTTTGAAATTTTTTTTTCTGGTGCAAAATATGACCCCCGCAGACGCCTAGTTTAGGAGTTATAGCCATTTTAAGGTTTTGAAATTTTTTTTTTCTGGTGCAAAATATGACCCCTGCAGATGCCTAGTTTAGGAGTTATAGCCATTTTAAGGTTTTGAAATTTTTTTTTCTGGTGCAAAATATGACCCCCGCAGACGCCTAGTTTAGGAGTTATAGCCATTTTAAGGTTTTGAAATTTTTTTTTCTGGTGCAAAATATGACCCCCGCAGACGCCTAGTTTAGGAGTTATAGCCATTTTAAGGTTTTGAAATTTTTTTTTCAGGTGCAAAATATGACCCCCGCAGACGCCTAGTTTAGGAGTTATAGCCATTTTAAGGTTTTGCAATTTTTTTTTGGGTGCAAAATATGACCCCCGCAGACGCCTAGTTTAGGAGTTATAGCCATTTTAAGGTTTTGAAATTTTTTTTTCTGGTGCAAAATATGACCCCCGCAGACGCCTAGTTTAGGAGTTATAGCCATTTTAAGGTTTTGAAATTTTTTTTTCTGGTGCAAAATATGACCCCCGCAGACGCCTAGTTTAGGAGTTATAGCCATTTTAAGGTTTTGAAATTTTTTTTTTCTGGTGCAAAATATGACCCCCGCAGATGCCTAGTTTAGGAGTTGTAGCCATTTTAAGGTTTTGAAAATTTTTTTTCTGGTGCAAAATATGACCCCCGCAGACGCCTAGTTTAGGAGTTATAGCCATTTTAAGGTTTTGAAATTTTTTTTTCTGGTGCAAAATATGACCCCCGCAGACGCCTAGTTTAGGAGTTATAGCCATTTTAAGGTTTTGAAATTTTTTTTTCTGGTGCAAAATATGACCCCGCAGACGCCTGGTTTAGGAGTTATAGCCATTTTAAGGTTTTGAAATTTTTTTTTCTGGTGCAAAATATGACCCCCGCAGACGCCTGGTTTAGGAGTTATAGCCATTTTAAGGTTTTGAAATTTTTTTTTTCTGGTGCAAAATATGACCCCCGCAGACGCCTAGTTTAGGAGTTATAGCCATTTTAAGGTTTTGAAATTTTTTTTTTCTGGTGCAAAATATGACCCCCGCAGACGCCTGGTTTAGGAGTTATAGCCATTTTAAGGTTTTGAAATTTTTTTTTCTGGTGCAAAATATGACCCCCGCAGACGCCTAGTTTAGGAGTTATAGCCATTTTAAGGTTTTGAAATTTTTTTTTCTGGTGCAAAATATGACCCCCGCAGACGCCTAGTTTAGGAGTTATAGCCATTTTAAGGTTTTGAAATTTTTTTTTCTGGTGCAAAATATGACCCCCGCAGACGCCTAGTTTAGGAGTTATAGCCATTTTAAGGTTTTAAAATTTTTTTTCTGGTGCAAAATATGACCCCCGCAGACGCCTAGTTTAGGAGTTATAGCCATTTTCAGGTTTTGAAATTTTTTTTTCTGGTGCAAAATATGACCCCCGCAGATGCCTAGTTTAGGAGTTATAGCCATTTTAAGGTTTTGAAATTTTTTTTTCTGGTGCAAAATATGACCCCCGCAGACGCCTAGTTTAGGAGTTATAGCCATTTTAAGGTTTTGAAATTTTTTTTTCTGGTGCAAAATATGACCCCCGCAGACGCCTAGTTTAGGAGTTATAGCCATTTTAAGGTTTTGAAATTTTTTTTTCTGGTGCAAAATACGACCCCCGCAGACGCCTAGTTTAGGAGTTATAGGCATTTTAAGGTTGTGAAATTTTTTTTTCTGGTGCAAAATATGACCCCCGCAGACGCCTAGTTTAGGAGTTATAGCCATTTTAAGGTTTTGAAATTTTTTTTTTCTGGTGCAAAATATGACCCCCGCAGACGCCTAGTTTAGGAGTTATAGCCATTTTAAGGTTTTGAAATTTTTTTTTCTGGTGCAAAATATGACCCCCGCAGACGCCTAGTTTAGGAGTTATAGCCATTTTAAGGTTTTGAAATTTTTTTTTTCTGGTGCAAAATATGACCCCCGCAGACGCCTAGTTTAGGAGTTATAGCCATTTTAAGGTTTTGAAATTTTTTTTTTCTGGTGCAAAATATGACCCCCGCTGTCGCCTAGTTTAGGAGTTATAGCCATTTTAAGGTTTTGAAATTTTTTTTTCTGGTGCAAAATATGACCCCCGAAGACTCCTGGTTTAGGAGTTATAGCCATTTTAAGGTTTTGAAATCTTTTTTTCTGGTGCAAAATATGACCCCCGCAGACGCCTAGTTTAGGAGTTATATCCATTTTATGGTTTTGAAATTTTTTTTTCTGGTGCAAAATATGACCCCCGCAGACGCCTAGTTTAGGAGTTATAGCCATTTTGAAATTTTTTTTTCTGGTGCAAAATATGACCCCCGCAGACGCCTAGTTTAGGAGTTATAGCCATTTTAAGGTTTTGAAATTTTTTTTTTCTGGTGCAAAATATGACCCCCGCAGATGCCTAGTTTAGGAGTTATAGCCATTTTAAGGTTTTGAAATTTTTTTTTCTGGTGCAAAATATGACCCCCGCAGACGCCTAGTTTAGGAGTTATAGCCATTTTAAGGTTTTGAAATTTTTTTTTCTGGTGCAAAATATGACCCCCGCAGACGCCTAGTTTAGGAGTTATAGCCATTTTAAGGTTTTGAAATTTTTTTTTCAGGTGCAAAATATGACCCCCGCAGACGCCTAGTTTAGGAGTTATAGCCATTTTAAGGTTTTGCAATTTTTTTTTGGGTGCAAAATATGACCCCCGCAGACGCCTAGTTTAGGAGTTATAGCCATTTTAAGGTTTTGAAATTTTTTTTTCTGGTGCAAAATATGACCCCCGCAGACGCCTAGTTTAGGAGTTATAGCCATTTTAAGGTTTTGAAATTTTTTTTTCTGGTGCAAAATATGACCCCCGCAGACGCCTAGTTTAGGAGTTATAGCCATTTTAAGGTTTTGAAATTTTTTTTTTCTGGTGCAAAATATGACCCCCGCAGATGCCTAGTTTAGGAGTTGTAGCCATTTTAAGGTTTTGAAAATTTTTTTTCTGGTGCAAAATATGACCCCCGCAGACGCCTAGTTTAGGAGTTATAGCCATTTTAAGGTTTTGAAATTTTTTTTTCTGGTGCAAAATATGACCCCCGCAGACGCCTAGTTTAGGAGTTATAGCCATTTTAAGGTTTTGAAATTTTTTTTTCTGGTGCAAAATATGACCCCGCAGACGCCTGGTTTAGGAGTTATAGCCATTTTAAGGTTTTGAAATTTTTTTTTCTGGTGCAAAATATGACCCCCGCAGACGCCTGGTTTAGGAGTTATAGCCATTTTAAGGTTTTGAAATTTTTTTTTTCTGGTGCAAAATATGACCCCCGCAGACGCCTAGTTTAGGAGTTATAGCCATTTTAAGGTTTTGAAATTTTTTTTTTCTGGTGCAAAATATGACCCCCGCAGACGCCTGGTTTAGGAGTTATAGCCATTTTAAGGTTTTGAAATTTTTTTTTCTGGTGCAAAATATGACCCCCGCAGACGCCTAGTTTAGGAGTTATAGCCATTTTAAGGTTTTGAAATTTTTTTTTCTGGTGCAAAATATGACCCCCGCAGACGCCTAGTTTAGGAGTTATAGCCATTTTAAGGTTTTGAAATTTTTTTTTCTGGTGCAAAATATGACCCCCGCAGACGCCTAGTTTAGGAGTTATAGCCATTTTAAGGTTTTAAAATTTTTTTTCTGGTGCAAAATATGACCCCCGCAGACGCCTAGTTTAGGAGTTATAGCCATTTTCAGGTTTTGAAATTTTTTTTTCTGGTGCAAAATATGACCCCCGCAGATGCCTAGTTTAGGAGTTATAGCCATTTTAAGGTTTTGAAATTTTTTTTTCTGGTGCAAAATATGACCCCCGCAGACGCCTAGTTTAGGAGTTATAGCCATTTTAAGGTTTTGAAATTTTTTTTTCTGGTGCAAAATATGACCCCCGCAGACGCCTAGTTTAGGAGTTATAGCCATTTTAAGGTTTTGAAATTTTTTTTTTCTGGTGCAAAATATGACCCCCGCAGACGCCTAGTTTAGGAGTTATAGCCATTTTAAGGTTTTGAAATTTTTTTTTCTGGTGCAAAATATGACCCCCGCAGACGCCTAGTTTAGGAGTTATAGCCATTTTAAGGTTTTGAAATTTTTTTTTTCTGGTGCAAAATATGACCCCCGCAGACGCCTAGTTTAGGAGTTATAGCCATTTTAAGGTTTTGAAATTTTTTTTTCTGGTGCAAAATATGACCCCCGCAGACGCCTAGTTTAGGAGTTATAGCCATTTTAAGGTTTTGAAATTTTTTTTTTCTGGTGCAAAATATGACCCCCGCAGACGCCTAGTTTAGGAGTTATAGCCATTTTAAGGTTTTGAAATTTTTTTTTCTGGTGCAAAATATGACCCCCGCAGACGCCTAGTTTAGGAGTTATAGCCATTTTAAGGTTTTGAAATTTTTTTTTCTGGTGCAAAATATGAACCCCGCTGACGCCTGGTTTAGGAGTTATAGCCATTTTAAGGTTTTGAAATTTTTTTTTCTGGTGCAAAATATGACCCCCGCAGACGCCTAGTTTAGGAGTTATAGCCATTTTAAGGTTTTGAAATTTTTTTTTCTGGTGCAAAATATGACCCCCGCAGACGCCTAGTTTAGGAGTTATAGCCATTTTAAGGTTTTGAAATTTTTTTTTCTGGTGCAAAATATGACTCCCGCAGACGCCTAGTTTAGGAGTTATAGCCATTTTAAGGTTTTGAAATTTTTTTTTCTGGTGCAAAATATGACCCCCGCTGACGCCTAGTTTAGGAGTTATAGCCATTTTAAGGTTTTGAAATTTTTTTTTTCTGGTGCAAAATATGACCCCCGCAGACGCCTAGTTTAGGAGTTATAGCCATTTTAAGGTTTTGAAATTTTTTTTTTCTGGTGCAAAATATGACCCCCGCAGACGCCTAGTTTAGGAGTTATAGCCATTTTAAGGTTTTGAAATTTTTTTTTCTGGTGCAAAATATGACCCCCGCTGATGCCTGGTTTAGGAGTTATAGCCATTTTAAGGTTTTGAAATTTTTTTTTTCTGGTGCAAAATATGACCCCCGCAGACGCCTAGTTTAGGAGTTATAGCCATTTTAAGGTTTTGAAATTTTTTTTTCTGGTGCAAAATATGACCCCCGCAGACGCCTAGTTTGGGAGTTATAACCATTTTAAGGTTTTGAAATTTTTTTTTTCTGGTGCAAAATATGACCCCCTCAGACGCCTAGTTTAGGAGTTATAGCCATTTTAAGGTTTTGAAATTTTTTTTTTCTGGTGCAAAATATGACCCCCGCAGACGCCTAGTTTAGGAGTTATAGCCATTTTAAGGTTTTGAAATTTTTTTTTCAGGTGCAAAATATGACCCCCGCAGACGCCTAGTTTAGGAGTTATAGCCATTTTAAGGTTTTGCAATTTTTTTTTGGGTGCAAAATATGACCCCCGCAGACGCCTAGTTTAGGAGTTATAGCCATTTTAAGGTTTTGAAATTTTTTTTTCTGGTGCAAAATATGACCCCCGCAGACGCCTAGTTTAGGAGTTATAGCCATTTTAAGGTTTTGAAATCTTTTTTTCTGGTGTAGACTATGACCCCCGCAGACGTCTAGTGTAGGAGTTATAGCCATTTTAAGGTTTTGAAATTTTTTTTTCTGGTGCAAAATATGACCCCCGCAGACGCCTAGTTTAGGAGTTATAGCCATTTTATGGTTTTGAAATTTTTTTTTCTGGTGCAAAATATGACCCCCGCAGACGCCTAGTTTAGGAGTTATAGCCATTTTAAGGTTTTGAAATTTTTTTTTCTGGTGCAAAATATGACCCCCGCAGACGCCTAGTTTAGGAGTTATAGCCATTTTAAGGTTTTGAAATTTTTTTTTCTGGTGCAAAATACGACCCCCGCAGACGCCTAGTTTAGGAGTTATAGGCATTTTAAGGTTGTGAAATTTTTTTTTCTGGTGCAAAATATGACCCCCGCAGACGCCTAGTTTAGGAGTTATAGCCATTTTAAGGTTTTGAAATTTTTTTTTTCTGGTGCAAAATATGACCCCCGCAGACGCCTAGTTTAGGAGTTATAGCCATTTTAAGGTTTTGAAATTTTTTTTTCTGGTGCAAAATATGACCCCCGCAGACGCCTAGTTTAGGAGTTATAGCCATTTTAAGGTTTTGAAATTTTTTTTTTCTGGTGCAAAATATGACCCCCGCAGACGCCTAGTTTAGGAGTTATAGCCATTTTAAGGTTTTGAAATTTTTTTTTCTGGTGCAAAATATGACCCCCGCAGACGCCTAGTTTAGGAGTTATAGCCATTTTAAGGTTTTGAAATTTTTTTTTCTGGTGCAAAATATGAACCCCGCTGACGCCTGGTTTAGGAGTTATAGCCATTTTAAGGTTTTGAAATTTTTTTTTCTGGTGCAAAATATGACCCCCGCAGACGCCTAGTTTAGGAGTTATAGCCATTTTAAGGTTTTGAAATTTTTTTTTCTGGTGCAAAATATGACCCCCGCAGACGCCTAGTTTAGGAGTTATAGCCATTTTAAGGTTTTGAAATTTTTTTTTCTGGTGCAAAATATGACTCCCGCAGACGCCTAGTTTAGGAGTTATAGCCATTTTAAGGTTTTGAAATTTTTTTTTCTGGTGCAAAATATGACCCCCGCTGACGCCTAGTTTAGGAGTTATAGCCATTTTAAGGTTTTGAAATTTTTTTTTCTGGTGCAAAATATGACCCCCGCTGATGCCTGGTTTAGGAGTTATAGCCATTTTAAGGTTTTGAAATTTTTTTTTTCTGGTGCAAAATATGACCCCCGCAGACGCCTAGTTTAGGAGTTATAGCCATTTTAAGGTTTTGAAATTTTTTTTTCTGGTGCAAAATATGACCCCCGCAGACGCCTAGTTTAGGAGTTATAACCATTTTAAGGTTTTGAAATTTTTTTTTTCTGGTGCAAAATATGACCCCCTCAGACGCCTAGTTTAGGAGTTATAGCCATTTTAAGGTTTTGAAATTTTTTTTTTCTGGTGCAAAATATGACCCCCGCAGACGCCTAGTTTAGGAGTTATAGCCATTTTAAGGTTTTGAAATTTTTTTTTCAGGTGCAAAATATGACCCCCGCAGACGCCTAGTTTAGGAGTTATAGCCATTTTAAGGTTTTGCAATTTTTTTTTGGGTGCAAAATATGACCCCCGCAGACGCCTAGTTTAGGAGTTATAGCCATTTTAAGGTTTTGAAATTTTTTTTTCTGGTGCAAAATATGACCCCCGCAGACGCCTAGTTTAGGAGTTATAGCCATTTTAAGGTTTTGAAATCTTTTTTTCTGGTGTAGACTATGACCCCCGCAGACGTCTAGTGTAGGAGTTATAGCCATTTTAAGGTTTTGAAATTTTTTTTTCTGGTGCAAAATATGACCCCCGCAGACGCCTAGTTTAGGAGTTATAGCCATTTTATGGTTTTGAAATTTTTTTTTCTGGTGCAAAATATGACCCCCGCAGACGCCTAGTTTAGAAGTTATAGCCATTTTAAGGTTTTGAAATTTTTTTTTCTGGTGCAAAATATGACCCCCGCAGACGCCTAGTTTAGGAGTTATAGCCATTTTAAGGTTTTGAAATTTTTTTTTCTGGTGCAAAATACGACCCCCGCAGACGCCTAGTTTAGGAGTTATAGGCATTTTAAGGTTGTGAAATTTTTTTTTCTGGTGCAAAATATGACCCCCGCAGACGCCTAGTTTAGGAGTTATAGCCATTTTAAGGTTTTGAAATTTTTTTTTTCTGGTGCAAAATATGACCCCCGCAGACGCCTAGTTTAGGAGTTATAGCCATTTTAAGGTTTTGAAATTTTTTTTTCTGGTGCAAAATACGACCCCCGCAGACGCCTAGTTTAGGAGTTATAGCCATTTTAAGGTTTTGAAATTTTTTTTTCTGGTGCAAAATATGACCCCCGCAGACGCCTAGTTTAGGAGTTATAGCCATTTTAAGGTTTTGAAATTTTTTTTTTCTGGTGCAAAATATGACCCCCGCAGACGCCTAGTTTAGGAGTTATAGCCATTTTAAGGTTTTGAAATTTTTTTTTCTGGTGCAAAATATGACCCCCGCAGACGCCTAGTTTAGGAGTTATAGCCATTTTAAGGTTTTGAAATTTTTTTTTCTGGTGCAAAATATGAACCCCGCTGACGCCTGGTTTAGGAGTTATAGCCATTTTAAGGTTTTGAAATTTTTTTTTCTGGTGCAAAATATGACCCCCGCAGACGCCTAGTTTAGGAGTTATAGCCATTTTAAGGTTTTGAAATTTTTTTTTCTGGTGCAAAATATGACCCCCGCAGACGCCTAGTTTAGGAGTTATAGCCATTTTAAGGTTTTGAAATTTTTTTTTCTGGTGCAAAATATGACCCCCGCTGATGCCTGGTTTAGGAGTTATAGCCATTTTAAGGTTTTGAAATTTTTTTTTTCTGGTGCAAAATATGACCCCCGCAGACGCCTAGTTTAGGAGTTATAGCCATTTTAAGGTTTTGAAATTTTTTTTTCTGGTGCAAAATATGACCCCCGCAGACGCCTAGTTTAGGAGTTATAACCATTTTAAGGTTTTGAAATTTTTTTTTTCTGGTGCAAAATATGACCCCCTCAGACGCCTAGTTTAGGAGTTATAGCCATTTTAAGGTTTTGAAATTTTTTTTTTCTGGTGCAAAATATGACCCCCGCAGACGCCTAGTTTAGGAGTTATAGCCATTTTAAGGTTTTGAAATTTTTTTTTCAGGTGCAAAATATGACCCCCGCAGACGCCTAGTTTAGGAGTTATAGCCATTTTAAGGTTTTGCAATTTTTTTTTGGGTGCAAAATATGACCCCCGCAGACGCCTAGTTTAGGAGTTATAGCCATTTTAAGGTTTTGAAATTTTTTTTTCTGGTGCAAAATATGACCCCCGCAGACGCCTAGTTTAGGAGTTATAGCCATTTTAAGGTTTTGAAATCTTTTTTTCTGGTGTAGACTATGACCCCCGCAGACGTCTAGTGTAGGAGTTATAGCCATTTTAAGGTTTTGAAATTTTTTTTTCTGGTGCAAAATATGACCCCCGCAGACGCCTAGTTTAGGAGTTATAGCCATTTTATGGTTTTGAAATTTTTTTTTCTGGTGCAAAATATGACCCCCGCAGACGCCTAGTTTAGGAGTTATAGCCATTTTAAGGTTTTGAAATTTTTTTTTCTGGTGCAAAATATGACCCCCGCAGACGCCTAGTTTAGGAGTTATAGCCATTTTAAGGTTTTGAAATTTTTTTTTTCTGGTGCAAAATATGACCCCCGCAGACGCCTAGTTTAGGAGTTATAGCCATTTTAAGGTTTTGAAATTTTTTTTTTCTGGTGCAAAATATGACCCCCGCTGTCGCCTAGTTTAGGAGTTATAGCCATTTTAAGGTTTTGAAATTTTTTTTTCTGGTGCAAAATATGACCCCCGAAGACTCCTGGTTTAGGAGTTATAGCCATTTTAAGGTTTTGAAATCTTTTTTTCTGGTGCAAAATATGACCCCCGCAGACGCCTAGTTTAGGAGTTATAGCCATTTTAAGGTTTTGAAATTTTTTTTTTCTGGTGCAAAATATGACCCACGCAGACGCCTAGTTTAGGAGTTATAGCCATTTTAAGGTTTTGAAATTTTTTTTTTCTGGTGCAAAATATGACCCCCGCAGACGACTAGTTTAGGAGTTATAGCCATTTTAAGGGTTTGAAATCTTTTTTTCTGGTGCAAAATATGACCCCCGCAGACGTCTAGTTTAGGAGTTATAGCCATTTTAAGGTTTTGAAATTTTTTTTTCTGGTGCAAAATATGACCCCCGCAGACGCCTAGTTTAGGAGTTATATCCATTTTATGGTTTTGAAATTTTTTTTTCTGGTGCAAAATATGACCCCCGCAGACGCCTAGTTTAGGAGTTATAGCCATTTTAAGGTATTCAAATTTTTTTTTCTGGTGCGAAATATGACCCCCGCAGACGCCTAGTTTAGGAGTTATAGCCATTTTAAGGTTTTGAAATTTTTTTTTCTGGTGCAAAATATGACCCCCGCAGACGCCTAGTTTAGGAGTTATAGCCATTTTAAGGTTTTGAAATTTTTTTTTCTGGTGCAAAATATGACCCACGCAGACGCATAGTTTAGGAGTTATAGCCATTTTAAGGTTTTGAAATTTTTTTTTTCTGGTGCAAAATATGACCCCCGCAGACGCCTAGTTTAGGAGTTATAGCCATTTTAAGGTTTTGAAATCTTTTTTTCTGGTGCAAAATATGACCCCCGCAGACGCCTAGTTTAGGAGTTATAGCCATTTTGAAATTTTTTTTTCTGGTGCAAAATATGACCCCCGCAGACGCCTAGTTTAGGAGTTATAGCCATTTTAAGGTTTTGAAATCTTTTTTTCTGGTGCAAAATATGACCCCCGCAGACGCCTAGTTTAGGAGTTATAGCCATTTTGAAATTTTTTTTTCTGGTGCAAAATATGACCCCCGCAGACGCCTAGTTTAGGAGTTATAGCCATTTTAAGGTTTTGAAATTTTTTTTTTCTGGTGCAAAATATGACCCACGCAGACGCATAGTTTAGGAGTTATAGCCATTTTAAGGTTTTGAAATTTTTTTTTTCTGGTGCAAAATATGACCCCCGCAGACGCCTAGTTTAGGAGTTATAGCCATTTTAAGGTTTTGAAATCTTTTTTTCTGGTGCAAAATATGACCCCCGCAGACGCCTAGTTTAGGAGTTATAGCCATTTTGAAATTTTTTTTTCTGGTGCAAAATATGACCCCCGCAGACGCCTAGTTTAGGAGTTATAGCCACTTTAAAGTTTGAAAGTTTTTTTTCTGGTGCAAAATATGACCCCCGCAGATGCCTAGTTTAGGAGTTATAGCCATTTTAAGGTTTTGAAATTTTTTTTTCAGGTGCAAAATATGACCCCCGCAGACGCCTAGTTTAGGAGTTATAGCCATTTTAAGGTTTTGCAATTTTTTTTTGGGTGCAAAATATGACCCCCGCAGACGCCTAGTTTAGGAGTTATAGCCATTTTAAGGTTTTGAAATTTTTTTTTCTGGTGCAAAATATGACCCCCGCAGACGCCTAGTTTAGGAGTTATAGCCATTTTAAGGTTTTGAAATTTTTTTTTCTGGTGCAAAATATGACCCCCGCAGACGCCTAGTTTAGGAGTTATAGCCATTTTAAGGTTTTGAAATTTTTTTTTTCTGGTGCAAAATATGACCCCCGCAGATGCCTAGTTTATTAGTTATAGCCATTTTAAGGTTTTGAAAATTTTTTTTCTGGTGCAAAATATGACCCCCGCAGACGCCTAGTTTAGGAGTTATAGCCATTTTAAGGTTTTGAATTTTTTTTTTCTGGTGCAAAATATGACCCCGCAGACGCCTGGTTTAGGAGTTATAGCCATTTTAAGGTTTTGAAATTTTTTTTTCTGGTGCAAAATATGACCCCCGCAGACGCCTGGTTTAGGAGTTATAGCCATTTTAAGGTTTTGAAATTTTTTTTTTCTGGTGCAAAATATGACCCCCGCAGACGCCTAGTTTAGGAGTTATAGCCATTTTAAGGTTTTGAAATTTTTTTTTTCTGGTGCAAAATATGACTCCCGCAGACGCCTGGTTTAGGAGTTATAGCCATTTTAAGGTTTTGAATTTTTTTTTTCTGGTGCAAAATATGACCCCGCAGACGCCTAGTTTAGGAGTTATAGCCATTTTAAGGTTTTGAAAATTTTTTTTCTGGTGCAAAATATGACCCCCGCAGACGCCTAGTTTAGGAGTTATAGCCATTTTAAGGTTTTGAAATTTTTTTTTTCTGGTGCAAAATATGACCCCCGCAGACGCCTGGTTTAGGAGTTATAGCCATTTTAAGGTTTTGAAAATTTTTTTTTCTGGTGCAAAATATGACCCCCGCAGACGCCTAGTTTAGGAGTTATAGCCATTTTAAGGTTTTGAAATTTTTTTTTTCTGGTGCAAAATATGACCCCCGCAGACGCCTGGTTTAGGAGTTATAGCCATTTTAAGGTTTTGAAATTTTTTTTTCTGCTGCAAAATTTGACCCCCGCAGACGCCTAGTTTAGGAGTTATAGCCATTTTAAGGTTTTGAAATTTTTTTTTTCTGGTGCAAAATATGACCCCCGCAGACGCCTAGTTTAGGAGTTATAGCCATTTTAAGGTTTTGAAAATTTTTTTTCTGGTGCAAAATATGACCCCCGCAGACGCCTAGTTTAGGAGTTATAGCCATTTTAAGGTTTTGAAATTTTTTTTTTCTGGTGCAAAATATGACCCCCGCAGACGCCTAGTTTAGGAGTTATAGCCATTTGAAGGTTATGAAAATTTTTTTTCTGGTGCAAAGTATGACCCCCGCAGACGCCTAGTTTAGGAGTTATAGCCATTTTAAGGTTTTGAAATTTTTTTTTCAGGTGCAAAATATGACCCCCGCAGACGCCTAGTTTAGGAGTTATAGCCATTTTAAGGTTTTGAAATTTTTTTTTTCTGGTGCAAAATATGACCCCCGCAGACGCCTAGTTTAGGAGTTATAGCCATTTTGAGGTTTTGAAATTTTTTTTTCTGGTGCAAAATATGACCCCCGCAGACGCCTAGTTTAGGAGTTATAGCCATTTGAAGGTTATGAAAATTTTTTTTCTGGTGCAAAGTATGACCCCCGCAGACGCCTAGTTTAGGAGTTATAGCCATTTTAAGGTTTTGAAATTTTTTTTTCAGGTGCAAAATATGACCCCCGCAGACGCCTAGTTTAGGAGTTATAGCCATTTTAAGGTTTTGAAATTTTTTTTTTCTGGTGCAAAATATGACCCCCGCAGACGCCTAGTTTAGGAGTTATAGCCATTTTGAGGTTTTGAAATTTTTTTTTCTGGTGCAAAATATGACCCCCGCAGACGCCTAGTTAAGGAGTTATAGCCATTTTAAGGTTTTGAAAATTTTTTTTCTGGTGCAAAATATGACCCCCGCAGACGCCTAGTTTAGGAGTTATAGCCATTTTAAGGTTTTGAAATTCTTTTTTCTGCTGCAAAATATGACCCCCGCAGACGCCTAGTTTAGGAGTTATAGCCATTTTAAGGTTTTGAAATTTTTTTTTTCTGGTGCAAAATATGACCCCCGCAGACGCCTAGTTTAGGAGTTATAGCCATTTTAAGGTTTTGAAATTTTTTTTTCTGGTGCAAAATATGACCCCCGCAGGCGCCTAGTTTAGGAGTTATAGCCATTTTAAGGTTTTGAAATTTTTTTTTCTGGTGCAAAATATGACCCCCGCAGACGCCTAGTTTAGGAGTTATAGCCATTTTAAGGTTTTGAAATTTTTTTTTCTGGTGCAAAATATGACCCCCGCAGACGCCTAGTTTAGGAGTTATAGCCATTTTAAGGTTTTGAAATTTTTTTTTCTGGAGCAAAATATGACCTCCGCAGACGCCTAGTTTAGGAGTTGTAGCCATTTTAAGGTTTTGAAATTTTTTTTTTCCTGTGCAAAATATGACCCCCGCAGATGCCTAGTTTAGGAGTTATAGCCATTTTAAGATTTTGAAATTTTTTTTTCTGGTGCAAAATATGACCCCCGCAGACGCCTCGTTTAGGAGTTATAGCCATTTTAAGGTTTTGAAATTTTTTTTTCTGGTGCAAAATATGACCCCCGCAGACGCCTAGTTTAGGAGTTATAGCCATTTTATGGTTTTGAAATTTTTTTTTCTGGTGCAAAATATGACCCCGCAGACGCCTGGTTTAGGATTTATAACCATTTTAAGGTTTTGAAATTTTTTTTTTCTGGTGCAAAATATGACCCCCGCAGACGCCTAGTTTAGGAGTTATAGCCATTTTAAGGTTTTGAAATTTTTTTTTCTGGTGCAAAATATGACCCCCGCAGACGCCTAGTTTGGAGTTATAGCCATTTTAAGGTTTTGAAATCTTTTTTTCTGGTGCAAAATGTGACGCCCGCAGACGCCTGGTTTAGGAGTTATAGCCATTTTAAGGTTTTGAAATTTTTTTTTTCTGCTGCAAAATATGACCCCCGCAGACGCCTAGTTTAGGAGTTATAGCCATTTTAAGGTTTTGAAATTTTTTTTTTCTGGTGCAAAATATGACCCCCGCAGACGCCTAGTTTAGGAGTTATAGCCATTTTAAGGTTTTGAAATTTTTTTTTCTGGTGCAAAATATGACCCCCGCAGACGCCTAGTTTGGAGTTATAGCCATTTTAAGGTTTTGAAATCTTTTTTTCTGGTGCAAAATGTGACCCCCGCAGACGCCTAGTTTAGGAGTTATAGCCATTTTAAGGTTTTGAAATTTTTTTTTCTTGTGCAAAATATGACCCCCGCAGACGCCTAGTTTAGGAGTTATAGCCATTTTAAGGTTTTGAAATTTTTTTTTCTTGTGCAAAATATGACCCCCGCAGACGCCTAGTTTAGGAGTTATAGCCGTTTTAAGGTTTTGAAATTTTTTTTTCTTGTGCAAAATTTGACCCCCGCAGACGCCTAGTTTAGGAGTTATAGCCATTTTAAGGTTTTGAAATTTTTTTTTATGCTGCAAAATATGACCCCCGCAGACGCCTAGTTTGGAGTTATAGCCATTTTAAGGTTTTGAAATTTTTTTTTCTGGTGCAAAATATGACTCCCGCAGGCGCCTAGTTTAGGAGTTATAGCCATTTTAAGGTTTTGAAATTCTTTTTTCTGCTGCAAAATATGACCCCCGCAGGCGCCTAGTTTAGGAGTTATAGCCATTTTAAGGTTTTGAAATTTTTTTTTTCTGGTGCAAAATATGACCCCCGCAGACGCCTAGTTTAGGAGTTATAGCCATTTTAAGGTTTTGAAATTTTTTTTTCTGCTGCAAAATATGACCCCCGCAGACGCCTAGTTTAGGAGTTATAGCCATTTTAAGGTTCTGAAATTTTTTTTTCTGGTGCAAAATATGAAACCCGCAGAAGCCTAGTTTAGGAGTTATAGCCATTTTAAGGTTTTGAAATTTTTTTTTCTGGTGCAAAATATGACCCCCGCAGACGCCTAGTTTAGGAGTTATAGCCATTTTAAGGTTTTGAAATTTTTTTTTCTGCTGCAAAATATGACCCCCGCAGACGCCTAGTTTAGGAGTTATAGCCATTTTAAGGTTTTAAAATTTTTTTTTTCTGGTGCAAAATATGACCCCCGCAGACGCCTAGTTTAGGAGTTAAAGCCATTTTAAGGTTTTGAAATTTTTTTTTCTGGTGCAAAATATGACCCCCGCAGGCGCCTAGTTTAGGAGTTATAGCCATTTTAAGGTTTTGAAATTTTTTTTTCTGGTGCAAAATATGACCCCCGCAGACGCCTAGTTTAGGAGTTATAGCCATTTTAAGGTTTTGAAATTTGTTTTTTCTGGTGCAAAATATGACCCCCGCAGACGCCTAGTTTAGGAGTTATAGCCATTTTAAGGTTTTGAAATTTTTTTTTCTGGTGCAAAATATGACCCCCGCAGACGCCTAGTTTAGGAGTTATAGCCATTTTAAGGTTTTGAAATTTTTTTTTCTGGTGCAAAAATATGACCCCCGCAGACGCCTAGTTTAGGAGTTATAGCCATTTTAAGGTTTTGAAATTTTTTTTTTCTGGTGCAAAATATGACCCCCGCAGACGCCTAGTTTAGGAGTTATAGCCATTTTAAGGTTTTGAAATTTTTTTTTCTGGTGCAAAATATGACCCCCGCAGGCGCCTAGTTTAGGAGTTATAGCCATTTTAAGGTTTTGAAATTTTTTTTTCTGGTGAAAAATATGACCCCCGCAGACGCCTAGTTTAGGAGTTATAGCCATTTTAAGGTTTTGAAATTTTTTTTGCTGGTGCAAAATATGACCCCCGCAGACGCCTAGTTTAGGAGTTATAGCCATTTTAAAGTTTTGCAATTTTTTTTTTCTGGTGCAAAATATGACCCCCGCAGACGCCTAGTTTAGGAGTTATAGCCATTTTAAGGTTTTGAAATTTTTTTTTCTGGTGCAAAATATGACCCCCGCAGGCGCCTAGTTTAGGAGTTATAGCCATTTTAAGGTTTTGAAATTTTTTTTTCTGGTGCAAAATATGACCCCCGCAGACGCCTAGTTTAGGAGTTATAGCCATTTTAAGGTTTTGAAATTTTTTTTGCTGGTGCAAAATATGACCCCCGCAGACGCCTAGTTTAGGAGTTATAGCCATTTTAAGGTTTTGCAATTTTTTTTTTCTGGTGCAAAATATGACCCCCGCGAGTTATAGCCATTTTAAGGTTTTGAAATTTTTTTTTTCTGCTGCAAAATATGACCCCCTGGTGCAAAATATGACTCCCGCAGGCGCCTAGTTTAGGAGTTATAGCCATTTTAAGGTTTTGAAATTTTTTTTTTCTGGTGCAAAATATGACCCCCGCAGATGCCTAGTTTAGGAGTTATAGCCATTTTAAGGTTTGGAAATTTTTTTTTCTGGTGCAAAATATGACCCCCGCAGACGCCTAGTTTAGGAGTTATAGCCATTTTAAGGTTTTGAAAATTTTTTTTCTGGTGCAAAATATGACCCCCGCAGACGCCTAGTTTAGGAGTTATAGCCATTTTAAGGTTTTGAAATTTTTTTTTTTCTGGTGCAAAATATGACCCACGCAGTCGCCTAGTTTAGGAGTTATAGCCATTTTAAGGTTTAGAAATTTTCTTTTTCTGGTGCAAAATATGACCCCCGCAGACGCCTAGTTTAGGAGTTATAGCCATTTTAAGGTTTTGAAATCTTTTTTTCTGGTGCAAAATATGACCCCCGCGGACGCCTAGTTTAGGAGTTATAGCCATTTTAAGGTTTTGAAATTTTTTTTTTCTGGTGCAAAATATGACCCCCGCACACGCCTAGTTTAGGAGTTATAGCCATTTTAAGGTTTTGAAATTTTCTTTTTCTGGTGCAAAATATGACCCCCGCAGACGCCTAGTTTAGGAGTTATAGCCATTTTAAGGTTTTGAAATCTTTTTTTCTGGTGCAAAATATGACCCCCGCGGACGCCTAGTTTAGGAGTTATAGCCATTTTAAGGTTTTGAAATTTTTTTTTTCTGGTGCAAAATATGATCCCCGCACACGCCTAGTTTAGGAGTTATAGCCATTTTAAGGTTTTGAAATTTTTTTTTCTGGTGCAAAATATGACCCCCGCAGACGCCTAGTTTAGGAGTTATAGCCATTTTAAGGTTTTGAAATTTTTTTTTTCTGGTGCAAAATATGACCCCCGCAGACGCCTAGTTTAGGAGTTATAGCCATTTTAAGGTTTTGCAATTTTTTATTTCTGGTGCAAAATATGACCCCCGCACACGCCTAGTTTAGGAGTTATAGCCATTTTAAAGTTTGAAATTTTTTTTTCTGGTGCAAAATATGACCCCCGCAGATGCCTAGTTTAGGAGTTATAGCCATTTTAAGGTTTTGCAATTTTTTTTTTCTGGTGCAAAATATGACCCCCGCAGACGCCTAGTTTAGGAGTTATAGCCATTTCAAGGTTTTGAAATTTTTTTTTCTGGTGCAAAATATGACCCCCGCAGGCGCCTAGTTTAGGAGTTATAGCCATTTTAAGGTTTTGAAATTTTTTTTTCTGGTGCAAAATATTTCCCCCGCAGACGCCTAGTTTAGGAGTTATAGCCATTTTAAGGTTTTGAAATTTTTTTTTCTGGTGCAAAATATGACCCCCGCAGACGGCTAGTTTAGGAGTTATAGCCATTTTAAGGTTTTGAAATTTTTTTTTCTGGTGCAAAATATGACCCCCGCAGACGCCTAGTTTAGGAGTTATAGCCATTTTAAGGTTTTGAAATATTTTTTTCTGGTGCAAAATATGACCCCCGCAGACGCCTAGTTTAGGAGTTATAGCCATTTTAAGGTTCTGAAAATTTTTTTTCTGGTGCAAAATATGAACCGCGCAGACGCCTAGTTTAGGAGTTATAGCCATTTTAAGGTTTTGAAATTTTTTTTTCTGGTGCAAAATATGATCCCCGCAGACGCCTAGTTTAGGAGTTATAGCCATTTTAAGGTTTTGAAATTTTTTTTTTCTGGTGCAAAATATGACCCCCGCAGATGCCTAGTTTAGGAGTTATAGCCATTGTAAGGTTTTGAAATGTTTTTTTTCTGGTGCAAAATATGACCCCCGCAGACGCCTAGTTTAGGAGTTATAGCCATTTTAAGGTTTTGAAAATTTTTTTTCTGGTGCAAAATATAACCCCCGCAGACGCCTAGTTTAGGAGTTATAGCCATTTTAAGGTTTTGAAATTTTTTTTTCTGGTGCAAAATATGACCCCCGCAGACGCCTAGTTTAGGAGTTATAGCCATTTTAAGGTTTTGAAATTTTTTTTTCTGGTGCAAAATATGACCCCGCAGACGCCTGGTTTAGGAGTTATAGCCATTTTAAGGTTTTGAAATTTTTTTTTTCTGCTGCAAAATATGACCCCCGCAGACGCCTAGTTTAGGAGTTATAGCCATTTTAAGGTTTTGAAATTTTTTTTTCTGGTGCAAAATATGACCCCCGCAGACGCCTAGTTTAGGAGTTATAGCCATTTTAAGGTTTTGCAATTTTTTTTTTCTGGGGCAAAATATGACCCCCGCAGACGCCTAGTTTAGGAGTTATAGCCATTTTAAGGTTTTGAAATTTTTTTTTCTGGTGCAAAATATGACCCCCGCAGACGCCTAGTTTAGGAGTTATAGCCATTTTAAGGTTTTGAAAATTTTTTTTCTGGTGCAAAATATGACCCCCGCAGACGCCTAGTTTAGGAGTTATAGCCATTTTAAGGTTTTGAAATTTTTTTTTTTCTGGTGCAAAATATGACCCACGCAGTCGCCTAGTTTAGGAGTTATAGCCATTTTAAGGTTTTGAAATTTTCTTTTTCTGGTGCAAAATATGACCCCCGCAGACGCCTAGTTTAGGAGTTATAGCCATTTTAAGGTTTTGAAATCTTTTTTTCTGGTGCAAAATATGACCCCCGCGGACGCCTAGTTTAGGAGTTATAGCCATTTTAAGGTTTTGAAATTTTTTTTTTCTGGTGCAAAATATGACCCCCGCACACGCCTAGTTTAGGAGTTATAGCCATTTTAAGGTTTTGAAATTTTCTTTTTCTGGTGCAAAATATGACCCCCGCAGACGCCTAGTTTAGGAGTTATAGCCATTTTAAGGTTTTGAAATCTTTTTTTCTGGTGCAAAATATGACCCCCGCGGACGCCTAGTTTAGGAGTTATAGCCATTTTAAGGTTTTGAAATTTTTTTTTTCTGGTGCAAAATATGATCCCCGCACACGCCTAGTTTAGGAGTTATAGCCATTTTAAGGTTTTGAAATTTTTTTTTCTGGTGCAAAATATGACCCCCGCAGACGCCTAGTTTAGGAGTTATAGCCATTTTAAGGTTTTGAAATTTTTTTTTTCTGGTGCAAAATATGACCCCCGCAGACGCCTAGTTTAGGAGTTATAGCCATTTTAAGGTTTTGCAATTTTTTATTTCTGGTGCAAAATATGACCCCCGCACACGCCTAGTTTAGGAGTTATAGCCATTTTAAAGTTTGAAATTTTTTTTTCTGGTGCAAAATATGACCCCCGCAGATGCCTAGTTTAGGAGTTATAGCCATTTTAAGGTTTTGCAATTTTTTTTTTCTGGTGCAAAATATGACCCCCGCAGACGCCTAGTTTAGGAGTTATAGCCATTTCAAGGTTTTGAAATTTTTTTTTCTGGTGCAAAATATGACCCCCGCAGGCGCCTAGTTTAGGAGTTATAGCCATTTTAAGGTTTTGAAATTTTTTTTTCTGGTGCAAAATATTTCCCCCGCAGACGCCTAGTTTAGGAGTTATAGCCATTTTAAGGTTTTGAAATTTTTTTTTCTGGTGCAAAATATGACCCCCGCAGACGGCTAGTTTAGGAGTTATAGCCATTTTAAGGTTTTGAAATTTTTTTTTCTGGTGCAAAATATGACCCCCGCAGACGCCTAGTTTAGGAGTTATAGCCATTTTAAGGTTTTGAAATATTTTTTTCTGGTGCAAAATATGACCCCCGCAGACGCCTAGTTTAGGAGTTATAGCCATTTTAAGGTTCTGAAAATTTTTTTTCTGGTGCAAAATATGAACCGCGCAGACGCCTAGTTTAGGAGTTATAGCCATTTTAAGGTTTTGAAATTTTTTTTTCTGGTGCAAAATATGATCCCCGCAGACGCCTAGTTTAGGAGTTATAGCCATTTTAAGGTTTTGAAATTTTTTTTTTCTGGTGCAAAATATGACCCCCGCAGATGCCTAGTTTAGGAGTTATAGCCATTGTAAGGTTTTGAAATGTTTTTTTTCTGGTGCAAAATATGACCCCCGCAGACGCCTAGTTTAGGAGTTATAGCCATTTTAAGGTTTTGAAAATTTTTTTTCTGGTGCAAAATATAACCCCCGCAGACGCCTAGTTTAGGAGTTATAGCCATTTTAAGGTTTTGAAATTTTTTTTTCTGGTGCAAAATATGACCCCCGCAGACGCCTAGTTTAGGAGTTATAGCCATTTTAAGGTTTTGAAATTTTTTTTTCTGGTGCAAAATATGACCCCGCAGACGCCTGGTTTAGGAGTTATAGCCATTTTAAGGTTTTGAAATTTTTTTTTTCTGCTGCAAAATATGACCCCCGCAGACGCCTAGTTTAGGAGTTATAGCCATTTTAAGGTTTTGAAATTTTTTTTTCTGGTGCAAAATATGACCCCCGCAGACGCCTAGTTTAGGAGTTATAGCCATTTTAAGGTTTTGCAATTTTTTTTTTCTGGGGCAAAATATGACCCCCGCAGACGCCTAGTTTAGGAGTTATAGCCATTTTAAGGTTTTGAAATTTTTTTTTCTGGTGCAAAATATGACCCCCGCAGACGCCTAGTTTAGGAGTTATAGCCATTTTAAGGTTTTGAAAATTTTTTTTCTGGTGCAAAATATAACCCCCGCAGACGCCTAGTTTAGGAGTTATAGCCATTTTAAGGTTTTGAAATTAATTTTTCTGGTGCAAAATATGACCCCGCAGACGCCTGGTTTAGGAGTTATAGCCATTTTAAGGTTTTGAAATTTTTTTTTCTGCTGCAAAATATGACCCCCGCAGACGCCTGGTTTCGGAGTTATAGCCATTTTAAGGTTTTGAAATTTTTTTTTTCTGCTGCAAAATATGACTCCCGCAGACGCCTAGTTGAGGAGTTATAGCCATTTTAAGGTTTTGAAATTTTTTTTTTCTGGTGCAAAATATGACCCCCGCAGACGCCTAGTTTAGGAGTTATAGCCATTTTAAGGTGTTGAAATTTTTTTTTCTTGTGCAAAATATGACCCCCGCAGACGCCTAGTTTAGGAGTTATAGCCATTTTAAGGTTTTGAAATTTTTTTTTCTGGTGCAAAATATGACCCCCGCAGACGCCTAGTTTAGGATTTATAGCCATTTTAAGGTTTTGAAATTTTTTTTTTCTGCTGCAAAATATGACCCTCGCAGACGCCTAGTTTAGGAGTTATAGCCATTTTAAGGTGTTGAAATTTTTTTTTCTGGTGCAAAATATGACCCCGCAGACGCCTGGTTTAGGAGTTATAGCCATTTTAAGGTTTTGAAATTTTTTTTTCTGCTGCAAAATATGACCCCCGCAGACGCCTGGTTTCGGAGTTATAGCCATTTTAAGGTTTTGAAATTTTTTTTTTCTGCTGCAAAATATGACTCCCGCAGACGCCTAGTTTAGGAGTTATAGCCATTTTAAGGTTTTGAAATTTTTTTTTTCTGGTGCAAAATATGACCCCCGCAGACGCCTAGTTTAGGAGTTATAGCCATTTTAAGGTGTTGAAATTTTTTTTTCTTGTGCAAAATATGACCCCCGCAGACGCCTAGTTTAGGAGTTATAGCCATTTTAAGGTTTTGAAATTTTTTTTTCTGGTGCAAAATATGACCCCCGCAGACGCCTAGTTTAGGATTTATAGCCATTTTAAGGTTTTGAAATTTTTTTTTCTGGTGCAAAATATGACCCCGCAGACGCCTGGTTTAGGAGTTATAGCCATTTTAAGGTTGTGAAATTTTTTTTTCTGGTGCAAAATATGACCCCCGCAGACGCCTAGTTTAGGAGTTATAGCCATTTTAAGGTTTTGAAAATTTTTTTTCTGGTGCAAAATATGACCCCCGCAGACGCCTGGTTTAGGAGTTATAGCCATTTTAAGGTTTTGAAATTGTTTTTTTCTGGTGCAAAATATGACCCCCGCAGACGCCTAGTTTAGGAGTTATAGCCATTTTAAGGTTTTGAAATTTTTTTTTCTGGTGCAAAATATGACCCCGCAGACTCCTGGTTTAGGAGTTATAGCCATTTTAAGGTTTTGAAATTTTTTTTTCTGGTGCAAAATATGACCCCCGCAGACGCCTGGTTTAGGAGTTATAGCCATTTTAAGGTTTTGAAATTGTTTTTTTCTGGTGCAAAATATGACCCCCGCAGACGCCTAGTTTAGGAGTTATAGCCATTTTAAGGTTTTGAAATTGTTTTTTTCTGGTGCAAAATATGACCCCCGCAGACGCCTAGTTTAGGAGTTATAACCATTTTAAGGTGTTGAAAGTTTTTTTTCTTTTGCAAAATGTGAACCCCGCAGACGCCTAGTTTAGGAGTTATAGCCTTTGTAAGGTTTTGAAATTTTTTTTTTCTGCTGCAAAATATGACCCCCGCAGACGCCTAGTTTAGGAGGTATAGCCATTTTAAGGTTTTGAAATTTTTTTTTCTGGTGCAAAATATGACCCCGCAGACGCCTGGTTTAGGAGTTATAGCCATTTTAAGGTTTTGAAATTTTTTTTTCTGGTGCAAAATATGACCCCCGCAGACGCCTGGTTTAGGAGTTATAGCCATTTTAAGGTTTTGAAATTTTTTTTTTCTGCTGCAAAATATGACCCTCGCAGACGCCTAGTTTAGGAGTTATAGCCATTTTAAGGTTTTGAAATTTTTTTTTCTGCTGCAAAATATGACCCCCGCAGACGCCTAGTTTAGGAGTTATAGCCATTTTAAGGTGTTGAAATTTTTTTTTCTTGTGCAAAATATGACCCCCGCAGACGCCTAGTTTAGGAGTTATAGCCATTTTAAGGTTTTGAAATTTTTTTTTTCTGGTGCAAAATATGACCCCCGCAGACGCCTAGTTTAGGAGTTATAGCCATTTTAAGGTTTTGAAATTTTTTTTCTAGTGCAAAATATGACCCCCGCAGACGCCTAGTTTAGGAGTTATAGCCATTTTAAGGTTTTGAAATTTTTTTTTTCTGGTGCAAAATATGACCCCCGCAGACGCCTGGTTTAGGAGTTATAGCCATTTTAAGGTTTTGAAATTTTTTTTTTCTGCTGCAAAATATGACCCTCGCAGACGCCTAGTTTAGGAGTTATAGCCATTTTAAGGTTTTGAAATTTTTTTTTCTGCTGCAAAATATGACCCCCGCAGACGCCTAGTTTAGGAGTTATAGCCATTTTAAGGTGTTGAAATTTTTTTTTCTTGTGCAAAATATGACCCCCGCAGACGCCTAGTTTAGGAGTTATAGCCATTTTAAGGTGTTGAAAGTTTTTTTTCTTGTGCAAAATGTGAACCCCGCAGACGCCTAGTTTAGGAGTTATAGCCATTTTAAGGTTTTGAAATTTTTTTTTTCTGCTGCAAAATATGACCCCCGTAGACGCCTAGTTTAGGAGTTATAGCCATTTTAAGGTGTTGAAATTTTTTTTTCTTGTGCAAAATGTGAACCCCGCAGACGCCTAGTTTAGGAGTTATAGCCATTTTAAGGTTTTGAAATTGTTTTTTTCTGGTGCAAAATATGACCCCCGCAGACGCCTAGTTTAGGAGTTATAGCCATTTTAAGGTGTTGAAATTTTTTTTTCTTGTGCAAAATGTGAACCCCGCAGACGCCTAGTTTAGGAGTTATAGCCTTTGTAAGGTTTTGAAATTTTTTTTTTCTGGTGCAAAATATGACCCCGCAGACGCCTGGTTTAGGAGTTATAGCCATTTTAAGGTTTTGAAATTTTTTTTTCTAGTGCAAAATATGACCCCCGCAGACGCCTGGTTTAGGAGTTATAGCCATTTTAAGGTTTTGAAATTTTTTTTTCTGCTGGAAAATATGACCCCCGCAGACGCCTAGTTTAGGAGTTATAGCCATTTTAAGGTTTTGAAATTTTTTTTTTCTGGTGCGTAATGTGACTCCCGCTGATGCCTAGTTTAGGAGATAAAGCCATTTTAAGGTTTGTAAATTGCTTATTCTGGTGCAAAATATGACCCCCGCAGACGCCTAGTTTAGGAGTTATAGCCATTTTAGGGTTTTGAAATTTTTTTTTTCTGGTGCAAAATATGATCACCGCAGACGCCTTGTTTAGGAGTTATAGCCATTTTAAGGTTTTGAAATTTTTTTTTTCTGGTGCGTAATGTGACTCCCGCTGATGCCTAGTTTAGGAGATAAAGCCATTTTAAGGTTTGTAAATTGCTTATTCTGGTGCAAAATATGACCCCCGCAGACGCCTAGTTTAGGAGTTATAGCCATTTTAGGGTTTTGAAATTTTTTTTTTCTGGTGCAAAATATGATCACCGCAGACGCCTAGTTTAGGAGTTATAGCCATTTTAAGGTTTTGAAATTTTTTTTTTCTGGTGCGTAATGTGACTCCCGCTGATGCCTAGTTTAGGAGATAAAGCCATTTTAAGGTTTGTAAATTGCTTATTCTGGTGCAAAATATGACCCCCGCAGACGCCTAGTTTAGGAGTTATAGCCATTTTAGGGTTTTGAAATTTTTTTTTTCTGGTGCAAAATATGACCCCCGCAGACGCCTGGTTTAGGAGTTATAGCCATTTTAAGGTGTTGAAATTTTTTTTTCTTGTGAAAAATATGACCCCCGCAGACGCCTAGTTTAGGAGTTATAGCCATTTTAAGGTTTTCAAATTGTTTTTTTCTGGTGCAAAATATGACCCCCGCAGACGCCTAGTTTAGGAGTTATAGCCATTGTAAGGTTTTGAAAATTTTTTTTTTTCTGGTGCAAAATATGACCCCTAGATGCCTAGTTTAGGAGTCAGAGCCATTTTAATATTTTGAAATTTTATTTGAATAGTATGGTGGCGTTTCAAACATCTTTTATTTGTAAACAAAACACCACAGGTCGCAACACTCTGCTGACCAAATGGGTGTTTGGAACTACAGCAACCTTTTTGGAAGACCGTTCTTAAGGCCCATATCATACACTGCACTTTCCTCAATCAATGTCTTAGAACCAGGTAGTAAACGCCTATTGTAGCGAGCTGAATACTATTTAGCTTAGAATTCCTTTGCGTTTCTCCAAGGATACATTAACTCAATAAGCTACATAAATTGCAGCTCCTCCTTCACAATCTACTGCGATTTTTGACATTCCAATTTTTTATATACGAGTAAGAGTACAAGTTTCTTTCTCTTCAATAAAAAGAAAAAGGAAACAGCAATTTCTTTGGATTCCCTTTTATATCCAATTGTTATTCGCTCCACAGTAGCACCCGGTACGACCGACATTGCGCCTCCTGGGTGTGAATAAATCACGCTGCCGTTTATCTAATTGACAGGATTGAATCACAACTGTCATGTTGGTATGAATATTCAATTCATAAACGTCAATCGACATGCCTGCGAGCAGTTTGGCAAAACGCGACTTGCCTCGTTTGCTTGTTTCCCCGTTTCCTCGTTTACTCGTTTACTCGCTTTGACAACAAATCGTTTTGTATCCCCCGTTTGTCATCATAATTTCACCGGCTCGAGCTGAAGTCGTTTCCTTCTGGTGGGACGAAGAACAGGATTATGATTCAGAAGCAACCTTGTGGGAGTTTTTGTTTCGGCAGTAGCCATGTAGAGAATTCCTGTGGTGCTGTTTTGCACGATTTTCTTTTATTGCTCCATATACGGTAATCTCTGCAACCACACTACCTCAGTTGGAATGACGTTGTGCGCTCCTGGCTGGAGAACAAGGTTCGTGTTGTACTGAAAACAAAAATCTCAATATGCAAATGGATTATGGGTGTCTTTATTTGTATGTGTGGGTGTGCTTTAATGGCATAGGTATCCTGCCTGATAGGTCTACCAACAGTTGCAGACGTACACAGAGATTTTCCCGTCAAGACCATGTGATGAATGATTGAAAGGGAAATTTTTCGCTCTCAGCTTGGTAAATTGCGACTCCTTGTGCTCACTGGACTTGAAAAGGCACTTTCCATGGATCCTCCTCTGACATACGTTTAAGGACAGAAGCGATTTCTTCTGTCCCTGTCAACGCTAGCTCATGTCAAAATCTCTACAAAAGTGCGTAGCCCTCTGTCAAAGTGACACAACAACATGCTTTACATAATACCCCACCAGATCTACCCCGGTGGTCACTAGATACGAATATAATACTGAGACCAACTCAGGCAAACTGTATCCGTAAGCTGACTTGTTCGATTTATCTTTTTATCTACGCTGCGCCAATTGTGGTGAAAACCTTGGATTAGAATTAATTTACGAGACGCAGATACTCGTACACTGTCGTATTGGCAATTTGTTTTGCAAACACCATTAGTTAGGTAGTTTCGTGACGGCAGACATGAATTAAGCACGCCGGGCGGTGTGACCTGCGCTGGGGTGGCTTGTACAATAGTTGGCGGTTGATGTGATTATGAGGGATTGCGGTACAACTTTGTCTATAACTTGTCATTTTATATAATATAACGGTACGCAAATCTTTATGGACTTGTCATATAAATTATTGGTAACGCCTTTGTTGGTTTAATTGATTGTCAATTTTGTTCTTGCGATTAATTGCAGACAGTTAATACTCGTAGTTAACATTATCTGCATTGAATTATGGTCGCCAATAAATAAAAGCGGTTCTAAATTAAGTCGTATAAATCGATCACGTGCCACTTCATTGAGATAGAAATCTTGAATTGAAGGAAAACACTGCGACTTGTATCTAGATAGAGTACTTTAGGCATAGTATGAGTTTGGCCTAGCCCTAAATAGATTAAGTGCTTTTAAAATAGTCAGCGGATGTGTAAATCTGTTCTCAGTATGGAAAAGCTTCAGTTGCTGCGGTAATTGGAAAACCTACTAAAGGAATGGGTAGGTAGGCAGATAGATAAGGGTGGCTGTTGGAAACACCAACCCACTTAGGCCTATTGGAACACTGTGATGCTATCCTCTTACTAATGGAACCAGTTTGAGCTTTAGATGAAGCGTAGAAGACGTCTGTATTCTTTAGATCGCTTAGGGTATTGTAGAAGAAAGCTGCTAAGTGAAGTTTTCTTCTTTGGGAGAGACCTGGACATGTACAGAGTGGGTAAAGGATTGTCTCCTCTTCCTCCTCGTCCATGCAGCTTCTACAGAAATCGTTTGTAAAAGCGCCAAGCCTTCTTGCATGCTTGCCTATGAGGGACTGTGCAGCACTGACACCTATGATGGCGCTGAGATGTTTCTTATTTAGAAGGATCAGACTCCTAGTTTGGCCAGATCTGTTTAGTCGCTGGAGATGTTGATCCAACAGTCCACCTAACGTTTGTTCTTTTATTGGCATCTAGCTTTAATATTAACTTACACGTAGCGATTGGTATACCTATGCTACCCTTCTGCGGTAGAATAGGTAGAGTGGTTCCTTCCAATTTTAGCGAGTTCGTCGGCCCTTCAATTCTCTGGAATGTCTCTGTGGTCCGACACCTAGCAAAGGTGAAGGTTGAACAGATGATCGGCATTCAAGGGCGGTTTTATAATTTAATAAGAGTGAGTCCAGGGACTTTACAGCGGCCTGACTATCCGAGAAGATGTCTATAACCTTTGCAGATATCACGTTTTTCGTCAGCCAGGACAGAGCTTCTTTAACCGCCAAAATTTCCGCCTGGAACAACCTACAGTGGTCTGGAAGATGGAAAGAGAGGCTTAGATTTAGCTTGTCTGGGAAAACACCGCCACCAACCCCACTATCGGTTTTAGATCCATCTGTGTAGAAGTGGATTGACTTGTCCTCCATGAAAGCATCTTCCTTTCAGAAGGATCTCGAGAGGAAGCTTACATGGCAGTCTTTGTCAAACCAAAGTTCAGGTATGGTGTAATCGATGTTCTCTGTGAGGATTCCTAATATATTAAGAATATTCGCGTGGCCAAATAAATTATTTTTCCACTGTGTAGTCGCTTTAAGGCGAATAGCTGCAGTCGCAGCTACTTGCTTGCTGAAAATATCGAGGGGTGTCAAGTGAAACAGAATGTCTAATGCCGGAGGCTCCGCTCATGTATAGACATGCTGTTCTGTGGACTCTGCTTAGTTTACTGATGCTGACTGCATTGTCTAGGGCCATCCACCAGACGACAACTCCGTGAGTGAGTGCCGGTCTTATGACTGAGATATATAGCCAGCGATCCGAAGTTGGAGGCTTTTTTGCAAGCCACTGTAGCTTTCTTGACTCTTTCTTGAATGTTAGGTTTCCAGTTTAGTTTCCTGTCAAAAATAAGACCCACATATTTTGCTGTATCGGAAAAGACTAAACTGGTACCGTTTATTGAGGAAGGGTCTATAGTTAGAATTTTATATTTTCTGGAAAAGAGGACAGGATCAGTTTTATGGGGGTTTACTACCTAAGCGATCTGCCCAACGGGTTAATCTGTTAAGACTTAGTTGAAGGAGTTCTTTATTGGTATTAAGATGCTTACCTAAGTCGGCTATAGCAACGTCATCCGCATAGGCAATCACCCTGCTACCACCCGCTTACAGGTATATTAGCAGTTCATTAGCCACTAAGTACCAGAGAATGGGAGAGAGGACACCGCTTGCGGCATACCACTGCTAACACATCTTTTAGCAGAAGCCTCACCCAGTTTGGAGTTGATTATTATGCTGCTTAGCATAAGACTGATCAACTCTCCAAGTTAGTCGTCTATCTGCAGAGTTGTTACAGCAGTAGTGATTGCGGATGTGTTTACGTTGTTAGAGGTACCCTCTATGTCCAGAAAAGCGACCATTGCGTACTCTCTATATTGTAGGGATCGTTCGATGTGGCTAGTCAGTGAATGCAGAGTCGTTTCCGTCGATAGCTTGATTCCCGCTAGGTCTTCGGTCACAATTGTATCACAGGAAATGAAATTGCCGACGACCTTACTAAATAAGGCCCAAACGAGAGATTGAACCTGTGTCAGATCCGCCTACGTCCATAATCAGAGAAGATGTCACCCTCCTGTTTGGCGACAGATTAATTCAAAGGTCAGCGCCTTTTCTACTGTCCCTCAGTAGGAATCTGTGGTCATAAGCTAGGAGTGGGGAATGTGATGAATTTGTTATTCAGTTATCGTCGTTCTTCCCGAGCCAATATTTGTTACGAAGACAAAAATTAATCAAGTAAACCTCATCCGACAGGTGCGGGATGAAAGTACTTTCGGAGATGCCGATTGTCAAACCGCAGGCAAATCGAGTTTCCATGTCGAAGTGGAGGAATCCATAAAAGGAAACCAACTAGACCCGCTTTAAGAAGGAGCTTGGAAAATCCATCAAATCTCACAGGTAGACAGACTCACCTAAAGGGTGACGTCACCAAATATTTTGAACTAACATTTGGTAAATGGTGGAATGCAAATTTGCACTGTCTCCATAAGGAAAACAAAAAACTGTTGAACTGAACACTTAACAAAAATTCCAAAGGATTGCTCAAGGACATAAAACACAAATATCCAAGAACTCTGTGGAATCGTCAGAAGAAATCAGCCAAGCTGGAAATATTTACAGAACCCGTTTACACCTACGCTGAATCTGAATAGGAAGCTCTCGAAGATCTCGTCAAAATTAACCGGACCAAGAACATATCAATGAACATACTGTTTCACTGCTATAACTCCTATTACAGTATGAATACGAAATGAACTCTCCATATAATCAGTCCCGCTAGAATCTAAACCAAAAAATTTAATGTATTCCTAGTAGAATCGTAATCAATGTCCCCAAAACCGGTCTGCGATGTTTCTAATTATAAAGGACGACAACACATTTTTTTTTTTATAATCTGCCAACGCTCAAACGGTTTTTGTACCCTTAAAATGTTCGTACACAGCGCGGGCGAAGGAAATTTAGAGAGGAAGAAAGGGCAGATACCGATGTACATTATTTTTAAATGTTTGTAAGTTATAACGACCAGGAAACACAGAGATCGGCAGGGTATTCCATAAGCGAGTTCTACGGCTTAGGAAAGAATCACGATATTTTAGAGTACGTCTGAAAATGGGCTCGAGGGTATACTGATGTGCATTCATAGCGAGACGGGTGTTACGGTTGAAAGTTTGAATGAGCGGAATGCTACTGACGATTTCAATGGAGCACTGGCGGTGAAAATAGCGATAGACAGTGAGACAGGAGACATTATGTCGGTGCTCGAGGGTATCGAACGACTGTGTAATATTGGCATCATCTATGAGTTTTATCGTACGATTTTGGATCCTATTTAGCAAGTGCAAGGTTGTCTTAGATGCACCTGACCAGATGTGGGCACTGTACTCTGATTATGGGCGGATAAATACCTCATATTGTACAATATATAGAGGCCAGATCAGAGGAGATGATACATTTTTTACATCGCTTGAGGAAACCTAGACATTTCACATCATTTTTGAGGACACCGAATATGCGGTCATTCCAATGTACGTTGCCACTGACACACATCGAAAATGGAAAGTTTATCGGTTTCGACGAAGCAAGTGCCATTCATGTATAATGGCTGGGTACTTAGATTTCGCTTTAATGAAAGCAGTTAGCACTGTGCTTTGGTAGCGTTAAATTCCACTCTGTTGATAGTTCTCCAATTGGCTATGCTGCTAATAACTGAATTTAATGAAATTAACATACGCTGTCGTTTTCGTTCTCCAGCCGAAGAACAGGGACGTGGGTTCGGGATCGAATTATTGAAAATTAAAAAGAGTATCGGAGATAGAACGGAACCCTGGGGCACACCAGCATGTATTTTGTGGACATCAGACTTGAAACTATCTAAGACAACTTGAATTAAACATTCCGAAAGGTAGTTTCTAATCCATTGAAGAAGAGAGTCGTCGATCCCAAATGCACGCATTTTTGATAAAAGAGCCCGATCCCAAACTCTGTCAAATGCCTTAGAAATATCAAGTTCAACTATCTTGCTTTCGCCAGATTGATGTACGCTTTGGTTCCACTTTTCGGTGAGATATGCCATCAAATCACCAGTGGACCAGTTGCTACGAAAACCGTACTGCCGGTCATTGAGAAGTTTTCGTGTTTCGAGATATTTCATGAGCTCACGATTTATCAGCGTTTCCAAGACCTTGGATATAAGTGCAATGGGTGTGTAGGAGGAGAGGGAAGAAGATTCGCCTTTTTTTAGGAATGGGCTGGAGAGATCGGCTCGGAAAGAGTCCTAAAGAGTAGGATTGATGAAAAAGCTTACACAGCGGTTTAGACAGCGAGGAAGAACACCTCTTCAAAAGAAGGGGAGATATACCATCTGGATTTGTGTATGTTAAGATCTTTAAGTACTCTTGCTACTACGTGCGAAAGTGGATTTGTCCCATTGAAGATTCGACGCTTCAAGTGTAGGCGGAGACAAAGCACAATCCAGGAGTGTTTAGCTGGCCGCAAAGTGTGCAGCAAGCAGATTGGCATTATTCAAAGAGCTGACAGCTGGAACGTCATTGTAAATGAGCGTTGGGATGGAGGCTGAGGTAGAATTTCTAATGTCTTTGACGAACTAGCGAATAAATAAAAATTTTTACTACCCTTGGGACATTGCAGTATTTTTTGCCTCAGTTTTTGGCTGTATTGAAATTTCACGCGCTTGAGAAAGACGTTGCAGTCATTCCTGGCTCGTTTAAGCTTTTTTCGGTTTTCCTCTGTCGCATTGGTCTTAAAGGACTTTGAGCCCCCGCCTAATTATCAAGGCTTCGCCCATCAATGACGTTGTCTAATAAAAAGCGGGGGCAGAGCTATTACTGATCTTATCGTAAACATCTTCAGATAACGCCTCTGAAGGTTGCTACGATTTGACCACTACTACTAGGGGGTGGCCGTGGTGTAGTGGTACTAGCAATCGCTTCTCACTCGGAGGGTCAAGTTTCGAATCCTAGCCACGACAAAATTTTCATTTGTGTAATCAGAAAAATCTGCGTGTGAAGGCATAACACTGACATGTAGATTTGACTGTTGTAGGGTTTTCAAGCACAAAACAACCGTTAAAATTCACAACCTGAATCATTCCGAGTGAAGAAAATCTCTCCGTCCTATTCGGACTCCCACCCCTGGAGAGTCAATATCGAAACCAAACACACTTGAGTTTCAAACCACTACATCACAACAATGCTTTTCTTTCTCCTCCTTCTATCTTCCGCCCGCGCCCTGGCAACAGTAAAAGGGTATTATAACCCCTTAGGCGCGCGTAAATTATATATTGGGTCTACAAGTAAGTTTCCAGCGTTTGTCAGAGATGGCGCCAAAAGTGGATCCCGGGCAGAAATGTCAGACCCCATGTGTTTTATTTGTAGGTTTTGTATCTGTCAACAACTTTGCAGCGTTATATTTGAGCAGTTCTATCGGTGTCGTACATTTTATCGAGCAAAATCATGGCAAGTTTCCAGCCAAATAAACGTCATTTGCGGGAAGCGCTGCTTTTATTCTTTAATATGAAGAAAAGTGCGGCAGAGGCCTATCGTTTGCTTTCGGAAACTTATGGGGCGGAATGTATTGGTGAATCGACGTGCCGCGAGTGGTTCAAACGGTTCAAAAGTGGTGATTTTGGATTTGAAGACAAAAATCGCCCCGGAAAGCCGAAAAGTTTTGAAGACGAGGAATTGGCCCCTTTACTGGATGAGGATCCGTGTCAGATTCAAGAAGAACTTGCTGCATCATTGGGCGTCACGCAACAAGCCGTTTCCCTGGGCATAAAAGAACTGGGATTCACTCAAAAGGTTGGTAACTGGGTGCCGTACGAATTGAAGCCAAGAGACGTCGAACGGCGATTTTGCATGTCCGAAATGTTACTGCAGCGGTATAAAAATAAATCATTTTTGCATCGTATTGTCACTGGTGATGAGAAATGGATTTATTATGATAATCCTAAAGGCAGAAAATCGTATACAAAGCAAGGCGAGCCCGACCAATCGACGCCGAAACGAAATATTCACGTGAATAAGGTCATGCTCTGCATATGGTGGGATCAAAAGGGTGTCGTATACTACGAACTGCTTCCGGGTGGTGAAACCATCAAAGGACCATTATATCGAACCCAACTAATTCGTTTGAAGCGGGCATTAAAAGAAAAACGGCCAGAATATAAGACCAGGCATGAGTCCGTCATTTTTTATCACGACAACGCTCGGCCACATGTTGCGGTTTCGGTGAAAAACTGTTTGGAAAATAGTGGATGGGAAATTCTGTCTCACCCGCCTTACAGTCCAGACTTGGTACCATCTGACTACCACTTGTTTCGTTCGATGCAGAACGCTCTTACGGGAATACGCTTCAGCTCAGTAGAGGAAATCAAAAATTGGCTCGATACGTTCTTGGGCTCGAAAGACGAGAAATTTCTTTGGTCCGGAATTCATAAATTGCCAGAAAGATGGGGGAAGGTTGTAGCTTCCGATGGACGATACTTTGAATAAAGCATTGTAACTATGTTTTCATAATAAAACTTCAAATTTTGGAAAAAAAACGCTGGAAACTTACTTGTAGACCCAATATAAAAAAAAAAAAAACAATTTGCCGGCCATAGGTCTTGTTGGCGGCTGGACCACCGGTAGTCCATACCAGGACTTAAATCACGGTACCATGGGAGTCAGATTTCGGTCCGGGCCTGACTTGTTGAGGTAGGCCCCCTTGTGGGAGCGTCATGGTGGCTGTGGTTTAAACCCAAATCGCGGGAACGGGTCTAACCCATTATAGAGTTGCAAATAAGTACTGGGTGCTGTGGCCCTAAGAACACTAAAAACAGTAAGAGGTTTTAGGTCGGCCTCGACTCATACCAAGGGTGGAACTTGTGCCTCCAACACAGTTCCGAATTGGTATCAAATAATTGATGGAGAGCGATGGCAAGGCGTATCCTTGCTCCCTATGGATGTATGGGCATCCCGTAAACATAAGGTCTACATGACAGGTGGTTTACGTTAAAACACAAGGTCTTAAAGGACCGAAAAAAACACTTCTCTAACCCTGACAGCCTCTTTACAGCTCGAGTCGTACCATGCCTTTGCTTTTGATCTGATACTCTTCAGGCATCTTATTCCAAAGAGAATAGTTTCTGTGATCATGTCAGCAGCGGCCTCTACGTCGTTATCGAGGAATCATAACGACCAGTTAAAATTCTTGAAGAAGGTGTTTTGTCCGCTCCAATTGGCTTTCTCGTATTGCCATACGGTTCTTTATGAATCATTTCTCTAATTGTGTGGTCGGTATACGAGAAATTAGCTTATACCATATAACACAGTGGTCCGATGAGCCTAGAGGGGAAAGCACTTCAACAGTGTATTTATCAGGGTGAGAATTTAAAAACAAGTCCAGGGAGTTGGCGGTATGACTATCAACGCCCAGTATTCGTGTGGGCTCATTTACAAGCTGGGTTAAGTTATTTTCCGCAGCGAAGATCTCAACATACCGTCTTTCGGCTGTTGTCTGTCCAGAATGTCGTAGCCACCCAGAATTGTGTACATTGAAATCGTCCCTAATAACGATTTCAGTATGAGGATAAAGGGATAGAATTCTTTGTGTGGAGCCAGACAGCGCGGCAAACTCATTAAAGGTCGAGTTGCTGTCCAGTTTGGGGCTTCTGTAAATAAAGCAGTAGTGGATAATTTGCTTACGGAGATGGAATTTTAACTACATGAAGTTGAATTCCGGATTGGAACAGCGACTACATTGTGTCTTTCAAGCAGAGGCATGCAGACTTCTGAATGACAGTGATTTAAGTAATTTGTGGGGAATGAATGGAGAAGGAAGTGTCTGCGTCTGTATCGACCTGTTCTCTGAGATTAGTTGAATTCTTCACTTTCCAATTCTAAGATCACGTAGTTTTGTCTGAGTACCAGGTATTCGTTGTGGGATCGCAAGAAATTAAATTGCAAATGAGCTTGAGGAGCAATTCACAGTCGTAGACTTCTTATGATCTGAACTGGGTTTAGGATTGACAGTTGCGACATTTGAACTTTCTGCGAGCAGGTGACATGATGCCGTAAGTTGTTGGAAAGTTGGCGGCATTACTCTTGTCATTTCGAAGCTATTTTTGTAAATATCTATGTAAGTACGTTGTGCATAGCCTGATCCCATCTTTTGCGACGCTGGCTGTTGAATGATGAGGGCACCACAGAGCTGTTTCTCTTTACATATCCAACTTATGCTTGCATAAATTTACAGCAACTGGCCTCTTGTGTACGGCATGCTTTCCTTTGAGCGTCCTGCTCCAAGAATTCGGCGATCTCTCCTTTCTAATAATTTTTTTCAGAAACAGTCCCCAAGGAAAATAAATTTCGGTTCTCTAATAGTAAAAAAATCCCGATAAGGGGCTAGTTATTGGCTGTCCTCAATCTTGTGCATTTGTAGTTTTGTGTATAAATGGCAACTTAATTATCTGTAATTGAAAATATGTATGTACGTACACCAAAACAACCTCCAATAATCCAGCAGGAAAATATTTTACACAAAAATGTTGGTTTTCCGGTCGTTTGCCCTGCACCTTCAATATCGGTTCGCTTACGTATCCTCGAAATATTGCTCTGCTTCAGGTCCTTTTGAGCTTGGAATACATTTGCATGATTCTTAATTCGTATTGATGTGCTGGAGGCTTTCATTTTTATTTATTTTCAAAACAAAAAAAAATCATTTTTGAAAAATGCGTGAAATGTTCCTGTTGTGTGGCATGTCCCGTACAGTCCATTGAAGCAGATATATTTTAATCAAATTCCTCGTATTTCATTCAATTATTCGTCGCGGTTATTTATGCATCATACCTTTGAAGTTATTTGTACGAGCTCTGAGAGCATAAGTTATTTACCCTTGATGCCAGATTGAGGATAAATAAACTTGAGTAAGGGCAGTAACTAAGTGGACTGTACCATATATGCAAACAATGCTTTCTTTGATGCTCATGTTTCAAATAAAATTAATATTTTCGGAGGATGGTGTTGCTCTCGTAGTCGTTTACCCTGATGCCACTCATGGAGACCATGACTGTCAAGTACTTGAGAAGGTGACCAATAGTCCTTCTAGAATATGATGTCCTAAACCAGTCGTTTTTTTGACGGGAATAGAAATAAACTTATTAGCGCTGGGCAGAGGTTTGGACAAGAGATTTCGCAATTTTACCACAGCAAAAGCCAGAAGGCTTTGGTGGGTCTTGCAATCGATCATAATGAGTCGACCATAAGGTGGGCCGCGCAAAATGTGGATGAAAAACTACGACATCTACTACGCCGATCGAGAAGGAAGACGACGCTTGTTTGCGTGTAGATGTGCTTTTCGTTTTCAATCGTCAAGGGCGGATTCGGTAATACTAGCGCTTAAACCCCAGAAGTAAATAAGGATGACAGCATAACAGACGAATTCTGTGACGGAACGTATGATCCGTGCCCCATCTATGACACTAAAATTGTAGGCTGGGTATGGAAGACGTCTTTCAGGAGGTCATCGGAAAACGCACTAATTATTAGGCTTAATACAAGCTTAAACTTAAAAACCAGGACTTAAAAACTAAGAAGAAGACATAAGAGGTGGAAACCCAGGAAGATCTAGATTAAGACGACGAGTGCTCAGGTTGAAATCAAAAATTGAGAAGTTTGAGTTATCCTTTGGGACCAGAGGACAGAGGACGTCGTAAATTTCGGGGTACGTGTTGAAGCAAATAGAGTTGTAAAGGAAGATTCAAACTAGAGCAGGCGATGAATGAAGAGAATGTCAGCTCCGTCACTTCGTTTTTCGTGGTTGTCCAAGTTAAGGAGTTTGAGGTAGACTCCATAAGGATGTAAAACAAATGAGTTGTCCGAGGGTAGTTCTCGAAGAGGTAATCGAAGGAAAACCATGTGGAATATTCTCGATACGGGATGTATTCATATGAACTCACTCAGAGGGTGACAACAATTGGTTGGCATTTTTGAGAAAGGACCGGGCGAAAGTAATGTAAAGTGACCTGGTTACGTAGGTGCTGGAAAATTCTTTGGATCATTATTTGATGAAACCAAGTGATGAGTTGGCTTTAAGGATTATCTCATCAGTATGCCAGCGGAAATTTAACTCTCTATCGTACATTATCTCAAGGTCGAGAAGGGACTGAAAGTTGGCCAGAAAATAAAGTCCGGGTGGAGATTAATTGGACTTACAAAACAAAGCCATGGATTGAAATTTAGCGGCAGTAAGCTGAAAGCAGTTTTTTAGACACCAAGTGGAAAACCTATCGAGGTCTTCATGAAGGAGAATAGAGTTTTGGGGTGAAGAAATAGTTTCGGAGATTATGGTGTCGTATGCATACATGGATCCTTTATACAAGGTCTTCCAATAGGGACTTCTGAACTTTGATAGTTGATAGCGGGCATATTTTTGAAGCTACTTCTGTCAAATTGGCTGTCATTTATTCAGTATATTTTGCCAAGTCATCATGATGGATATAGCGTTCAAAAACACGTCCAAATGATAAAATTGTTTTGTCAAAATGGTTGTTCTGTTCGGGCAACGTTCCGCGCGCTTTGCCCATTTTATGGTCGCCATAGTCTTCCTACCGAGAGGACTATTCTCAGTGTGGTGGATAAATTTGAGTCCACTGGTTCAGTAAACGATAGACCAACACCCGTTCGTCGACGAAATGCAAGATCTGCCGAAAATATCGCCGCTGTCCGTGAGAGTGTGCCTGAGATTCCGAGGCAGTCGATTTCGCGCCTCTAACAAAAACTCGGCCTTTCGCAGACCACAACTTAGCGAATTTTGTATCGCGGGCCTGCACCTGTACAAAATTCAACTGACCCAGGAGCTGAAGGTAAGCGACCATGGATAACGACGTGTGTAGGCTAATGGGCTCTGGAGCAGTTGGAAACTCACACTACTTTTCATCGAAAAATCATTTTCAGCGGTGAGACCCATCTCTGGATGAATGGGTACGTGAACAAACAAAATTGTCGAATTTGGGACGATACTAATCCACGTGAGATCCAAGAGCATCCAGTGTATCCCGAAAAAGTCACTGTATGGTGTGGATTTTGGGCTGGCGGCGTCATTGGTCCATATTTCTTTGAGAACGACGTTGGCCAGGCAATCACCGTCAACGGAGAGGTCAATGATTACCAACTTCTTTTGGCCTGAATTGGATGATATGGACACCAACGACATGTGGTTTCAACAGGACGGCGTTAGGTGCCACACAGCTCACGCCAAATTGGAAATTCTATACGAGCCAGCGATTCGAGGGCATGGTCATCTCACGTGGAGGTGATGTAAACTCGCCACCGAGATTGCGCGATTTGACCCCGTCAGAGTTTTTCTTGTTTGGTTTTCTGAAGTCGCAGCTCAAAGCCAACATAACCCATGCCATGGACATTTCGGATGCGCGCCACCCAGAGAAGCCAGGCGGAGATTTGAACGATTTTATATTCCACACATAATGGCATCGATAGGCATTTCAAACGAATAAAAAATTCGATGATATCTCACACATACTTTGTTTTATTTAAATTTAAAGATAGCAAGCGCTTTACGAAAGACCCTTTAGTTGTTAATATAAAAAGAAGGCGACCAACATGGCTGCCTTGTGGGACACCAAAAAAAAGCAATAATAACGGCTTCTCAGATAAGAAGAAATCCATTTTAATAATCAGTACCAATATCATCGATTTCAATGCCATTTTCTTGGCCTGAAAGCGCAAAGGATACGAATGCAACTAGGTTTGAAATTGTGTAGTAGCAGATCACCTTTCAGAGATCCATTCTGACTGGGGGATATAAGAGACTTACATGCAATGGGACGGTAGTTAGTAATTTCATTTTTTGATAAATTTTTATGAACCAGGGTTATGAAAGAAGTCTTCCAAGCTTGGGAAATTGCCCAAGTGTGAGGGAGAGAAAGACTGAAAGACTTTGGAAAATATGGCAGTGATACACAGGTGGCGCTACAGTTCAGGGTGATCCTGGGTCTCAACCAACAGGCCTCTCCAGTTAGCTGGGTCTTCAGCCAACTGCCTCCAGATGTGCACTCTAAGTCGGTTGAGGTTCCCATTACAACTTGTGCATTTCAAGAAGTTGCAGTCAACGTAGTGCTGAATTTTTTTTTTTGTGGTGCATAATCTGACCCCCACAGGCTCTTAGTGTAGAAATTGCATTTTTTTTTATAATTGGCTCGCGCACAGAGAATTTTATGCACCCTTAAGATCTTTGTACATAGCGTGGGCGAAAAGAAGGAAGTTAGGGAGGGAAAATAGAGAGATACCGATGAGCGCTGGTTTTAAATGTTTGCAAGTTATACTGGCCAGGAAAAAAGAGCTCGACAGGGCATTCCATAAGCGAGTTGTACGGCTTAGGAAAGGATCACGCTATTTCAGAGATGAACCTTACGGTGAACTGATGAGTATTCATAGCGACACGAGTGTTACGGTTAAAAATTTGAAGGTGTTCGAGGTGTCATTCCAACGTAAGTTGTCGTTGAAACACATACCAAGAATGGAGAGTTTTTCGATTTCGACTATGCAAGTGCCATTCATGGATAATAGCTGGGAATTTAAACTTCGATTTAATGACAGCAGACAGCATTGAGTTTTGGAAGCATTAAATTCCACTCTTTGATAGTTCTCCAATCGGAATTTTCCCGTTCTACAGCTGAAGAGCAGGGACGTGAGTCCGGAAACGAATATGAAAAGTAGAGAGTACTGTCGTCAGCAAAGGAATAAATTGGATTAGAAGTAGCGGACAAGAGATCGTTGATGATAAATAAAAAGAGTGTCGGAGACATAAGGAAGCCCTGGGGCACACCGGTGAATATCAAACGTGAAATTATCCAAGGCAACTAGAATTGAACGTCCCGAAAGGTAATTTCTAATCCATTGAAGAAGAGAGTCGCCGATCCCAAGAGCACGCATTTTCGACAAAAGAACCTGATGCCAAACTCTGTCAAACGCCTTAGAAATATCAAGTGCAACTATCTTGCTTTCGCCAGATTGTTGTACGCTTTAGTTCCACTTGTCGGTCAGACATGCCATCAAATCATCAGTGGACCTGTTGCTACGAAAACCATATTGCCGGTCATTGAGAAGTTTTCGTATTTCGAGATATTTCATGAGCTGACGGTTTATCAGCGTTTCCATGACCATAGAAAGAAGGACCTGTAGGAGGAGGGAAAGTTCAATGGGCCTGCAGGAGGAGAGAGAAGAAGATTTGCCTTTTTTAGGTGCGGGCTGGACAAATGCTGTTTTCCTAAAGAGTAGGATTGATGAAAGAGCTTACGGGTGGAAGAACACCTCTTTAGAAGAAGGGGAGATATATCATCTGGATCAGCGGATTTATGTATGTTGAAATCTTTAAATACTCCTGCTGCTACCCGAGTGCGAATGTGGACTCGTCCTATTGAAGATTCGACGCACTCAAGTATAGGCGGAGACAAAGCACAATCTGGAAGTGTAGAGAGAGCTGCAAGTGCAATTGTGCAGCAAGCAGGTTGGCCTTGTCCAAAGAGCTGACAGCTGGAATATCATTGTAAATGAGCGTTGGGATGGAGGATGAGGCAGAATTTCTAATGTCTTTGACGAACGACCAAAAAGTTTTACTCCCTTTGGAACATAGCAGTATTTTTTGCCTATTTTTGGCCGTATTGGAATTTTACACGCTTGAGAAAGACGTTGCAGTCATTCCTGGCTCGTTTGAACTTTTCCCGGCTTCCCTCTGTCGGGTTGGTGTTGAAGGACCGAAAAATTATTTCTCGAACCCTGATAGCCTCTTTAGAGCTCGAGTCGTACCGCGCCTTTTCTTTTGGTTTAATACTCTTCATCCGATGAGGGATAAAGGATCTAATTTCAAGGAGAATAGTGTCTGATCATATCAGCAGCGGCATTATCGAGGAAACGTAACGACCAGTTAAATTTCCTAAACAAGGTGTTAAGTCCGCTCCAATTGGCCTTCTCGTGTTGCCATACGCTTATTTTAGGAATTTTTTTCTCTAACTGTGTGGTCAACATACGAGAAATTAGCTGATATAACAAAATGGTCCGACCAGACTAGAGGCGAGAGCACATCAACGGTGTACTTAGCAGGATAAAAAGTAAAAAGAAGTCCAGGGTGTTGGCGATATGACTATCAACGTCTGGTATATGCGTCGGCTTATTTACAAGCTGGATTGAGTTTAAGCTTTACACAACGAAAAGCTCAACACACCGTCGTCCGTTGTCTGTCCAGAATGTTGAAGCCACTCAGAATTGTGTATGAGAGGGATACAATTCTTTGTATGGAGTCAGACAGCACATCAAACTCGTTAAAGGTCGAATTGCTGTCCAGTTTGGGGCTTCTGTAAATAAAGCAGTAGTGGATAATTTGCTTACGGAGATGGAATTTTAACCACGTGAAGTTGAATTCCGGATTGGAACAGGGATTACATTGTGCTGGAATTTGGCAAGCAGTATCACTTCGCATGTAAATGGCGAAACCGCAGTGAGAGAAGAATGATGGCACTAGTTCGTAGCCAAGTAGCTTCAGATCAGAGTGATCTGAGAGGTGTGGGTGGTGATCTACCTGTGTTTCACTAAGTATCAAAACAGCTGGTCTATATTTACAGACGTGGACGTACGCAGAAAAATGCTTACTTAGAAGTTACAGCCATTTTAGTGTTGACATTTTTTTTTTACGGTGCATAATATGAGCCCCCAGCTCTCTTGCGATTGGAGCTTTTCTACGTTATATCCTATCACAATGGTTCTGGTTGCAACAAAGTTGTGTTCCGAGTCAATTTTGGTTTGCACGTCCAGAATAACGGAGGCTGGTCTTAAGTCGATCACAATGTTATCAGTTTGACTTTGGACATTGCTCATATGACTTTTCGAAAAGCTTGATAAAACTTTCTTTGGTGGCGTCGTCCCTTTGTTAGGGAATGTAGCCTTGTTGTGGATTGTCGTAAGACGTTCACCCACGTGTCGGAAGCTCAAAACTTCTTGCCTAAGTCTACCACATATCGCAAATTCGCATCCAAATGGCGGATTATTATTAGCCCGGGTCTACCCCGGACAACTTTATTTAGCTTATTAACAAGCAAAAACTTAAACCTAGACTTAAAACTAACAAAGATATTCTTAACCTAATATGGGGCGAGGAGAAATGGTGGACGAGGTAGATGTTAAGGGAGTGGCATATTGAGCAGTGCTTTTTTCATTTCGTGTTTGCTGCTATTTAGGTCAAAGACTTCGGCGTAGTTGTTCGTTATACGCAACATTCTTGATATTGGTTCAAAGTGACCGTAGTTGGTACGGTGAGTTCGGATCAGGAAGAGTGGGACAGATCTTAGATTACGGGGATTGGGAGTGAATGCAATATTTTGCGTTATTCTCGAGCACTCGATGTTTCCAGTCAGTAAATGGTGGATAAAAAGTACATCAGCGACTTCACGACGTTTTTTTAGGGTATGCATGCTAATTAGTTCCAGCCTATTTTCATAGGGGCGTAATCCATATGGGTCGGCCCAGGGTAGACCACGAAGTGCGAAACGGATAAACCTGCGTTGGACTGCTTTGAATGTGGGTTAGTTTATAGGGTGACCAAACTTGGCTGCAATATTCGAGAAGAGGCCTTACAAAAGTAATGTACAGGGACTTTGTAACGTAAGGGTTGGAAAATTCTTTCGACCAGCGTTTGATAAAACCAAGTGCAGAGTTAGCTTTATTTATAATGCTGTCAATATGTGAGTCGAAATTCAATTCTCTGTCACAAATTATTCCTAGATCCCGTACTTGGGTAGTGGAGGGAATAGGCTCATCGCAGATGAAGTAGTTTCTTGGAAGGGGAGGTAAACGTTTGCTCCAAAAAGTTTTGCTTGCACCATACCGAAAACGTATTTAAGTCATCTTGCATGCAATGGGAGTCAGAAGGCAATGAAATGACTTTCGAAATTCTCATGTCATCAGCGAAAATAGAAAGTTACAATTCTTTAAAATGAGATTTATGTCGTTAATCGTCAGGATAAAGATGATTGGCCCAAGGTGACTACCCTGAGGGACACCAGATATTGCTTTAATTGGGTCGGATATTGAAGATCTGAAGATGACCCTGTATTCTCGGTCTTCTAAATAGGATTTGGTCCATGCCACAAAATGAGGGGAAAAGCCAAGTTTTTTTAGTTTAAAAATGATAAGATGGTGAGAAATTTTATCGAATGCCTTGCTGAAATCAGTGGAAATTGAATCGACTTCATCACCGTCTTCTAAAGCATGAAGCGTCCTAGAGACAAACTCTGTTAGGTTAGTGGTCGTTGATTTACCTTTCATGAAACCGTGCTGATTTGTACAGATAGTTGGCCTACAGTACGGAAGCAGTTGTTGATAGACTATGCTTTCAAACAGTTTGGGTATGCAAGAGAGTTTTGCTATGGGCCTATAATTATCGACTTCGGCCTTACTTCCTTTTTTATGAATAGGGATGATGTAAGATTCCTTCCATAGGAAAGGGAAAGTACCTGTTGAGACAGACAAGTTAAATAGGGCAGCAAGGGGAGGACCGAGATGGTTAATACACTCTTTTATTACAACAGCCGGAAGACCATCAGGGCCGGACGAAAAATCATCTTTAAGTTTGGTAATGTTATCAGACACCAAAGATGTTGTTATATTTAGCGAAACGGATGATGTCTCAGGATAGTTTCTCATATAGCTAAAGTAACTAGGATCGGGTTCAGCTGTTTTCTTAGAAAAGGATTTATTAAAATGACAGGCAAAGAAATTTGCAATGGTTTTCGGGTCGGCAGAAGATTCACTGAGAAATTTGAGAGTAGATGGGTAGCCGTCTGACTTTCTTTTGGTATTAACGAACTGGTAGAAGCGTTTAGGGTCTGAGACTAAGTTAAATTGCATGCGGTAGAGGTACTCAAGGTAAAGAGACTCACAAAGTTCACAAAAACGATTATATACCAATCGATAATTACTGTAGTCGGAATCAGATCGAGTCCTTAAGAATTTATGCCACAACTTGTTTCTGTAATTACGGAGAGAGCGCAACTCCTTGTTGTACCAGGGAGGAGCTGACATGCAGTCCTTTCGGAAGGTATATGGAACCGATTGGGCAAAGCAGGAGAAAATTAACGAATAGAACGTTGATAAGGCAAGATCAATATTAGTCGTCTCAGCAATAAAGTCAAAGTTAATGTTGCTGATGAGGTTTTTAAGTTTGTTAAAATCGGTTCTTCGGAAGTTAAATGAAAATGCATTTTCCGCATCGACACTTGTGTTGCCATTTTTATATGAGTATATAATTGACAAGGGGGGATGAAGGCGGTCTAGGGTAGAAAGAAGATGATCACTCCTATAAACGACACAGTTATCTGAATCGGATGTGAAGACAAGGTCGAGTTGTCTGTTCATTGTGTTAGGTATTCCACTAATCTGATATAGACGAAGATGATATCTTCGTGATAGCAGTCAACGGCCTCTGCTAATTCTTTGGCTGCACGTGCCCACGTGACCTAAGGGTCCGAATATTCCACGAGCAAATCCAATTGTCGTTGCCTTTAAACATTTGCTAAGGTCGTCAACAGTGAATCTATGTATATCTATTCGAGGCTAGTAGAATGCTCCTCACATACTCGTACTTTAATCTCTTCCGTATACGGTGAGCCCTGTGACGGGGGGGGGGCCAGTACCATGCTACTGACCGGGAATGCCTTAGCCATTTTTGTTACTCGTATTATTGATCACCACTGGGAGGTAAGTCTAGCGCTTCGCTACGAACTTGATTGTTGCGCTGCTGGACCAGTCCAAGTTATAGGACATTCAGCAGTTTTCCTATTATTCGTCTGGCCCGTGTACAAATTCATCGCTGAGTTTTTATAACTTTTCTTCGTTAAGAGTAATCAAAAGATGGAGAGTTTGAGGGGCCAATGGAGGAAATGGGAAGGAAACTAAAATACATTTTTGATTAGAACAACTGTAGAGGAATAAGTCTCATAAACATTGCTTATAAAATATTTGCTTCATCTGAAAACATTCATGAACAATCTGTTTGGTTCCTACCAGCGCAGTTTCATAACACCATGTCTAGTGTTGACACTCGTCTGGTTGTGGAAAGCAGTTGCTATTTCTTCAAGCTCAGGAGGCAATTTAGTTTCTGAGCCCTCTTTCATCAGGCCTTATCTGGTCCAACGTCCAAATAAGTAAGTACTAGTGTATTGTGCAAAAATCTTGCTTTTATTCAAGGCTCTTTGGATATTGAGCAATTTTCTGTGTAGAGATGGATACGCAGCATTGAAATGTTTTGATGTCTGTCTAAGTCCATGGATCTTCTCCTTTTTGCAACAAACTCGAGGAGTCGTAGAAGCGGGTATCTTCTTAGAAAACACATATTTCAACCTTCCCAGTCATTGCGAAACCTCAGCAGTTACATTACCTTGCAATGTAACAATCGATGAATTACTCTGCAGACTGATTTCGGTATCGAGAGAGGCAGCCGCTATCCCTAAGTGTAGTTCCTGCTGTACCATCCCGGGATATTGCATGTCTTGATAGCTAGCCAGAGAATTCTCTTCTGCCCAAAACTTATGTCGAATTCGATAGAACGCTAACTTGACCCTGTCGTATTTCCTGGAAATACTGACACCAAATTATAGAACGTGACCGCAAAATTGCGAGATGAAAAACACTACGAGCTTTTGGTATCCACTTTGTCGGGATGGTTGGCTTGAAAAGCATTTCAGGATCTACGACGAACTTCTTGAAACGAATCAATTGTCACACAAAAATGTAGTATATTGCAACTCAACAAAAAAAGCCGCTCATTAACAAATTGCACATTTTTTTATTAAATAAAAGAAAATTAGCATTATCAACAGAGCAATAGGATACACCAAAAGGAGTTAATTGTTTTTCTTAATTTCGTAGGAGGCCTCCAAACAACAAAATAAAATTCATTCCTTCCACACAACTAAACTTAACTTACGATGTACATTTCACTAGATACGGGAGAACACTAGAATAACAGACAGCATTTCAGATACAAATATGTTCGAGTCAGTAACAGTCAATAAGGAATTCCAATTCGAGTCACTTCCGTTTACCAAGTTCCTGGAGCTGGTTGTAGGTTAACCGAAGCAGCAGATTGAATGTGTCCTGCTAGAGGTACAATATGGGTAGCACCACGGGTCTTAGCTACGTAAGTGCCGTGTGGGGCAGCAACAGCAACTGGGGCTTGAACCGCAACAGCAGCTGGGGAGACAGATAGCGTAGGACCTTGAACTGAGACGGCAGTTGGGGCTGAAACTGCAACTGAAGCTGGAGCAGCGGCTGCTACTGGAGCTGATACTGCAACTGAAGCTGGAGCGGCTGCAGCAGCTGGAGCGCCAGCAGCAGCTGGAGCTGGGGCTTCAGCCGCAACAGCAGCTGGGGCTTCAGCCGCAACAGCAGCTGGAGCTTGAGCCGCAACAGCAGCTGGAGCAACAGTTAGCGAAGGACCTTGAACTGAAACAGCAGCTGGCGCTGAAACTGCAACTGAAGGTGGAGCGGCAACCGCACCTGGAGCTTGAATGGCAATGGAACCTCCAGCAGAAACAGCAACTGGAGCTTGGACAGCAACTGAACCTGGTCCAGCAGCAACAGCAACTGGAACTGATTGTACGGCGACGGTAGGAGCCTGAACAACGACACTACCAGCGAGTCCATGTAGAACTGAAGCTTGAATTGCAACTGAACCTGGAAGATGGGCAGATGCTAGGGCTACTGGTGATGAGACCGCAAGTAGTGGACCAGCACTACCTATACCCAAGGGGATGATAGATGAGTGAGCATTGAAGACCAAGGCAAGTGCGACTACGGTGAACACGGCGAACTGAAAGAGAAATTTAGAAATTTAGTTGAACCATATAATGCACTCGTATCTTAAATTCACCCGAATCCCACCTTCATGTTGCTGGGTTTTGGAAGCAAACTTTGAGGTTTATTGACTTGTTAACTGCGTTACGTTTGACTTATAACTGATACCCTCCATCGACTGGACTAGAAGTTTTTATAGCAATACACGCGTGGGTACATTGAACTAGAGTACTCGTATGCAGATTGAAATACCGCACAAATTCTTAAGATACAAAGATACAAATTATTTCTACCACGTCATTGTTGCAAATACTACGTTGGTTGGCAAACGGGTTGCAGCCAAACCCGATCGACTTAGCCAGTGCTCAGTGTCAAGTTATAAAGGCTCTGGGCAGCTATGAAGGTTGCAGTAATTGCAAACGGCTTCTGATTTTGTGGCCATAAAAATAGGTTTGCCAGGGAGTAGTTGTCGACAGTTGGCCATTATTTGGATTTACATGTCTAAGAACTCTTTTTTTTTTTTTGTGTAGAACCAGTTTAGTTCGAATGGGAAGTATGATAACTGGATTGAGGTTCCGAGGAACTGGACATTGAAGTGTTTACCGGGTAAGTGGAGCGCATGGCAACACTAGAGTTATATGTCGTCAACCCAAGCCGATTGGATTGTCGTAACAAGCTAAATTAATTTCATAAGACGTTTGGACAAGCTTTGTGACGCTTGAATGGGATTGATTCGGAATTGGTTGCAGTCAGCCAGGGATTTTTGTCTAGCGTAGTAAATATCGATACGATACGGGTATGAGTAGAGTATAGCAGAAATTTTGTGAATGAACTGTAGTAAAGGATTGCTGTGCAATTTGGTGTTGGGATAGGAATTATTCTACTATAATTGCAAGGCTAAACTTGGTACTTTGCATTGAAGCCAACTTAGCCATCATAATCGTAGTAAGCGAGGGGGATAAAGACTTTAGCATCTGTTAGCAAAAATGGTATCTCAAGAATAGGCTAGGTGAATTGTAGGATTCGGCCCAGAGCAAGAGCTAAGCACTGCTACAGGTGCTTGGGGTTCGCCTAAGCAAGCAATTAGAAGATACTCAACAGGTCTGGAGTGTACTGAAGATGTGGAGAAAGAGATCATGTTGCTAGCGGCTGCTTCAAAATGGAAGTGAACGCAGATTTTGCCCCTGGCTCCAACACGTTGCAGCATCGCCTGAATGCAAGGCGCTTTAGGTAGCTGTAGCTGGAGATGGCGCTGATTCTGCAGGAAGACCTTGGGAGGTCCACGCTTACTGGATCAGTTTTCCTCTGACCGATGGGCAGATCTTCACGTATTATCGGACCGAGACTGGTATAGCGATAGGACGGGAACGGCGATCATTGTGGTTTCGCAACACCGAAAAACCCTCCATCACCGATTCTGGAGAGGGGCATGTGTAGATCAGGCTGGCGGTATGGCCTATATAAGTTGCTATGAACCTTTTCCGAGATCCACATTTTCAGAGTTCAGCTTGTTTGTCTCGAAGACGCTATTCGTGTATTGGGGAAAAGGGGTGGCGCCGTGGTTCTCAACACGCTTAAAGAAAAATCAGTAGAGACGGCACTACAAAGAGAACAACATAGCTGCCTTCCTAGAAATCAAAGGAGCATTTAATAATGTAAACACCGAATCTGTAAGGACAAGCTCTACAATGGATTGAGAATATACTGAAGAGCAGAATTATCAATTTAGAATTTGTAAGAAACAGAGTCAGGAAAACGGTTGTATGCGGAACTCCAACTCCACGAGGAGGATTTCTACTCTTCTGTGGCTTATTGATGGTTTTTAAGATAGTATCTACGCTGACGACGCATTCATTCTGGTGGGGGTAAAACATCTTCCTAGGGTCAGCGAACTAATGGAACCGGCGGTGTATACACTCGCAAAATGGACAATACAAAACATTTCAGGGACAATTCATGTTGTTCACAAGAAAAGGAAATTTAAAAAAAATTAGTCTTCCTAGAGTCGACGCTGCTAGGATACAACTTCTATCCGAAACTAAATATCTAGCAATCATCCTAGACAACAAGCTCAGCAGGCAGCGTAATATCGAAGACAGAACCAACAAGGCATAAGGATTATTCTACACATACCAAACAACCTTTGGTAAACTTTGAGGCCTAACGTCCCCAATACACTGGGTCTACAATCGTACCTATCGTGAGTTGATATGGCGGAAGGCTACGGGAAAGACTAGTTATCTCAAATCACTCACACAAGTAAGTGATTAGCGTAAGGTCTACTTCTCAAGATACACTAGAGATAATGTTCAATCTCCTTCCTCTAGAAGTATAAACCATCAAAACTGACAACGTGTAGGGACTACATCGTTCCAAGCGTGGATTTTGATAGGAGTTTCTCATATCAGTTTTCTAGCAGACACAACTAACACTGCCCCAAACAATGAAAAACTCCACCTCGGTACGGACAGTTCTAAAATGAAGAAAGGCGCTGGAACTGGAGTCTACCATGAAATGTTACAGATCCAGGAAACCTTCAAGATCCCAGACGAAAGTAGTATTTTTCAGACAGCAATACTTGCCATTCGTAAAGCTACACAGGCTTTATTACTCATGGAACTTAACACCTCAGAGATCTGTAACTTTGTGGACCGTACAGCAGTCATAAAAGCTTTGAAAAGTGAAAGCACCGAATCAATAGAGGCTCAAACATGTTGCCAAACTATAAGTAAAGTCTGCGAATCCCACCAAGTGGATATCTGCTGCATACCTGGACACACAAAGGTAAAAGGAAATGAGGAAGCGAATGACCTAGCAAGAGGGGATGCCTCTCTGAACAAAAGTAATATGCACAACGACTTAAATATACGAAGCCCTGAAACACAAAATGGAACTTATAGCCATAGAACGATCCAACATAGCATGGATGTGCAGGATTGACTGTATCATCTCACGCCCTACAAACCTAGTAAGCGGAGAACACGTACCCTCTTCGGATTCAACAAAGAAGACATCCCTATCGCTACAGGTTACCAAACTGGCCACCCTAACTCATCGGCAGGATGGCCAGCGGATTAGGAGCCCCTTCTCAAGATTATTGAAGGAATGAAGATGAAATAGAGACTATCACACACTTGCTGTGCGACTACCCTAACCTCTAAACATGTCATGCCAAACACCTGAGGTACAGAGTTTTTGATGAACTTGAAGACATCAGCAAAGCAAAACTGATGGATCTCATTAGAGCCAGTAGAAGATCTGGGTGGTTTTCAGCCAGCACTAGGTAGGCAGGACACGCCATAATTATAGCAATAATAATACAAGACATTTACAATATCAACCGGGAATCACAGCAGACCAATAGTCCTTCGAGTATTCTTATTCCGTAGGGACTAGCTCATCTTTTGTTACCCACTTATCGGACCTCTACCTTTTTTCGTTGAGTTAATGATAGCAGACTAAATGTATCAATTTTGCTGTAGAAAGAGTAGCGGAAGCCATCGGACCCTGAAGATCTAACATCTCCTGAATCGGCACCTAAATTGGTTCTGAATTAATGGCATATAGTAGTGTCACAATTTTAGCGTCCAGAAACCATACACTCGAGTGGCCTAATGTTATTACGAACCTCGATTGAAAACATCAGTGTATTTCACCTTCATACTTCTTACCATTTTATATGGATTCAATGTTGACGACGTTTGCAAACGTTTCGGATGTTCGGACCCTTAACACGTGGCAATCAGCAGAGCTATCACGCAAATATTACCCCCATCCACCGGCCGGACATAAGGAGGATGGAAAACTGTGATTTATGTATACCGTGGCGATTGCTATAGAAAAAAAACAGCGGACATTCGGATGCTGACTTGCCATAAGCGGCAAACTTAGGCAAGAAGTCTTGAAATTCCAACCGGTGGCCTATTGTTTATGATAATCAGTATCAAGGCTAGAATAGCTAAAATAAGCCTAATATGCCTCCGCCTCCCTACGGAAGTCAAAGACAATGCCACCAAAGAAAATCTCTACGACCTTCTGGCAACGAACTTAGGCTTATTAACTTTGCCGCGGGTCGAAATATCACTATAACAAGCATACAGTTTTCTCATCTCAATATACCAAATTAATCATTGCGATAGTCGTAACACATGCCTCCACTATTCGAGAAGTTCCAACCTTCCTGGTAGCCAACATTGACTCGGATCACCATTTTGATGCAGACAAGTTACGAATGAGGATTTCCCAAGCGCCACCACAAAGAAAAACTACTGCGAGAAGGTATAACGTAGAAAAAATGCAATCGCAAGAGTCTGCTAGAATCTTCATCGAAAGTGTATACCAAAATCTCTCAAGAACTCATATGCCGCCAACATCAGGTACTAAAGACCAGTGGCAAAGCTGCTGATGTGCCATCAGAGACTTCGGAACTGATGTGTTGGGTTTCACCCCACAACCACCAGGAAATCCCTAGTTTGGTGAAGAATGCCGGGAAGCACATGCATCGAAAGACGAAGTCGCTCGTGATGTCTAGGAGCATAAGAGACAGGAAGAATATCGGCTCCTCCAGAAGAAGAAAAAAGAGCATGAACAGCGCGTAATCGAAGATATTGAGAGGTTGTACTCCAGGAAAATCCTAAGGAAGTTTTACCAAAAGGTAAAAAGAACGTGTCAAGGGAAGGAAACCCTTACGGAAGCCTTTAGAAATACAGAAGGAAACTTTGTAGTGGAGTCACAGTTGGTGCTGAGAATATGGAAAAAGTTTTCCGTAGACTGTGTAACATCAAAGAAGCCCAACATCGCATAGCATAGCATAGATCATTCAACTTCGATCCAAAATCCCTGGTTTTGGCATCTCGGCCAAACTCGTCCGCCTGTTCAAATTCACGGTGGAGAACACTCACTCCTCCGTTAAGGTCGGTAACAACTTAACCGAGACCTTTCAAGTCCAGAAAGGTTTCAAACAAACAAGTTGACGCGCTGTGATGTGACTTCTTTAACATCAGACTTGAGGGAATTGCGCAACTACCAGCGTTCGCCGATGAGAGCTCAGCGGGCTGTCAACGGTACGTTAGCTAGTATGGAAACGTAAGCTGTCAAATTAATTTTAGCCGTAAATGAGATCAAAACCTAGTATATGCTGTCAGCAAGACGGGGCACATAACTTCGATGAATTGGGCAGAACGTTCGCAGTGGAGAGGCATAATTTCGTGGTAATAAGGAGCTTTGCCTACCTCGGACCTACGAAGAATTACTATTGCCAATCGCTGTTTCTTTGGGTAAGAAGGCAATTGAGTAGTAAGGCCTTATCCCAAACAACTTAGGAGACCCAGTCCTACCTTATGGTACTGAAGCATGGACTCAATCGAAAGCAGATAAAGATACCCTCAGTCGTTTTGAAAGGATAATCATTCGAAAAATTTTCGGTCCCGTTTGTGTTATCGAGATTTGGAGGAGACGGTTCAACGATAAATTATACGAGCTGATCAGCGACATCGACCTTGTCAGAAAACTGCGAATTAGTCGCCTAGGATAATCAAGATAATCAGGACGTGTAGAGCGAATGGTCGCCAATGCTTCCATCCGCAGAGTCTTCAAATCTACCCGGAGGGACCTCATCATAGATGGCGCGCACGAGTATAAGGGAAGCTCAGCCGACTTTGAGTGCGCAACTTCAGGCAGTGATCTAAATACCGAGCTAACTGGAGAGGCTGGTAAATTGAGGCCCAGGTTCACCCAGAACTGTAGCGCCACCTAAGTCTTGCATTCCCAATTTTGACATGCTTTACTATTGTAAAATAGTTGTAGGCAAGGCGATTCAGCGTCATGCGACTTCTCCGACATCGTACTTGATGGAATCCATTCCATGCTCTTGTGTAGGAAGGAAAACTTTAGTCTAAAGCTTGAGTGATCGAATAGGATTTACCATTCTGGGTCTACAAGTGGATTTCACCACCCGTGTCAAGGAACATTATATGAAAACTAAACGATTGATATTTTTAGCTTTGAGGATGTAGACAGCTCTTACTTTCTTCCGTACAGAGGGACTGGGTATCTGTAGGCTGTGCTGATATTATTCAATGGAATCCTGAGTCGTTCAATTGCTAATTTCGGCTTTCGGTTGCTTCCAAAGCACACCAAGTTCAACATTGTTTTCCACCTATACGATAACGTGGATAAGGCTTAGAAAACAGTTCTCCTTACAAGTCAGTTGCTCAATTTCTTCAAAAGACTGTTCCTATTCTGTGCACTTGATTACTGAAAATGGAATGTGGAGGAGTACCGAGTCGGTTTTAAACTATATATACGTATACGAGTGTATATCGTGCGACGAGGACTAGGAGATTTTACTAAGTTCCGTGTTCCTTATGAGGTCGAAATCTCTGCCTTGCCTCTATATGTTCAGCCTTAATACCCCTTCATGAAGTTTTCTGCCCATCTAATTGGATTTAGGGACTTTCGAGCTCGCTGAAATATGTGGATTTAGAATTTCAGGATATACTTTTGGTCAAAAGCGCGGGAGCGGATCTATAGTCTGGTTATGTGTCGAGTAGGAATTTATTTTCTTTGTAATATCGGTAGTCAGTATAGTCAGAATCACTGAACTCCCTGACTGCGGATCAAATACTCGTAAATTGCTGTTCACTTCAAATGATCAGTTGGCTCTGGTTTGATGGCGTCCATTCGCGAATGTTTGAACGTTGTTGTTCTTTAGAAATCCTTTCCCCATACTCTAAGTACTACAAGAGCTATCTTCACCTCTCAGCAATGTCCAAGCACCGTACTCGTAACAGGTTTCGACTTCATTGGAGGCTTTAAATCGTCATTTCGAAAGTCTTGAGAAGCGCTCAAGGCAATGTGCGAGGCTTCTCGTCTGCACTTCCTTTTTGTAAAATTGTATACTTCTATTGCTTATTAGCTCCAGGTTGCTATCGCTTTTCACATGATTCATCACGTGTTTCATTCCAAATCTTTTCCTTTTGCAAGATATGTGGATGGAGGACGAATTTCGCCATAATCTGGAGGTGATGGTGTTGGTAGTAAAGATTTTGCGACGTTGTCAAAGCAAATTTGTAGCATGCCCTGAAGAAACGCCTTAAGATTTTACAGAATAGCTCTAGACTTCGATCTTGTTATTTCAACAGGAAACACAATTCGACAGGAAGTTATCTCCAACCATCAATGAAAGGACGAAAACTCTATACAAGTTTGAGATGGACTAAAAACTTTTGGTGTTGTGCTAACAAAAACACAACCACCAACAACAACCCTCAAAGTCCCATCATTTTAACGAGATGATAAGAAAATCAGTTCCACCAAATTAATTAAGAAACTCCATAGCAAAATACGTTTCAAACAAATTGCAGTACTTCCTGCAACACGGAACAAAAGATCCCTTTTTCCAACTCAAGAAAGTTCCATGGCGCTCCTCGAAGAGTTTCAAAATAAAATCTTTAAGCAACTACCATCTAGCCACGATGGCGACTACAATCGCTTCCGGATTGCGTCTGCTCTAACATCTATTTTTCTCTTTATTTTTTCCAAGGGTAAACCTTACCGCACTCTGAAAGGAGCAGAAACAACCTTTTTCCACAAATTTAAAGTTTTTCGCCCGATTTTACCTTACTTTGTGGACGGGACTTCCCAAAAACCAAAGAAAAAGAACAGGAAAAAAGGAAGATGAAAACTCCTTTATCACACTGATGCTGCAACTAAAACTAAAAACGGATTTTTACTTCAAAAACTTTCACGTCCTTTGTGTGCCGTCTTACCGAATACACGGAAATTTGCTTTCGCGACAAATTTCAAACTGAACCCCGGTAACAAGTAACCAACTAACCAGCCAACGAACCCACCAGCCAGTTAGGTCCTATCTACCTGGAAGCAAAAGTTCCATCCTTTACCACAAAAAGCTTAAAGACGAAAAATCCTAAGAAAGGAAACATTTTACAATGTAGGGACGCTGTTTTTATTTTTTTCTTTTTTTTTTTTTTGAGAGAGCACCCGTCTCACCCTCCAAATGGAATTAATGAAAAAACCAAGAATCATCCCAAGGGATGCAGCGGGAGGATGACAAACAATGGACTGGCACAGGAAAGTGATAAAACTACAGGAATACGGTATGAGAAATCCTTAATGCCCACGAGGATTTACAGCTTCTTTTCGTGGCTTTCTTTAATTTCTCTACATCTTTGGCTCGTTGACCAGGACCGAGACATGAGTAGCGCAAACAAAAAAAAAAGGAATGGAAATGACTTCCAACGATTAACGGCCCCATGGTGGCTTCCTTTCTAAGAATTTCTTAGGAGAGCCAAATTCACTTCACCGCCACCGTCACCGTCACCATCATCGTTGTCTTCCTCGTCGTCGTCCTGGTTTTAGTCCGTAGTCGTAGTCATCCTTGACGCTGTCCTTTAAGATGCTTATCTAGGTGCTAGGATAATTGAGCATAAACGCCCCTCAAATTAACACAAGACGAGATAGCCCAGCCGTTGGCTGGATTGGGTAGCCACTTGGTCAGTTCAGTCTAATGCTTAACCAAACTCCCTTTGGCAAACAAAAAGGACCTTCGAAACTTAATAACAATTCGCAACGCTTAATTAAAGAGCAGAACCTTTAATTAACTTCCTACACGGGGTTTTTATCCACGGAGTACTTATCCATTTAAAGAAGTGTTGGGTGTGTTATCATACCAAGGACTTAATCCCTCTGCAGGATATTCTCGAAGCATTATGAATATGACTCTTCATCTTCGCATAGAATTTATGAGAAGTTTGAAATCAATACGAGATCTTTCCATCGTATCTTTGAAACCATCTCATAAATGAACTACCAATCGGTCGGTCGATATGTAACATATGTGGTGTTCCTAGTGGTCATGGACAAAAGATGGACCATTCCGATGCTGAAATTCTGACCCTCTGCCAGACATGAAGAAGCACTTCGATGTTCTACTCACATTCACTTGAACTGTGCTCTGGGGGATGTGGTGTGGCAAGTGCTATTGACTACGAGGAGAGAAATGCTGGAGTCCTATTATTTACTGTGTGTGTTGGAACGGAATCCTTTTGAGTACGGACAGACACAACTCGAAACGGAAATGTGCGGCTAGTGAGAGCAGCGCAATATCTAACCGAGTGCAATGGCAGAGTGTATTAGTGAGAGCTCGCATGTCTGACCGGCATTAATCCACTCCACATGCAATAGGATACTTAACTGTGCTTAGTTTATTGAGTGAGTTTAGGGATTCTTTTCCTACTCCTCCTGTTCCTTTAAATTTGTTTTTATTTTCATTTTTTTTTTTTTGCTCAAACATCCGCTGATGGTTGCAGATAGGAGCAATACATCAGGACCAGTGGAGGTGGGTAAGGACCTACCATCATGATGTACGTGTATAAACAGTGGCAAGAGGGTGTGACGATATCTTAATTAAATTAATGAATTATCCGTAAGATTATGATTGTATAGAGGTAAAAGGTTTAGCTTTGAGTATGATAGTTAGGATGGACTTTTGAATGAGTTGACAACGACTATGTGAAGAGCACCATGGAAGAAATAAAATAGAATGTTAAAGTTGACATTTATGTTCTGCGGTAGCCCTTGGATGGGTTATAGGCATCTGTTGAAGGATTAATATATGAAACAGTAGAAACCCTTCAGGATCATGGAAGCAATACGTTTCTAAGCTTTTGCGCCTCACTTGGTTAAGGCTGGCACAATGACATGAAAGGATGAGTATGCTCCTATGAGTATTCGTCTTTAAAGCCACTGCAGAGGTCATCGTCCTTAGGTGATTATTGCTTATCAGTAATCCGTCTAACATTGATTAGATTCCGATTTAATGGGCTCCGATCACAATTGCCTGCAGGTCTGTTTCACTAGTGCTTTCTATCGCCGTTATTCTTCTAATCGAATGGGTCAATACTTAGTTCCAGTAGTTTTGACTCAGAGACGTACGAGTACATCGTTTATCTATTACCGCTTCTCTATGAGCAGAAAACAAGCAGAGTTGTATATTATGCATAAAGGCTCTTAAGTTATATGACAGTGCTATATATTGTGGAAGTCAAGCTGTCTATAAGTATACTAGTCTGGCTGCCTTTTCTACCGCTGGCCATGCATGACACTACCACTACCCATGAATATGAATATCAATCCTTCTACCAATCAGATAATTTTGGGGATAGGTCCCTTTTTTCCTCGGATGGCTACGCGGCAGGATGGCTAAAAATTGGCGTGACGCTAACGCTCATCGTGGGTATGGGGCAGTACCGACATCTACGATAGAGATGCGTCACTTTTTGATTATACAGGATGACTTACTCGAACTGTAACTTTTTAAAATGCTATAATTTTTTTATTTTATGATAAATTTTATTGTGCCAAAGCAAAAAATGTTGGAAAATACATCAATTTTCAAATTGTATCAGTAGTTTTCAATATGTCCACCTTTGGCACGAATAATGGTCTTGAGACGGCCGAAGAAAGCATCGCACGCTGCACGCAAGTGGCTCTGCGATATTTTGGCCCATTCCCGTTTGAGGTGGTAGAAACTTTGGTATTTTTTAGTGCCAACCTTTGCCTTCAAAATACCCCAGACAGAGAAATCCAACGGATTTGCATCCGCAAAATTGGCAATCCATTGTGTCGAAGAAATGAAGTGTGGAACATTGTTTTTTAAACAATCTTGGTTGACGCGCGCTTTGTGAGACGGTGCCGAGTCTTGTTGAAATGTCCACGGTCTCCGACCGAAATGATTGTTTGCCCAAGGCTTCAATACTGCCTCTAACACAGTTCCACGGTATACTATCGCATTAATTTTGACGACCATCGGCGGTTATGGCCGCCCAAATCATCACCATCTTTCTGATGGCCGTCCGAAGGTGTAAATTTTCGAAGGACCTCTCTGGCAAGTAAACTCGGTTATTTTATTTGTTGACATATTGCTCGATAACAAATGGCGACTTATCGGAAAAAAACCAAATTCGGCAACTCACCACTTTCGTGCAAGCGTAGTAATTCCTTCGCTCTTTCGACTCTAACTTTTTTCTGTTGTGGTCTCAGATCGTGTGCTTTTTGGAACTTCAATGGCTTGAGCCCAAGCTCATATTTCAGTATATGTTGCATCCGTTCCAACGATATGTTGAGCTCACGAGCCATTTTTCTTCCACTTCGACGCGGATTTCGCTCAATTCGAGCCTTGACTTTCCGAACCATTTCTGCTAATGTTGCTATTTTGTTATGAACACCTCCATGGCGTTTTGCAACGCTGCCAGTATAATGGTAACGAGCTATGATTCGAGACACAAATGATTTATTCACGTTGAGGTGCTGGAGGGCTCTAATGATAGCTACTTGTAGTTTTCCAGCCAAATATAAAGTAATCACACTATCACGTTTGAATTGCATCGCAGATAAAAATTTTTCAACACAACTGAGGTGCAAATCGTTTAAAAGGCTTATAAACAATAAAATTATCTGTCATGCGTCAAAATTTGAACTCGCTGTCATGAACGGTTTCGAAATTATAGCAGTCTGAAGTTGGTTGCAGTTCGAGTCATTCAGGGTGTAGTATAAGCACTAATCTCATTGTTTGCAGCATTGGCAATGAGACAACTTCTGAACACTTATTTTGATACCACTGATACATCAAATTCAGCCTGAGTGATGCTCCTTCCAACCAACCAGAATTCCGGAATTGTCGGAAAACTGATTGGCCAAAGTACAGAGGAATACTGTCAGAAACGCTTTCCTCTGAACTATCAAGTCCCCCGCGTGACACCAACGAGATTGATATTAAAGACAAGGAATTCACCCTGGATCTCAATCAAGCTATGGCCGCTTCCTGCCGTCTGATTCAACCTAGAGGCAAGAAAAATGTACATCAGCACTTGCAGAAAATTTTTCAACCCATAAAAAAACACAAGGAAAGTGACTGACAAGGACTCCTACAAAGAATCTCACAAAATATACAAAAAAGAACAGAGGAAGGCGAAGTGACAATCCTGGAGATCATTCTGTGACAAAATCACAGAAACCTCTGATTCATTGCGGATAAGAAAAATTCTCTCTACAAATCCTATGATGCTGTAGGAAAAAAAACCGATGGCTCTTAGGCAACCTCAAGTGATGAATTACTCAACCTGCTACTGGATACCCACTTTCCAGGTAGCTCCCTATTCGCGGCCAGTATGACCCCTACAGGCCTACTGCAACCGGGACCAAACCATACAAGTCTGCTGGTCCGGATGATGTAATACCTGCCTAGCTACAGAGATCCTAAGATATTATTTTGCCTTCGCTAGAAAATATCATGAGGAGCTGTGTAGAACTGATCCACATTCCACTAGCATGGAGAGAAGTCAATGTAGTGTTCATCCCCAAAGCCGCAAAATGTTCTCATGTCGTCCCAAAGGACCTCAGACCTATAAGTCTATCATCTTTCCTTCTGATTGATATCCATATACGAGCTAAAATTGGACCAAGACTTTTGTCAACGGCTCAACATGCCTACTGTAAAGGAAAGTCGGTGGAAACGGCTCTGCTTTCACTGACTAGCCACATCGAACGATCCCTACAATATAGAGAGTACACAATGGTCGCTTTCGTGGACATAGAGGGTGCCTTTAACAACGTCAGCACATCCGCAATCACGACTGCGCTGTCAACTCTGTAGGTAGACGACTCACTTGGGGAACTGATCAGTCTTATGCTAAAAAGCAGGATAATCAACTCCAGACTGGGTGACACTTCTACCAAAAGATGTGTCGGCAGAGGTACGCCACAAGGCGGTGTCCTCTCTCCCCTTCTCTGGAACTTAGTAGTAAATGAACTGCTGATATACCTGGAAGAGGGAGGTAGCAGGGTTATTGCCTATGCAGTCGACGTTGCTATTGCCGTCACAGGTAAGCATCTTAATATCATTAAAGAACTCCTTCAACTAAATCTCAATAGATTAACCCGTTGGGCAGATCGCTGTGGATTGGGGATAAACCCCCATAAAACTGATCTTGTCCTCTTCTCCAGGAAATATAAAATTCCAACTATAGACCCTCCTTCAATAAACGGTACCAGTTTAGTGTTTTCCGATACAGCAAAATATCTGGGTCTTATTTTTGACAGAAAACTAAACTGGAAACCCAACATTCAAGAAAGAGTCAATAAAGCTACAATAGCTTTATTCTCTTGTGAAAAAGCCATTGGAAATAAATGGGGCTTTCAACCTCGGATAACCCACTGGCTGTACATCTCGGTCATAAGACCGATACTTACTTACGGGGTGATAGTCTGGTGGACGGCCTTAGAAAGTGCGGTTAACTGCATTAAGCTAAGCAGAGTCCAAAGAACAGCATGCCTTTGTATAAGCGGAGCATTGCGGTCTACCCCCTTGGCGGCATTAGATATTCTGCTTCATCTAACACCCCTCGATATTTTCAGCAGGCAACTAGCTGCGACTGCAGCTATACGCCTTAAAGCGACTAAACAGTGGACAAATAATCCATTTGGCCACGCCAATATTCTTAATACATTAGGAATGCCCACAGAGAACATCGATCACACCACACCTAAACTTTGGTTTGACAAAAACTTCCATGTAAGCTTCCCCTCTAGATCCTTCTGGGAGGAAGATGCTTTCATGGAGGACAAGTCAATCCATCTCTACACAGATGGATCTAAAACCAATAGCGGGGTTGGTGGCGGTGTTTTCCCAGAAAAGCCAAATCTAAGCCTCTCTTTCGTCTTAAAAACCACTGTAGGTTGTTTCAGGCGGAAATTTCACAGATTAAAGGATAGCCGCATCTTTTCAGATGGTCAGGCCGCTGTAAAGTCTCTGGACTCAGTCTTATTAAATTGCAAAACTGCCCTTGAATGCCGATCATCGCTTATGGAGATGGCAGAGCAGTTCAACCTCGACCTATGTTGCGTGCCGGGCCACACGGACATTTCAGGAAATCTTAGGGCCGATAAACTTGCCAAAATTGGAGCTACTCTACCTATTCTACCGGAAAAGGGTAGCATAGGTATACATATCGCTTCGTGCAAATCAATATTAAGGCTGGATGCCAATAAAAGAACAGACCTTAGGTGAACTGTTGGGCCAACATGTCTAGCGACCAAACAGATTTGGCCAAAACTGGATCTGTATCGCTCTAAATAGAAAACATCTCAGCGCCATCATAGGTGTTATCACTGGACACTGCCTCATAGGCAAGCATGCAAGAAGTCTTAGCGCTTTACAAACGATTTTTGTAGAAGCTGCATGGACGCGGAGGAAGAGGAGACAATCCATCTCCTACTCTGTACATGTGCTGCTCTCTCCCAGAGAATAAAACTTCACTTAGGATCTTTCTTCTACAATGACTTAAACGATCTAAAGAGTATAAACGTTACGCTTCATCAAACTGGTTCCAATAGTAAGAGGATCACAGATCCACGTGGCACCACAACGGGTCAATAGGCCTGGGTTGGTCTCCCCAACAGCCACTTTTACCTAGCTATGCGGCTGCATGTGTGAGTCGACGCTTTCTTTATATCTTAATATCTTTAAAAGCACTTCATCCGTTCAGCGAGAGCTCTAGGAGCGGAGCACAGGATTTCACATATGATGGTATGCAGCTTGCCGGTGGTCATGAAAGCCACCTCACTGGCATATGAAGTACTCGTAGCTTTATTCCTAAAGCTAGTCATTAACGAGTAGTGTTCGCAGAAGAGGTGGAATCTAACTTGCGAATCACTGAAATTGGAAATAGGCTTTGTAACCTTCACGAACAGCTGGGGGCTTAATTTCTCGATTTTGATGACTGCTGTGACCATTGATCACATTGGAGAGATAGGGCGTCGTGATTACGATCCTTCTCTTTCTTGTTATCTCAAGAGGGTCACCAATAAGACTACCGTGCGTGTAAGGAGGTACCTTTTGGTAAAATACCACCGGTGTTTCGATTAGTTCACAGATATTATGGACATCAGAAACCTAAAACCACGGCTGGTACGAAAATATAAAGTAGATTCTCTCTCTGGTAGACATATCTACCAGCACTCAGCCCATCAGCTCTAAACTTCTCCCGTGTTACCTATTCCTGACCTGTAGAACAAATATTTAGGTCGTTCAGGATTTTTAAGGTATTCGGTTAAAGCTAAGAACCCTGTTAGAAGGGAGACACTAGAGGATAACCGCGAATTTCTTACAGACTGTTCGGGCGCAAGATATCGATTACATACGGCAAAGTTCGGTCGTCAGCATTTGTATTCCTGGAAGCCTCAGACGTAATCCCAATGCTAATTGGGATCAAAGGCACTCCCAAAGTCAGCTCAGATATTGATATTTTTCAGTTTGTTCCTTAAAAATATCGTGGAATTCTAAACGAATAAGCACACTTGTCAGAGAGGTATTGGGTCTTGCGCTTCCTTGGGAGCAGTCAAAGTGTGGACTCAGCTTGGCTGTCACTACAGACCGATATGGCTTTCTTTCCTTTCTAAGTGATATTGATAGTATTGTTCCTCCAATTCGTTCCAAAGCTAGGCCATAAAGATACCATAGCAGCGAAAGGTTTAATTTACGTTCAGTCTGATTGTGAAATAGAGGAAATTGAGATGAAATAGTAAGTTCCCCGTTTGGTTTCGAACTGACGACCTAAAACGTTTCGACACAATTGGTTTTCGGGCGCGACGATCCAGACACTTTACCTATCGGGCCGATTTCGTAAAGAGCGTCATCCTAATGATAAATTCTTGTAAAATACAGGGACCTGGATATAAGCTCGATATAGTGTTGTGTACATTTCCTTGAAGCGGTTACGCTGGTTCCACTTTTTTACTTGATTTGAGATACCGCGTCGAATTAATTAATTATTCGTGGACTTGGGCCTCAACCAACAATACTTCCCATTTAGCTTGAACCTTATTTAGCTGCTTCTAGTCACGCATGTGGTTGGGTGCTATAGTAATAGGATAGGCACTGAGAGGTGTCGACCTGGCGATAGCCATTGTAACCGTTTCTACACATCAATTTTGCTTATTTTGGCTACTCGGACTCGACTTGCCAAACTTATAAGCCCAAGTGCTGTCCACCAGACAAAAGTAGTGAAGTGAAGTCCCGGAACAAAATAAACATGACCTTATCCGGGCTACTCTGACATATTTGGAGTTCGGGCCGGTAAGGATTTCAGGGTCTGGGAAAAGAGATGGTGGCGTATGAGTAGTTAATGGACCAGCGGTAGCGCTCACATCCCAGAGCGGGCTATTGGCTTCGTCCTAGGGGTATCTTTAAAGAAACTGGCCCTCCAGATAGGGGGTTATACCGTAGGGATAACTGCCTGCGCATGGAAAAAAAATCCAGTTACAAAGTACAAACAGGCCTCGGGTACGGACGGATCTACAGTTGGCAACCCCTGCAAACGAAACGAGGACAACGAACTTCGAATTTACACGCTGAATAGACCACGTCCAGCTAAACAACTGGCCGAGGCCTTAGACTGCTGCAAAGCAGATATAATCGCCATCCGAGAAATGCGATGGAATGGGGCTGATAAAAAAGGGGAAGAAAAACTGCGACATCCTCTGCGACGATTGTTATCAACAGCAAAACCTGCGCCTGTTTAAAAGTAGCTTTGTTGTTAAAGGGAGACTTAGGCAAGAGGTCTTGAGTTTCCGGCATGTGAAGGAGCGCTCCCTAACAATCCGTATTAAGGTTAGATTTGCCAACATCAGCCTAATACGCGCACGCCCCACAGAGGAGAAATATGGCGACACCAAAGATAGCTTCTACGAGTTTTTGGACAAGACTTAAGAGCAGTGCTCTCGCTATGAGGGAATCTTTGGTAGTACTGTCGGTAGGTATAGCTTGTACCCCTCACCACCTATGATAACGGATTCAGGCTAATCGACTTAGCGGCGGGGCGAAACATTGTTGTAGCTAGCATGCGGTTCCCGCATCTCAATATTCACTGGAGGACTTGGAGAACTCCTGATCAATCAACCGTCAAGCAGATTGACCACATTGCGATTGACATAAGGCACTCCTCCTGTATTATGGATGTCCAACCGTTCCGAGGAGCCAACATCCACTCGGACAATTACCTTGTTACAGCCAAAGTACGAGGGTAGTCCCAGGAGTACCCGACTTAACAAAAAAAACACAAAAAAATTGTGAAAATTTTGTTTATTTTTCTACGTAGTCTTCTTTTAGTTCAATAGACTTTTCCCAGCGATGTTCAATTGCTTCGATACCCTGTGTCTATTGAGAATCGTCAAGCTCCTTAAAATATCTATCAACCGTAGTCTCCACCTCTTTACTGTTGGCAATTCTTTTACCATCGAGCCATTTTTTCAAATTCGGAAATAGAAAATATTCCGAGGGCGCTAAATCTGGCGAATAGGGTGCATGAGAAAGCAATTCATTGATTTTGGTCATCGCGATGACAGATGTGCGAACTGGTGCACTGTCTTGATGATACAAAACTTTTTTCTTCGCCAAATGCGGCCGTTTTTTCCTGATTTCATCTTTCAAACGCTGCAATATGTTCGCATAATATACACCGTTGATTGTTTTTCCTTTCTGAAGATAATCAATGGAAAATGACGCCTTGGCCTTTTCTGGAGATGGAACTGTCTTCGCCTTCTTTGGGGCCGATTCTCCCCTCTGATTGTTTTGACTGTTCTTTCGACTTGGATGTGAAATGATAGACCCATGTTTCATCCACGGTTATGAGTCGACGCAAAAAATCGGCTTTATTGCTGTAAAACTTCGCCAAACACTCGATTGAAACATTCTTATGTCCACTTTTTCAGTCAACATGCGATGTACAGATGAAATTCCTACTATATCTGCTAGTTCCCACACTGTCAATCGGCGGTCATCCAATACAATTTTGTGGATTTTTTTCAATATTTCTGGTGATCTCACCCCATTCGGGCGACCACTGCGATGTTCGTCTTAGCAACTCGTACTGCCTCGCTTAAACTATGCCACCCAACATTTTATTGTTGTAAACGAAGGAGCAGACTCCCCCACAGTAGAGTCCAGTTCCGTTTTGATGTTCGTTGGATTGAGGCCTCTCAAATAAAGGTATTGTATCCACATAACATATGACCTATTTTTGCCATATTAAAAAATTCATTACGAGCTGCGGAAAAAATACTAAACAACATAGCGTCGTCAAACTTCAAATGTAAGCTTTATAAGATTGGTACTTTTTATAATTGTCATTCTTTTTAAGCAGTAACTCCCCTCTATAGGTCAGGTCAGGTACTGTACCTCGTACGGCTGCGAATATCCCGAACATCGCAAAGACAAGCTAATACTGTGAGAAAGTTTGACGTCGGGCGGCTACAATCGGAAGAGTCTTCCTTAAGCTCTTAAAAGGTCCTATGTCATCAGCATCAAGTGTCGAAAATCAGTGGCAACATTGCCAAAAACCATCAGAGATACCGCTTCTGACGTGCTGGGTTTCAGTCGGCCGGAAGAACGAAGCCTTTGGTTTAACGACGAGTGGCGGTAAGCTCGCACAGCTAACCAAAAGGTAGACAAAGCAGCGCTGCGTAGAAGGACTAGAGCTTCATGAGTAAAAGAGGAGAGACCAACACCGGCTTCTCGGGAGAAAAAAGAAGGAGCATGAGAAGCCCGCGGTCGAGGAAATTGGGAGATGCTACTCCAGGAATGAGATTCGGAAGTTTTACCACAGAGTAGAAAAACATTAAGCCACGAATACAAACTCCCAACCGAAGCCTGTAGAGACAAACAAGGGAACTTCGTGGTAGAACCGCAGTCGATGCTAAGTATTTAGAACGAGCATTTCTGTAGAGTGTAGATTAAGGCCACACTGAATCGCGATGGCTACAAAAGGCTTTAGGCTGTAACAAAGTATAACAGAAGATGGTGTTGAGAAGACCGCTGAACTTTCGGATTTCAGAGGGTCTCATTATTTGATGATCAGGCCAGTGATATTATAGTTTTATTTATGAGACGTTGGCGTCCATTCCTTGTATAACATATGAGCTGGTCTATGCTCTTTACCAAGTCATCTCCCTCTGCTTTTAAACTCTTGAGCGTGTCTCTTCACTCTTTTTTTCTTTAGTTTCTATGCGCATAGAAACGTAGACCAAGTATTTGCAGTAATACACAGTTGGGTTAAGCTCAATTTGTTTCATCGAAATTTCTTCAGGATAAGATGTTCGTTTAAGAAAAAAAGATCATTAGAGCTGCCTCACCAAGCTGGTTACCACCAGAAATTCTCCAGCCCATGCAAGGACGTGACACAGCCTACAAGAATTGTAAACGTTTAAAGATTGATGAATCCGACAAGACCTATCGTGGTCTACGAAGCTCTGTTGTTTCCGAAATACGCTTATTTTTAGTGATAAGGAACTCTTCTGGATTAATGGTCTTGTGAGTAAGGCTATCCGGAAGAGGCACATGAGGCTCAATTGCCCCCAATAAAGTGCACTGTTTGGTGTGGTCTTTATGGTGACGGAATCTGCCGTCCTTTTTATAAAAAATTAAGTCACAATTTATAAGACAATGGCCAGCTATACGGGCAGTGATCAGAGATTACTCGTATTTCTTCGAAAATATATGCGACATTCATCGGAAAAATATATGGTCCAAGTTGGCTGGCCCTTCGTCCAATACTGCCCAATACTGACTTAGTGAGGGTTCGATTTAACGTCAACACTATGCTGCAAATCAATTGGCAACCCAGATGACGAGATTTGGTGTCACTCGATTACTTCTTATGGCGCTATCTAAAGCGTTTGGTGTATTTTGGTGAGGCAAGCTATTCAGGCATTCGAAGGCAATTTTCATCGCGGTATTGACGAAATAGGGCCGCAAATTGCCCAACATTAATTGTCAAAATCTGCTGAGGCAGTTATTGCTCTGAAGTCGTGTCCATAACGTAATGCCATTAACTAATATATTATTTATAAAGGATAAAGATGTCTACAGGCCAGGGTCCCGCATATAGCAATTCAGTGTACTGGCTCTCGCGTATTATCCGCCACTTTAAGCTAGCCAATTAAAATCCCTTGGAAGACTACCTTTTTAGAGTGAAGCCCTTATAGAATGTATCAAATACTCAACAGATTAAAAAAACAATTATCAAACCAAATGATTTTTCATTATAGAAATTAAAAATATAATCTCACACTATAACCACATTAAAGCAAAAAATAGCGTTTAATTCGAATAGCAACGTTTAAATCCTCGCCAATGACGGCAAATGAAATTATATTGAGTAAACCACTCAAAGGAAAATATTAATTAAATCTCCCCGAATTGAAGTTAATCAATTGAATAGTCAACGGATTTAATGTTAAATGGAATTTATTTCATGAACCCACCAGAAGCGGCCGCAGGCATATGCACTCGTATATACTCGTATACGAGAATCCTTTCGATAATTTTTCCGCCTGAAATGGTAAGTGCCTCTTTGGAAGTCGCTGCTCATTATGACCTTGAGGGCGTTCAAAATTTGTAATCAAATAAAGTTTCTCCATTTGAAGACTTACGAGTACAATTAAAGGTGATTTATTTCAAGACGGATTCAATTTATAAATTGAAACAAAAGAAGTACAAATACAAGGCAGACGACAAATACTTGTTTTGGCTCTGAGACACGGACATGGAGGCAAGGAGTTGGGCTTATCTTTATCAATTCGATGTTTTCAGTGTTGAAAATGTCACATCTTTTTGCCGACCTGTGACCTGTGAGAGTTGACATTGTCATGGTGGAAAATGCTCCGTGTTCCTCAGTTGCTTTTGCTTATTTCTCCAAAGATTTCTGGCAAGAAATTTTCCCAAGAAACAGGCGACCATTTGTTTCGAAGTGCTTTGCGAGCGAACGAGGTTCGTCTTGGAAGACCCAAGGAGTCGACTGCTGTGTAGCTTCGGGCTCATACGCATAGGTCCATATGTCCACAAAGTCTCTGAAGCAACGCTATCGAAATTTTTCAACATTTCTTTGGAGCGATCGACACGAGCCTGTTTTTAAACGATTATCAAATTATGCGGTATGCAACGCGAAGAAAACTTTCTGACTGTCAAATGTTCATGCAATATTAAATCTATGCAAGTGGTACTAATGCCGAAGTATGTCTCAATTTCACGATAGGTCACATCGTGATCTTGCAATCTCCTCACAACATCGATGTTTTCTCACGTAACAACCGATTTTGGGCGACCTTCACGAAATTTGTCCTGGAGCGAAAGACCAACCCGATTGAATTCGGAAAACCAGCGAAACGTGGTAGCCCCAGTGGTGCTTCTTCACCAAGGTTCAAGCGGAGTAGATCGGCGCACTGTTGTTGAGTTAATCCATTAACTCCATTTTTTGGCTGAGATGATTTTTTCAACTCTCTATAAAAAAAAATAGCACTCATATGGCAAAACGTTCTCAGCGCTTATACCATTAAAAACGCCAAACTCTACGATACTGGTGTCAAATGTGACGTATCTACACCGGTATTGCCATATCTCAAGCTGAAATAGTATCCTACGTAACCGCCCTTCTCGCAACAAGAAAGACAAATCCGATGTAGCTTTTTCTCTACGAGCCTCCGAGTAACTGCACAACTCGACTGATTAAAGTGTGGTATTCAGCGCAGTTTAATAGAGCTGGAGAATTCGAGGTTTTAGTAAAATGCCTTGATGCCTTGATGCCTTGATGCCTTGATGCCTTGATGCCTTGATGCCTTGATGCCCTCTGCCCCAACTTCTAGTGGAACGAAGGTTTGCCAACAACTACCTAAGGTGACCCGAAAACTGTTTAACAAGTCACTTAATATTAATTTGGAGTAAGATTGGAATCATTTGCGAAAAAACCACGCTGAAACTAACAGGCTAGACAAGGTCCTCAGCTCGACAGGAATCACTCAGAAAACCTGATAGCACCGTCAATGATTCAAAAGCAGAGACGAAGGAGGTTTTCAAACACACTGTTGCTCCCGTTGATGACTTCAAGTGACTATGGAACCGATGTCCAGTTATGCTACAAAAGTTATCAACTAGTTCCTGACAACTTTGAACAAATTATTTACTGCAAGTCTGGCACTAGAATACATATGGAACCGCTGGCGAACACAGTGAAAGTAGCCTCTATACCCTCTGTCCAAGATGCAACATGCTTACCAACGCAAAAAAGCATACGTGAGTCTAAGCTTCAAAATCTGGTGGGCAGAATTTAAGGCGCACTTGACAAGAAACCATCGAGATGGTTTCGACAGTTCAACTTTTGATAGCATGTGTAACCCGGCCAAGCAACATGTCACTATGTCATGTTTGAGCTGTCGGCCTTCTGATAGTGCACAGGAGCTTTTCGCAAGAAATGGGGCGTGTTACGGAGGAAGCTATACAAAATCTAAACGTCTATGACGATGGTGGAACCAGCTTCAACGAAAATACATCACTGCTGCTTTTACCATACTCCAAAAAAGGGTTTGTGTCGGCTTCCCCTATTATGACTGTCTCTCCTCTAGACGTTGATGAATCTTCCACTTTCTAAAATTAATATTATGGGACGCACTCTCAAACTCGTTTTCCGTTAAAAAAAATTGTGACCTTTGATAAAACGCTCAGGTTGATTTTAAAAATTATAATCCCCTTTCATATCAAGTATCTAACGTAACTGGTTCGCGTCGCCTTAAAACAAAAGCTCGGCTATCACTGCCATTCAGTCCCTCAATACCGGATGCAACCTGAGCCTCATATAAGGATTCCTAATTCTTCTGTAGAGACTTATACTCGTATCATGGTCTAATTGAAACGGTTGTTTGTATATCTTCAGAGGTTGGTTAAAATTGTGGACTTTAGAACCATTGTCTCGGCCGCGCTATTTTGGATCGTCTCACTTGTGAGGTCAAGAATCTGCTGATATTTTTACACTTGAGTAATCCAATTACTTTTCTTGTGACCTCTTCTTCAAACCTCGACTGGAATTTGTTCCTCTATTTCTGTTGGGCTTGCGGATATGAAGAAAGGACGATGCAGATATACGTGCAACTTTAGGTGCCACTGTCCGTAACCCGTTTTTAGCGCCTTTATCTAGTTATAAAGAGTTGCCTGAAGGGCTGTTACGTCGTTGCTCTGACAGCGCTATGATCGACGATAAGAAGTATTGTTCCAGATTCGTTAATCTAGCTCGATATTAAAAAGGAAGGGACTTTGTACTCCACCTTAGTGCACACTAATTTACGCTTTAATTTCGCCACAGCGAATTTTATTTTCATTTTAACGCCATCGCGTATCTTTCTTAAAGAAGGACTTTGCGAAAAATTTGCAGTTCTCACGAAGTTAAGCTGTTTCTTTATCATACTCCGAAAATTTTGTCGGCCTGCCTCCCACAAAGCCGTATTGGTTTCCATAGAGTTTTATAATATTCCATCGTCGACTGTCATCTTTGTCATTGGTAGTGTCATCTTTGTCTTTATGCAGCGGAGCAATAAATCTCTAAGTAAAGATAGGCATCCGATCGCCTTTTATCATTTTAGAAAACAGGACTGCTAGCCACTTACATGACTGCTGTGAATCGTGTTGTAGCCATTCGTTTATCCATCCGTTCATCCCACCAAGACATAAGAGTGACTATCTATTGACAGAATAAACTAAACAGCCCTCAGGAGTATTACATTTGGATATTACACGATCGTCTTACAATGAAAACAAAAACAAAAAAAAGTTGGAAACCTGTTTGCCTTATGGTACCCCCTGAGCCGGCGAAACCTGCTCCAGCACGGCTCAAGTTCCTAAGCCAGAACCACCAAAGCCACAAGTTGCACCAACGCCAACTCCAGCGCCGGCTGCTACACCATCACCAGCTCCAGCACCAGTACCAAAGTCTGAGCCGATTGCCACATCAATTCCAGCCAGTAGTGGCCCAGCGATGTCGGGTGCTGATAGTTTGGACCGAAAAATCTTTGGCGCACCGAAAACTCTCGAAAACGGTGATAGTATACTAAAACCGAATATCAAAGCCGCAATGCCTTCTTTCCTTGAGGAGCAAGGTTAATCGTCAACACTCAGGAAACCCCGAAGCTTGACATCAAGAAACAAATCGGACACCATGGTTGATGCTACTAATCTTCAAAAATTGGAAGACTCAAAGTCATTGTTGAAGAAGTACTTGACCGAGGATATCTTCGGCAATCTAAAGAACAAGAAGACCCCAAATTTCGGATTTAGCCTGCTGGATGTCATTCAATCTGGTTTGGAATAATACGACTCCGGTGTTGGTATCTATGTTCCTGATGCTGAAGCCTATACAACATTCGCTGATTTGTTCAATCCAATCATCGAAGATTACCACGGTGGATTCAAGAAGACAAACAAACATTCCGCACGTGATTTTGGTGATGTTACCACCTTTACCAATATCGATCCAAATAATGAATTTGTTGTATCAACCCGTGTCCGTTGCGGTAGCCCATTGAATGGTTATCAAGTTAACCCATGCTTAACCGAGGCCCAATGCAAGGAAATGGAACAGAAAGTCTCCACCACCTTGTCTGGCTTGGAATGTAAACTGAAGGGTAAATTCTACCCACTGACCGGTATGGGGAAGGCCATTCAACAGCAACTCTTCGATGATCATTTTATATTCAAGGAGGGTGGTCGCTTCTTGCAAGCCGCCAACGCTTCGTGGTATCTACGACAATAACAAAAAGACTTTCTTTGCAAATGGGTGGTGATTTAGGTGAAGTCTACCGCGCGTCTTTTGGTAACAGCTGTCAATGAAATTGAGAAGCATATGACCGTTTGGGCTTCTTGACTCTCTGCCCAACAAACTTGGGTACCACCATTCGTGATCCAGTGCATATTAAGGTACCAAAATTTGCTGTCTATTTGATATTTAGGCGATTGAGTTTCTTTCAAGTATCTTGTTCTTAGTGCCGCAATCTTTCAAACTCTTATGTTAGCTCGTTTGCCCGTGCTTCAACGTTGCACTTCTTGTAGCCTGTTTTCTAGTTGTGAGGGCGCATCTTCTTAGTCCCGATACAATGGCTCTTGAATGTGCTCTAGCTACTGCCTTCTTAGCATTCATCTGATCGCTATTTTAAAATTTTTTTCGAAGTTGTTGCTCAACATATCAGAGCGCTTAGCTCTACGACTTTCGATCAGTGCATTTTTGCCTTCTCGGGTTTTGATTGTCCATGCTGAATGTACTGTAGAACAGCTATCGGCAATTGATTAGTTTTGCGACTTTAATCCGCACGTTCAAAGAAGACATCGGCATCAGATTCATAACGACTTTAGCAATGTACAATACCCCAAATCAGTGATGCCGCACATACTCGTAAGTACTGGTTTTCAAAATAAAGCGGAAACTGGAATACAAGGATGTCTGATACATTGGTGGCACACCGCAGGGATATGTAGTAGGGTCCTTATTTCTAATGAGAAATTTGTTAAATTCATTCAAAGTTTACTTTTCAGTAAGGGCTATGGCCTTGCCGTTCCATTTTCTTTATGATGCAAAAATTTACCATGGTGCCACCGAGATGGCCCTTATCGTGTATTGTCTAAGAGCTGAGCTTTTGATATACCGTGAAGTCATGCCTTTTATTTACGTCATTTACGTGGAAAGCAGTTCATGTGAGTTTGATTGAATTTTAGATAAGCTCACCAGTTAGAAAAAAAGTGATAAAAATCGCTTGTGGTGATTTTTCTGCTCTTTCGGCTTATCGATGACGAAGGCAAATTCACACATTGACGTAATGAATTTTATACCGAAAAGGTGAGTTCAACTTCGTAGTCAGTAAACGTAAATTCCGTAGTAGATATTTTGGAATTGCACGACCGACTTTGGACCATTCGGAAACGGTATTTCAAATGACGAATCGAACCATATTGAGCGCCGTATTATGGGACTGGTTATCTTCGAAATTTTGTAATTAAAGTTGAAATTAAGCTTGAGTGTTTCTTTCTGGAAATTGCACGTCTTATTGCTTTTTTAGAAAATATTAGTCATAATGGAACGGTGGTATTTATTTGGGGACAAAAGTACGCCTTTGATAAACAGAATTCCATAGATAGCACTCGAAAATGCTTAGTCGTTGCGAGTATGGCAATAAAAATTCATAGTGCACAACAGTAGATGTATGGTAATTTCTTTCAAGGAAGACAGCTGTAATTGGAAATTTTACAGGCACTTTCGGAGTAAACAACGACACCAATACGTTCTTTCGGTTCCTTTTGTCTAGATGCATCTGACTCATAACTAATCTGATTGAGATTAACGTTGAGTCTCACAGAAAATATCAAACACCCAATAATGTAGGGAAGGATTGACCCCAGCAAACGAAACGAAGACAGCGATATGCGAGTTATTCCATATACAGTTGATGCACCAAGTGGGTATCACTGCAAAAATAATATTACTGCGTACAAATAACAATAACCGGGATAATACTCGTTAACCTTGATAGGGCTTCGCTGGAAAGATGTGTAGCCGTAGAGGAGAATAAGAGTGCAGCCTATTAGATTTATGATGATTAACATCTAAGGATGTATTGATTCCTGAGATTCCTGAGATTCCTGAGATTCCAAAGATTCCTGAGAGCTTTCGGCATCGAAATGCTAGCAGTGCAAATGAGCTGTCCTTGTGATGATTAACTCGGTTAGTGGGCGCATGTGTGCAGTTTCCGTCTACGCCGTTTCTTGAACATAGAATGGAACAAAATAACAACAGAGTTGCCATCATGTTAAGAGCTGATCTCATAGATAAAATCATATACCAAAGAAAAACCAACAAAATGTCGAAAAAATAAGCTGGGAAAATTCAAACAAGGAATGAGGACACCTCTGGGCGATATATTTAGGAGAATTTCTCCAAAATTCTAGAAACTAAGACAAAAAACCCGGGGTAAAAAATATGTGCAACATCGAGGAAAAATGTAAGAGTAGTCCGGGAACTCTGCTCGGTATTTCAAAAAGCCGGCTCCGAATATGTAAAAGAAACGTGGTGGTGAAATCGGGAGATGTGAATAGTGCTGAAGAACAAAAGGCAAGTTTATGAAGCCTGGACTAAGCACAGCGGTGGTAGAAAAATCGGTAAAGTGCGTCTTGTAAAGATGGGAAAAAGCGGTAGCCAGAGCACGAGTGATAGCAATACAAGCATTGCATCGGTACAATTAGAAGTAGTACTTACTTACTTAATGTAGCGGTATAGTCCGGTATGAACCTGAGTCTCAGCCAACAAGCGCCTCCAGCCAGCTCGATCTTAAGTTAGCTGCTTCCAGTTTCGAATTCTAGGTTGGTTGAGCACACCTTCCACTTACGTGGGCCGCCTGAGTCGCGGTCTTCCTCTACTGCTCCACTCCCGGTAGAGAACTCGGAGACCTTTTGGGCCGGAGTATTGATGTTCATCCGCTCTCAGTCGTTGGATCTTCAGTCTTCTGGCTATGTCGATATCGCTGTACAGCCCGTAGAGTTCGTCGTTATATCTCCTTCCGCAATCACCGTCTATGCAGATGGGATTGAAAATCACCCGAAAGATTTTTCTCGCAAAGCGCCCAAGAGCACTCTCATACACCTTTGATAAAGTCCGTGCCTCTGCGCTATAGAGCAGGACTGGGATTGTTAAGGTCACTTTTGTTGTTCGAGAGATGACTTTGTAAGTCAATTGCCTTTTTAGCCCAAAGAAGCAGCTATTGGCAAGAGTTATTCTTCGCCTGATCTCAGCGCTGGTGTCGTTGTCTGAAATGATAGCGGAGCCAAGGTAGATAAAGTCCGCAACTAGCTCAAAGTTATACTAGGCGGCGCAAAAGTCATTACCTTAATGGAAGATGCTATAATTTTTGCAAATGGCAACTATCAATTCTACTTTGATATTTGTGAAGTAAACAGATACGAAATACACGTCAACATGACATGAATCGCTGTACTCCTAAAGAACGCGGAATAATTGCTGTCAGTGGTGTTGGCGCATCGTGAATTTCGGCGCAGATTTCCCGGTCGTCAATCACCAATTGGGCAAACAATACGACGTTCGGCCGCTCGCCTAGAAAAGTATGCCACAACACGAGATGTTGCCAGGTCCGGCCGGCCTTGGAGCAGCCGTTCTGCTGAGAATATCGTTCTGCTGTGGTTGAAGTTGTCACAGAGGACCCCGGAGAATTGACCAGACGACGTCCCTCGCAATTGCGTATCAATCGACGGTCTTTACAAAGAATTTTGGTGAAAGACTGAATGATATTCCTTTACAAGGTGCAGACAGTGCATAAGCTATTACATAGCTGTTGACCGCCAAGCGCGTGTAACCTATTCTCAAGCCATCATGAATCTCGACCACGAGGGAGGCAACTTTTCATTGAAAATCATCATGAGCGACAAGACCCATTTCCATCTCGGTGAATAAGCAAAATTATTGCTTCTAGGGCACCGAAGAGCCATTATACCCACTCAAAGTTACTGGCTGATGTACTGTTTAGGCTGGAGGCGTCATCGGGCCTTATATTTTCGAAAACGCCTCAGGCCAAAAGACTACTGCAGACGGCGAGCTCTACAGATCCATGCTCAACCACCTTTTTCCTTCCTCAATTGAATGAATCGGGACTGGAGAATATGTGGTTCCAATAGGATAGAGCAACGGCGCATACTGCACGAACTACAACCGAAATTCTGAGGGCTGCATTTCCGGGTCGCCTAATCTCTCGTTTCGTCGATTTGCACTGGGCGGCGAGATCGCCTGATTTAACCGTTTCAGACCTCTTTTTGTGCGGTTTTTTTAAGTCACGAGTCTATGTCAATAAGCCTCAGACTTTTAAAGTCCTCAAAGTGAATATCCGTCAAGAATGCGAGGACCTATTGCCGGAAGTTTTGGCAAGAGTGATGGAAAATGCCACAAATCGGGCGCAAATGATCATCATTTTCAACATAGTCTAAAAGCAGAGCCAAAGTGCTTCATTCATGAAAAAAATTACAGTCAAAGAACATCGGGTGACAACTTTTGCGCAACCTTGTATCCGGAAAGGATAGCATTCTGTCCGAGAGACTTCGGTGTTGGGTGTTCTTTCTCGTTCACTGCATGTACTTGGTCTAGCATTGACCGTTAAACCCATCTTTGTCAATATCACCAGCGTATGCGAGTAATTCTTTCAAAAATGCTGTTAAAGACATCACATGGCAGCGCATCACCTTCTTTAAATCCCTTTTTGATATCAAAGGGCTCGGGGATTTCTTTACCGACCTTGATGGAGCAGCGAGCATTTACCATCGTCATCCTGCAAAAACGGACGAGTTCAACAGGAAAGCAAAAATTAAACATTGCTCTGTATAGCTTTCTATAGATGCTGTCAAACGCGGTTTTAAAATCGATGAGTAGGTAGTGTGCATCAATTTGGAGCTCGTGCAAATATTTGGTCGACCTTCCTAGCCTAAAGCCATACACCAATCAGGTTGTTGACGAACGGTTTCAGACGTTCACAAAACACTGCAAAGAATATCTTGTTAAAAAATGGATACCTCTGTAGTTGGCGCTGTGTAGAAGGTCTCCTTACATGAGGATCGGACAAACAATGCTGAGGTTTCGTTAATTGGGCATAGGTACTGTCGTCCGAGTTGGTGTATATTCCTTATCAAGTCATCGCCTGCCGCTTTGAAGACCTCGGCAGTCAGCCCGTCCATTCCCGCAGTTTTGTTGGGCTTAAGCTTAGATATGGCTATCCTCACTTCATCCGAGTCGGGTGGGTGAAATTGTTGGCCTACATCGTCTAGGTTGAAAAGTGCATTAGGCCTGACAGCGGTATTTGGTTCGTTATCGCCGTTATACAGTCTACAGAAATGCTCTTTTCAAATCCTCAGCATCGACTGCGACTCTTCTACGACGTTTCCTTGCTCGCCTCTACAGGCTTCAGTTCAGGGTTTGTATCCGTGGCATGTTTTTTTACACTTTTCGGTAAGACTTTCGTTTCTCATTCCTGGAGAAGTATCTTTCACTTTTCTCTACCGCGCGCTTCTCATAGTTTTTCTTTTCCCTGCCGGGAAGTCAGTGTTCGTCTCTCCTCGTCTACTCATAGAGCTCGTGAGTAGCTCTAGTCTTTCTACGCAGCACCGCTTTGTATGCCACAGGTCTTCGATACTTGATGCTGGCGGCATAGGACTACGTATGAGATTAAGGTACACTTGATCGGAAAAGGATTTGGCGATGTTTTGCGGTTGTAGTCGTCCGCCGTCAAATTTCCTCACAGAATTAGCTGTGTTCCGAGTCAATATTGGCTCCACAAAGTGGTCGCACGTCCATAATACTGGAGCTGGAGGAGCACCTTGAGTTGATCGCAATGTGGTCAATCTGGTTGACGGTCGATTGATCAGGAATTCTCCTCTTGTGAATATCGAGATAAGGGAACCCCGTGCTATCTACTAGAATGTTCCGAGTCGTCGCAAAGACAATTAGCCTGTATCTGTTATCGGAGGTGGTGGAGTATATGCTATACTTTCCGACAGTACTACCAAAAATGCCCTCTCTTCGCAGCTTTGCATTAGAGTCACCGAGGACAGTTTCAATGTCATAGCTAAGTCACCGCTCGTAAGTCTTGTCCAAGAGCTCGTAGAAACTATCTCTGAAGTCGTCATCTTTCTCCTCTGTGGGGGCGGCGCGCACATAAGGCTAATGTTGGCAAATTTATTTACCATAGAAGACACCCAGCATAACCCTTTACTAATAGCTCTGTCAGGTAAAGGCCAAAGTTAATAACAATTCACCGTTGGTGACCTCATAAGACGAACAAATTGCAGTGCCGTTCAGATCTGCAATTGAAATGTTCTAACTTTGAACAGACCGTACAGCCCAATAATTATCGAAGGCCTTAGACCAGAAATGGAATGGTGTAATGGAGCGGAGGATGGAAACTGCTACTGAAAACAGAAACAGCGTCTTTCTGGGTTAAAATTGTGTAAATAAACAAAAGCAATAAGTTTTTAGCTCTTTTAGGCAAGGGAATACCTTATTACAATTGAAAACCCTGCAAAATTCCTCAACGTCCGGCTCTAGATAAGAAATGGGTACTACCGAAAAATTTTTCTACGGGCAATGATTTACGTAAGTATGACGTTACAATCGTTTAAATTCCAAACTAAGGAAAGCAGGGCATCTTTGCAAGTGCAGTGAATTGATCAATTGTTCATGCTGTGAGCGAAATACTGTACTCCTTCTGTATTATAGACGCACGAACATTAGCAACTAATGTACCTCCACAGATATATTCACTTACAATGTCTTTCAAGGACGCTCAAAATTTGCTACGTTATAATGGATATGTTGTTAAAGCAGCTCCTATCAAATTTGTTGTGAATTGTCCAGTTGCATATGACAAATCACCATGTAAAGTTCTAGCGCTGAACGACGTCTGCGAATTATAATTTTTTTTTTTTAAATCGCCACAACCGTCCTGCCAAGTCGACTATTCGACGTTTGGTGGCCAAATTGCAGTCAATCGGTTCTATAAATAATCAGCCAGCACCCGTACGTTACCGAAACGCAATATCTGCTGGAAACATCATTGGTGTGCGTGAGAGTGTACGGGAAAATATGAGGCAGTCAATAATTTCTTCTGATTCCCAAGAACTTGGCTTTTCTGCGACTTCAACTTGGCAAATGTTACGATAATATTTGGGTCTGCACTTGTAAACAATCCAACTGATCCCGGAATTTGAGGCAAGCAACCATAGACAACGCCATGTGTTCGCTGATTGGGCTCTAGAGCAGGTTAAAGTTTATCCAAATTCTGTCAAAAAAAATAATACCTATAAAAAGGTCTATTTTTTGATGAATGGATGAGTGAACAAGCAAAATTGTCAGATTTCAGACAAATTCATTCCGAGAAAGTCACTGTTTGGTGTGGATTTTTGTCAGGCGGAAACATCAGTCTTCTTCCAAAACGAAACTGTAAACGGCATGTGCGACAGATCGAAGATAAACACCTTTTTGTAGCCTAAATTGGGTGAGATATGTGGTTCCAACTGGACGCCCCTACGTGCCATACAGCGCATGCCGCGATGCATATTCTGCATGAGCGATTTGAGGGCATGGTTATCTTGTGCGATGGCGACGTGAACCGGCCACCGAGATCGCGTGATTCAACGAATTTAGACTTCTGCCTTTGGGGCTATCTTAAATCGCAGGTCAATGCAAATAAACAGCAAAGAATTGGTGCTCTCAAAGTCAACATAACGAACGAAATCCAGCAAATTCAGCCAGATTTATGCGACAATGTCATCGAAAATTGGAGTTTCCAAATACGTGCCACCAAGGAAAGCCGCGGCGCAGGTTTGAACGACTATCTACTCCATACTCCATACTCCATACCACCTCACTATCGATTCCTACCTTGCCAATGCTCGTCAGATTGTGAAGAGAGACGAAATGGCTAGGATATGTAGAACGCATGAATATCAATGCTCCTTCTCGGAAACATATTTGCGGTGAAGGAAGGGCTCGTCTTAAATGATGCGCACAAGTGGAAGGGAACCTCAACCAAACTTGGAGTACACAACTATAGGCAGTTGGCCATATATCACTGAAGAGATTTATTGATTAGGCCCAAGCTACACTGCAGATCCATATGAGCAAGTGAATAAGACCGTCAATTGTGTTTGCGATGTTCCACAACTGAAAGTTGCAAATTGCGCACTATTTGAATACGCCTCCAGTTATGAGTTTGCAGCCGTAGTGATGCAATGATTTAATTGAGATGTTAAGTTCTAGGCATTTGTTTCCCATAAATGTTGGGAAACTGCTACAAGTCCATATCTTCCTCTAGATCCTTCGAAGTTCCAGCAGAAGTCCTATTGCTGAAGAAGTGGTTGATAGGTTCTTTCTGATCCTTTTACTGCTTTTAGCTCTGTTTTCGTGTGTGTTAGTGGCTTTGGCCTATATCAAGAAGAATCTGCGCGTGGTTGAATTATGGCAACGCTGAAGTAAGATCTCTCATTAACATTGTCAGTATGCCCGATGATGGTATAGCTCAGCAGATATATCAGTTTCCCTGATCTTCAGAATACGAAAATCCAATGAACTTACTCATAGAAACTGCACACCGTTTCGAAGGCTGGAACCTTGGGGCTCTGAAGAAATTACATCGACAACGAACAGCACTGATTGAAGATGGCAGGGCGCTACATATCTTTACTCCTTTAAATATCCAAGCAAATTCCTTAACAAGTGTGCTGCCATTCAACATCGTAGTAAGCTTAAGATGGTTTCTCACTGTATATTCCTATATGAGCGGATTTCCAGGCATTGGCTTCATCTGGTTTGCTTTAACAACTTCGATCAACTGATCAAAACAATGGCACACGTTCCTCTTAAAGCCTCTGTTTCAAGATCAGCACGACGAGGAGTCCATTTATATTCAAATTCCATGAATACTAAATTAAACATAAGAAAATTCAAGAATGTTAAGCTCCAATTAAGTAATTAAATGCATTACAATTCCAACATACATCAACTTCCTACCAATCCAATTAGGCGTAGTTGCATAAGACATCTTAGTTGCAGATGTATCAAAACCCCAACAAAAACCTTACTTGACTAAATGGTCGCTAAGGAATTCCTAATGGAATTCCGCCTCAACATTCTGCAATTCATAGAAGAATTTCATAATGCTGCCACTGGCGGCAGCCGACCTTAGATGACCAAATCGCGTAAAAACCAGTTCCAGCCTTACACTTGATTTCTGCAAATTGATCTGCTATCCGCACCTGATCTGCTCTCTTAACACCAGTTCACCTGGCGCCGCGCCGTTGCATGAGTGTTGGCGGTTTTATCGAATACTTTCTATCCACCCAAACGAGTATACTACTGGCTAACACAATAACTACTGTGCTGTTCTGAGGCAATACCACCGCCGACACGCCCAATTAACTAGATTCAATTAATGACATAAAATAGTAATAAATCGAACAGTACTACTGACAGGTGGTTCTGGTTTGCATTAACCCAAGAATTCTGCAAGACCAGCAGAGACTTTCAATGGACTCCGAGTACTTGGATGCTGGTTTATAGCCTGACATTGAATATTTATGGAATGCGAGATCTTAAATCAGCGACATCTAAGAGACTTCCTATAAAAACTTCTGTCAGATCCATTAGTAGGCATCAGTAACGATTCAATCGTAACACAGTCAAGACAATAAGACGTCTCAGAATATACCAAAACCAATTACCACCATGAAGGTATTACTCTTAGATACGAATACTCTCACTTCATGAATCTAACGTATTTCTTCCTTTCAGTTCGCTATTTTTGCTGTAGTCATGCTAGCTCTGACCCTTGGCGCACAATCCTCTGTGATCTTGGGAGCTCCAGGACCAGTATTGACTGTCGCAGGCCCAGCTGGCATTGTCACTGTACCCGGTGCAATCTCCATTCAAGCTGCTCCAGCTGTTGCTCCTGTAATTATTGGTGCTGAGGGAACCTATGTTGCCAAGACTCGTGGTGCTGTTCATGTTGCACCACTGCCAGGACACTTACAATCAGCTGCTTCAGTTAACTTGCAACCAGCTCCTGGAACCATCTAAAGAGGCTAATGCAATTCATTGCACCCAATAATCAATGTTGATCTTCTGATCCTTGTCTTTTCCTATCCTGTCCCTTGTACTATCTATCTCCTCTGTCTACTTGAAATTTTTGTAAAAGATACAAAACCCGCTGATGGGTATTCGTTGGTTGGAAATTATTTTGTTTGGAGGACCTTCGGCTAGTTTTAAGGATACAACGTTCGATGTGGTATAAAATAAACTTTTTGTCAATGTCAATGTTTTGCAATAAAACAGAAAAGAAAACACAAAACCGATTTTTCTTCAGGAATGTGAGTGATGTTAGTAGTCATGAGATATGAACTTCCCTGCTGATAGGTCCCGTGAAACTAGAGCAATCAAGGTACTCGTACTATAACTATAGAAATCCCCATCGCTCCTTATTTTTTTTAGGGGTTGCGGCAATGGATGTGTAATCTTCATACCAGTAGCCCCCACTACTACAATAGCATGCACGATTCGTGGGTTATGATTCTCCTGGACCTCGTGTTAAACCATTCCTTTGCACTTATCAGACACTCTTCCCGTGGAGTTGTCATTAGGTATAAATTCGGGGACTGGTTGGCAATTATGCTGTATGGTACTCTCCAAGACTGTCTCTAGGGTTATTCTCAAGATTTTGCTCTTCGTAGCTCGTTCTAAAGATAGATAAATCTTTGTCCAGTCACCCTCTGATTCCGTCATGTGGCGTACGAGTTCATTCGGACCTCGTAAGTTTGACCTGTTTTCTTCAGGGCGTCTACAGTAAAACACCGCATGCTTGGAATCTGCCTCCTCGTTTTTATATTCTGGACACAGCGGTGACCCATCGAGCCCAAATCTACACAGATAGCCGCTGTGCCTGGAAAGGAACGGAGTAAGGTGGTAGTTATAGTCCCATCTTGCCGCCTTTGTTTGCGATTTGACAACTGAACTATATTGTGGGTGGCTTGCCATACCGCTAACGATGCTGGCTCTTCTTCTGTTTTCACTATTTTGGTCTCCTGTCGGTTTTGAGATGACGACTTGTATATTGCAGGATCCAACCACTTTGTATATATTGAGGTATTTCAATAGGAGGTTGATTTTCGTATTTTCAGATGATAGGCTGCCTCTACGCTGAATTTGAATATCTTTTTCTACTGGTGATTACATAGACTGTTTCATATGACTAGGCACAAGCCTAGGTCGTAGGTCCTACTTTTACATCCCAAAATCCGGAAGATGGAGTGCATCAAATTGGTCTTATTCGTCATTTGTTAGGCAATCATCATCACATCCTTGGCGAACTGTTGGAAAATGGGCATCACATGTACATGTGTTGTATGCAACACATGAGGAATCTTAGGTAGTAAATCTGGTAGCTCATCTGTTACATTGAAGTGAGCGTAAGAGCTTAAACAATGTCACTAATTTTGGCTTCCTCGAGGCATAATCTGAGATTTATTTTAGAGTTTGTGAAGTTAAAATAGATAGTTCAACTACAAAAATACGGGTTGTGTTTGATGGGTCATCAAAGGACTCTACTGGCAATTCTTTAAATGACATGCTTATGGTTGGACCACCAATTCAACGCGGTTTGGTTAGAGTGTGCCTTCGTTTCAGACAACATCGGTACGTTTCCACTGGGGATGTGGTGGAAATGTTTCTGCAAATCTTGATGGATGAAAAATATGTAGATTTTCAACGGATTGTCTGGCGCAACCGTTCTTCGGACCCTGTTCAACATTACAGATTACGTACAGTGATTTATGGTACTGCGTCCGCTACTTTCCTATCAGTTCGCGTTCTTAAGCAATTAGCAGATGACCACCAAAACGAATATCCCACTGCGGCTAAGGTTCATAGCGAGGATGGAGCTGACTCCGTAGATTCTCTAATTGCATTAAAATTAGAGTTAGTATCGCTGCTTTCACGGGCACAATTACAACTTACTGCCAGACAAGGATTGTGAAAATATAGCCTATGACCCAGATCGATCGGATTCCCGTATTCAAGCTCTAGGTAAGTATGTTTTGGCCAGAAAATAACCTTTCTTTCAAGATCTCAAGTATCAATTCTACTTCGTTACCCACTCGTCGTACATTACTTTCAGAGGTTGCTCGTATCTTCGACCCGCTTGGATTTTTAGCCCCGTCAGTGATTCTTTTTGAAATTATGTTTCAGGAACTTTGGTCCTCAGATTTAAATCTTGGTTGTGATGATCCCTTAAATAGATTGTTAACTGAACGATGGAAAATATTTAGGGAACAACTTCATCACGATATTGTCCTCGAATGATGACAATGAGCTGCATGGGTTTTCAGATGCGTAAACCTTGGCATATGCTGCAGTGATTTATAGTCGTTGTTGCGCTGATGATGGAATTTATAAAGTTAGCATTATCGTGGCTAAAACAAAGTTTGCTCCCTTTAAAGCTCACTTTTATTAACGCGTTTGGTGTCACTGGTAACATAGTCGATTTCTATAAAACCAAATAGAATATATGCCTGGTGGGACTCTGAAATTGTTTTGCACTGGCGTTTTTCACCTCCCCGCCGTTTGATCAACTTCGTGGCAAATCGAATCGCCTCAATTTTAGAAGTCATTCTGCGAAATTCATGGCAGGTCGTCCCCTCCGAGGATAACCCGGCTGATTGTCTTTCAAGAGGATTCCTACCGTCACTTCTGCCAAGTCATCGTCTTTAGTGCAATGGACCTTCGTGGTTAACTGCTGACAGAGGGAATTGGCCGACATTAAAATTTAACAGTGAACCAAGCCTTTTCGTTAACCTGAAAGAAAGAAGCCCACATCACCAAGTCTTAGTCGCCTCTAACAATAATAACTTTATAGAGTGCCCTCAAGAAAAATGTTCCTCCTGGTATTCAATTCAACGTATAGTAGCGTATTGCTGGCGATTCTTCCAGAATGCGCGGGCAAAACAAGTGCTAATCGACTCATCCAGTTTCTTACATACCCATAAATATACAGTGATCGCGTCGCGATTTTAAGACTTGTCCAAGAGTGCGTATTCAAAACCGATATAGCTTCTCTTCTTAAGAAACAAACCCTTCCCCCCAAATCAAAATTGTTAAAACTTACACCGTTTATTGACCAAGAGGGGCTACTTCGCGTCGTTGGTCGGATAAAACATACGCCGATTTCCTTTGACCTAAGGCACCCGGTTATTCATTGTAGCAGGCTTATAATTAAGGAAATTCATCAGAGACATCTTCATCCTGGTGTAACTGCAACATTTTCTCTCGTTCGGCAACAATTCTGGAACTTAGGCAGCCGAAACTTGATAAGAACCGTAGTCTTCTCCTGTAAACCGTATTTTATGCAGCGGAAAGAAACAAGCCAACAGGTTATGGGAAACTTACCAGTCTATCGTGTCCAACAACGTCGCCCATTTACGAATACTGATAGTGATTATGCTGGTCTAACTTAAGCTTAAAACTGCTAAACAATTGAAGGCCTACATTGCACTTTTATATGTATGGCCATCAAGGCACTCCACCTGGAACTAGTGAGTGACTTAACTTGTGAGGCCTTTCTATCGGCGCTGAAAAGGTTTATTGCTCGACGGCGAAGATGTGCGAATATATATTTTGACAATGGCACAAATTTCCAAGGTACCCACCGATGTCTGAGCGAAATGCATAAGCTAGCCATGTCACAAGAACACAACGATATCATTGCTGCTGCTCTTGCTGCCGAGGGAATCGCGTGGCATTTTTCATTTCGTGGCTCCGACATTGTTGTGGGTGTCAAAATCTGAAAAAATGTATATGCATTTGGAACGCTATCCAGATTCTAAAAAGGCAAGGCAAGATCATGCTTCAATATTTCGCTTCTATCTTGACATTGCACTTGATATCAGTACTTCTGAGTGGGAGCTGTACGTAATAAGCAACCGCTACAGTTACGCAAAGCGGAAGAGCTTTGCAAGAAGATGTCACCTTATTATACTGACTGCATTCTCTCCAGAGACTCAAACGAATAGCTCCGTATAGGAATAGATCAGGAGCCTATGTACCTATACACTATGTAGTATATGCATGAAATCGCCAATTCAGGCAGGCAGAAAAGGTGATGACATAAGTTGAAGACAATTTCGTGATACTGGATGGTATTGTCTGAACACTCATTTTCAGATCACAGATACATCCAATTCAGTCTGAGTGATAGTCCTCTCAGCCAGTCAGCATTCCCGAATTATCGGAAAACTGATTGGCCAAAATACAGAAAAATACTGTCAGAAACGCTGTCCTCTGACACCAACAAGCTTGATATGAAAGTCAAGGAATTAACCCTCTTATCCAACCCAGAGGCAAGAAAAAGCCACACTGGTGGACTTCAGCACTGCGACTGCTTAGAAACACTTGTAGAAAAGTTTCCAACCCAGCAAAAACACAAGAAAAGTGACTGACTGGGACTAATACCATGAATCCCTCAAAGTACGAGTATACAAAAAGGATCTGAGGAAGGCAAAGCGACTATCTTGGAGATCTGTGATAAAATCACAGAAACCTCTGAAGCATCGCGGCTAAGAAAAATCCTCTCTACGAATCCTACGATGCCTAGCTGTTTCAAAAAAATCGATGACCCTTGGACAACCACAAAGATTTACCAAACAATACTGGAAGAAAAACTTTAGATAACGGCCAGAAATTACAGCACGATTTGAAAGTTATCCCTACCCCCTTTCAGGTATAAATTTAAAACTGAGTTCTCTTCTTAGGCTATAGAAGCACCTGTTGGCAAATGAAGGTGTTCGTTTCATTTCTAATGAGATGACATTACCAAAGTTAATAGCGGAACCGAGATAGAAAAAATTCCTTACATAGACGGCGACTAGTATACCAGTGCCTCAGTTAACATGCCTCTCCAGCTGGAAACCTACTGAGGCCTCCTTTTACTTATCTGCGCCTACTAAGTTGAAATCGTTCTATACTGCGTTGTTCCGTTGTACTGGTTTGAAGTCGAAAAGTTTCCGGACCGGAGCGCTGGTGGTGTCCATTTATCCGAGCTCATCTGACGAAGTCGGCATCAATCTGTATAGGTCGCTGTTAAAACATCTTCTCAATCTCCATTCAGGTAAATCGGATGAAAATTATGCAAAGCACTTTTCTATTGAAGCGCCCGAAAGCATTTTCTTCCGTTTACATCAAGCTTCTGCGCCATAAAGCACGACTGGGTGGTCAGTGCTTTGTAGAAAGTTGTTTTGTTTGCTTGGAAAAGGGCTTCATTACTTTTAAGCCCAAAGAAGTAATAATTAGCATAAGTAATGGAGTGGTGGATCCAAGTCCCTTACTACTTCACAGCTGTAGCTGCTTATCGCAACGCTTTCTCCTAGGCGTAGGTGCTATTTGTCCCTCTTTGTTCACAGCATACACATTTTTTTTTATAATTTGCACGCGCTCAAGGGATTTAAGTACCAGAATGTTTGCACACAGCGCTGGCGCAGGAAAATCAGGTTGGATGGAAAGGGAGGTGCCGGTGAACGTTGGTTTTAAATGTTTGAAGGTTATAATGACTAGAAAATAGTCAAATAGGAACGAATCAAGATATTTCAATGTAAGTTCGAAAATGGGCTTGGAGGTATACTGATGAGCATTCATAACGAGGCGGGTGTTACGGTTAAAAGTTAGAATGGGTGGAATGCTACTGGCGATAAAACAGAGTGAGATACGAGACACTACGTCGGTGTTCGATGGTGTCCATTGTTTGAGTGATATTAGCATCACCAATGAGTTTTATCGCACGGTTTTGAATCCTATCTAACAGGTGTGGGCATTGTACTCCAATTTCGGGCGGATAAATGCCTTATATATTGAGGCCAGATCAGAGGAGGTGAAGTATTTCTTACAGCACTTGAGGAAACCTAGACATTTCTCAGCCTTTTTGACGACACCGAACATGTGGTCATTCTAATGTAAGTTGTCACTGAAACACATACCGAGAATGGAAAGTTTATCGGTTTCGACGATAAGTACCATTCATAGATATGGGCTGGGTTTTGGGAGCATTAAATTCCACTCTGTTGATAGTTCCCCAATTGGTTATGCTGCTAATATCAGAATTTAATGAGCTTGACATACACTGGCGTTCCCGTTCTACAGCCGAAAAGCAGAGACTTGAGCCCGGGAACGAGTAGGAAAATCAGAGAGTACTGTCGTCAGCAAAGGAATATAATGGATTAGGAGTTGCAGATAAGAGATCGTTGATGAAAACTAAAAACGGATCCCTGGGGCACACCAGCATTTATTTTGTGAATATCAGACTTGAAGCCATCCAAGACAACTGGAATTGAGCGTTCGGAAAGGTAATTTCTAATGCATTGAAGAAGAGAGTCATCGATCCCAAAAGCACGCATTTTTGGCAAAAGAGCCTGATGCCAAACTCTGTCAAATGCCTTAGAAATACCAAGTGCAACTATCTTGCTTTCGCCAGATCTTTAAGAAGTTTTTGTGTTTCGAGATATTTCATGAGCTGGCGATTTATCAGCAGCGTTTCGTTGACCTCGGAAAGAAGGGAAGGGACGTAAGGGGTCCCTTCTGTAGGAGGAGAGAGAGAGGAAGATTTACCTTTTTTAGGGACTTTGTTTTTCCTGCCTTGACAGCTAAGCCTAATGCGGCTTCTGTTTCAATAGTCTCAAACGCTCCACTGACAGACCGCTGTGGTTTCCCCATTATGTCAATGTCGTACTCCCGTACGCGAGTAACTGGACAAACTTTTGAATGGTGGTGCGTATCGAGTTGGCTTGCAAGTTTCACACGATTCTCTTAAAAACAGTGTTGAAAAAGCCACATGACAATACGTTCTTTCCTGGAGGGCTTCTGTCTGCATTTGTCGTTGAACCGGGAACATATTTGTTCGACATTGAGTTTCCTCACAATGGTTTGCTAGCTTTAGGCTGTTACGGATATCGGCGTCTGCATCAAGATAATTCTCCAACCCGATGTTAGCTGTTCGAAACCTTCAGACATCGAATACACTGGAGGAGTGCCTTTCGTCGATCCTAATGTGATCAAATATTAACGGATCATTGATTAGGAGACAACCAGATCCCTTTGTGGATATCAAGGTGTGGAAGTCGTGTGAAAAAAAATCCTTACAACCTATTTTATCTGATTCTTTTATATTGGGAAATGCACCAATTACAACACACTTCGCCAATGTCATCGAAGTATCCATGTTGCTATGTTGCGAGTGTCGCAGAGTTTTCTCAAGTATGATGCTAATTAGTTCATAAAAATTCACCTGGCACTCTGAGAAGTTTGGCAAAGATTTCTAGACTTGGCTCCCTAAAATCTGTGTTTGGCAATGAAATCTATAAGGAGATAGTGGATATTGACCTGATCTCCTTTGGTTTTCTCTGCGGCTTCGAGCGCTCACTCCTTTTTTAATCAAGTAAACAATGCTGGGGTTCCAATCATCAACAACATTTCTCTCCGGCCAAATGCTGGAAATGAGTTGGAATATGTGCTCGACCAAATCATCTCCTCTGGTGCCCTAACTAGCCCAGTAGCTTTGTTGTAAAATTTAGATAATGCTATTTCTACCTTGGTTGGTTAAGCAGTCTTCGCTCTAATCTTCAAGATCAAATGGTTTATTGTCCTTGATAGCGGATCCCATTTCATCGGCCACGAACGTAAAAAGCTTCTCTGTTCTTCGCTTTTTCTACGGAAATGTATATGATCTTCAGTTCCCACTTGTTAATATGCGCTATGGAGCCGCTGTCTTCTTTTTATGCAGCGCTACTTCGTAGGCGAGTTATTTTGCTTCATATACTCGCTTGCACTTTTCTGTAGGACATAAAACCGAACACATCAGTTGGGACATTTTTGACGGGTTTTTGGCGTCGATGCCACCGATCTTCAGCGCTTGATGTAGGCTGCATAAAACTTGTCAAAAAGTTGATCTATACGCAATAGAAAACGGTCCCGGTGTTATATTGAAATTGCAACCGTTCTTACATTCTCTCTCCGCTTTCGCGGAATCTGAAATATTCGTAATTGTATCTTGGTGGTCCGAATCTACATTGGCAGCTGGAAATTCTCGTACAACTTTAATGAAAGGGAGTGTGTTATGAAACATGATCAATGAATATAGTGAGAGCTTCATTTTCTAGGCGGAGTCTATACAGCATGCATCCAAGGTTACTTGACTTGTGTTTGTTATTCCAAATCAATGTTTCAAGTAACTTCTGGCTTCCAACCTGACTGGTTGCTTCAACACTACAATTCACTTCATTAGCAGTGATTTTCCAAACGTGGAAGTGCTAAGGTGCCCTTTATCTTAGTTTAATATCGACATAGTGACGTACAAATCCAGTCATCACCCGCCTTTGGAACTCGTACAAAGTTCAAATATGGAGCTTACTGTCAAGGGAATGACCGATGATGTTCCACTTTCTGGACTTTCAGTAGCATACGAGTAAATCAGAGATTAGAGAATGACTCAGACCCATATTTTCCCTACCTTCGTATTTTACTATCGTAATTCTTATGTGAACTTGTAGATTTATATCTTACAAGGTACTGTGCCAGATTAGTGTATGTTTATGACACTGCATAGACATGTTTTGAACTTACTATTTGATTTATAGCCCCTGGTCAATTACAAGTCTGATAACCCCTATCTCACTCAAAAAGAACTCAAATACCAATATCAGTGCAAGCCTTGCTCTACTACTAGGCATTCGATTTGAACTTCTCGCCCCTAGCAATCAGAAACCAGATATAATCATCCTCAGTATAAATACCTCGCTAATTGTGCAAGGAACTTTCGGCTGCCTTATCTATACTACGCGGAATTAAAAATAATTCATTCAAAATAGTGCTCGCGCATATAAGATAGTGTCAGTCTTGTCCAAAGTTTCCACGTTTAATCAGTCTTTAACAAAAATGTTGCCATTCCGATACTTTTTCGGATTACTACTGATCGCGATTGTTTGCCGTGGATATCCTCGTACGATCATAAGTGACAATCCCGAAGAAACTGGAGGATATTTCGAAGGCGATATCATCCTTGGTCAAGATCAGATGGAAGAAATTCAATCGAGGAACGGATTAATCGCCAAATCTAAACGTTGGCCCAATAAATTGGTTACCTACAAAATCAGCCCCGATTTTGGTGAGATTAGCCATATCCTTTACCATAAAGACTGAAATTCAATCCTGTCTCTTACAGATGAAGCACATCAGGCACACATCAGGAAGGCAATCAAAATCATCGAAGATGTGTCTTGCGTTCGATTCCAGGAAGCCGACGAGACCACCCAGTACTACATCAATATCATAGCAGTTCCCGACGGATGTCATTCGGAAGTAGGCTATCAGCAGTCCGTTCAAAGGATGAATCTTCAGATTTTCCCCATCGATGAGGGTTGCTTTAGAATGGGCACTATTCTACACGAGTTTCTGCATACCCTTGGATTCTACCATCAACAAAGTGCATCAGATCGGGACGACTTCATCACAGTGGTTGAGGAGAACATTGAACCTGGCATGGAGTATAATTTCAAGAGATTCGCTACGACAGAGAATTTCGGTATCCCTTATGATTATAAGAGTGTCCTACACTACACTGCGTTGGCGTTTTCGAAAAACGGCGAGAAGACCATCATTACACACGATCCGAATGCTGTTATCGGCCAAAGGACCGCTCTAAGCGATAAGGATATCGATAAACTAAACACCATGTACCTGTGTCCTATGCAGATTTGAATTAAAAACCTGGCGTAGAGTCTCTGGTTTAAAAGCGTTCAAATATTTATTATTAATTGCTAATGCGTTATGTTTAGATTTGTATATGTATGTAGGGTACTTTAAGTAGAATCTAAGAATTTCAGTTGTTGTGATTGCCAATCAGAAGTAAAGTGATAACTTTCGCACAGTACTTATCGTACTGTAGTCGTTATGTCTAAAAATATTTCAAACTACGGGGACAGTAGATTGAATTAATCTTTATTGCGTCATCGAAGTTATTTTGAGAGCGGTTTAGTAGAGTTTTGAGAATGTTACACGAAGTCATTCTGGTGAGGACTGTGCCTTATTTAGTCATGTGGCGCAATAGTCCGGAATGGACTTGGGTCTCACCCAAAAAGCCCTTTCAAGTTGCGGGATATTTCTTGATGACGCCTGCAAGTTGATTGAAGTCTTCTTAAACCAGAGTGCATTGAAGCCTTTCTCCATTCGTGAGATGCCTCTTCTGTGCTTATTTAAGTAGAAGTGGAAATGCCTTGTCCATAACATGCAATCAAATAAAATGGACTTAGAACTTGTGCCTTGTGTTTTTCAATAAAAGTCCTAGGCCTTTCGGAGAAATATGAGTTTTCGCTTCAGTGATAAAGTGTCTCTAGTTCCAGTTAGTACAAGCGCAAGTAGGATATTCTTGGAGAAAGTGCCCCCCCATTCTCACTGCAAAGCTTGCAGCAAGTGATTGTACTTATAACTAGAACATTAAGGTGGTAAGAAATAACGTATTACCTCATCAAGATGCCAGTGCATTGACTGAGTGTATGTAACAACTGATGGATAGTGGGTTGTGAGTGAAAATTTTGTTGGTGCACTGTTTCACAGTGCAAACACCTACAGCAATTTGTTTCGGTAAACCATAGTCAGAATTTTCACTTCGCAACCTTGCTTAGTATCGTCGGTGCTTGTGTTTACTGTGCTTGTTTGTAATTGTGACCAGGGAATTCAGGGTGGACGTAGCCAATATACGCGGGCTAAAAAGTAATCACTTTTCTGCGTACGTCCACGTCTGTAAGTACGTGGCACTTAGTGGAACACAGGAAGATCCCCGCCCACACCTCTCAGATCACTCTGATCTAAAGCTAACTGGCTACGAACTAGTGCCACTATTCTTTCCTCATCGCGGTCACACCATCTGTGTGCGTAGTGATGTAGCTTACCAAATTCCACCACAATTTAGACCCTGTTCCAATCCGGAATTCAATTTCATGTGGTTAAAATTCCATCTCCGTAAGCAAATTATCCACAACTGCTTTATTTACAGAAGCCCCAAAGAGCAGCTCGACCTTCCACGAGTTTGATGCGCTGTCTGACTCCATTCAACGAATTGTATCCCTGTATCCCCGTATATTTCAGTATACACAATTCTGGTTGGCTTCGACATTCTGGACAGACAACACCCGAGGCACGTTGATAGTCATACCGGCAACACCCTGGATTTGTTTGTAACTTCACACCTTGATAGGTACTCTGTTTATGTGCTCTCCCCTCTAGGCTAGTCGGACCATTGTGTCATATCAGCTAAATTCTCGTACACCCACCACACAACCGTATGGCAATACGAGAAAGCCAATTGGAGCGGACTTAACTACTTCTTTAGGAATCTCAACTGGTCGTTATGTTTCCTCGATAACGAAGTGGATGCCGCTGCTGATATGATCACAGACACCATTCTCTTTGGAATGAGATCCTTTATCCTTCATCGGATGCAGAATATCAAACCAAAAGGAAAGGCATGGTATGACTCGAGCTGTAAAGAAGCTGTCAGGGCTAGAGAAATGTTTTTTTTTCGGTCCTTTAAGACCAACCTGACAGAGGAAAAGAGAACAAAGTTCAAATGAGCCAGGAAGGACTGCAATGTCTTTCTCAAGCGGGTGAAATTTCAATACGACCAAAAGTTGAGGCAAAAAATACTAAAATGTCCCAAAGGTAGTAAAAATTGTTGGTCGCTTGTCAAAAATATTAAAAATTCTGCCTCATCCTCCATCCCAAAGTTCATTTACAATGACATTCCAGCTATCAGCTCTTTGCACATTTTGCGGCCAGTTCAACACTTGAGTGCGTAGAATCTTCAATGGGACGAATCCATTTTCGCACTCGTGTAGTAGGTAGGTAGGTAGGTAGGTAAGAGTGGATGTTGGATAAAACCAACTCACTTAGGCCTAATGGCCCATTGTGATGCCACGTGGATCTATGATCCTCTTACTGATGGAACCAGTTTGAGCTTCTGACGAAGCGAAGGAGACTGTTTACGTTTGTATTTTTCAGATCGTTTAGGTCGTTGTAGAAGAAGGCTCCTAAGTGAAGTTTTCTTCTCTGGGAGAGAGCTGGACATGTACAGGACTCCTCCTCCTCGTCCATGCAGCTTCTGCAGAAATCATTTGTAAAGGCACCAAGTCTTTTTGCGTGCTTGCCTATAAGGCAGTGTCCAGTGATGACACCTATGATGGCACTGAGATGTCCCTTATTTAGAAGGATCAGACACTTAGAGCGATACAGATCCAGTTTTGGCTAGATTTGTTTGGTCGCTAGACATGTTGGTCCAACAGTCCACCTAAGGTCTGGCATTGGCATCCAGCTTCAATATTAGTTTGCACGCAGCGATTGGGATACCTATGCTACCCCTTTCCGGTAGAATGGGTAGAGTGGTTCCAATTTTGGCGAGTTCGTCGGCTCTACAATTCCCTAGAACGTCTCTGTGGCTCGGCACCCAACAGAGGTGAAGGTTGAACTGCTCTGCCATCTCCACAAGAGATGATCGGTAGTCAAGAGCGGTTTTAGAATTTAGTGAGACTGAGTCCAGGGATTTGATAGCGGCCTGACTATCCGAAAAGATGCGGATATCCTTTGCAGATATCACGTTCTTCTTCAACTAGGACCGAGCTTCTTTAATCGCCAAAATTTCCGCCTGGAACACCCTGCAGTGATTTGGAAGACGGAAAGAGAGGCTTAGATTTAGCGTATCTGAGAAAACACCGCCACCAACCCCGCTATTGGTTTTAGATCCATCTGTGTAGAGATGGATTGACTTGTCCTCCATGAAAGCATTTTCCTCCCAGAAGGATCTAGAGGGGAAGCTTACATGGAAGTTTTTGTCAAACTAAAGTTCAGGTGTGGTGTAATCAATGTTCTCTGTGGGGATTCCTAATGTATTAAGAATATTGGCGTGGCCAAATGGATTATTTGTCCACTGTTTAGTCGCTTTAAGGCGTATAGCTGCAGTCGCAGCTATTTGCCTGCTGAAAATATCGAGGGGTGTTAGATGAAGCAGAATATCTAATGCCGCAGAGGGGGTAGACCGCAATGCTCCGCTTATGCATAGGCATGCTGTTCTCTGGACTCTGCTTAGCTTAATGCAGTTAACCGCACATACTAAGGCCGTCCACCAGACTATCACCCCGTAAGTAAGTATCGGTCTTATGGCCGAATGTTAGGTTTCCAGTTTAGTTTTCTGTCAAAAATGAGACCCAGATATTTTGCTGTATCGGAAAACACTGAACTGATACCGTTTATTGAAGGAGGGTCTATAGTCGGAATTTTATATTTCCTGGAGAAGAGGACAAGATCAGTTTTATGGGGGTTTATTCTCAATCCACAGCGATCTGGCCAACGGGTTAATCTATTGAGATTTAGTTGAAGGAGTTCTTTAATGGTATTAAGATGCTTACCTGTGACGGCAATAGCAACGTCGTCTGCATAGGCAATAACCATGCTACCTCCCTCTTCCAGGTATATCAGCAGTTCATTTACTACTAAGTTCCAGAGAAGGGGAGAGAGGACACCGCCTTGCGGCGTACCACTGCTAACACATCTTTTAGCAGAAGCCTCACCCAGTTTGGAGTTGATTATCCTGCTTTTTAGCATAAGACTGATCAGTTCCCCAAGTGAGTCGTCTACCTGCAGAGTTGACAGCGCAGTCGTGATTGCGTATGTATTGACGTTGTTGAAAGCACCCTCTATATCCAGGAAAGCAACTATTGTGTACTCTTTAAATTGTAAGGATCGTTCGATGTGGCTAGTCGGTGAATGCAGAGCCGTTTCCACCGACTTTCCTTTACAGTAGGCATATTGAGCCGTTGACAGAAGTCTAGGGTCAATTTTAGCTCGTATATGGATATCAATCAGAAGGAAAGATGATAGACTTATAGGTCTGAGGTCCTTTGGGACGACATGAGAACATTTTCCGGCTTTGGGGATGAACACTACATTGACTTCTCTACATGACAGTGGAATGTGGATAAGTTCTACACAGCTCCTCATAATATTTTCTAGCGCAGGCAGAATAATATCTGAGGATCTCTGTAGCTCGGCAGGTATTATACCGTCCGGACCAGCAGACTTGTATGGTTTAAAGCTATGCAGCGCCCAGAGCAGTTTGTCTCTTGTGATCAGACTCTGTGATCAGTAGACCTGTTTGGGTTGCTACTGACCGTGAATTGAGAGCTATCTGGAAAGTGGGTGTCCAGTAGCAGGTTGAGTGATTCATCACTTGAGGTAGTCCAACAGCCATCGGTTTTTTTCAAACAACTAGGCATCATAGGATTTGTAGAGAGGATTTTCCTTAGCTGTGATGCCTCGGAGGTTTCCGTGATTTTGTCGCAGAAGGACCTCCAGGATTGTCGCTTTGCCTTCCTCAGTTCTTTTTTGTATAATTTGAGGGATTCTTTGTAAGAGTCCCAGTCAGTCACTTTTCTTGTGTTCTTTGTCAAGTTGAAAAGTTTTCTGCAAGTGTTTCTGAGCAGTCCCACTGCTGATGTCCACCAATGTGGCTTTGTCTTGCCTCTAGGTTGAATAAGAGGGCAGGAAGCGGCCATAGCCTGATTGAGAGCCAAAGTGAAATCCCTGACCTTCATGTCAAGCTCATTGGTGTCACACGGGGGGGACTTGATAGTTCAGAGGAAAGCGTTTCTGACAGTATTCCTCTGTATTTTGGCCAATCAGTTTTCCGGTAGTTCCGGAATGATGGTTGACTAGGAGGAGAGTCATTCAGGCTGAATTGGATGTATCTGTGGTCTGAAAAACAGTGTTCAGACGATACCATCCAGTTCATTAGCATTTGAGTGATGCTGTCGGAGACAAGAGTTATATCTAATACTTCCTGTCGGTTTCTGGTTATAAAAGCGGGCTCATTGCCAATATTGCAAATGCAAAGGTTAGTACTTATAATATAATCAAAAAGTAACTCACCTCTGTTATTGATGTCGGTGCTGCCCCATACCGTGTGATGCGCGTTAGCATCGCATCCGATGATGAGGTCAGTTTTTTATCTTCCAGCCTCCAGTACCACCCTTTCTAGGTTATCACCAGGGAGAGGGCCCACATGATCGTGGCCAAGATATGCCGATGCTAGCCAGTAGGAGCCTTTGGCAGTCTCTAGTCTGGCAACGGTTAAGTCGGGGTCACTGGGATTAGGGAGTAGAAAAACATTAAGGCTACGCTTCGCTAATATACAAGTTCTGATCTTACCTTTGTTTCTTGTATAGAGCGGGACGTATGCGGGTGTCCTAAGTCCACGAACCATGCCTTCTACAATCCATGGTTCCTGGATTAGGATAATGTCTTCTGCGTTTTTTGAAAGACGCAGAATGAGTGCGGCCGAAGCCTTTTTAGAGTGATGGAGACTAATCTGGAGAAACCGTATCATTGCCACAGTTTTCCGGAGTAGTCTCCACCACGATGTTGTTAAGATCCTCCGATTCTAAAGATGTGCCCAAGAGCTCATCTTCTTCCTCTGATCGTATAGGACCTCGTTTTGTTTCGTCATCTGTTTCCATTTCCGACGGGGTGTCAGATAAGGAAATCAATGGCTTGCTTATCAGCTCGGATAGATTGGAGTCGTCGCTATCCATTTCTGGAAAAGATAGTGTAGTAGCAAGGGTAAAGATCTAGACATCCACAAATCTGCTGATCCTGTCAAAATTTAAACTTGCTGCGTCAGTTAGTTTGGTTTGACAGCTATTTTTATCAGACTACTCACTAATTTGAGGAGAAAATGGAAAAAAGTGAATTTCGTGTGCTTATTAAGCATTATTTCTTGCGAAAAAAACCATTACCGAGACCAAGGCTAAGCTTGATAAATACTATGGGGACTCTGCACCATCGATTTCAATGGTAAAAAAGTGGTTTACTGAATTTCGTTGTGGCCGTACAAGCACTGAAGATGCCGAACGTCCTGGACGCCCAGTTGAGGTCTCTACACCCGAAACAATCGAAAAAATTCACGATATGGTGTTGGCCGACCGAAGATTGAAAGTGCGAGAGATTGTGGAAGCCGTAGGGATCTCGCATGGCTCAGTGGTTTCAATTTTGAATGATCACTTGGGCATGAGAAAGCTTTCCGCAAAATGGGTGCCGCGTTTGCTCACAGTCGACCACAAACGCAATCGTGTAACAACTTCACAGGAAGGTTTGGCGTTGTTTAATCGCAATATGGAGGAGTTTTTGCGCCGTTTTGTAACCGTGGACGAAACATGGATCCATCACAACACACCAGAGAACAAACAACAGTCAAAACAGTGGGTTTCTAAGGGTGAATCGGCGCCAAAGAAGGCCAAGGTGGGTTTGTCAGCCAATAAAGTTATGGCGACTGTTTTTTGGGATGCACGCGGGATAATCCACATTGACTACCTTCAAAAGGGAAGAACAATAAATGGGGAATATTATGCCAACTTATTGGACCGATTCAATGACGATTTGAAAAAAAAACGACCTCATTTGGCCAAGAAAAAAGTTCTTTTCCACCAAGACAATGCAAGGGTGCACACATGTGCAGTTGCCATGGCAAAAATCCATGAATTGGGCTATGAATTGCTCCCTCATCCACCCTATTCTCCAGATTTGGCTCCGAGCGACTACTTCTTGTTCCCAAACCTGAAGAAATGGCTTGGTGGAAAAAGATTTGACTCCAATGATGAAGTCATCTCGCAAACAAAGGCCTATTTTGAGGACCTCGACAAATCATTTTTTTTGGAAGGGATAAAAAAATTGGAGAAGCGTTGGACAAAGTGTATAGAGCTCAAGGGAGACTACGTTGAAAAATAATATTATTTTTTTATCAAAAAATCTGTGTTTTAATCCAAAAGTCACGGACTTATTGACCCGCCCTCGTATCTCCCATCCTTCTGAAGAGGTGTTCTTCCAGGCTGGCAAAACCAATGCGTAAGCTTCTTCATCAATTCTACTCTTTAGGACTTTTTCCGAGCAGATGGAAAACAGCATTTGTCCAGCCCGTCCCTAAAAAAGGCGCATCTTCCTCCCTCTTCTCCTACAGACAAATTGCACTTACGTCCCTTCTCTCCAAGGTCATGGAAACGCTGATAAATCGTCAGCTCATGAAATATCCCGAAACACGAAAACTTTTTAATGACCGTCAATATGGTCTTCGTAGCAACAGGTCCACTGATAATTTGATGTCTCACCGAAAAGTGGAACCAAATCGTACATCAATCTGGTGAAAGCAAGATAGTTGCACTTGATATTTCTAAGGCATTTGACAGAGTTTGGCATCAGGCTGTTTTGCCGGAAATGCGTGGGATCGATGACTCTCTTCTTCAATGGATTAGAAATTACCTTTTGGAACGTTCAATTCAAGTTGTCTTGGACGATTTCAAGACTGATATTCACAAAATAAATGCTGGTGTGCCCCAGGGTTCCGTTCTGCCTCCGACGCTCTTCTTAATTTTTATCAGTGGTGTCTTGTCTGCTACTTCTAGTCCAATATAATCCTTTGCTGACGACAGTACTCTCTGCTTTTCATGGTCGTTTCTAAACTCACGTCCCTGCTCTTCGGCTGCAGAACGGGAACGACAGCGTATGTCAAGCTCATTTATGAATGGGACTTGTATCGTCGAAACCGAAATATTTTCCATTCTCGGTCTGTGAGTCAATGGCAACCTACGTTGGAATGACTACAAATTCGATGTCGTCAAAAATACTGGGAAATATCTAGGTTTCCAAGTACAATGTAAGAAACACTTCAACTCCTCTGATCTGGACCCAATATATAAGGCATTCATCCGCCCAAAATTGGAGTACAATGCCCACATGTGGTCAGGTGCTCCTCAAACATCTCTGCACCTGCTAGATAGGATTCAAAACCGTGCGATAAAACTCATTGGTGATACTAGTATCAGTCAATCAATTGACACCCTCGAACACCGACGTAATGTCTCCTATCTCACTTTGTTTTATCACTATTTCCACCACCAGTGCTCCATTGAAATCTCCAGTAGCATTCCACCCATTCAAACTTCCAACCGTAACACCCATCTTGCTATGAATGCTCATCAGTATACCCCCAAACCCATTTTCGGACGTACTCTAAAATATCGTGATTCTTTCCTAAGCCGCACAACTCGCTTATGGAATGCCCTGCCGATATCTGTGTTTTCATATCGTTATAACTTACAAACATTTAAAAACAACGTACATCGGTGCCTGTCTTTTCCCCCCTAAATTTCCTTCGCCCGCGCTGTGTACAAACATTTTAAGGGTACAAAAACCCCGTGAGCGCGCGCTTATTATACAAAAAAAAAAAAGTTAAAAAGAAAAGGAGAGTGTAGAAAGGCGATTGTATAGACTTCCGTAAGCAGTCGTTACGTCTGCAGACCAAAGACTCATGCTATCTACGATCGCGCTAGTACGAGACCCAACTGCGAATACCGTGTTTTGCAAAGACACAGGCAGTTCCAAAGCAAACTCATGTACTCGTACTAAGAAGTCCTTTTCTGAGGTTTGATTAGCAAATTCACGTGATCCCACTATGCCCTGAACTCAGAAAAGATTATGTGAATTTATCCTCTTAATTGCGATCAAAGAAGCCTCATATTCTCAAATTAGCTTGGCTTCTGGTGCAGGTTGACCAAGCTACTTCGCCTGCTGCACACAATTTAGTGCATTCTTATCAGGACTGCGTATGTCTTATTTTGCCCAACATAAGCTGAAGCCGAAACTTGATACCATCTGGAGGCATCGAAGACGGAAAAGTCTTAGTGGTCATCCCGTAACGACCAGAGATCTGATGTGATTGCATTAGACATCAATGCATAAGAACAAACTCGAAAAAGAAAAACGGCAGACTAGTTATTAAAAACGTCTGTGCGTGCCATTATATGAATTTCATATTTCATTTCATAGGGCCGACCAACATAGACAATATAGCCGTTGTCATCGCCAGGTGTCGGCCATAGTCAGCTTCTACAATCAAGGCTCTGTACAGTGCAATACAACTTAGATCTACAAGACTCGTGGTTTTTCGAGGTCGTGTTACCTAGACAAATTACATTTGCATTATCGAAGGCACTCTCAATGTTGATGGAAATGCCATACAAATCCTCCTGGTTCTTCTCGTTCAAAATATTGCGTTGCGCAAATCCGCAACCGTACCCTGTCTACAACCCGGTATTGCTCCGAATCTGTGTTCTACCCTCGGATCTCTGACATCAATCACAATAGAGGAGTATCCTGGACCGGGAGTTTTCTGTTTCCCGTTGTTATTACTGAGCTTGTTGGCCCGTCGCAATGTCTTGTTGTAAAATGAATCCTTTTCCCCGGATTACGGATTAAAAGAGCCAATAGATTAAAATTTACTAATCTGGTAGTCGGACTACCAGCAGGACCAAAAACGATTTTTTTTGTAATGAAAAACGAGCCCGAACCACAGGTGGTGGTTTGATAATGACGAATTGCGATGCAAACAAAGAAAACCCCAGGGAAATTTGCAACAGGCAGCAGATTAAGTGCTGCAACTTTCGGCTGCTCACCTCGGGGTGGGTTTATGGTTCAAAATAAATAAAATAATCAGAACAGAAAAAAAATACACGAACGAAAATATGTTGGTAAGCGCCATGCAATCTTTTTCAAGAGGAAAAAATGGAGAAAATATGGATAATCCGATAGAAAATAACAAGAAAACTACGTTATAAACCCTGGCGATTTATTAATCACAGCTTTGTTGGGGTACAGTGGAATGAGCGATATCAAACAAAGTTAAACGGGTTAAATGGATGGCGAAACATTTTTCAGAAACGGCAACCGCTTTAGAGTGGGCCGCTAGCCGCCTTCTTCTCAAACGGCTCAAAGTTGGGTTTTTTTTTTGATAGCGGGTCGCGTGAAACAACATTATAATAGCGCAGTCGGTATATGGTATGTAGCCTGCACGATACAATCTTCGATAACCGATTGAAGCTTAAAGAAAGTTCCGGCATATTGCCATTAATAGGAGGACCTTGCTCTCACCTGATTAATCCACCACCAATCAGATTGATGATATTGCGATCAATGAAAATGGTGCATTTAGCATTTTGGACGTAGAAATGTTCCGAGGGCGTTTTGACGCGTACTACTACCATGTTGTGGCCAACATGTGAACAGGATATCTTTAAGCCGATAAGTGAGGAAGTGTGACAGCAAAAGGCTTCAATCATTCGAGACCAGAAACAGGTTTTAGCCTAAATTCGTTAGACATCCTGCGATACCTTCAGCCCATCTCGAAAAACCCGCCAACAATACTTTGGGGATGTCACATTTGGTCTGATACATTTAGCCTGATCAGTGCTGCGAAATCCGTGGTTTGGTGATAAATTCGGGGAAATAGAAATCTGAAAAGAACGAATAAAGCGGCTGGTGAGAAAGTATAGATGACGAGAGCGAAATCGGAGAAGGTGAGAGATGATATAAGTTTAAACAAAATATAGAAAGAACATGCAAACTCAACAAAGTACGAGCAGAACCCTGGAAGGACGAAGGAGGGAAAATAGTGGTAGATACACATTCAATGATGAGGATATAGATGAACCTTTACTGAAGCAGCGCTGACTATCAACTCTCCACTGGCATGGGCAATGATGAGAAACAATTCCGGCCGCTTAAACTCGACGAAGTAAGGATAGCCACATCCAAGCTTAAGTCCAAAAATGAATTCTAAATCGATACCCAACTCCCTTTTGTAGACTTTGAGTTCACCTATGAAAGCGTAAATCGGGAGAGATATACGAAGCCATGTCCGGTTTTGGTATCGCTGATAAACTTGTCAATGGTTAAAGCTCCCTGCTCCGTAAGATCGGTAATGACTTTATATAGACCATTAATGTTAAAAAATGGTTTTCGACCGGGTTATCTACTCTAATGAGACTTCTGTAACATAATACTTGTGCGAAACCTGTAAGCTATCACCAGAGGCACCATTTTTAAAAGCTAGTACAGCATGGGAGATTCCATGCGGATGAAATGGACATTGTCGGCAGAATACGCGAGGCTGTCGGCTCAAATAATCTGGGTGCCGGACTACACGGCCTTACGGATACAACAAAATCGTTACCAAACGGCACGGTCACGTTTCCAATCGACAAATCACATCAGAACCCAGTGGAATAAAGACGAAGTAGTAAAGGACTTCGAAACGGTAATCTACACCGAGGGATCAAAGATGAACTGTGGCGTGGGAGCCGGTGGCTACCCTGAATCACTGAAAATACTAATTTCATACCGCTTGCCGGATTTCGCCAGCATTTTCCAGTCGGAACTACTGGCAATCCCAGAGGATTGCACGCAACTAGAGCATGACAAAACGCACAAAAAAAACATTGCTATCCTCATAGATAGCCAAGCCGCTATCAAATCTATAGACTCGGCTACCATATCCTCCAAACTGGTGCTAGAGTGCTGGAACGAGCATGCCCGCCTGGACGAACGCTTTAGGGTCACACTGCCAGTGACATTAAATGAAACGAGCGTACAGATGAACCAGCCAGGCAGGGCTCAGCTCTGAACGGCTCACTCGCGGCAAGGGCCCACATCTCACTAGGAGCGATCACATTTCCTGTAGAAGGCCAGCCTCCAATGGATGGGGTTAATTAGCTGCACCATATCAAGGATGATATGGGCGACCTACAATCAGAATAGAACACCTACCAAACAGAGCTCGCCCAGGTATCGCCAGAACCACAGCGATAATCGCCGAACATAGGCCAATTGGAGTCCATGCGGCCAAGCTAGGTATCACTTACAACACCAACTTCCGCTTATTTCGTCTACAAATGCCCGGCGCTAGCAAGAGCCAGACTGCGTGCCCTAAACCAACCATTCTTCGACAGCCTTAACCACATCTGGGTTAAAGTAATACGAGATCTAATCCGCTTTCTGAATTCCACTAGGCACCGACTGTTTCACATATCATCAAACCAGGTCACACGTGTCATGGAAACGAAAAGACACATTCAAGTGATACTTGGGTTCATGTTGGACCGCTACTTCTGCCTAAGGCTTTTGCAAGTATTGAAACAGAAGCGGCAATGATGAGTCTAGAAATAAGCAATATCGACAACTCAGATTGATCGTCACAATAGACAGGAAGAACTTGAAGGACTACGCCCCCCGGTTAATATAAGCAACAATACCATCTAGAGAATCATTCGAAGAGTAATTCTTGCTAATTGCTGTTTTTTTGAGCTTAGAAGGCAGTAGCCTTCTCTCCTACAACTAAAGTAGGATGTGGTAAAACTATTTGTCGTCCAAGGCCTCCTCTATGCCACAGAGGCCTAAAAGATATGCAGGCACTTGAACGTTTTGAGAAAAAAAGTATTTCGAATGATCTTCTGCATCGGCGGGAATCCACGGGGGGATTTAACCAAGGATGAAGCGATGTATAGAGCGTGGACTTAAGTAAAAGAGTCACATTTTATCGTCTCAGATGGCAAGGACATGGAGAGCGGACAGACACAAGAAAATGGGGACTTAAACCAACTTGTTTTGCGAAATTTGAAGCAGCTAGCAAACAATACGGCTAGCTAGAGAGGCATGTTGCTTTAAGTCCAGGTCAGCCCGGCCACTTAAACAAACAAGCGAGCTGCATACTTTTCGCCACTGTCTCCTGCACTATCCTCTCACATAGCCTCAGGATTTTGCGTTATTAAGCATACACTCGTACCTGTCCGGTAGTGTAAGCGTTTTTAGCTGGCTGCCTGTGAACTCTATTAAAAAGATGTTAAGCTAAGGACATGGTTCGATATGCTTCTTAAAGAGGACTGCTGATGATCATTGTGCTTCTACAGCATTTGGTACTCTCAAACAACTTCTCAATATCATGAGTTCTATGATTTCGCTTGTGACTCTTATCTCTCCTACAAAACCCTCCTAAATATCCGTAAAGGGCCTACAATGAACCTTCTTCCCTCACTACTTCCAGCAAAATCTTCACTTAGGCAAACAAAAACAAAAAAACATCCATTAAACTGGGTTCCAGGGACATCAGCTACTTGAATCTCCCCCAAGACCATGGTCGAATGGAAATTTCTCTCATCTAAAATGTTCAAGGCGAAATATCCATACTCGTAATCGTCGAAAATATTTTCATTCTCAAATTTATAATCACCTTCGCACTTCTCATTACGACCTTCAGGGAGAAAACCCTGATCAAACCGAAACCAATATCAATGTTCCACATACGCCCCCCTAGGCCCCTTAGGCTAGTTACGTACGGATACGTACGTATACACATATCCGTATGTAACCAACCACCTATTCAGCTTCAGCTGGAATAATGCCAAAAACCGACAAAAAATATTCCAAAATGTTTCTTTAGCACTTTGCCGAGTCGCATGCATGCGGTGGAGGAAGTTTTTAAAACAAGTACACCACTCTGCATACCCTTAGACCGGCCCCATTTCGACTAGTTAACGTCCTTGAACGGCATATCAGCAAGGGATGTGCCTCGGTCTACTCAACTAATGTATTCATTGTAAGCAATTCCGCATTTTACATTGCGGTGGTGTGGATGAATAGTTCGTCGTTACTTGCGAATACAGACGTCATTGTTGCTTTCCTTGCTGATAGACGGTCAAGGATGTATAGAAAATATATTTCGTCATCTGCCCGATGAGAAAATTTGGGACACCTACTGATTCCCGTAGATGTGGTCTAGTTGTTCTATATCTACTACTCGCTCAAGGACATTTCGTAACCTCATTAATGTTATGACAAATCAATCATGTGTCTGCCGTAGGAGAGAAAACAAATTCCTACTGATTCCTCACTCAGCCAGAATCGTGCACGAGTTCTCACGCATCCTTAGGCCCCTTCGTCTTGTGGTAAATTTAATTCGTCTCTTAGTGTCGGCTCATACGTAGGTATTCTAGTGCCGTGAAAAATAACGAAGAACGGGTGTTTCGACAGGCAGAATGGGTGGTAGTTTGTTATCAGAGAAAATAAACACACAACGGGATTCAGTGAAATACTACTGGGGATGAAATCCGTAGGGTGGTTGGTAACCAGCCACCGGAAACGTATGTCGCTACGAAGATGATTATGTTGATGAATGTTCTCCACTTGGATGTTTATTTATCACTCAGAGTGAGGGATTTTCTTAGTATCAGGAGCACAAGGACCAAACAGATATCCGAACCAACACATTCGTACACTATGTATATTACACATGGAGATGTTTCATGCGAGCGTCTTTTTCAGTGTACGAAGCACAACACTCGTGGAACATTAGTGTTCATTTGTCGGATGTTTCCGTTTATTAATTTGGATTATTTTTAGATAACGGCATGTTCTTGAAATTTTCCTACGGAAAATTAATGTGACAGGATGCGCGCTGTAGGAAAACATGGACGAAGACCGACGACCATGATGGTCTGTAGTAATCGATTCTGTCGGACCTCATTAGTTTTCATGACGCGTACACGTGGGGTAGTTAAAGGAAAGCGCCAGAAGATGATGAAGAAAAACAATATAAATCTCTACGAATGCCATTAAATGGAACATTAAAGTAACGGAAAATGGATAGTTAAGTGATGTGTCCTTGTGTGTTGACAGATGACTTTTGCCAATTGTACGGTTACGAAAGGGCATATGTGTACTTTTAGGGAGGATGGTGTGTAAGAGGTTCTGGGAAGAAGCCAGACAATTTGTGGAAAAGTTTTGATGGCAATGGACAATACTTAGGGCAGGCGAGAAGCAGGAACGATTAGGCCAAATTCGTCCAGGGAGCGTCTGCCATGTTTTATTTGAATTCGGAATGAAACAGGTGTGCGGATGAGCAGAGCCTTCTTCGTCATATACAGCACATTGACTTTCCTTCGGGAGTCTGGGATACCACAAGCTTTGAGTGTACGGAATGTTTTTTCGACGTGTTCTGTATCTGCTCATCCTCTTATGTTAGTCGTAGTTGCATTTAGAGTGGTCCTCATTTAGATGTACTTAGACCAGTTTTACCCCCATTGTGTCTATTCCTGGCTATTCCTGGAGCCAAAGAGATTTTTTGACGAATCTGTCAATTTTTTGGGTGATCTTTTCAGACCAAATATCGTTTAGACAGCCCAATAATTGCAGTTGCACAGGAAGTGCGCAATAGATTCCTTTATTTCCTCAGGCATATCCCTGCAGCTCTTGCAGAAATCATGGTCAGAAATTCGCAATTGCTGTTAGACTCTTCAAATAGAACAATGTCCCGTGGTTCTAGTTTTGAGTTTTGAGGTATCTTTCCTCTCGAGGTTCATCAGCTCTCTTGATAGTTTGAAGCCGAGTTTGGGCCATATTAGCCCATGTGGCTCACAGTAATCCCGATGAGTCCATCTATGAATGGCCGTAGAGAACGCTTGAGTATAAGTCAAGGTGGTTTGACTTTGTAAAGCTTCCTTCTTCCTTCTCTATTTGTTCCTATCGATCCGCCTGGAATATTCATTAGTGACCCAATTCCACTATTTGCAATAGTCGTTGAGGATACTGAATCTGGGTTAAGCCAAGCAGCGGTATAAAGAACACGTGATACTTTGGCTTCAAACATTTTATGGTGACCGGCTTAACTGAACGACTTCTACTTGGAGATAGTTCCAGTGAAGACCCCCGCGCTAACATCTATGGCTGTTTTAGAGCCGTCTATAAAAATTGAGATCGACATTCCGTGAATGACTTCGCATTGTCTCCATTTGTTCCTTCCTGGAAATAGATGATTGAAGTTAAGTTTAAGGTAAATTCCGATAAGCTAAAGGTCGGAGCATAGTACTCTTGGTAAGTGCAACCTGAGCGTCATTGGTCCAATCATCGAAAAACTACAATAGATCTCCTAAACTCCACCAACCATAGAAGCATTAGTCTCCTTAACACCGCGTACAAGATCCTGTCTATCGTATTATGTGAACGATTGAAACCATTACGATCTTTTTGGAGCCTATTAGTACGGTTTCGGGCCGAGTAAGTCCACAATTAACCAAAAATTTTCGAGAGAAACCTTAGTAACTTCGGATTGATACTTACCACCAGAATCGATCTTGGCCGCATGTTGACAGCATTTATAAGGATGAACTACACAGACCCACATCTAGTAGTTTTTAGATGCACTGAAGATGGAAAACACTTATTGATCCGTAAAGGTCCAAGGCATTCTCAACGACATCTTTAGTGCTGAAAAGACGCTTAGACAATGCGCACTGTCACGCTTGAGAATATTGTGCAAAACTTGCAAGCCAACACCGGAAACACAATTTTCCAAAAGACCGTGCAACTACTTCAAAACTCTAATGACATTGAAATCCTTGGTTGAAGGCAGCGAGACGTTGCGGGTGCGTTTGTATCTACTGAATCAAAAGCGACATAAATCAGTTTAGCAAAATCCTGTGAACAAGAATGGTAGCACAACATCGACTACGAGGTAGTGAAATATTTGGTCTACCTTGGTGCCGCTATGGACTCTGACAGTGGCAGATTACTTATCAGACGAAAGCTTACGCACGTATACAGGGGCTCTGTATAGGACCATTATAATCCCAGTCTTGCTTTATTACGTAAAAACATAGACGTTAGTGAAGGCGAATGAAGATATCTTTGGCCGTCTTGAACGGGCAATACCTCGAATAATTTTAGATTTCCTTTCTATTGGCAGGCCTTGGGGGAGAAGATTTAACGGCCATATCTACGAGCTGTAAATTGAAATTGATCCGGTCAGAAAAGCAAGCATCAATCATCTAAGATGGCTAGGGGATATAAGACGGATGAATATTAAGGAATTTGAGTTTTTGATACCTACCCGGACAGACGAGGCAGTAGTGGAAGATCGGGCTGACTAGAGGTAATTATTAGTTGAGCACCAGATCCACCCTGGACTGTAGCGTCAAGGAAGTTAGTAAGTAAATAATGGGTATTTCCTATGCTAAGAGTCTTTCAGTCTAAGAGTCGGATTGCGGTTAGCAGTATGTCGAAAATGTCACCGTGTAGCAAATGAAACGGAACACCAGACAATATAGCATAAGAACAGTGTGTGACTTTGGGTTGTAGACCCTGCTTCGTGCAAAAAGCCTTTTTGAGCAAGTAAATGGCCACTTCAGGATATATTTCCGCCTCAGTTTTATGTTAAAAACGAGACCTACGAGTAGGTACCACTCACTCTTTGAAAAACTTGTGAAGAGAATCGGCTATATTTTTTTGGACAGACGCAAAAACCAGAGGAGTGGTGGTAAGTGAAGAAGGTTAAAGGGTATCTACTATCTGTGAGTGTTTACCCGACACTTTTACAATGACTTTGAATGCGTAAACTATCGGAAATTAGATCAATGAGAACTTGGTTCCATAAGAAAGGATAGAGTAGTGCCTTTCCGTGAATTATTCCTCTTCTACAGCAGCAATCAAAGGTTGTGCTGATAACTCAAAAATTTGTCTGTCAAACGAAGGAAGACATTATCAACTAGAAGGTGATAAACCATACGAAAAGTAGCAAAGTTAGGATCTTTGCCTTCCATAGACCAGAAACAGAGGATAGAACAACAGAGCCCCTTCCGTACATAATTCCGTAGGTCGTAGAGTTCGCCGGTATAGCTCCTAACTCACAACCGCTAACGCACATGGGAGAAAAAATTACGCAAAAAATCTTGCGTCCAAAATGACCGAGAATATCGTCATTCGCCTTCAAGTGACAGAGATTGGGAAGACCAACTCTTTGTTAGATTTTTGATGAAATGCATTATCACGGCTTCCTGCGTTCTGCTAATGATGTCTATGTTATCATCGGATGAATAAGGTTGCGCAGACTTTTTGAAAATTGCGCATTTGGGGTTGGTTTATGCTATTTTCTCAAGAACGACATTAAGAAAGTCACACGACGGCACATTATCTAAACGGTGAGATTGCTTCTGATCTTTTTTCTGCGTTCTCCGTCATTATTCTGTACAATCTGAGGAGTTTGTCTCTGAATAGCTCGCCTCTATACGAGTACGAGTCCTGATATCAACCAAGTGAGTACGACATGGTCTTCTTGAGGATTTCCAATAATCAGAATATTTGATGGATTGCACTTACCAGACAAATGTGTGGCTCTCGGGGTTCACGTAATTCAGCAGACAAGATCTGGAAAGTGATGTTAAGCAGGGTGATGCTTCTTTGGATCGGGCAAACAGTACAGAGGTTCCATTCATCAGGCATGCATTTAATCGAACAAGTCTTCTGATGCCTGGTTCGGTAGCATTATTATGGTACATGTATCTTTTTTTTGCTAAGTTGAATGGTTAGTTCTGCCTGGAGTGTGGATTGCCCCCTCTAAAGCCTGCAAAAGTGCTATAAATGTGTATCCTTGCTCGTCTAGAGCGGTTTCTGTTTGGGTTTTTTTGACGGTCTATTAACCTACAGGTAAAACCTTCGAATTTTGTCACGGGAGTAGTTGCTCTTCATTCATTCATCTCATGATCTTTTATTTTTCCTTACAGTATTTCTTCGATGTTGTCGTGTCCAAGATGTTCAAAAACCTAGCTACTCGTACAACTAGGTAGTGGTCCGAATCTACATTGTTCGCTCGACCACTGCAGGAGCGCCTTAATCAATTTGGTTGACTATTTTATGATGAGGTGACCACCATAGACAGTGTGTTCCAAAAGAACGTGCGTTAAATTATTTCATTTACTTTACTCACGCACACAGTTTGTAGCCAAATTATTTTCTTTTTTTTCATTTCGTCATTATATTTCCATACTTCGGCGGTATCACATCATTACAAAATGGTTGCGGCTTTTAAAAAGTGTTTTCTTAGTAACTCACCTAAAAAGGCGTGAATGAGTGAATCGGCAGCAAAATATTTAAGAACATCAGAGGAATTTATGAGAAAGTGGATAAAGAGGTATAAGGAATGCGGTAATTTCGATGGTGAATCAGGTAGAACAATTTTGTGAATTGTTTGGGAAAATCCCCACAACTAGCCTTATACAGTAAGGGAATTAAAATGTCCATCAACACAATACGAAGGTGTTTGTCAGAATCTAGCATCAAAAACTGGAGAACAAAACCTAAATCGCTACTGACCCAAAAACATATTGAAAAGAGGCTAAGTTGGGCAACGCAGAACTTAGCCCGGGATTGGAGCAACATCATATTTACAGATGAGCAATCTATTTTTGCTTATAATTAGTGAAAAAAACCCTGGACAAAAAAAGATGAAAAGTTTCTGCAAGTCACCATTAAACGTCCAGAAAAATTTCATGTTTTTGGATGCTTCTTGGCCAAAGGATTCGGAAAGCTAATAGTACTCACACTAAAACAACTTGCACTCCCGCCTGGTCTAAGTCTACATATAATATGGGCTAAAATTAAGTGAAAGTTGCACTAGACGATGATAAGCAATTTTAAATGACAATGGCGACTGGACACCCTGATAATATAATTGCGCAATTCATTTTATTATATTGTATGTATACTTTAATAAAAAAATATGATTTAATAAAAAATCGTGGCATTTTTCATTGGTTTTTTTGACGCACGTTTTTGTTTAACACAGTGTACCTTCATGAGCTGAGATAGAGAAGCCGTATGCAAAGTAGCATCTGGATTCGCTTCCAAATGACTGTTTAACCAAGATGTCGTCATTTTATTTTCTGGGGTTAAGATCACTTAAGATGAGCTTACCGTCATAAATAGAGCATTGCTCATAGGCTTTATCGAGGAAGTCGTAATGTATTCCTTGGTAACATAGTTCGCTTCTATAGTGCAGTCATTAGCGCATATCAAGCTATTGCTAGAGAATTCAGTCTCGAAGCAGATTGTTACAAGGCGTTCCCTCTCATACCGAAACCTCTAAGCTTCTTGTCTTATTATGTCGTCTACAAAATACCCGTAGCTAAATCTACTCAGCTTTTGTTCTCTGTAGCAGTCAACGTAGTATTTTCCACAGTTTCCGTCCATCCTATCGCACTTTCTTGATGGAGGTGATATCAGCTCCAAAGCAGTATACATAGGGTCTAACCTAAAGGTTTTTGGCCTGCACGTGACCTGTTCAAAGTCCGCTCGTCCCATGTGCATATTTTATCGCAGAGATAGAGGTATAGTATTAGCCTTGCCACACTGAAAGCATCGGTTCGCACTGGAACCCCAAAATCAAGAAACGTTGGGTGCTCGAAGTACCTAGATGGAGGACCGCATGGAACCTCGGTACTAATCCAGCGTGCTGTTGGCAGTCGGAACACATGGAGCACAATGGACCAGTTTTATATCTGAGTGCTACCGTTCCGAAAAAGAGTGAAAAAAAAAGTAATAAGGCTCTTAGTTGGTTCAAAACAGACAACTAGCCTCAACAAATAACACTAGATCTTTTCTGGGAATCAGTAACATCTTTCTGTGAGATGGGAGCTACCGTCGACACATTAGAAACTTATCCGTCACCACATCTTTCTCAACACCATGATTAGTCCTGAAAAACCCTCTCTGACCTCAACTCCAAATATGTACGTTGAAGTGGGTCAAGGAATATGAATCTGATTTTCTAATAGAAGATTTTAGTGCTTGCTTTCTTATCACTCGCACTTTTAGGTTTAATAGGACAAACTGCGTTGACCTAGACAAATACTCGGTAGATACAACAAGGATGTTAAGTAGGCGTATTTGATGTTATGTAAGAGTTAATGCACTAGACATCCCTAAGTTGACGGCACTTAGTACTAGCCCAAATAGTGGAACACCCAGCCATCTCATCAGTTCTGTGAGTTAAAAAATTGCGATGTACAAGCATCGATAGGGAAACTACCATAAAGAACCAAAGATAAGTCTCGAAAATGAATTACTTCCATCTTGACGATCTTCTACAATACATATTCAAGGAGTGTACTAAGCATATGGACCGGCATATGAAAACCTGCGACATCTTTCAAGATTAAATGTTTCAAGGAGCAAATGACACATAACATGTACCCATGCCTCTAGAATTACCCTGTCATAAATCACTTTGTGTCATTTGGTTGAAAACTAACAAGGACGACAGAATTCAAATTAGGCGGCTTCTATCTGAAAGCCGGAAAGGATATGATCTTTGGCTTTAGAGTAAGAAGGAGTAGTCTACATGACAGTGGGCACAGACTCATCGACTTTGCAGATATTTGAAACATCGATTTGATTACAATTTGACTGCGCTTTTTTTTTAAGGAGACAGTCGAGTGGCAGTATATGTGTAGTAATGGTGGTCATCAGACCTGTTACTACCATCTTTTGATTCAACTGTGTAGTGCGGCGAAGTCAGACTTAAATATGACGTTGTCCAAAATAGCAAGAAAAGTCTTAAGATTTCAAATGCATTAAATCTTTGTTCATACTCCGTTTGCAGGAGTCGACATCTCAAAAATCTGTAATTTACCATGCCCCATGTAGTGTCATATAGATATGTTGCCGTACACAGTAACTGACTACTTACTTGCTTACTAAGGTGGTGCTACAGCCTGGAGTGGATCAGGTCCTTAGCTAATCTATATCTCAAGTCAGCACGGTCTCCAGTTGCGCACACGAAGTTGGCTGAGGTGAAGTTGTCCTCTACTTGTCCTTCTGGGTTGGAGTCGAAAACCTTCTTGGTAGGGAGGCTGGCGTACATAAGTTCGACCGACCTAAGCTGGGTTATCTAAGATTTACTGACAAAATCTAAACCGATGTACAGTTCTCTGTCGAAATGTCTCCTTAATCCTTCAATAATGCAAAGGGGACTGAAAATTACCCGAAGAACTTTCTCTCGAAGCGGCCGAGAGCATCCGTTTTCATCAGTGTCTGGTAAATGCCATTTTATTTTGGTTATAAGAGAGTTACTAGGGAAGGCAATTGATTAGCCTTCTAAGCCCAAAGAAGCAGGGAGTAGCAAGAGTGATTCTCCGCATGACTTCCGCGCTGGTTTGATTCCGCGCGGTAGTTGGCGCAGTTCAGAAGTCTTCTGAACTTCTTTTGGATTGGACAAATAATGGTCCATTGATCTGCTGCTTTAGCAGCTCAGCAGTTAATCCTTTTAGCTTAAGCGTCCTTTAACTTTGTTGGGCTAAGGCCTTGAAATTGCTGTCCTGACTTCATATTTTTCGGGCGGACAGAAATGTTGTCCGTCTTCATCCAGGTTGAAGGATTAATTCTGCCTGACTGTGGAATTTTATTCGTCATCACCGTTCAAAAGTCTGTAGAAATAATCCTTCTAGATTCTCACCACCGACTGTGGTTGTACAATGACGTTTCATTCTCCATCCTTGCAGGTTTCTGTTCGGGCTTTGCAGCTTTGCAGAATTCGTTTTATTTTTTGGTACGAACTTCGTTAGTAGGACATCTCTAAAGTCATCGAACCAGGGATTCCTTTGTTGGGGCGGATTGAAACTCAATACATCAGAGGCGGCCTCTTAGATTGCACTTTGGCAGTGATGGCACTGGCATTCTACTCTCAATACTTGCGGTTCGCTGGCTTTGGACTATTACAACAGATATTCGCATCTGTACCACGGCTACAACAACGTAATGGTTCATGAAGATGTTCGCTACTCGGAACGTTCGGATATCAGAAACACTGAAGGAATGCCTTGCGTCGATCGCAATATGGTCAACGGCTTATTGATCAGGAGTTAGACATATCCCTCTAAGTGTATATATCAAGGTGTGGAAACCGTGTGCTGGCTATAGGTACATTACGTCCCCCCACAAAATCAATAAGCCAATGATCGTTTCCGGAGGTGATAGCATGGGGGTTGTACAGGGTCTTCCAATAGGGACTCCGAATTTTGACAGTTGATAGCGGCCATATTGTTGAAGCTATTTACATCTGTCAAATTGCTTGTCATTTATTCCGTCTGTTTTGCCAAATCACCGTGGACGGACATAGTGTTCAACAACACGTGCAAATGATAAAATTTTTTTATCAAAATGATTGTTCTGTTCGGGCAACGTTCCGCGCGCTTCGACCACTTTAGAGTCGCCATAATCACCCTACCGAGAGGAATATTCGCAGTGTGGTGGATAAATTTGATCACACTGGTTCAGTAAACGATAAACCAACACCGAGATCTGCCGAAATTATCGCCGCTGTCCGGGAGAGTGTACAGAAGAATCCGAGGCAGTCAATTTCGCATCGCTCACCAGAACTTGGCCTTTCGCAGACCACAACTTGGCAAATTTTGCGTCGTGACTTGGACCTTGGGCCGCTGAATGGGCTCGAGAGCAGTTGGAAACAGACCCTAATTTTCATCGAAAGATCATGTTCAGCGATGAGGCCCATTTCTGGATGAATGGGTACGTCAACGAACAAAATTGTCGAATTTGGGACGATACCAATCCATATGAAATCCAAGAGCGCCCAATGCATCCCGAAAAAGTCACTGTTTGGTGTGGATTTTGTGCTGGCGGCCTCATCGGTCCATATTTCTTTGAGAACGACGTTGACCAGGCCATCACCGTTAACGGCGAGCCCTATAGGTCGATGATTATGAACTTCTTTTGGCCTGAACTGGATGATATGGACACCAACGACATGTGGTTTCAACAGGACGGCAACAACAATGTAGAGCAGTCAGAGACTTTACCTTACGATCTTAAAGTAGCGACTTTAAGCGAACTAACCTTGCACGCGTCGCGGCACTATAGAAGCTTCAATTTAAAAGCTGCCTTGCGTAGTGATGATAAATTATTACGTTGCTCATGCCACTGAAATCTTACCTTTCTGTAAATTTTAAATGTAAAACCCACCAATTAGCGCAAATCTCATTTGGTTTCCAAGGACATTTCCTTACCAAAATATGATTTGATAGAATATCCTAAGCCTTTATGCGATGAAACGTGGTATCCTCTTTCGCAACAATGAAACCGATTTTTTATTTGGTCCTCCTTTCCTTGCTGCACTCCCTTGCATAGTTTTACCCCAATGTGCCGTCGCTAGTACTGCTTAGGTGCTAGTTATCCCCGTCGTATTGTTTGTGGATTTTGGAATAGGAAATGGGTACCTAGTACCTTCATCCATCCATTATCCTTACACAATCCGCTACAAGTGCGCCCCGGATTATTCAGGTTTTAGCAAATAAGCAGATATAACGAAATGCAAACAAAACCTTTCAAAAAGGACGAAAGGGACATTTTTTGTTATCCTTTTCTCAGGTTTTTCGTATTTTTGTTATTTTTTTTTTTTTTGGTTTATTATGCTGGCATCCTTTTTCCGGTGTGGATGCCCTCTCAAGTCCCCCCCAGCGGATGTGCTCCAGTCCAACGGATCAACCATGGTAAGGATGATGTTGTCTTTTAGTTATGTAACGGTAATTATCTTAAGAGGTGTAGTTATTACCTAAACTAATGCTGTGGTTAGTTGTAGGAGTAACTCTAGTATTTTGCTTTTACTGAGCTGAATCCTGTTTCTGTTGGCACTTTTCCTGGCTGGATCCTGTTTATGGGATATTATTAATGCAAAGTTGAATTAACTAACCATTAGTAGGTTCACAGGAATAGAACAATGGCAGGAAGAGGTAAAATTATGAAACAATGGGCCAGAGGAAAAGGATAACAGGAGCAAAAGGAAGTCAAATGACTAATGTGGGGATATGGTTGCCGGTTGAGAGGTTTACAAAGTAGGTGGTGTAATTAATTTCGACCAAGTCATGGTTGTATAGGGTTTCCTGGGTTTTCCTTTTTTTTTTTTTCGTTTTTTGTAGTTTTGTGTTGTAATCCTGTGAATTCTTAACTCTCGTATCCTGGAGTGATTCTTCTTGTTGGAATGGGAGTAGATATAACAATAGACTGCCCTACCTGTTGGGGATATATTTTTGTGAATTTTTAATCAATTTTTCCGATGGACAAAGTAATGGAAGGTCTGATAGTGGTAGTGTGCGGTTTGTTCTGTGGCTAGTATTGGCAATCCAGAGTTTAAACGGAACTCGGTTTGTGTAAGTTGTTACATGAGTGGTTGAGGTACTCGTAATTTGAATGATTATATTGGACTGCTGTTAGGTGGGAGTTGTGAGATTTATCGCTAAATCGACTTTATACTAATGCTGCAGTCATGGCAGTAACATAGGATTCATAGCAGGACAACGGTTTGTTGCCGTTGAGGTATAAGGGGGTCTGTGATGTTCGAATGCATCAGGCAAACGCTACGTATATGGCTTAGGTATAGGAGACTGCCCTCAGTTGGCTTAGTTCAGTGAAGCGAAAGAAGAGGCGCAGAAAGCGGCACTGCAAAAAAGAACGAGAACTTCTCACGAAGTCTTTAACCAAAGGAGACGGGAGGTATATGAGCTTCTGAGAAAAAAAAAAAGGAAAAGCATCAGACAAGCGCTAGATCGAGACCATGGAAAGTGCCTCTTCAGAAGTTGCAAGAACTGGCTAAGGACACAAACTCGGGACAGAAGCATATACATAGACATAAGGACGGGAATGTAATAGAATAGTCACAGTCGGTCCTGGAAATTTGGAAGCATTACTTGTCCAATGAACCGATCAACTTGGGTGATGATTGACAACATTTTTGTCCACCTGACCGAGAGGAGGCGACATTTAAATCAAAGACTAATAAGCCATCAGGAGCATACGAATTCCCTTCCGAATTATTTAAAGTAGTGGCGGTTGCTTTGGTAAGATGCATTCTCTGAGTCATGTGAAAAATATGGTCTGGGGAAAGTATGCCCGGTGAATGGATTTTTATCGTCAGACCTAAAACAATCAGTGCTCTTACCACCGCGTATAATATCTTATCTACTGGACTATGTGAACGCTTAAAACTCTTCATCAACCATCTGAAAGGACCATATCAGTGTGATTCTAGGCCTTGTAAGTTCGACAGATTTTATGACAACTTTTAGATAGACAAACTATGTACAGCCGTGCTAAGTTTGGGCATCCTTGTCAAAGTAATAGATTTCGGCAAGGCTCTCTTCTTTAACATCATTCTTGAGAAAGTTGGCGAGTAGCTCGATGGCTTAGCAATAAAAGCGGAAGCCCTTTGGACCCACAAGCCCAGTTCTACCATACCATTCACTGGAGATTGCTGATTAATGCTTAACATGTGGTTGCCACCTTCTGTCTGTAGTGATATCAGATGGGATACCTAAATATGATACCCAACCAGAATTGAATGCTTGCTACGCTTTCTTCGGTTACGAGTATGTTGCTAAAAAGGATTACTGTAGACCAATAGGTAGATGTTGGATGGCATAAACGGAGCAAGCAAATCGACTCTCAGCCGGTTCATCGTTTGGATGTAATGGCGTTTGGTTGTGTCGTTGGATTTTCATCTATTGGCAGCAGATGCATATTTTGCCGAATTGACAATTAATTTTTCGAATATTCGGCCACACAACTTGTTGTTGGATCAGCTTGGTAATCGGTCCACAGCGCTTCTCACCATTCATTTTTACTAAAACGAAATTTCGAAAACTTCTTGTAAGGAAAGGTCCTACATACATACTCGATACTTCTGTACACTTTTTAGGACTAGTGAAATGCTGTTATCGCCCAACATCGCCTACAACTACGGGTCAACTCTTTGATCTGCTCTGCCGTATGCTGTGCTCTGTCGATGTTGTTCTTGGACGCCACTACTTCGATTTTAGAACACATGCCGTGGACGATGTTTTACTTTCCGCCGACGTGATGTAAATCAGTCAAACACTGGCTAATGAAATCTAGCGGACGGGCTTACGCGAAGCCTTACTTGCTTTCTGTCGAAACGTAGGCACCAATAGCTTGTTTTTGGCAAATACCACCTTGATCAAAAAGTTCCCAAACCACATCACCGTGTGGCGCTCCTATTATTCTGATTTGAGTTCTGTTTTTTTTATTAGTTTGGTAAATCTATTGTTGATACTCTCTCTATATCTTAGCATCATAGCTTAACATTTGCAAAAGTTACGTAACCAAGACTACATCTATCTCTGTGTGTGTTGGCGATTTCTTACAATTTTAGAAATGGATTTAAATTTGCAACAACGAACTTGTACTCGCATTAAATTTTGCGTAAAAAACGGATTTAATGGTGCGCGAACGTTGGAAATGTTGGAAAAGTGTTTCCGCAACGATTCTCTAAAGAAAACGGTCGTTTACCAGTGGCACGACCGGTTCAAAAGTGGTCGTGAGTCAATCGAAGATGATGAACGCAGTGGCAGACCATCGACGTCGAAAACCGACGAAAACATTGATGAAGAACGATTAAAAGAAATGTTGGTCAATAACCGCTAATAAACCATCAAAGAGATAGCGGAGGACTTGAACATTGCCTATGGATCCGTCCAAGACATTTTGGTTAATGATTTGGGTTTCCGTCGTGTAGCAGCAAAGTTGGTGCCAAAAGACCTCAATTTCATGCAAAAAAGAGACCGTGTTGACGTCGCAAAAGAGATGAATCCGATCCCACATTCATCAAAATGATCATTACTGGAGACGAGACGTGGGTTTATGAGTACGACACGCAATCCAGACATCAGGCAAGTGAATGGCGTTTACCAAATGAGCCGAGATCAAAAAAACCACGTCGTTTTCAGTCAAAAAAGAAGGTAATGCTCACGGTTTTCATGGATTACAACGGTGTAGTGCATCTTGAATTTTTGCCAGAAGGCTAGACAGTAAACAAAGAGTATTATTTTGGCATTATGAAACGTTTGCGTGAAGCAATTCGCCGAAGAATTGTGGGCAGAAAACTCGGGGATTTTGCACCATGATAACGCACCGTCGCACAGTGCCATCATTATTCGTAATTTTTTGACGAAAAATGCAACAAATACGAGTACCATCCAACAGCCACCGAATTCACCTAATTTGGCTCCCTGTGACTTCTTTCTGTTCAATCGCGGAGAACGCGTTTTAGCAGCCGAGAGGAAGTAATGGAAGAATCGCAGGAATCACTGAGAGATATGCCGAAAACCGAATATAAAAAATGTTTCGAGGATTGGATCAAGCATTGGCATAAGTGTGTTGCAGTTGATGGGGATTACTTTGAAGGGGACAATATAGTATAGATTTAGATGAATAAACTTGTGTTTCCAATTTTCTGAGTATATTCCGGGAACTTTTTGATCAAGTAAGTATATCTAGGTTTCTTCAAAGATGTCAAAAAATTGTAAATTTCTGAAATGTCCAAAAAATTGCGGACCATGCGTCCAATATTTCTTCTGCGAGGTGGATAGCATTTCTCGAGTAAAACGGGAGGCCCAGAGCTTCGGTCTTTCGTTTATTGTAAGACTCCACCGATGGTGAAGTTGTATGCGTCTAGTAGTGCTTGCTGCCTTATGCTTTGGCATCGAGTGCCCTCATAACTTGATGGCTGTTGTTTTTCACAGATCTCTCGTCATAACCAGGAAGCGTGGCAACTATTTTACAGTTTTAGGCTTCTCATTATTTTGACATAGGTTATCAACGGATTGAATTTTTCAGGGAGATCGGGTTTGTCCAAAACTAACTTGAACCACTGTCTTGAAGTCGTCTAAAAATGGTTTGCAGGTGACGTTCTTGGTCGACTGATGTTTTAAAGGCGACCAGAATATCGTCTTTGTAGGCCACTGCAAAATCAAGACGTCGGAGTCTTTGAAAAGCCTGCACTTCATTTTGAATTCCGTATTTCATGAAGACTAACTCATACAACCCAAAGAGTACTTGATAGCGTACCTTCTCCAAGTCAATTGTTCTGAACACATTCCGAACATCTACAATGTGGGCGGCGTCCTGAATGTCGGGCACTGAATCCCTATAAAGCATTAATGTCTCCTCGCATGGTCGCCAAGAAAAGCCGTCTTTAGGCACAAACTTAGTCCCATGCGTGTACTACACAGCCTACAATTTTGCTGAGTACATAAGCTCCTGGCTGCCATAAATTTTATGGTCAGATTGGCAGGTACTATGTAGCATTTGTGAGAATGCAATGCGTCAGTCAATTTTAATCAGCTGCATCTTCGCGACTTTCTCATTGAAAATGTCTTTGAGTTCCTTATAACAGGCGTATCAGATGCAAAGGTGCACTTTTCCCATATAAGGGGGTCATTGTAAGGACTAAACTTCTGAACAGCTGACTGCTTAGGAAAGTTTAACAGGATTTATTTTATTTTATTCTTCTGAAGTTCTCTGGAATAGAGAACTCAGGCAGAGTCTCAGTGCAGTACCAGAACCTATCACGTCAGCGCCGAGTTCCTAAAGCCTGATGCTTCAATCACAGAAGTAGCACAAGGTGGTGTCAGCATCACTTTAAAAGTAAGCGTCGCAAGATCTTGTATCACATATCCCCATCACAATCAAATGCTTAGCAAAAGCGTAGTGCACCGTCACGATGGCCGTAAGCAGAGTGCAGTTTTTTCTGCTGAGGGAGAGCAGGTAAGCCGCTGACCTCTTGAAGACGTCGGGGAGCATTCGTTTAGTATCCAGGCAATGGCGACTCATTGCATCTGAGCATGGCTGTGACTACAGATGCCAATGCGTCGCCCTCTCCACCGATTTTTAACAATGTAGTTCGTTGCCATAAGGATTGCCTATATCTCCACTTGGAAAGTGATCGCAAGTTTTCCTAACGTGGGGTGAAATTAGACGTTGTTGTCCTTCAAAAAGACACTAGCGATGCAGCCTCAACCGGTTATGGAGCCATCCGTAAGGACACGGCATTATTTCCCTTCTGACCCTGATTCGGACTAAAACCATTACTGGGTACAGGGTAAGTCGACTTGGTATATTTTTCGCTACAGGAATGCTGGTGTCATTGCATCAGATGGCATGCGCATAAAACCAGAGTCAAAAGACAGTCGGAGATAGACTGGTTTTTAGAGTCTGGTAAAAGCAGCAGCGACGTATTTTTTCGTGAAAGCTTGTTCCGTGAGACATCCGACGCATAGGATATAATTGGCCTTGCCATAGCTGTGTAGATACAAACGACCCTTCACAATGACAAGAACCGTGTCTTGCCGAAAGCTCATTTGGACTGCCAGAAGGCCGACAGCGGCTTCGAGGCTTTCCAAATAACAGAGAAGTTTGTTGCCCAAGATAATACCCAAATACTTAGATTCGTTGGATGTTGATGTCATTAAGCACTAAATCAGACCAATCAGTTTCCTACTACCCACAAAGAGATCAACCTCAGTTTTGAGAGAATTGTCTGAGACCTCATTTCTAGCGCTTCAGTGGTCGATCATGTCTACGCCTGGTGTACTATAAAGTAGACTGCCATTTGACGCGATCCAACAGACAGTACTGCTATAACATCTGCATTTGCTTGTGCATATGTAGACGTCAGAACTATTGAGCGCGTTGTACAGTGAGTACAGTGCATGTACACTATAGCAGTGGAGACAGAACGCCACTTTTCAATGCTTACCACCGCTATCACGTATTGTCTGCAGTCTGCGTCTGAAATCAGTGTTTTACTAATCAGCATTGCTTTTATCCGCAGAACTAGTGATACGTCCACGCCGTGTTGTCTGGCAGAGTGACACATGCTCTCAAAAGTTGCAAGGAAGCAGTTAACGTCAATTTCGTTTACGCGCGGCGCATACTCCTTGACGGCAAGTGCATCTTTAATACGAGTGCATCACCTGATTTAGAAGCGTAGTCTCACAAAATCTTCCGCGTTGGTAGGCATGGTGCATCTTGGACAGATAAGGCATTTGCAAGGCAGTTTTGCATACATCGAGCTCGAACATTCTCTCCATGCCCTTCAATGTGAAGGAAGTCAGAAGCTCTTGGGGAGCGTGTAGTCGATTTTCGGTGTGAAAGCTACTCTAACAGTTCGTCGGGTCTTCGGTATGTATGCCAGTGCCAGGCTAGCAGTGAAGATTCTCTTCAGAGTGACCAGCAGCTGTTCTCCACTTTTTTTTGGCGCATTACTCGGTAAATGCCATCGGAGATAAGCGACTTTCCTGTTTGATGACCTCATCCGTCACCACTACGGATTGTAGTTGCCAGTGACGGCGTGTTATGCCATTCAACTCACTTGCAGCTTCCTTACTAGGAGCTTTTTGTGAGCTGGTTCTGATTAGGTCACCTCAAGGGTAAGACAGAGGGCCTTTATACAAGGCCAATGATACCATTGGCCCAAATTATGACCTGGACAATCGCGTGTTGGTGCTCGACTTCTACATTCGAAATGAAATAGGGAACTGGCGATCCGAAGGCTCTGGTCTCACCCGGTTCAGCGACGAAAATATGGCAAACAATGTCATTACCAGAGAGGGTGACCTACCCCCGTTCATTTCGAAGGAAGACCTCTATGAGATCTTCGACACAATCAGGGCTAAGAAATCAGTGGGGACCGATGGTATTCCGAACATCGTGCTTCGACATCTTCCTCTAGAAGCGGTGGACATTTACACCACCCTGTTTAATAATGCAATGAATAATGCACAATATCCAGCGCATTGGAAAACGGCGGTGGTTCAACCTATCCCCAAAAAGGGAAAAGATATATCCAATCCGGCGAATCTCCGTTCGATAAGTCTCCTTCCGAATATCAGTAAGGTGTTTGAAAAGGTAATCAATAGAGCTCTGTCTAGGTGGGTTGAGGACAAACATATAGTTCCGGATAATCAATTCGGTTTTAAGGCGGGACATGATATCTCACATGCCGCGTCTAAACTGGTGTCCGATATCCAATGGAATAAAGGCAAAAACCAATGCACTGGTGCATGCCTTGTTGACTTGGAGAGGGCCTTCGACACCGTATGGTTAGAGGGTCTTTTCTATAAGCTGACTGGGCTGGGGATCAGTAAACCACTCTTGTACATTCTTTATAATATGCTAACCAACAGACAGTTCATCGTGAAAAATGGCGATGTGACTTCTGTTGGAATATTTCAAATTAAAAATGGTCTTCAGCAAGGCGCGGTCAATTCGCCGATCCTATTCAACATTTATACAAGCGATTTGATAGGTTCACTTCCCCATACTATTGCGTACGCAGACGATTTGATAGCGTACAGAACAGGTCCAAAAATCGAGGTCATTAATACTCTCTTGCAGCGTGACTTCGATAAGATAAGACGATTTTGCGATGACTGGAAGTTGAAAATCAACTTTCAGAAGTCGGAAACCATTCTCTTTAGGACGCCGTTATCTAGAGCCTCTAGGGATACCAGAAAAAATTGGCCAAAGTTCTCGATCATTGGACAACGCGGGCAGCCTCTTGCCTGTCGAAATGTAGTCAGATACCTTGGGATCTGGCTAGATCAGTTTCTGTATTTTGATAAAAATGTAGATGCTGCTCTGGCCAGAGCTAAAGGCGCTTTTGCCCTTACAAAGAGACTGTTTTATAGCAGCCAACTCGATGCGAGGGTAAAGGTAATCTGCTACATGGCCCTTATCAGGCCCATGCTGGTATTCGGGTGCCCCGTGTGGTTCAATGTACGAGCGAGCTTAATGGAAAAGATTCGGGTGTTTGAGAGGGCTTGCCTTAGGGCTTGCCTTCGCTTGTACAGAACACCAGAGTCGGAGTACAAAAAATTTTATCGTAATGAGGTTCTTTACAACGGGGCGAACCTAATACGAGTGGACAACTTCGTAATTAAGCTGACTCGAAGGCACATTGCAAGAGCAATGACCTCGATGAATAACCTGATATCTGGGGCTCACTACCCCACTTACCTTTACCACGAGAGTGTGCGCTATGATGGCTTCGTTCCACCGGAAGCATTCCTCTACCTAGATCAGATAGGGTTGAACCAGGATAGATCAGCGGTCCCGTTAATCTACCATGTCGCTAGGACAGCTGGGGACAGGCGACTCAACTACAGCAGAGACGTCGCACACGGCAGTGTGGATCGTCTCAGGTTCAGTAGGGCGGTGGGGAATCGTGATAAGAGGGATGTCGTTCGGCAGCACCAGCATTTCTGGTGGTTGAATGATGGAGAAGATGTTTCATCGTCGTTTCCGTCAATTACTGATCAGCCTCACTAATGGGGCAGAGCTGACCAATCTATTTGCTCTGTGAATAGCGATGGCCAGCTTACATAGGTTTAGGTTAGCATTTAAGAAATATATACATATATTAGTATATACCTTTGTATATACTAATATATGTAATAATTGTGAATGTATAATATCTATGTGTGTGTATTGTGTATGTAGGTTAGTTAGACTAAGATTTATTTTAAGTTAGATATTAAGTTTTTATAAAAAATTAAGTCCATATGATAAGTTTTTTGTTAAATTCTTTTCTTAGCCTTAAGCATAGAAAATAAGTATATATAAGTATAAAATGTAAACAAAGTCGAAAGACATAGATATAAGAATTTAGAGTAGCTTAGAGTGCCTGTGTGGGGCCAGTAAGTTAGTATAAGTTTGTTAAGTAATTTTAAGCTAGCATTTAAGCATTTTTTTGTTAGTATGTAGGAGTTAATGATTTAGAAAATAAAAAAATGCATTTAAAACTAAAAAACTAAAACTAACAGAGGGCCTTTTGAGGACTTTGAAGAAGCCTGCAGGTTTCACCGATTTTCTTTTGGATTTTTTCAACATAAAGACAAGTTGACAACCGAAAAAGTTCAATACTCGATGTACTATAAACATCTACATCTACTCATTTTGTATCTCTCCAAATCGGGAAGTCAGAAAGTTCTTTTCAAGAATGAAATGAAATATTCATTCAAAATTTGTTTTCTACTACGAGTACCACTCCATAGGCACAATGTTGAAGACTAGCCGTGATATTGAAAATTTACACCGCACACTCGACTGCGATAAGTAAAACAAAAACATTGATTGTCGATAACCATCATCGCGCAAATAAGAGTGGAAAAATATCGAAAACAAAAAATGTGCGTGTGAGCTAAATCTCAAAACTGATTAGCGGTCAAGATACGGACTGCCAATTTTTTTTTATGACAATAAGGTCTACATATTTACAACGTCGATTTCATTTATCATTTTCACATTTTGTGTAAATTATTTTTATTGCTTTAAACAATAGTTGGAGGGCTTTATCTGGAATCATTATGACCAGAGAGGCGACGGTTTATGGTTCAAATACTATTATTGCGGCAAGTTTTCGCGCAACAAGGTTGACTCTCTTTCCCTTGCAAGTCCGTTCGGTCCCGCTTTTCTTTGAGTGGGAACACCGAGATCTGGCTGAGGTTGAGAGCAGCCAGCGGTCCACCAACCCCAGACTTCGGAAATCAACCCACTTAGGTCGTACGGGCGGTTTTCTAAGCGGAGGAGAAGAAAGGAGTTCGGTCGGTGAAGCCTTACGGACAGTAGAGAGACTCCTGATGAACCAGAAGCCCAAGGTGCGACAGGAGGTCCGCCAGGAACACCGTTATTGGATCCCATAGGATAGACGGGCGACTCGCAACGGGCTGCATCAGACAGGATGTCTGAAAGTCGCCGACGGGTGGAGACGGACGGTCCTTTCAAGCCAGATACCCCAACATCATGATCACGGGTGCGGGAAGACGATCCTTAGAAGTTACACCCCAACGAAAGCCAATAAATACAGAGGAACACCCCATCTTGCAAGCGATATGGGCACGAACACCGGCATCACTTCTCACAACTGATGTGGATGCAGCTAGCCAGAGAGCTGGGTCGATCAATGGGTGAAGAGACGACGATCTCTTCCATAATAACACCACAACGAGGTGCAACAGAGTAGCAACAGTGATGTGCAGACGGACGACCAACATAAACCAACACTCCCCAACGACGTACCAGCTGTAAAAGCCAGATTCTATGGGTGAAAGGACGGCGACCCCTTTATAAGTCAGCACCCAAGCGATGGAGCATCGAAGGAGCAGCAGAGGCATATAGGCGGACGGCCAAGTATTAAGATAGCCTCCAATGGGGGAACAAAGAAACACACAACAACAAAATAACAAAATAACAAACGACAAAACCGGCCCTTGCCAGAGGACTGAGGGGCCCAATAACAACACATAAATAATTGTAAGGATTGTCACGCTATTGGTCAGTCCCCTTTCCCCCCCAAATCTGAATGCCGATCCATAGGAGTAGTTAGTGATCCGCGCTTAAAAGTTGCAAGAGGCACTGTACCTGGCTTTGGTTAGCTGCGGCGATCCAGAGGATGGCTGGATCGAGATTGGATTGTATCTACACTCCAATTTGCTTTCGTCACAATACTCCAGCTCCCTTTCCATCGAGTTTCCTTTTTCCTTCGCGGTTGTTTTTATTTTGCAAAATTTTTATGAACGTAATTCGATGGGGGAAAAGTATCCAGGCATCAGAAATAAACGTAAATTTGTTGTAGAATCCAGTGTTAAGGCAAATAGTTAGGCATAGCTAGGAACCACAATTCTCTCAGTGGAGTTCTCAGTTATAACTGGAACTGGGAGCGAATTGGGAAGGATATTATGAATGTGTAAAATGGAATTGTTGAGAGAGGCAGAGGTGCACACGCTAGCAAAGCACGGGTCCGCTATAGCCAAATAAATGTTTTTTTTATTGCGTCATGGCTGACACTTCGAAAGAAACTAGTAGCTGCAGCCACCAACATGTAGAATTCATATCCCTGAATGTTCAGGGGCCAATGTCAGGAGTATGCCTACATACTAAACCACGCCATACCTTGTGGTATTACTTCCCGGGGCTTGTCAGCACCTACGCTATCTCCTGAGTCCTTGCTCTTTCACGTCACTCACAAATTCCCGCACAGTGTTCAACGAGGGACTGTGGACTCGGTACGTTTCTTCTTCTTTCTGCGAAACGATTGCAATAATATATTGCATGCTCCTCATCTTCATCGTCACTTGGACAATTTGGACACAAGGAAGAGTTATCGTGTTCAAAGTGGTACAGATATTTACGGTATCCCCCGTGACCGGACAGGAACTGTGTGAGGTGGTAGTTGCAGTCCCCATGTGTCCGATTTACCCACACTTCTATAGACAGAATTACCTTATAGGTCCATCGGCCTTCAATGGTGTTGCGCTATCCATTCTGTCACCTAGTTATTGAGGTTATCCTTTCCTCCTCTTTAATCCTTTTTATATCATGCATTTCTACGTGGCAGTTTGACGCAATTTTGTTGTATGACCTAAACATCTCATCCCCGAGTATGTCGACATACATATTATGCTGCTTCATCCGATATCGTCCTTAATGCGAATAGTCTGTATGCCGACGATAGTTTTTTCTTAGCATCCTGTCTTACTAGTGCCGTGGCCCAAACCGGAGAGCGTAAAGCAGAACCGAGCTGATCACTCTTGAAAGTAACACCCTTCTAGTGTAACCAGGTCCACCGATGTTTGGTAGAATTCATGATAATGCCGCTTGTCGTAAAGATGCCTTTTGGCTGTGATAGAAGAAATGTGGTTCAAACTGAAGTCAATTATCTAACATCACTCCCAGGCTTCCAACCTCGAAGGTTGCATGTTCCACTGTCTTACGACAGGTTATTAAAATCGCTACAGTTTTGTGGTTAGCAAGTTCAAGTCCAGCTGAACATAGCCAATCTTTTATTTGTGCAATTAGCAGCATTTGTAGCAGATTCTCCCTCGTGAATGTGTTTGGCGACCGTAACAATAGCAATGTCATCAGCGAAACCTATGGTGTGAACTCCTCGTGACAACGTCAGTCGCAGTACGCCGTCGTACATAATATTCCACAATAATGGTCCTAGTACTGATCCCTATGGTACTCCTGCAGAAACCATATTCTGTTTGATATTGAAGCTGTCTATTGAGGAGCTTCTTACTATCTCAAGCACAATAAATAGTGTTAGTCGCAATGTCTACTACCGCTTTTATGGCATCAATGGTAGACCGCGATTTTCTAAAACCGAATTGGCGATTTAATAAAACTCCTTTTCCCTCAGCTACTGACAATAATCCTTCGTAAACGATACGTTCCAGAATCTTGCCCAGGGTACGAGTATCTAGAAGACATATTGGCCGATATGAAGATCTCACCTTCACCTTTAGCAGAAGTATCAAATGCTGTTGTATCCACGGGTCAGGAAAAATTCCTTTGTTTAGACATCTCTGGTATGTTGTTATAAACCAGTCAGGTCTTTTCTGGACAACAACTTTTACGAACTTATTTGGAATTCCGTCGGATCCAGGCGCCTTATTATCGTCTATTTTTCTGCATGCCTAGATCAATTTGACCGTTAATATCTGTGGGATTTCTGCTTGCCTGTCCGCTTCGGCGATATAATGCATACGAGGTGGTGTTTGTGGGAAAAGTTTCTGGATAATAGATGCTAGCAGAGTGGGGCATGTTTTTTATGGAGCCCTATATGCAGTACCTCAAGGATTTAGATCAGCTTCGTTACACAGGCGCCTGAAGCATGCCGCTTTATTTTCTTTGATAGCAGTTGTTAAGTGGCGTCTTGCCAGAAGGTTTTTTTTTAAAATCTGGCCTTCTTCTAGATCGCTGCATTCCTCCGAAGAGCCAAATGAACGTGTGAGTCAAAGTACGCCTATATGTGAGTCTGGCGGGAGTTGTGGAATGAAAAAGATTTGGAAGTCTCTTAGATACAATATTATAAAATGGATGGTTTAACATTAACAACTTAAAAACTAGAACAATAGAGATATTTAAAAATTAGTTTATACTTATGAGGTAGAGTTTGCAAGAAAAAGAGGAGGGCTGAGGCTTAGGGTTGGATTGTTGAGGAAGAGAAGTGTAGAAGGACTGAACTTTTAAAGTTTGCGAGGCCAAAATACGGAGGAATATTGCCTGTAACGCTTTCCTCTGACCTCTCAAGTCCCCCGCGTGACACCAACGAGATTGATATGAAAGTCAAGGAATTCACCCTGGCTCTCAATCAGGCTATGGCCGCTTCCTGCCCTCTTATTCAACCTAGATGCAAGAAAAAGCAGCACTGGTGGACATCAGCACTGGGACTGCTTAGAAACACTTGCAGAAAACTTTTCAACCTAGCAAAAAGCACAAGAAAAGTGACTGACTGGGACTGGGCACTCATACCAAGAATCCCTCATCATTCTGTGACAAAATTACAGAAACCTCTGAGGCATCGCGGCTAAGAAAAATCCTCTCTACAAATCCTATGCTGTCTGGTTTTTTTGAAAAAAACCGATGGCTCTTGGGCAACCTCAAGTGATGAATCCCTGCTACTGGACACTCACTTTCCAGATAGGTCCCCATTCGCGGCCAGAATGATCCCAAACAGGCCTACTCCAGCAGTGACCAAAATTCATGGCCTGCTTACAAGAGATAAATGCTTTGGGCGTTGCATAGCTTCAAACCATACAAGTCTGCTGATCCCGACGGTATAATACCTGCCGAGCTAGGAAGGTCCTCAGATATGAACTTGCCTACGCTAGAGAATATCTTGAGGAGCTGTGTACAACTAACCCACATTCTTCTAAGACTTCTGAAACGGCTCTGCTTTCACTGACTAGACACATCAAATGATCCCTAAAACATAGAGAGTACACAATGGTTGCTTTCCTGGACATAGAGGGTGCTTTTAACAATGTCAACATATCCGCAATCACGACTGCGCTGTCAATTTTGCAGGTAGACGACTCACCTCGCCTGATCAGTCTTATGCTAAATAGCTGAATAAACAACTCTACACTGGGTGAGGCTTCTGCTAAAAGATGCATCAGCAGAGGTACGCCGCAAGGCGGTATCTTTATCCGTCTCAGTTAAGCATCTCAATACCATTAAAGAATTCCTTCAACTAAATCTCAACATTAACCCATTGAGCAGATCGCTGTAGATTGGGAGTAAACCGCCATAAAACTGATCTTGTCCTCTTCTCCAAGAAATACAAAATTCTAATTATAGACCCTCCCTCAATAAACGGTACCAGTTCAGTCTTTGCCGATACAGCAAAATATCTGGGTCTCATTTTTGACAGGAAACTAAACTGGAAACCCATCATTCAAGAAGAAGTCAAGAAAGCTACAGTAGCCTCATTCTCTTGCAAAAAAAGCTATTGGGATTAAATGGGGCCTTCAACCTCGCATAACCCACTGGCTATACATCTCGGTCGTAAGGCCGATACTCATCTGCGCGGTTGTTGTCTAGTAGAGGGCCTTAGACAATGCAGTCAACTTCAGCAATCTAAGCAGAATCCAAAGATCAGCATGTCTTTGCATAAGCGGAGCCCTTATGCTCTGTTTTATTTGAAACCCCTCAATATCTTGAGCAGCCAAGTAGCTGTGATTGTGTAACTGTGACAATTAAAGAAGCTCTGTCCTGGCTGAAGAAAATCGTGCAAGAAAATCTGCAAAGGATATCCGCATCTTTTCGGATAGTCAGGCCGCTATCAAGCCCCTGGACTCGGTCTCATTAAATTGTAAAACCGCCCTTGAATGCCGATTATTTCTTATGGGGGTGGCAGAGCAGTTCAACCTTCACCTTTGCTGGATGCCGGGCCACAGAGACATCCCAGAGAATTGAAAGGCCGACGAACTCCCCAAAATTGGAACCACTCTACTTATTCTACCGAAAAGGGGTAGCATACGTATACCAATCGCTACGTGTAAATTAATATTAAAGCTGGATGCCAATAAAAAAACAGACCTTAGGTGGACTGTTGAATCAACATGTCTAGCGACTAAACAGGTCTGGCCAAAGCTAGATCTGCATCACTCTAAAGTCAGATCCTTCTAATAGGAAACATTCTCAGGGCTATCGTAGGTGTCATCACTGGACAATGCCTCATAGGCATCGACTCTTAACATGTTCAGCTCTCTCCTAGAGAAGAAAACTTCACTTAGGAGCTTTCTTCTATAATGACATAAACGATCTGAAGAATACAGACGTAAACAGTCTCCTACGCTTCACTGTAAACTCAAACTGATTCCATTAGTAAGAGGATCATAGATCCACGTGGCATCACAATGGGCCAATAGGCTTAAGTGGGTTGGTGTTTCCAATAGACAGCTTTACCAGCCTACCTACCCATGGTCGTACCTTCTAAGATATATGGTATATAAGTCGGACCGTATCGTTGAATCCTACTTGGAGTTTATGTTGTGATATTGAATTAAGAGCGCTAAAAACAACCTCAGCATATGTAATGAGAGGCACTATTAACGTCAATATCAACTTACGTCTCGCTTTCATAGCAGCAAAATACGAAGTAAGCCACAGTTAACGTTTACATCCATAGACCCGACCAATAATTGCGCGAGTATGACTATAGCCTGAAAGGTTTCGATCGGTAATAAAACCAGAACTAGCGCAACGTTCAACGGGTGTAATTTTTGTATTAGTTAGGCATTTGTCTGGCAAGATATTGAGATCGAAATTTTCCTTGGGATTTGGTTAATTTGGCTCTCATTAACCAAGAGAGCCAGTTCATCAAGCTTACTAAAGGGTTTGCCTAGATGGAGTTGTACGTCATCTTCATAAAGATGCACAGACATGTGAGTACAGACTGATGGTTGATGAACATACCGAACAATATTGGGCCAAGAATTGACTCTTGTGGAACACTTTGAATTAAGGCTTTCAGTGAGGAGGATTTGTCGCCAAAAGTGACTCTCTAGAATCTACTTGATAAATAGCTAGCGATAACTTCTAAAGCCCTATCACTGAGAACAAATAAGTTTTTAAGCTTCCACCTTATAATGTATTGGCCTACCTTATCAAAAGCCTTCGAGAAATCAAGCAAACAAAGTAGGCTTATATGACCCTTATCGTAATCTAGCCGTATTTTATCAAGTAATAGGATAGCCGTAGAGAAACTATGATTTGCTCTGCAACCTGATTGTTTCGGGTAAAGCAAGTTGTTGATGATCACATGGCTTAGGTCTTGTTTCTCTGAGACTTTTTCAAGGACTTTCAATAGACGAGGTAGGATGCTTATTGTTCTGAAGTCTGAGGGGGAATTCGTGGTTTTTCTTTTTACGAATGGAAGGACCCTTGCAATTTTCCAAGACTGAGGAAAAATTGATGTGGTAATGCAGAGGTTAATAATGTGAGTAAAATGGGCCATAATTCGGGGTAAAATAAGTTTAATAAATCCACAACGATAGCGTCAGACTTAATAGCCAATGTGCATCTGCAAACTTCATCTACACTTACAACTTCAAAATCTGTCTTAGAGAGTTGGTTGGCTGCGAAATACTCACTCAGATTATCTGGGTCGAGAACGCCTTGTGGATTAAGACCTATGGAAACACTGATCTGTTTTAAATTGCTCCAAAGTTTTTTGGCGGGTAAGGAGGTACCAAGCTTTGATGCAAATTAATTTTCTTTTTGATGCACGTACGAGTATTATGAGAGCTGCGTGATTCCGCGCCTCTTTAAATGCTTCCCAAATGTTGGTAGTTGAACTGCCCCTCCATCGACTGTGTAATTTATTCCGAACCTTAATTGGGTTAGTCAAACCTATAGCTGGGATAGCGGGAAAGTTATATTTGGTTTGGGGCATCGCTCAATCGGTGCCGGGAATCAAACATAACACTATGTGCAGATACTCCAACAAAACATATTTCTTGTTGAACTTCAAGAGTCAAAATGCTTTGAGTTTTTATTGTAGCAGGTGCCCCGCCTTTAGGCTGAACTGGATTTGTTCCACATCTTCAATTCTGAAGGTAAAAGCAGCGCCTAAGATTATATTTAATAAAAAACAATAGTAATACAGGGTGGACCGCCGTGGACTCTCTGATGCATTTTTAATTTAATCCTTTATTGGAATTTTTATTCGAACATGAATGTGTAATTTGTTAAATAAATTTTTAAATTAATGGGGAAACTTATAATGACTCTTTTTTAAGCATTTCGAATTACGGGATCCACCGATTTGTTGTTTTATTTAATCTTCTGAGTTGTTTAAAGTTGGTTAATGAAATGTGGTCTCTTTAAAACGACGTTAAATTTGGAAACGGGGAAGGCCAAACGACTGCTGACTAGTCTGAGCCTCAACCAACAGATCTCTCCAGTTAGCGTAGTCTCCGGCTAAGTGCCTCCAGTTGCACACACAAAGCCGGTTAAATGCCCTTTTATTGTACCCCGTTAAGGAGGGGTATTTCTCTACTCCCGTGTTCATCCAGGTAGGATTCGAAGACTCATCGAGCTGGCGTTATTGTTCTTTCGATCAGGACGTGTTAGCCATCTTAGGCGACTAAACTGCACTTTTTTGACCATGTCAGTGTCACAATGAGTTCGTAGAATTTGCCGTTAATTCTCCTCCTCCAAGACCCGTCAACGCAAACGTCCATGTTTGAGCACCAATAAACAGAACCGGCATGATGAGGATCTAACCCAGAGTCTCCTTAGCTTTTTTTGACAAGGCGTCATTGCTTTCTTAATAATGTGCAAAAATATGAGGATTTACTATCACGCTTATCATCCATCTCCAAAGACAAGAGGCAGATCGGCCTTGTACACTGAAGAGTTTATCGAATAGTTTTTTATTTTTTTATCCATTCAGACTCAGACAAAGAACTAGTCCATTGTACTCTTTGTAAATTCCTTTTAATGAAATTCTTCAGTCTGACGAAGAAAGATGAGTAAGCGCTTCAGTGATAAGGTGCCTACAGAACCAGCACGCATTACGTCAGAGTCGAGAACCAGCAGCCTGATACGAACATCGCAGGATGTTGTGTCACTTATGTCCAGCACATATAAGTGCTTTGCAAAAATGTAATGCCCTGTCACGACCTGTTGAGGGACATCAGAAAGGCCGCTGACTTCCTATAGATGTCGGGAAGAATTCGTTGGGTCTGCCTGCATCCCGGGGAGCTATGCCATCTGCAGTTCTGCTCATATGAGACCCAACTGTCAGTGGGGTTAACCGTCGTCGCAGGCAGACCCAACCTAGATTCGGGTCCTGAAAAACTTACCTCTGAACCTTGCCTGGCAAGTCCATCGGCGATTTCATTTCCCGCGATCCCATTGTGACCTGGAACCCAGACAAAGGTCACTGAATTTAGCTCAGTGATCTGACCGCATTCTTGAACTAGCTTGAAAGTCGTAAGAGGGTTCAGCAGGGCTTTAAGCGAAGCTTGGCTGTAGCCACAGATGCAAATACTTCACCCCCTCCACCGGCTCTCCGCAATATAGGTAGTTCGCTGCTATCCGAATTGCGTAAATCTCCGCTTGCAAGACAGATGTGAGCTTTCCTAACGCGAAGTGAAATCTAACGATGTCGTCCTCCAGAAAGACATCAGCACCACATCCTATATTGGTTTTGGACCCGTTAGTGAAGACCCGAATGCATTCCTTTCCTGGCCGAAATCTGACCTGGGCGCAATGAAAGTCGATTTCGTATTTTTTCTGGTGTCATTGCATCAGACGGCATGTCCATAAGACCAGAGTCATAAGACAGCCGACGCGCAATGTCATCAAAGCTCCAGATTACTTCTTTCTAAACGATGGCTTTGAGAGTGCAGCCCATGATATGAATTCAAGGAGAGGGAGACTCATCAATGCGTCCAGACCGAAGCCAAGTGTGCTGGGGAAAGCCGCCATGCATCCGCCAGAAACCGTTCTTTGGAGTCTGGCAAAAGCAGTAATCACGTATTTTCGCGAGAGCTTACTCCACTAGACAACCGACGCATAAGATATAATTGGCCTAATCATAGCCATGTAGATCCAAAGGACCCGAGAATGTGATAGGCCCCGTATCTTGCCGGTCGCTTCTGCGCAGGCCAATTGCGCCTTAGATGCGTTCGACGTAACATGTTTAGTAAAGAGAAGTTTGTTATCCAGGATGACACCCAAACACTTAGCTTATTTTTAGAATTGGATGGTGATGCCTTTAAGCAGTAGATGAGTCAGACCAGGCAGCTTCCATTTTCTCGTAAAGAGAACAACCTCAGTTTTGAGAGGATTACGTCTAGGGCCGCGTGCGCTTTAGAGCAGACAGTCGCTAGACACGATCTAACAGACAATACAGTTACATCATCTGCGTATGCTTGTACATAGACGTTAGAACTATTGAGCGTGTTGAGCAGTGGGTCGACCAGCAATCACCAATATCAGTGGAGACAGAGCGCCATTTGCGGGAAACCCCTGTTTACACTCGCCACCACATATTGGCCGCAGGCAGCATCCGCAATCAATGTCCTATTCACCAGCATTGCTTTTATCCACAAAACTAGTCTGGCCGAGTTACACATGCCATCAAAAGTAGCGTTGTAGAAAGCACCCTCTGCCTCAATGAAAATGCCCAAGGCGTATTCCTTCTTGTCGAGAGCGCCTTCAATTCTGCCTACCAGATTCTGAATCGCTCTCTCGCGCTAGTAGAGCTCGAATCTGTGCAAGTGAACACGATACATAACAACTCACGTTGTATAAAATCTTCTTACTATCTAGAACCGTGTCATCATTCTTAATCGTCTCGGGAGCTGAAAGTGCTTTCATAAAAAATTAGTTCCAACATACTTAAGTTGTAAACCCCAGGCACAGCCCCTTAAACAGACAGAGCAAAGGCTCTCGTCAGGAGCTCAGTTGCATATATTAGCTCAGTAATCAGCGGCTGTCAAGATAGCTATCTAAAGATGTGAATCAATATAACCTATACAGCGACAAGAATCGCAGTTGACATCTCGACTGCTTAAGCGTATACAGAACTTTACCCCACGTGTGCGACTCCAAGCCACTGAAGACGTTGACCCAGCCTACTTAGTATCTTCTTCAAGGAGAAGCTCTTCTTTTTTTCAGTCGCCACACTTTAGTTTATTGGGATCGATAACTGAGGACTTATCATTCCACGATAGAAAAGCTAACCAAACTCCAAAAGCAGCGTTTATAGCATTCATTCACTGATAGTGGACAACATGAATCGCTTCGTCGATTTTTCTAGTCAGCCCTATTAATCGATCATATAATTACGACGCTGTAAATAACTCTCATTCAAGATAAGGGCTTAACGGTAGCACTCTAATAAAAGCCAACACAAACACATTATACGAGTACCAGCGTCATCAGTAGATCTTTCGATTAGATAACCACTTGGCATTGGCCATTTAAAATAGCACAAAGAAGAATTAACTTGCCACCCCTCTTGGCCACACAAGGTTGTAAAGATATTCGGGGCTTGTAATAAAATTGAAATTTTGCACAGCCGATAAGTTTTCGAAATCGATTGTCGATCGTACCTGTCAGTTTCCTGTCACAAGTCAATCTAAAATGAAGTCGCTCGTCGGCATTGCTCTCCTTATGGGCCTAGTTGGTTTGGCATTCGCCTATCCCACACCAATTGAAGTCGACCCGGAATATGGTAATCATTTTCAAGGCGACATTGTCCTATCCCCCAGTCAAAAGATCGATCTACAAGCCGGTGGCCGTAACGGCTTGATTAATGAAAGATTCCGATGGCCTGAGAGGAAGGTATACTACAAGTTCTTCCAAAACCAACATGGTGAGTTCTAGAAATTAATTTTCTTACCACGACCCACTAATTGAAGTCATCTCTTTCTAGATGAAGCCCATAGGAACCATATCCGTCGTGGAATGCAAATTCTAGAAGAAGTGTCCTGTATTCGATTCCATGAAGCAGATAATACCATGATCAATTACATCAATATAACTGGCGAGTATGGTGGTTGTTACTCAAACGTGGGCTACTTAGGCAGGACACAAGTTTTAAACTACCAGGTCTACGATTTGGATGTTGGTTGCTTCCGACTGGGTACCATAGTGCATGAGTTCTTGCACTCCTTGGGATTCTATCATCAACAGAGTGCCTCAGATCGAGATGATTTTGTCAAAATTGTGTTCGAAAATATACAAGAAGGCACCCAGAATAACTTTAACATATACAACAATACCGTTGTTGACGATTTTGGTATTCCGTACGATTACGGAAGTGTTATGCATTATGGACCGACAGCATTTAGTAAAAATGGTCAGGACACTATTATACCACTTGAACCCGGGGCAGAAATTGGACAGAGAAGAGGTCTAAGTGCGAAGGATATCCACAAGCTAAACATCATGTACAAGTGTCAAATTCCTATTTAGAAAGTGTGTTCAGGTTGAATGTGAGTAGGATTAGATAATGTGCAATAAAAGTGGGGATAGATACGTTTCAAATAAACAGTGTTGGGTACCAGTAGAGTGTTCAAAACAAGAGCACTTTGTGAGGGAATACAAAACCAAGAATCTAAGGACAGATGCTACATCCAGCATTGACCAAAACATGGAATATCTCCTTACGTAACGAAAAATATCTCGAAATTGTTACAAATTTTAGATTTTGCGCTTATTTTCTGCCGGAACAGCACTTAGATGGAGAAATTCTCAGACTTTTCTTTGGAGCCAGGTGACTTGAAACCCTCAAAGAAATTAAGGGCGCAGTTAATGGCCTCATACCTCACCAGCTAGGTATCAGCTATGGCGCGGCGTTTTGTGATATTCTGCTCATTAGCCGATTCGTTAATATGAGCTGGTTGTGAGCTGGTTCTCATTAGGGTACCTGGGAAGTGGATCTAAAGAATGAGATGGAGATTCTCTGCTGTCGACGCAGTGTAGGTGCCATCAGCTAACTTTCTTCCGGGTCTCACAGATTGTTTTGATCTATTCGCAAACGTCTTTAGAAGAGGCACTCTTCGAAATCTGAATAAGTTTCTTGTATTCGTTTTGCCTCGATCGTGAATATCGTTTCGAGAGCGACAAATATACTCGTAAGTCTAACGATCAAAGAGTGCAAAACTAAGCAAGTGCTTTCTATAATACAAATAAGGACATTAACGCAAATGTCTCGGACAAAGCGTCACTTCAAACGACACTCCGATATCAGTTTCAACGACTATACAAGCTCAGTAGAGCGAATGGAGAACTAGTCTCACAAATTGCTGTTTCTTTGGCCTTCTTCGCCCAAAGTAGCAATAACTTGAATAACTTGAGTGACTCTATGTATACATATAAGACCTTCATTATCCAAGTGCTGCTCTATATTGCAGAAGCATGAACTTTATTAAGAACCCATGAGGCCATCCTTATCAGGGCGAGAAACATAGACGAGCTGTACGATCATAGAGCGACATTGAACTTTTTTGAGACGTCGGAATGCAACGATTATAGCACCTGCGACATGCAAAGTGGATAAACCGCAGCGCCCCAACTTGAAGAGTCTTTAAATCCAACCTGCAAGACGGAATAGTAGAGGAATATCTCGACTCGAGTTCAACCAAATCGACACGCGTAAATGGAGGCAGCTAGAAAGTTAGCTGGTAAAGCTTATTGGCTGAAGCCCACGTTTAACGTGGATCGTAGTGCCATTAAAAGAAAATAAAAGGAAACACTGGCTTCTGGAAACACATTCCCAAAATTTATAAACGTCGTTCGAGTCATTGCATAAAAGATGGTGTCAGTATCAGTTTAGTTATCCAAATATAAGTGCTACCATATTGAAAAAACCTCTTCAAGGACATTCTTTTATTATAGTACACAGAGTAGCTGGAATGGGATCCAAACTGCCAGTGTATTTCGCGATGGGGCGTCTATTTACTTTTCGACAAGTCCAATGCCGTCAGCATCACATGCTGAAGACCTGTGGCATTACCACCAAAGAGTAATGAGAGAGTGTTTATTGTGTTTCCACCCACTGGTTCGATGTCGAACGCAGCCAGGCAAATTTAGAAAAACAGCGGATTTACAGGGCGGCCTTGCAAAAAAGGACCAGGGGTGCTTGCAAGACCTACTTACTTATGTACTTACTTAGGGGACGCTACAGTTTGGCGTAAATCTGGGAGTCAACTAACAAGTAGTTCGGTCTTTATTTAAGTGCCTCCAGTTGCACACTCCAAGTCGGTTGAGGTCCGCTTCTACTTGTACGCGCCACCTAAGGCGAGGTCTTAATTTATTGTATTGTACCACAGTGTTAGCCCCGAAGACAATGCGGGTTGGAGCATTAGTGTCCATTCACTTTAGATGACCTAGCCACCTAAGGTTACTGATGCGCAGTTTTCTGACTACCCTCAACCAAAATTGGACAGAATATTTTTCGCAGACTTTCCTCTTCAAATGACTGAGAATATCCTCATCCGCTTCCGATAAAGTCCACGCTTCAGCGCCATAAAGTAGAACAGGGATGATAAAGGTCTCCTTAGCTTTCCGGGATAGGACCTTACTACTCAATTGCGTTCTTAACCCAAAGAAACAGCGCTTGGCAAGAGTGATTCTTCGTTATAATTCTGCTGAGGTGTTGTTGTCCGAACTTATAGCAGAGCTACTGTAGACAAAGTCCTTACCTACAAGGTAACCAGATAAGAACGATAGGAAAACAATTTAAATAAAACAACAACGGTGTGAGGTTGATTCTGGCTTCATTTTGAAACTACGTTCCTCACCTTATGTGTGGAATAGCACATCATTCAAATGGCCACCTCGGCTTCGTTGGCAGTGCTTTAAACTGTCGGTCCAATATTTGCTGGCTCGGTCCGATATGTGCTGCGTTATTCCGGCAATGTCGAATGTTGGAGCTCATCCAAAGTGGTTGACTTGTTAGCGTAGACTAAGAACTTGACGTAGTCGTACAGAAAATATTTGAGTGGTGTCAAATCACATAATCGCAGCGGCCAATTGATGAACGCTCTTCATGAGATAACCTAGTCGCCAAATTTCACCTTCACAACTTCGAGCGTTGTGTCGCTTGTATGACATGTAACAGCGTCTTGTTGGAACCACAGCTCAGATATATGGACATGTCGAGCTCTGACCACAGAAAGTCGGTTTGCGTCGCTCTATACCTGAGACCATTTACGGTAACGGTGTTTCCTTTCTCATTTCGAAAGGAATAAGGTCCAATGATGCCGCCATGCTATAAACCGTGCCAAACTGTCAATCTTTGTGGGTGCATTGATGCTTGGCTGAACACTTGTGGATTGTGTTCGCTGCAGTAATGGCAATTTTGCTTGCTGACATAGCCGCTGAGAAAAAAATGGGCCTCGTCAGAGAAAATAATTTTTTGGCTAAAATTCCGATCTCCGGCCAACATTTCCAGAACCCAATTAGCGACCTCACGGCATTGTCTATGGTCGACCGGCTTCAATTCTTGCATCAGCACAATCTTGTCTAGCCCAAATCCAAAAGCAAAATAAACCGGGTAGAGAGTCAGTGGGTTGAGCGATGCCCAATTCAGCTGATCGGCGCCGAAACGAGATTCCTGGGTCTTCTTCGATACTGCCCGCTACGGCGGCTATGTTTTCTTCATTTCGCACCAATCTCTGTCTGGTTGGTGGCTTAAGATCCAGAAAAGTGTACTCAAACTCAGACTTTTCCACGGTGCAACGAATTACCTACACACTGAATCCACGGTGACGATCGACCTCATGATGTATGATGAAATGGCAAACCTTACTGAATATTTTGACAGCTAGATGTCACTGGTAACTTTGACAGCTGCTGAAAGATGACAATTGGAAAAATTGTCATTGCTTTCTGCTCACCCTTTACTTCGAAATTAAAGTTACGCATTGTGACATTCTGTCCAATTCGTCGCTGTTGTGTGTCCCTTCTTGTTCACAGGAAATATTTGGTTTTGGCCCATTTCGGCAACTTCGGTTCCAATACCAGCAAACGCACCGACGACAGCCGGCTGAGTTCTTCCAATATCATCGGCCATCGGCGAACGCTAGTAGTTGCACAGACTTTTGATAAATTGTGCCCTCAATGTTGCTTGTGAGTCACGCACAGTTCTTTCACGTACGGTATTAAGGAAGTCAAATCACAGCGCGTCACCTGGTCTGAAATCTGTTTTGATATCAAAGGTTTTGGTTAAGTCACTCCCGACGTAGACGGAGGAGTGGGTGTTCTCCATCGTCATTCTGCACAGACGAGCGAGTTTGTCAGGGATGCCAAAACTAGACATGGCTCTATACTATATATCTCTCCTCTATAAATGCTTTCATATGCGGTCTTAAAATCGATGAACATATGATGGGCATCGATGTAGACCTCTTGGGTTTTTTCCTGCATCTGGCGGAGTGTAGAAGTTTGGTCGATTCTGCACTTTCCTGGTCTGAGACCGAACTGATCGTTGTTGACGATGGGTTTTAGACATTCACACAATATGATAGATGAGGTCTTCGTATGGATGTTGAGATTCCATTCACCAGTCATACACTCTTCTGACAAGATCTGAGAAAGTACTTGGTGTATGTATGCTCTTTACGATGTCATTTCTAGCAGCCTTGAATACCTCGGCTACCTCGTCAGGTCCAGCTGCTTTGTAGGATTTGAACTTATCTATATAGACATTGATATCCTTATTTCATTTTGGTCAGGTGGACACAAGCTTTAAGTTGAATTTTCTACTCTGCCTTACGGCGGGACGTTGATCTTTGTCACCATTATATAGTCTGTTGAAGTTTTTCTATATTCTCAGCACCGATTGGGGCTCTACTACAAGGTTTTTGTCTTCACCTCAACTAGCTCTGCAGGGGTCTGCTTGCCTTGACACGTTTTCTTTACCTGTTGGTGGAACTTCCGTACGTGGAGTACAAACTCTTAATATCTTGATGTTCTTCCCGTCCTACTGCTCACACAGCTTTCTAGCGGCTTTCATCTCTGATTTTAAGTTCACTGCGTTGCCACTGGTCTTCGGTATTTGACCCTGGCGGCATAGGAGTTGTTGAGAGATTTCGGGATACACGTTCGACGAAAATACTGGCGGTATCTTTCGATTGCAGCTTTTCTACGTTATATCTTCTCGCAATAGTTCTTCTTTGTTGTGGCGCTGGTACAATAAATCCGCATTCTCACCTTGGCTGGACCAAGGTAGTGATCCGAGCCAATGTTAGCTGCCCGGAAGGTTCGGACGTCCAAAATAGCATTTGATGCTTCGGAGACCACCATGCCCCTTTGTGTATATTGAGATGAGGAAACCGAGTGATTTCTATAGTGAGATGAGATATCGTACAGGCTACGCCTAGTTGCACCAATTGTCCTCCCAAAGATGTCCTCCTTTCCTATCCTGCTATTATAATTCAGCTTCGGACATTGTTCATATGTCTTGTCGAGGAGCATGTAGAAACATTCCTTGGTGGCGTCGTCTTTTTCTTCCGTAGGGGGAATGGGCATGAGCGCATATTAAGTTCATGTTAGCGGATTTGCCCGGAAGCTCAAGACTTCATGCCTTAGTTGGCCACATTTCACACATTCGCAGCATAATAAGCGCTGATTCTTTTCCTTAGAGTAATTATTGTAGTACTCGTTTATGTCAAAGTTTTCCATCCACCTTATGTCCGGTTCATCCCATTCCACTTTCTGGATGGCGACGATGTCTGGGTGATAGCAGTCAAAGGCCTCTGCTAATAGTTTGGCTGCACGTGGCCTGTCTACTTGTTTACTCTCTCACAGGATTATGGTTCTACACAAAGTGGAAAGGGATGCCAAATATCGTGGGTTTGAGGATTTACAATACCAAAACCAAAATCACCGACTTCGGCATTAACTCTTCAACTCAAGTTAACATTGCTGGACATCCGCTAGGGAGAGTAGAGTGTTTACAATATCTTGGGAGTATTGTTTCTACCGAAGGTGGAACCGTACAGGATATTATCAACCGAATCGGCAAAGCAAGGTCTTCGTTTGGAGTGCTGTCCATGATATGGCGAATCAACGCAATCAACTTAAACACTAAACGTTCCTACAATACATCTTAGGCGTTTTCCGGCGCAACCATGTCTTTAACGAACATCTTTACCAGAGAGCGGGTCAGAAACCAATAGGCGCAACCTGACTGACTGTGAATTTATCAAACACTTCGAAAACGCGGTAGTTCAATAGCAAACAACGCGATGCAATGGAATCCCTTATTACAAGATGGTAGAAGAACGGGTCGGCCGGGAAATACATGGCGCAGAACAGTTTAATGGGAGTCACGGCAATTGGAGAAGAGTTGGATAGAGCTGAAGCTTATTCAGCTTATCAAGAACCGTACACGATGATATAGGTACATAGTAGTAGTTGAGGCCCTAGGATCCACAAGGAGAAAGAGGACATAGGTAAAGTAAGTATGTTGCCTGTTAAGGGTCCGAAGATTCGACGTTGTCCTTTAAACGTTTGCAAGGGGCGTCAACAGTGAGTCCATTTATATTCGAGGCTATTAGTTGGTTCACCACATCTTTTTAATATCTTCCCTCTAGGATTGTGAGCTCTATAACGTCGTAGACTAATATAATGCTACTGGCCGGGTATGCCCTAGCCATTTTACCCTGTAGGAGTAAGGGTTTACTCTTGTAGTTACCGGAGACCACCACTGGGAGGTAAGGCAAGTACTTCTCTAAAAACTTGATTAGTGTGCTGTTGGTCTAATCCAAGTTATAGAATACTCAGCAGTTTCCGATCAATCATCACGCAGGCTAGCAGGATATACAGACAGAATATAAGAAAGAATATAGGTTCCCCAGCACTAGAAACCCTCAATCGGAGCCTTAGAGAAGTGCTTTCAGAGGAATGAAGTTCGGATGCAATAAAACAAACAAGCCAAACCTATAAAGTCCGCACATAAATCGACACAAATTGAGAAGGAAACCTCAGTAGAACCACAGTCGGCGCAGAGAATCTGGAATGATTATTTTAGGAGGCTGTTAAAAGCAGGTCCACCGTCTACCGGGACGAAAACAGACAGTATTTCTACCCACCTTACCAACAAGAAATCAAGACAGCAATTTCCGTACTAAGGTCCAACAAAGCTGCTGGACCCAATGCCTTAGATTCAGAGCGGTTAAAAACAGCAGATGATGATTGGATACGGCGGATATACATAGCAACTTAACTTTAGGATCTGGGTCGACGAAAGTATACCCAAGGATATGTTTGTCCAATCCTAAAGACGGGAGGTCGCCTGAACTGCGCCAACTTTATGAGAATAAGTCTCCTCAACATCTGCCGTATTATGTGAAGGCATAAAATCCTTTGTTAGCGGTCTGATCGACACCTACGAGTGTGTTTTGAGGCCATGAAAGTCCATAATAGATCAAATTTCCCCATTTTGGCAGATCTCATCTTCCCATGCCTGTTTTATTGTGCAGTAGCATGCGAAGGTGGTTGAAGTTATCATTGGCCATTTCGAGCGTAAAATTGTTTGAGGGACTATTCGCCCCGTTTGTGTTGACGGGATTTAGAGGGAGATCTAACGACGGAATTTACAAACTGTCCAGTGAAATGGACCTGGTCAGAAAAGAGGTCATAACACGCCTGAAAGCTCCAGCCCAAAAAGTCTTCTAAACTAGAAGTAGGCCTGGTCTTAAGTGGCGCGCACATGTTGAAGAGGACGTTGCCCAGTTAAAGCAGGACTGCAGCGATATCTCAGTAAGTTAGCAAGTAGGCAAATCTTGGAAAATCCCTGCAAATAGCAGCGTCTTTATGGGCAAGCCATGTTTACTCTTGGCATCCCTTTCGACGTTATTCCATAAGCCAGGATAACAATAGAGAATGCATGCAGCCGCATGTAGGCCAGTAATAAAAAAAACGAAACCTTCAATGTCAGAAAAGGACCTTAATAAGGAGATGCGTTTCCATGTGATTTTTTCAACGTCGTTCCTGGTTGAATTGTGCGAAATGCGTAGTCAACCCCAGAGCCATAGTCTTTCAAAAGTCTGTTCAGTTACTTGTATTTGCAGACGACACTGGCGTTATTGGGAGAACACCGCGACCTGCCAATTGAGCGTTTGCGACAATTGAATCACAAACGCCAAAGATGGGTTCAGACTTCAACGAAGGAAAAGCAAAATGTATGCTGTCGAGAAAGAGGAAAACGCATCGATGATATCGCCACCTAGAACAACACGTCACGATAGGCAGCTTCAACTTTGGGATAGTACGGGACGTCACCCACCTTGGCGCTGCTCGTTGCTTCCTTGGGCTTAGAAGGTAACGAAAAAGTCTTTTTACAAGATTCCGATCATCTCAGTCCTGCTTTAGAGAAGCTTGGAAGCTGAAGAAGGCGGATTACAGTGTTCTCCGGTTCCTCGAGAGCAAACTTCGTCAGGTAAATTTGGGTCCGCTTTGCGTCGATATGATGAGGCATTTTATCTGAAAGCTATTTGGGCTGTACCGGGATTTCGACCTCGTCAGAAAATCTTGGATAAACTGTCTTAGAGGACGACCTCACTTTAGGAGGCGAACACAATTGGAATTAGATCTCAGCCTAGCCAATTTCACGTGCGCTACTGGAGGTAGCTGACAAATGAGCGCCTCTGCTGGAGAGGCATATTACGGACAGTTGAGGCCGTGGTCCACCCCAGATTGTAACGCCATCGGTATAAGTAAGCATCTGTACAAAAATGACAGCAGATTTATTGACAACTGTCCAAATTTAACCTTTTACTGGAAAATGCTTCAGCTAAATTGAAAATTAATTGCAGTACTTAATGGAATCAAGGACCTGATATGCCTTACAGGGATCTTTGACCTCATCGTGCTTTATAGTTTTATATGTAACGTCAGAAGCGAGTTCCAATTACTAAAGCATGGCTATTGCATTTTAGTTCGCTTTTGCAATACAACTACAGAAACTGGCACTAGTGATAAGGCTGATCCGTCACGCGTGACATTCGGAACAAAGTCTTCTGTGTGTTTTGAACGCCATTGACACATAATTGGTAGTGCTACAAGCTACAACGTTAGCGCAGATAGTTGCGCGTATGCAAATTGAAGCAAAATCAAAGCCCAGAGACATGGATTGAATTTAAATGAAATGAAATTCCCTTTCAAATCAAGTATCCCTTGTTTCAATGGGGAATACTTAAATTTCACTATCTTAGCCGACAAAATTTGGTTTGCAAAATGACTTCTGATAACTGTTAAAATGTCGTTTTAACAGAACGATAACGATATTGTTTAAAAATATTCTAAAAACACAGTACAAACCTACACATCCATTCACTTTATTCGAAATCATTCTTTAGTACCTCACTGCTTTTTATCACACATATCTGTCAGTTATCCCTCCCCTCGTTGACGACATTTATTAGATCTCAATCGGACACTTGTACATGATATTCAGCTTGTAGATATCCTTGGAACTCAGACCTTTTCGCTGTCCTATTTCGGCATTAGGATCAATTGGTATAATCGTTTTCTCACCATTCTTTGTAAAAGCTGTCGAACTGTAATGCATCACACTACCATAATCGTACTCAACCCCAAAATCTTCAACAATGGTATCGTTGTAGGTATTGAAATTGTGTTCCTTGCCTTCCTGGACGTTCTCGAAAGCGATGTGTACGAATTTGTCCCGATCTGAGGCACTTTGTTGGTGGTAGAATCCCAGAGAATGTAGAAACTCGTGCACTATGGTGCCTAGGCGGAAACAGCCAGAATCTAATTCATAGACCTGATAGTTGATCCTTTGGGTTTTGCCAAGATATCCAACGTTCGAGAAGCACCCACCCGATTCGCCAGTTATGTTGATGTAAGTGGTCATAGTGTCATCTGCTTCGAAAAATCGAAGACAAGATATTTCCTCTAGAATTTGCATGCCTCGACGAATGTGGTTTCTGTGCGCCTTATCTACAAAAGTGGAGGTTTATTTAGAAGGTTTTGGTATATACGTTTGCTCCAGTACTTACCATGCTGATCCTGGAAAAACTTATAGAATACCTTCCTCTGAGGCCATCTAAACTTTTCATTAATCAAACCATTGAGATTACCAAGTTCTAGGTCCACCTTTTGGCTGGATGAAAGAATGATGTCGCCTTCAAAATTTTCACCATATTCTGGATCCACTTCAGCTGGCGTAGGATACGCGATGGCAAAACCAGCAAATGCCAGGAAGAGAATAGTTCTAGACTGAGACTTCATTCCGTGTTGGTTTTCAGCGTGGAACTAAAAAACTCGATCGCAAAGTATCTATGCAACCGATTGACAACTTATCAGCTACGGAAAGTGAACATATGTTTCAACGTATTATACCACCACAAATAACTGTCATGTCTAACCATGCAGCCCAAGCAAAAAAAGCTGAGTTAGTACGTCGTTTAGGTGTCAGTAATGCCAAATGGTTATCTAATCGGAGGTTTGAATTAGTTGGATTGATGACTTCTAGATCAGGTGTACGTATCTACTAATGTGGAAATGCCATTTTTAAGTTATAATCTGGAATTTATAACACTTGGATTAGATGGCCAATTGATAGGTGTGATAGGACAATTGGCAAACGGGGTCTGGGTGGTATATGGGCCTGCTGGTAAGGGTAGAAAATTGTTTAGTTGATGTTTCAAAAAATCCACATCATTTGTCCCTCCTAGTGCTTTCACCCGGGGGTTCCACGCCATCCAGAGTTCTGTGTCATCCATAACAACGAATATAATGGCCATCACCATATAGAGCATCAGCTTGGTTCGTCGGCAGAGGAATCTTCTTTTTAAATGCCTACTGAGTCCAAGGTAGCACCAATCCGTAAAAGTAGCACTAGGTTTGATCTCCAAGCTGACCTCATTAGGAAAAGAATAGACAAGGTCCCGCATTTCTTCAAAATGGTAGATGTCAATTGTTACATGTTTAGAAGACCTTTTATTCGAAAAGCAGGTACTTTGTCTTGTCTTCATTGATTGCAAGAGCCCGTCCCTATGCCTTCTTTTTCAGTCTAAAAATTCTAAATATGACAGCTGAATAACATTGATTTCTCAAACGTTAAGGTTAATTTCCCCAATAAGAAATTAACGCCCTTGTTGACCTCATCAAAGCAGTGAAAATCTTCAGTTACCCAAAATCTCAAATACCGACAACTTATCATCAAGACTAGTCCCAATTCATGCACTCAAGCAGTTATTAGACTATCGGAACACTAACTCAGGCAATTGGATAGCTCATCTGCATTTTCAACGGACATCGTCTAGGTGAAGGGAAGTGACTACGTAGCTGCCAATGCTCTAAAGCGCATTAACGCTTATATTAGAAACAATTCTACAAGAATAGCAAAATGATGAACAACTTCCATCGAATCAGGTGTCACAATATACTGCGACATTTTATCAGGCCGCATCTAACGATACATAGCATAACATTCAAGACAATCCATAAACTAGCGCGTCTCAGCAATTGTTAGGAAAGTTTGTTTTGCTCGGAGTACGAAAGAATGGCCGGTTTGTTAGGTAATGAACGCCGTTAAAAAAACATAGGGCAATTGGCACTGTTCAGCCAAGGGCTTCCCACGTCGGAGTAGTTCTGATAGCGCTTTCCTTTCGATTCCTTTTGGACACATTCGAAGTAATTTCTTTTAAGAAACTGGAGGCAGACAACATGACCTCCTTAAATGAACAACATGAGGAATGAAAGTCGCTAATCCAAGGTTGAACAGCATACGCCGAGGGATGGCTAAGAGGATGCTTAGTCGCTAACATGTTAGCTTTGGATACCAGATAAACTCCGGTTTTAATTCCAGCTTTCTTCTCAGTAAAAAGGGTTCTGCTGTCGGGCAACTTTCTTTTCTTGAGCTCAATATGTACTCCTGCAGCGTGGTTTAAGCCATTCTCGCTGAATATAAATCACAGCAATCTGTTGGAGGCGCTTCAAACAGATTTGCAGTCACGATAGGGAACTCGACCAACGAGACTTCCTATAGCAATGCATTGGGCCGTGGCAGAGTAAGTGTTGTTCCGGTCGATATAAACCTGACAGCTTTAGTAGCGAGCAAATGACGAGGGTCATCGACTCTCAGATCAAACCATCCTTTGAGAGTTCGGCCAAAAACAGCATGTTCTAATGAACCCAATGCTAAATGACTGAGGGACATTTTCTCTAAAATCAAAGAAAAATGTTGATGCTAGTAAAAGAAGATTCATCCCCGAAACAACATTTCAATTCATTCGACGGGAAAATCACGGAAAGTTCTTCAAAGTACAGAAAAGAAAAATCTTGTCCACATGGCCTTTCCTATAAATGACAGTTTCATGAAGCGGTTGACGTGACCCTTCAGGTCATTCAATTCGAAAAACTAAAGGCTCGGACAAAACATAACAAACTGTCGAAAAGGCTGGAAAACAATACTTGTTGCATCAATACCGCTACCACTAGAAGAACACCTGAGCTCACTGCTTTTACAATCAGCATCCAGAAAATTCTGGAAAATGAAACGAATAGAGCCGCTTCTTCGATTCGATAGAGAACTAAAAAATTCTAAGAAAAATACATAAGCAAAGACCTGCAAACGACTGGAAGAACTCCTGACTATCGCACGTCTCCATAAAGTTCTCTATATGGTAGATATCCTTCATGGATAGAACATTCAAATCTGGTCGAGAAGAAACTCCAAGAACTTTGCTTGAGGTGTACTCCCAGGCTCTGTTCGAGATACAACAAATGAATGTGTGTTCCGTTTCTGTATTGTATGAGTATCTATCATAACCAACAGTCTGTCTGGAAAAATGTTCAGCCAGGAGAAAGTTAAATGAACATAAACTCATTTAAATCTTTCAAGACACCAGGATCCCACAGAATCTAACCAGCTTTGATGTTGAAAAATTAGGTTTCCACTCTGTCAGCCATGTTTACCTTATTTAGGTTTAGTTTCAATCTGAGATACGAGTACATCCCACAAATCTGGAGGAAGGTAAACTCAATTTTTAAACCCAAACCTGGTAACAAACTTAGTGCTTGACATTGTTTTTTTCTTAAGACAATGCAAAGACTAATTGATATTCATCTCAGAGAATAATCATATAATTCTGCTTCCAAATCAATACGCATAGAGGAAAGAACCATCCACGAAAGACGCCCTATTAAATCTAGTATCACGGATAAAAGGCCGTACCGACAGAAAAATACCATTATGTGGTTTCCTAGATATTGGAGGTGCTTTGATCAAATTCCATTAAACCCTGTGAGAGCGATGCTTGAAAGCCGTAGAACAATTACTGTTCCAGCAGTCAAAAGGTTGTTCACAAAGAGGTGTTCCTTCACCCCTTCTGCCGACAATTATCATCTCACTGAACGATAGAATTATATATAAAATTACCAAGGCTATCAAAGCTAAATGGGTTAGTAGACACATGTTTAGGATATCCCCAAAAATCATCCATTGGATCTCCTCAGTGAAGCTCAGACCGATCATTGCCTAGACATCAGTAGTACGAGTATAATGTAGTAGGACAAAAGAAAAAAACACCACGTCAAAGATGCAACGTCTGCAGAGACTCGCATATATGGGTATTTCCGGTGCCTTGCGAACTTGCCCCACATATATTTGGCAATTCGCAGTACAGGCAGTTTATTACTAACAGGAGAGACGAAACTCGCAATACAATCGCACCTTGCTTTATCGCAGTAATTCCTGAGCTTGACATGATTTGCGCGGTAGATGGGCGCTTCGATAGGATGTTTAACATTGCGATCCCAAATCGGCAATCATGTGAAGCCAACATCAAACATTACTTGGGGCCGAGCTCGGGCTACCATGGGGGTCAGCAGGTGGCGAATAGCTGAGTGGCCTACAGAAATGTAGGTCAGCTGCGAATAACCAATAAGCAGTCGTCGACCAAGAGCAAAGGCAACGGACCCACAACACACATGGACTGCGATTTGGAAACCCCGAAAATTTTGATTGATTTTGAGCTGGTGTCATGTCGTTTTGGAACCTTAGTAGCTAGAAGGGACATTCTACGAAATGGCTTCTGGGCTATTGGCATGCCTGCCTCCGTCCTGTTAATATCCTGGAAGTACTCGAGAAACGCTCTCTTATCCGTCGCCATTAAGTTGGTGGAGCAGGCTCAGTTGAATACATTCCTGATTAATACCGATCCGGCTCTGAACGTCCTCTCATGAGGAGGTACGTCAACTCTTGCATGGAACTCCCTGCTATGCAAAGACAACCATGGGATCATATTAAGGTAACTGCACATCCGGTAAGAATAATTCGAACGAACTCGAGAGGGGATCCACAAACACAAATAAATTATGGATAAAACAAACCAAAAGAACCAACCCATCGCGCCAGTGCTGCAGGCAGCGGTTGGGAGCGTCCTCGATGATACTGCAACAGTTAAGATAAAGGTAAGCACCAAGACCATCCTAATCAAGGAATTTTACGAGGTGACGACGGCTGCAGAAATCTGCGAGGCCTTTCAATCCAAGGGGGACATTCTCAGGGTAGGTGAGACTATGGCTAGCTTCTCAGGAGGAAACAGAGAGATCTTCAAACAGCCTTCATCAGACTGCCGGTAGCAGACGCTGATACCCTGCTGAAAGTAGGAAAGGTGCGTATGGGCTGGACGGACGGCCGTAGCTTAATGTACATAGAGACCGTCAGGCGCTTTAAGTGCTGGCAGTACGACCACAGGCTCTGGACCTGCAATTCCGTCGTGGAGCGAAGGAAAACGTTAAGGAGATGCGGTGAGGGCCACTTCACGGCTGCATGTAAAAATGAGTGTAAGTGCGCCCTCTGCGGAGGCAACCACACGGCCGGCAGTGCGGGCTGCCCGGAATTCCGGGCCCCCGTCCAATTATCAAGGCTTCGCCCATTAATGACGTTGTCTAATAAAAAGCGGGGGCAGAGCATATTACTGGTCTTATCGTAAACAGATAACAGCCTCTGAATGGTTGCTACGATTTGACCAGTTACAAGTTGCCGGTCATAGGTCTTGTTGGCGGCTGGACCACCGGTAGTCCATACCAGGACTTAAATCACGGTACCATGGGAGTCAGGAGCCCCGCCGATTTCGGTCCGGGCCTGACTTGTTAGAGGTAGGCCCCCTTGTGGGAGCGTCATGGTGGCTGTGGTTTAAACCCAAATCGCGGGAACGGGTCTAACCCATTGTAGAGTTGCAAAAAAGTACTGGGTGCTGTGACCCTAAGAACAGTAAGAGGTTTTAGGTCGGCCTCGACTCATACTAAGGATGGAACTTGTGCCTCCAACACAGTTCCGAATTGGTATCAAAAACATATGTGGCGAGCGATGGCAAGGCGTATCCTTGCTCCCTATGGATGTATGGGCATCTGGTAAACATAAGGTCTTATGACAGGTGGTTTACGTTAAAAATCATGGAACGTTCTGCTCGGAATTCCACAAGGCAGTTTTACACTGCGGAACTTACCAAAAAGAAACAAAATTAAGCTTGGGTAACTTCGACGACTAAGACCGACCGCGTCTGATTCAACTTCTATCATAGTCCCACATCAAGTGCGGAAAATCAATACTGCAAGAACTGTTAACAAGAAGAAGCTGATATTGACAAAAACCAACTTCTCTGGGGGAAAAACATCAAGTTCGAAAACTATGAAGCCGAGAAGATGGACAGATCCTACCGAAGGAATACTATTCCAAAATTTTATCAGAACGTGAAATGAATATGTCTGGGGAACAAAAACCGAACCCACACGGCTCTGACAAAAACCACGAAGGGAGGATTCGGGTATTCAAACTCTAATCCTAAAAAAACACCACACGAGACGACACTATAGCCGCGGAGCTTTTCACATAGAAGGTAATGATCTGTTGATCAACTTACTTCGGCGCACTACAGTTTGAGATAAACCTACGCCTGAACTAACAAGGCTCTCCGATCTTTAGCTAACTGCCTACAGAGCGCACCCTAGGTCGGGTGAGGTCTCGTTCCACTTGTGCGCGCCACCTAAGGTGAGGTTTACCCCCTCCTGGTTGGCCCGGCTTAGATTTGAAGAATTTACGGACCGGAGAAGTGGTCATTCGCTCCATATGTCCTAGCCATCTCAGGCCGTCTGGTCAGTTTAGTTCGTCGTTTAAACTTCTCTTCCAAAGCTCGTCAACACAAATGGGACCAATTATTTTTTGAAGCATTTCTCTCTCGAAACGTGTGTGGATATCTTCCTCTGCTTTCGATAGAGTCTATGCTTAATCGACATAAAATAGGACTGGGATGATGAAGGTCATATATAGAGACTCCTTAGTTTTTCGGGATAGGGCCTTACTACACAAGTGACTTCTTAGCCCAAAGAAACAGCGATTGGAAAGGGTAAATCTTTATTTATTTCTGGCGATGTCTTGTTGGCAGTATCTATAGAAGCGCCGAGATACACAAAGCCCCTTACTACCTCGAAACTATATTTGTTGACTGTGACGTTTTGTCCAATTTGTCGGTGCTGTGTGTCCCCTCCTGTTGATACCATATACTTGGTTTTGTCCTCATTTACGGCTAAAACCATTTTTGCAACTTCCGTTTCAAATACTATTGGACACACCGCTGATAGCCAACTGAGTTCTCACAATTATGTCGATATCATCGGCGTAGGCTAGTAATTGCACAGATTTTTGAGAGCTGGTGCTTCTATTGTTTGCTTGTGAGTATCGTACATTTCTTTCAAGTATGTTCTTAAGGAAGTCACATGACAGTGTGTCAATTTGTCTAAAACCATTTTTGACATCAAAGCGAGGGTTCTCCATCATTATTCTGCACAGACGGACGAATTTGGGTAGGGTATCGGCATCCCTAGACAAGGCTCATATAATACGCCCTGGACTTCTTGAGTCTATTGTGGACTTTTCTGGTCTGAAATGGCACTGATAGGGACCAATCAGTTTGTTGACGAAGGATTGCAGACGTTATTGCAGATAAGATCTTGCATGGGATGTATCGGAGACTTATGCCTCTATAGTTGGCGCAGTTGAGGGGGTCTCCATTTTTGTGGATCTGGTATAAGATGCTGACATTCCATTCCTCAGGTATACAATCGGTAAGACGACAGGTTCACTTGATTTGTTGGATTTTAGCTTACATATTGCAATCCTTACTTGGTTTTGGTCAGGTGAATGGAAATTTTGACTATCATCCTCTAAGTTGAATGGCCTATTCAGCCTGAGAAGTAGGGTTTCTTCGACGTTATACAGTCTGCAGGAAAAGTTTTCCTATATTCTCTGCATCGAACGTGACTCTACTAATTACAAGGTTTCCTTCTTCATCTCTACAGGCTTCTGTCTGGTTTTCTTGCCTTGGCACGTTCTTTTTTTCTGTTGGTAAAACAACAGCAAGTACAACCTCTCTACATGTTCGATGGCGCGCTTTGCGTGCCCTTTTGTCTTCTTCTACCGACGGTCTTCCCGTCTCTTCTGCTAGTAAAACTCACGGGCGACTCACGTTTTTCATTGCAATACACTTTGTACGTTTCTTATTTAACTACATGTGTTTGCAGGTCGGGTGAAACCTAGCAAATCAGTTGTGGTGTCTCTGATGGCCGTTGGCAGCGACGCCACTGGTCATCTGTACTTTCTGCTGGCGGCATAGGAATTGTTGAGAGATTTCGGGATAAGCGGTCTGGGGCAGCTTCTCAAAAGTTATGTTTTCTCACAGCAACTCTTTTTTGTTGTGGCGCTTAAGAAATCCGCATTCGTACCTTGGCTGCAACAAGGTAGTGATCCGCCCGGACCTTCAGAATACTGGAGCCATGCCTTATGCCAATCCGGAGACCGCCATGTCTCTTTATGTATATTAGGATGAGGAAACCGTGTACTTGCTATAGTAAGACTACGACCCGCCACAAAGTCAAGTCCGTTGCAAGACGTGATGTCGTGTAGGCTATGCTTATTAACTGCCTTACAAAAGATGCCCTCCTTTCCTATCATGGCGTTAGAATCTTCTAGAATGATTTTAACATCATTCGGGCATTGCTCATATATCTCATGAAGGAACTCGTAGAAACCTTCTTTTTTTTATAATTTGCGCGCCCTCAAGGGATTGAAGTACCAAAATGTTTGCACACAGTGCGGGCGAAGGTAAATCAGGGAGGATGGAAAGAGAGGTACCAGGGAACGTTGGGTTTAAATGTTTGAAGGTTATAATGACTAAGAAATAAAGAGCTATGCAGGGTATTCCATAAGCGAGCTGTACAGCTTAGGAACGAACCACGATATTTGAGAGTATGTCCGAAAGTGGGCTTGAGGGTATACTCAGGAGCATTCATAGCGAGACGGGTGTTACGGTTAAAAGTTTAAATGGGCGGAATGCTACTAGAAATTTCACTGAAGCACTGGTGGTGAAAATACCGATATAACAAGGTGAGATAAGAGACATTGCGTCGGTGTTCGAGAGTGTCCATTGTTTGAGTGATATAAGTATCACCTATGAGCATTATCGCACGGTTTTGAATCCTATCTAGCAGGTGCAGAGATGTTTTGGGCGCACCCGATCCGATATGGTAGCGCCATGCTTGTCTTCAGTGTCGGAAGTTCTAGACTTATTGCATAAATTCGCAGCCTAATAAGCGCTGTTTATTTTCCCTATAGGAATCGTTATATTATAGGTACATCACAGTTTTTCATCCTCCTTATGTTCAACCCATCCCATCACACTTCCTGCATGGAGGTGATATCTGCATGATAGCAGTCAGGGACCTCTACTACTTGTTCGGATGCACGTGGCTTGTTAAGTGTTCAAACATTTCACGAGCAGATCCGAACGACGTTATCCTTTAAACGTCGTAAGTCCATTTATATTCCGCTTCCATTAGTTGATTTGTAACATCTTTGTAATCTGTTCCGTATAGGTTTGTGAGCTCTCTGATGGCATAGGTCAGTATTATGCTACTGGCCGAGCCTGCCTTTGCCATTTTACCTTTACACTGAGTGTGGGTTTACTCATGCAGTTACCGGGGATTACCACTGGGAGGTAAGGTGAGCACTTAGTAACGAACCTGATTGTAGCGCTGCTGACCCAATCCAAGTTAAAAAAAACTCAGCCGTTTCCCGATCAATCTCTACGCAGGTCTCCAAATTGACAGTGATATCTGCTTGAAAGTAATCCGAATGTTGTTCGGCTGCACGTTACCTGAACAAGTTCAGGGCAAGAATAAATCCGTTGGTTAGTTATTTCTCAACAGCAAGGTTTTTATGATGTCAAGTAGTAAACCCAACGCACAATTCCTAGGCCAGTGGTCCAGGCCATTTCTATGATCCGTTCTCCAAAACGGGAAGCAGTAACCCGCCTCGGGATTCTAAGGCTCAGTCATTTCTGACAGGAGATTGGAGCAAAGTTCATCGAACGACTTATGATTCCCTGTGCACTAACAAGGAATGAATATGAACTCTCCAGCTAAAAGAGTCTTCGAGTGTTACCTGCAGAAACGACGCAGTAGGGGAAAACCTCGACCAAAATTGCACGCATTAGTAGAAGGGTACGTCAGTCTTCTTGGATGTAACTAAATGATTAATTGGTTGAAGACTACCGAAGATCTAAACAGAAATATTCTAGTTGGCACCCAGTTGGTCCTGAGAAGCACTTCTGCAGACGGTTAAATTACTGCGAAGACGGAATAACAAAATATCCGACCAAAATAAAGAGAGGATAACAATATCCAAGCCCAAATCTGACAAATCCATAAAAGGCAAGAGAAAACGATTTGTTCCATGCATCAACTCATCAGTAAAATCCAGTGCGAGAAGGGCATGCCCGCTTAATTGAATCTCAACATCGTCCTTCGAGTCATAAAGAAAGGAGATCTGTGTGAAGATACATAAGCTTGCTAGGCACTGCATATAAAACGCTTCTTCTGTATTATGCTAAGGTCATTAGTAACCTTGTTGGCTCATATCAAAACTCAACCATCGACCAAATATTCACCCTGTGATAGTTTCTGGAAAAGATCGTGCGATATTAAATCAATTCGTCAGCTTTCCATCGCTTTTAAAGTTAGTTAGCCCGATCTATGTACGAGTATATGAAACATTTTCGGTTGGGTTGGCTTCTTCATCAAAGTAAGAAGCATCACCGAATCTTTTGATGTTAATAAAGGTCATAGTCAGGCCAACGCGCTACCATTTGACTATCTCTATCGTGTTCAAAAAAATTTCTGGGCAACTTGCAAGCCAGGCACTGGATAAACAGTATTTCGAAAATCTGTACAACTTCACGAATATGCTGCTGACTTTGACATAATCGACAGAACCCAACGTACGTAACGAGCTGACTGGAGAGGCATGGTGATTGAGAGGAGGATCGTCACACTCTGGAAGCTATCATACAAAACAACGAGAGTAAAGTAAGCAGGGTGTGGCACCCTACAACTTTATACTAGAAAATGAGTCAAAAAAAGAGGTTTAACCCTATCACCCTACAGACCACCAGGTAAGCTTTATTAAAATCAAAGTTCCGAAGTTCATACGACTCGACCATTTCTGTCATCTCAATGCTCCCCCAATTGAATTTCAAATTTAAATGCAAAATATTTCGAAAACTACCTACCAATCCCAATTGTTCATGAATTCATTTTCCAAAAGTAAAACAAACTATCTCTACTCCCGAACAACAATTTTAATATTCAAAATCCCAATCAGTGTTAACAGCATCATCCGCATGAACGCCATCCAAACACGCTCCATAATTAACGCGCTAAACTCGTGCCCATCCCTCCTTAAAAACAATCCGAATAAATTCCAACTTGTTATCTCTTAAAATATATCTCAACCTCCCACTAACACCAGTGACAGTGGTAGTACAACATCTGAATTCACCACTACGAGTATAACAGGATAACTGACAAAATCTGAATATTTATTAATTAATAAAACAGTGTCACTTGTAGTTGTAGTCTCGTTATCGTAGTCACAATCCTTGTCGTGATTCTAGTCGTCCTCGCCTTCAATGTTGTGCTCTGTGTCGTTGCCGTCGTCGTAATCGATGTTGGACCCATGTAAAGGATTTCCTTGAACGAACCGCCAAAGTCAAGGCATCACGCAGCTACGAGTACGAATAAGCACCACCACTAAAAAGTTTTCCTCGCATAAATCACACAAACTACAAAAGTCCATTTAAACTTTTAACCTCCGACTGTCAAATGAATATCACCCAGAGAGGACTGACTCTCGAATTGTACGATTCCATTCCGACCAACCGAATTCGGTCCCATCTTTGACTTTTGCCCATAGTCAGAACTCAGAGTCATTAGAATCGGCTGGCGGTAGCAGTAGTGTTGGTACATTACTTTGTGGTGATGGTGCATCCACCATCGGGATCCTTTGGGGTTGTCAAGTTCCGCGCATTTCTACTATGTTGTACCTAGTAACTAGTAAAGGCGGAACTCAACTTTCAGCTAACCCTTAGCCAAAGAGCAAAAAGTCATCATCATACCACAGCATCGGGTGGACTTTGAATTCTTCTTCAATACAGTGGTGTGGCTATAGCAATGGTCCCCGGCCCTAACATGCCATATGTCCGTCCTCATAGTACTGGCTCCAACTAATAGATTGCTATCCTGCGGATTCCGGAATCCCTATCGCTCTATCGCTTTCTCTGCCTTTGCAATTCGAAAAACTCAATTAAACACTAAAATCCAATAAAATACCCCAAACCCGCTCGTTTCTCTGTGTACAGTGTACACTACACTGTGGACATTTGATGCGATTTTCAATTTACAATCTGAGTCCCTTTTTGGGTTCTCAATAATACGAAAGATACGGATACGAACAGCAACGACAAAGCAAAGGATGACCCTACTAACCAAAACCGAAAGAGCCATTTTCTTTTTCGAGATGTCAGATAATAAATTTATTTATCTTTATACTCTCCGTCGCTCGGTCTTTGGGTCCGTTTTGCATCTTCGCTCGGTTAGTCCGCTGCTGGGATGGTGCTTCCTCTACTAGATGCATCTCTGCGGAGATCTCTTTAGAGAGGAATATCTCTGGCAAATGAACGAGACGCAGAGGGTGGCGGCAGACGTACTAGTACTCGTATACATATATACGAACAAAAGGACCGAAACAATGAATGTATATCTAGAAATCTACCAATTTCATTGGTACTGCAGTTGGTGGAATGCGGGAGGATTGTGGGTTAGATGATGGTGGCCTCTATGCGCCTAGGGGCCTTGATGCAATATTTCACAAATTTATGGAAAGTCAGGCGAAAACTTGGGGTGAACAAGGAACGGGCAACCGAGAGAATAGGGAACAAGAACAACTCCTCATTCCTCGTGTATGCAATTTTCTGGAAAAATGTATGCCAAGTCATTATAGCGTCCACTTTGGTCGTCTGCCTTTTTTTTTCTGAAATGGCCTTCTGAGTAGCATACGGATGCGGATACCAATCGTTGAACTGCAGTTTCTTGTTAGAATTCATGACGGAAAGGATGGATTTCATTCTCCGTATCGCGCGAGAAGAGTTGATTTATCGGTGATTACTTTGGACGGTAAATCACTTGGCGGGAAGAAGAAAATTCGCGCAGCGGCGGCGGCGTAAAATACGCGAAAATGTTTAAACTGAAATGAGAGATTTGTATACGATTGTGCTGGGAGGAAGGCAGGGAGACGGTGGAATGCTCCCTGCTGCTTTGGGTAATTGGAAGGAATTTAATAAATTGCAAAGAAATTGCCATAAATTGGAAAATAATTTCATTTGAAGCTTATAAATTGGTTATCGGGCGGGTTTCGGCGATTCAATTATCAATTTGAGGTTACCGATTGAAGAGGAGACGTTGCAGGTTGTATCTTTTGCTTTGGATTTGAGAATTTGTTGTAGTACACGATGGGATTCCTACTTAGGCAATGACAATTGTAACCATTCGTTTGCAGAAAAGCACCTAAGGCTTCGCAAAATACCATCTCACTAATTCACTTTCTCCTGTTTTCGGGCGGCAGCGGACTAGTGCTATCTCTATGTGAGCTGCTTCAACGCACTTAAATGCCAGGTCTATAGGGATCTCCAACACAAAGTCAGGATTTTGAAAAAGACTTAGTGGCGGATGAGCTCTTACATCATCACATCCCCGAAGCGGGTTACTGGCTCCGGAATTTGGTTCGACCCCTTTTGTCCTAGGAGAGCCTCCAGGTCGGAGGTTGTGCGTGGAGTTAACTGCCCAACCACGTAAAAAATTAATTGTTACGAAGCTACCAATAACCTCGGATAAGGACGGATTCACTGTCGACGACCCTGCAAAACGAACAAAGAACAACGACATTCGGATCTGCACGTGGAAGGTTCGGAATTTGAACAAGCCGCGAGCATCCGAACAATCAGCAGGGGCCCTAGACTGCTCTAAAGCAGATATCACCGCCATCCGGGAAGTGCGGTGACATGAGTCGGGCAAAAGAAAGCTGAAAAGCTGTGATGCTTACTACGGTGATTGCTATAGGCAACGTAAGCAGCGTCTATTTGGATGCAAATTTGTTGTAAACGGCAAACTTAGGCCAGAATTATTGAGCTTTCGACACGTGAATGAACACCTTATAACAATCCGTATCAAAGGTAAATTCGCTAACATCCGCCTTATATACGCTCACACCCCAACAAAGGAACAGCACGAAGCTACCAATGAAATTTTCTACGAGCTCCTCGACAAAACCTACGAGCAATGTCCGATGTATGACGTGAAAATCATCCTAGGCGATTTTAATGCCAAAATTGGAAAGGAGGACATCTTTGGTAGCACAATCGGAAGGCATAGCCTACACGACACCACGTTTGGAAACGGACTTAGGCTAATCAACCAGATTGATCATGTTCCGATCGATGTAAGGTACTCCTCAAGTATATTAGATGTCCGAACATTCCGAGTGACCAACACACACTCGGACCACTACCTAGTTGCAGCCAAGGTACGTCTACGGTCTACCTTTGCCGATCGCATATCCCTCAACCTCTCGAGAAGTCCTTTGCAATCAGCATCAAGCACTGAAGACCTGTGGCTTAGATATGAGAACCGAATGGCAATACGAGAAAGCCAATTGGAGCGGACTTAACAACTTCTTTAGGAATTTTACCTGGTCGTTATGTTTCCTCGATAACGACGTGGATGCCAATGCTGATATGATCACAGGCACTATTCCTCTTGTAATGATATCCTTTATCCCTCATCAGATGAAAAGTATTAAACGAAAAGAAAGGGCATTGTACAACTTGAGCTATAAGGGTTAGAGAAACGTTTTCTAGGTCCTTCAAGACCAACCCCACAGAGGAAAATCGAGAAAATTTCTATCTGTTCGGAAGTCCAACACTAACTCCAGTGCTGTAGAAGTGCTGGATCCGACTCGACTTTTTGGTACAGCATAGCTTTGCAAAATAAATACAGCACACTGTCTTCTAAATTCAAGCAAGAGAATGTTGTTGCCAGGTTTTCGAAATAAAAGCCAGCCTTGAACACAGGATACATCTATAGCCCATCCAAAGAGAGGCCACCACCATTTTTTAGTTCTGATATGCGTTCTATAAGTTGACAGGAATTGGTAACATACCATATATCGACACCTCCCATCTGTAGATTATAAGCAGCAATCGGCCCAGGAACTTTTAGCTGTATGATCTTCCTATCAGTTCTGGAATACCTGTTACTTGTTTTACCAGGCTCAAGTGGAACGCAGTTTGTTAAAACTGTAACAACAGCATTGTCAAGCCATTTGACTGCTAACAGATCTTCAGAGGAAGTAATCATTTGAGATTCTCTTTTTCACTTTGAAAACCCTTTTTATCAGCTAAATCATGTTACTGCTTACTCTATTTTCCCGCAATATTCCGATCCCTCCTATGTCTCGTTTGCTTAGTTCCTCCAGTTAAGCCACAGATGTGAACAAATTGTCGAAACAAAGTTGAGTGCCTGGCAAAGAAGACACATATTCCGGGGACGTCCCCGCCTTGACCATACCCTTTTTCCTCAATTCTAGTGGATAATCCACAATATGGTTCTGCATGAACCAAGTAGCCACTGGAATCTATCATGCGCCGAAGTTTGAAACCAAACCGATAGGCTTCCCTTTTATAAACTGTTTAGAGCCATGGTGTCTATAGTGTGGAATCATACTTTCGTCAATTGAAAAATGTGCATCGGACTTTGTATAGACGATCGGTTGCATTCATCGGTGAATTATCAGAGTAATGTAAATATCGAAGGATGCTATCAAATCTATTTCTGCGTATAGCATTTGAAACAAGTGGGCAAAAGCAATCACTGTCCGAACTCCAATACATTTTCTTTGAAGGAAGTGCTTGATAACCGCTGAATAAGGCTATACTTACCAGGCAATATTTTGATTTCTTCGGATGCCTTTTTGCCGGCATATATATTAGTTTGAACAGTAATCTTACTTACAAGTATAAGTTCTTTCGAAAAGAATACGAAAAATGCATCAGCTGGACTTTTTACATTTTCTCTGAAAAGCGATTCCGCTGTTGGCTCATAAGTAACCTCTTTTGCGTTCACGATTTTGAAAACTGGATTTTTTTTCAACCAAACTCCGGAAGAGACTTTACCGTTCTTTCCTTTTTTGTAGCTGTGACGCTGAAACGTCTTCAACTTCAGAAACTAATATCCGAGCAACTAAAATTGCCAACGGGACATAATGGGTTAAGGCATATTAGAACCGAAAAAGACTTCAAAGCACACATTATCCAGAAATGATAAGTTTATTAGACATTGCTCCGGATGAAAGTTTCCAAGAAATCTGGTTTTTGTTTACGAAAATGTTTGACTTGAAATGAATGACTAACATATTCTATTACGTACTCTGATGTACCACAAAATAAAAAAAATGCTCTTTTGATACACCTTTAAAAAAAAAACATTAACAAAATGGTTCGTCTACTATAGTTCACCACTATTTTGCTTCTAGACACCCTGTTATTACTTAAATCATGGACTTTTGAATATTTTTTAAGTGAAATATGTACCCTGTCGTGAGCAGAATATGCTGAAACGTCCTGTGCAGCATTTTTCTCAAAATTCACTACTCTCATAGCCCTAGGAATCGTCTTTAAGTAGAAAGAAAAAATTCGAACCTAGCAGACGATCACTTGTCGTTAACATAAGTATCAATAAGATCAATGACCGCCACACCTTCAACGTGGGATTTACTATACATGCATACAGATTTGTTGTAGACCGGGGCATCAGAGCTTATAATTTTCATACTCTTTCTTCAACATGTTACTCAACAATCTGCGGTAACAGATTCCTTAATTTTTGTTTGGTAAATTATTTGTGTTGATTAAAACTGACTAAAGCCAATCTTGAAATATTCTTTATAGATATCACAGATTGAATATCTGCACACACGCAGATTAATATTAGATTCTTTTCACGCATTAAGTTCTTAGGAACGTATTAGCAAATTAATTAACTAATTAATTAATTAAAATCTCTATACGAGTTCCGGTTTTTGTGCGCACCACAACTGCTGAGGCGAAGAATATCAAGGCGCCTATGCTACGAGTACATTTTCATTGATTCACACATTGTCAAGAACTTTATGTGTATCAGCAGTTTGAAATTAAATTTGCATGACTAAGCTTTCTTTGAATAATTTGATTCGAGTTACGTTAGGCCCTAAATATGAAACTTCGATTTGTCAGAATTAATAAATTTGTCTGAATGCGATAAGAGTCATTGTTTTGCTCTGATGAAAAGAAGAACCAGTGAAGGAAAATTAGGGAGGGAAGAAAGATAGACACCGATCGACGTTGGTTTTAAATGTTTGAGGGTTACAATGACTATTAAATAGAGAGCTCGGCAGCGCATTCCACAAGCGAGTTGTTCGGATTACTGATGAGCATTCATAGCGAGACCGGTTAAAAGTTAAAAAAGGGCCGGAATACGAGTACTACTAGCGATTTCTATGGAGTACTGGTGGTGGAAATAGCTAAAACACAGAGTGAGATACGAGACATTACGTCGCGTTCATATAGTATCACCTACGAATTTTATAGCACTGTTTTGAATCCTATCAAGAAGGTGCAGAGATGGTTTGGGCGTACCCGACCAGATGTGGGCATTATACCCCAATTTCGACCGGACAAATCCTGTGTATGTCTATTCAGGCTAGATTAGAGCGAGTGAGGTATTTCTTACATCGCTTGAGGAAACCTAAATATTTCGTAGTATTTTTGACGACATCGCATATGTAGTCATTCCAACGTTTTTCGGTTTCAACGATGCAAATGCCATTCATGAATAATGGCTGGGCGTTTAAATTTCACTTTAACGACAGTAGGCAACATTGCGTTTTAGGAGCATTAAATTCCACTCTGTTGATTGTTGCCCAATTGGTGATGCTGTTTATATCGGAACTTAATGAACTTGGCATACGCTGTCTTTGCCATTCTACAGCCGAAGAGCATGGATGTGAATCAGGGAACGAATATAAAATGTAGAGAGTACCGTGTTCAAGAAAGGAATATACTGGATTAGGAGTAGCAGACCAGAGATCATTGATGAAAACTAAAAAGAGTATCATAGACAGAACGGAGCCCTGGGGCACACCAGCATTTATCTTATGCTTCAAACCATATAAGACAACTTGAATTGATAGTTGAGAAAGGTAATTTCTAATCTATTTAAAAAGATATTTCTCAATCCCAAAAGCATGCAATTTGGGCAAAAGAGCCTAATGCCAAACTCTGTCAAATGCCTTAGAAATATCAAGGGCAACTATCTTTCTGTCGCCAGATTGATTTACGTTTTGGTTCCACTTCTCGGTGAGACGTGCCATTAGACGACCTGTGGAAGTGATGCTACGAAAACCATATTGCCGGTCATTGAGAAGTTTTCGTGTTTCGAGATATTTCATGAGCTGACGGTTTATCAGCGTTTCCATGACCTTGGAAAGAAGGCACGTAAGTGCAATGGGTCTGTATAGGGAGAGGGAAGAAGATTGGACAAGTGCTGTTTTCCATCTGCTCGGAAAGAGTCCTAAAGATTAGGATTGATGAAAAAGCTTACGCAGCGGTTTTGCCAGCGAGGAAGAACACCTCTTCAGAAGGAGGGGAGATATACCATCTGGACCAGTGGATTTGTGAATGTTAAGATCTTTAAGAACTCTTGAGTGCGAAGTGGATATGTCCCATTGAAGATTCGACGCACTCAAGCCACAATGTGGAAGTGTTGAGCTGGCCGCATGTATGCAGCACGCAGATTGGTCTTGTCTAAAGAGCTGACAGCTGGAATATATTGTAAATGAGCATTGGGATGGAGGATGAGGCAGAATTTTTAATATTTTTGACGAACGACCAAACGCTTTTACTGCCTTTGGGACATTGTAATATTTTTTGCTTCAGTTTTTGGTCATACTGAAATTTCGCGCACTTAAGAAAGACGTTGCAGTCGTTCCTGACTCGTTTGAACTTTGTTCGGTTTTCCTCTGTCGGTTTGGTCTTGGAGGACCGAAAAAACACTCCTCTAACAATGGCAGCTTCTTTGTACCACGCCTTTTCTTTTGGTTTGATACCCTTAATCCGATGAGGGATAAAGAATATCATTCCAAGGAGAATAGTGTCTATGAACATTTGAGCAGCGGCATCCACGTCGTTATCGAGGAAACATAACGATCAGTCAAAATTCCTAAAGAAGGTGTGAAGTCCGCTCCAATTGACTTTCTCGTGTTGCCATACGCTTCTTTTAGGAATTTTTTCTCTAACTATGTGGTCAACATACGAGATTTAGCTGATATGACGCAATGGTCTGATGGACCTAGAGGGGAGAGCACATCAACGGTGTACTTATCAGGGTGAAATGTAAAAAGGTGTCCAGGGTGTTGGCGGTATGACTATCAACGTCTGGTATACGCATGGGCTCATTTACAAGCTGGGTTGAGTTTTAGCTTTCTACAACGAAGATCTCAACACACCGTCCATTGTCGGTCCAGAATGTTGAAGCCACCCAAAATTGTGTATGAGAGGGATACAATTCTTTATATGGAGTCCGACAGCGCATCAAACTAGTTAAAGGTCGAATTGCTGTCCAGTTTGGGGCTTCTGTAAATAATGGAGTAGTGGATAATTTGCTTACGGAGACGGAATTTGAACCACATGAAATTGAATTCTGAATTGGAACAGGGACTCCATTGTGTTGAGTTTGGTAAGGCACATAAGTACGCACGTAAATAGCGAGACCGCGATGAGGAAAGAGTGGCACTAGTACGTAGCCAGGTAGCTGCAGATCAGCGTGATCTGAGGGGTGTGGGTCTGGATCTATCTGTGTTTCACTAAGTGTCTGAATTTACAGGCGCGGACGTACGCGGAAAAAGTATTAGTTTTTGGCCCGCGTCTATTTGCTATGGCCACTCTAAATTCCCGAGCCATTACAAATTAACAAACCCAAAAGACTCAAACACCGACGTTGCTAAGCTAGGCTGCAAACATGAAAAATTCTGACTTTGGTTTACCATCTTCCGAGCCCATACTCCCAAGGTAATGGAAGTTGTTTTTTTGAATTGCTGGGCGGCAATGTTGATTTGAGCGTTGGTGTTATTTCGAGTGTTGGAGAAAGAAATGGTTCGGGCCGGTCGGGGGCCGATTCGTCACCAACGTCCTAAATGATTTAACACAGCGGCAAAGAGATCCCTCCATCTGGTTATCTGGCCAGCCTCATCCAAAATCAATAAGCTGCCATCTAAGTCTTTTACGAGAAGAGATTTGAAACTTTGGCCACATGTAAGTTCCTCTGTGATATTGTAGACGATCCTACTGTTACATCTACTGGCTGGTTCTTCTGCGCTATTGTACAGTGCGTTGATATCACATCTTACATTCCGCTGCATTTTCTTCTTGCTTTATGCGATATTGAACTTTAATCTCGGATCCCTTGGATCCCTTGCTTGGGCCGCTACAATCCGAACTTGCAGATCTTTACTCTCTTCGATGCATGTCTTGGTTATATGATGAAAGCCATATCCTCCGGCTTTTTTCTCTTCTACGGACAGCCTTCCTGTGCTCCTCGATATTTGCAGAAATGAGGCTGTTTGAACTGCTTGAGGCAAGGTGGTTCCCTTTTTGTTGGCCCCATGAGGATTCCGCAGCCTGTCGGTATTATAATTGGGTAGTCTTACCAAATTGGAGCAATGGTAAAAGTAGTTTTCTGATGCAGTACGTAGGCGTACTGAAGATGGTGGTGCCTCTCCAAACCGCGATGAATGCTCCACGTTTATTTCGAAGGTCGTCGTCGACGCTCGCTGTCTATCAGTTGAGAGCCAACTGTTCTTGCAGCAGTCATTGTGCATAAACAAAGTGCCTCCGATGGCAAGAGGGATAACGTTGTAAAATTCAACAATCCTTTAGCCGTTGTTGTTTCTGATGTATCCGGGGCCGTGTGGTTCTCCCATCAGGATCAGGATGTCTACAGTAGGCGTTGAATCGGTGGCGATCCCATAGTCCGCTTAGTTTGGTGGATGTAAATGATGGTGATGTTGCCCACCATACCCTTACACGGTTAGGCCGTTAATATTTTATCTCTGAGTGACAAATAGGACATGAGGCTACCATGTGCTCCGGGACCAGTTCCCAAATTTGAACTGGGAAAATCTTTCGGAATAATAATGAGACTATCAAAATGGAGTGACTACACGGTTAAGTAGTCAATGTCATGCAAAGTGCCTTCTAACCGTATTCGCTGACTTCCTTTTCATTTCAATTGACACCAAAAACTTATAATTTATTCCAAAAGGACAATTCTTTGAGCTGAAACACTGACTCCACCAAAAGTTTGTTCTAATTATGTCCACAATCTTCCTCAACGTCATTTCCTCACTGAATCTTTGACCTTTTCCTCTAATTTTAGTTACGATTTTTCCTGTTTAAATTTATTAGAACCACAGGAAGCAGCCAAGGAAACTCCCCACAAACCAAACCAAGAGTATCTACTATCTGCCTTTATCTGCTCTTGAGAACTCAGCCAAAATTTAACCTCTTGACAGGAATTTTCAAAAGTTCATTGTCAATCTGGAAAACGAAAATCCTTTCACATCGAATCTACCCTTTATCTTCATCTAACGCTACGTCTCATCTCTTGAATGATGGAAGCCGGTTCAAGGAAAATCATTTTTCATAATTAAAAAGGATTAGAAGACGTTCCGCAGAAGTACTCGTTTCCCCACACAAACACAGTTCCAAAGTCGCCGTCTTATCATTCGCTAAACTTTCGCGAATGAATGTGAAAGTGAATGTCGGCAGTATGACAGGACAGGATAGAGATTGGTAAAAAAAAAAAAAAAAAACGAGTCGCATGACAGTTAAAATAATGAAGTACGTCACTAATCCTTTTAGATGGTTAACACTCGAAACGTGTCCATAATACAAATTGTCATCTAATAGTAGGTACTCCAACTTCCTTCCAATTGAAGTCTTTTAGAGCAAGACCGAGGCCAGAACGAGAAGACGAGGATGAGAAGAATGGATACCAAGATGAGGATGAGGACAACAACCAGGACAAGGTAATGAAATTCCATCAGGATGTGAAATTATTGAGAAATTCTCACACAATGGCAACTGAGCTCCTTGTCTCGTTAAAATGTGAAGGGAAGTGTGCTTGTTTGCTGCTTAATGGGATGACAGGAGAGTGCTTGCATTCATTCATTTCTTCATGAGATGCATTTGAGTTTTTTCACAGAGGACCATAGCCAGGCATGCCTTTCGCCTTGTGTGACCAGTTTGTCCTTGAGAATAACTTCCACTCGATATGGTTGAAAGGACACTAAGTAAATCGTTATATACTAAATCACTGTACACTAAATCACTGGATCCTGAATCGCTCAATTCAATATAAAAGGAGTCTTGAAAGAGGTCTACTAGTATATACGAGTATGTGGGTATTCGCAGCATCGCTGATACATTAACAAGTGCAAAAACACAGCCTAAGGGGTTAAGAAGGATTGCCATCGCCCGGTGGAATGGAAAAGACTTTCGTCTTATGTTTGTGGAATGTTGAAGGATATCCTTAAGACGAAGGATACACGCTACTGCTATCCATCGCTCTTGGATGGATATAAATTCACTTCTCAAATTGCTAGCGAAAATTTGTGCTTAGTCCTTATTTGTGCTTAGACGGAGGGGGAGCTGCAGTGCACGTGGAAAGGACGATTCGAATGGCAATGGTGGTATATGTTCACATTTTATTTACATAGAGTAATTTCGAATTCAGGTCGACTAACAGGGAGGTGTTCGTAGTATACAACTTAGAATACCAAGATGACTACAACGACAACGACGATGAAGAGATGAGCTACTACATAGTACTATTCGTACTCGTACTCGTATACTGAGTGTGAGAAGAAGCCGGTTCTGCACCTTTCTACTTGATTCATGCTGCCAGAGAACTACTTCATTTTGTAAATTGCTTTCTGAATAGATGTCTCAATTTGGGTTAAGATACCTCGTCGTTTACATCACTTTCCTTCGTCGATCTATGTCGTCCTGTCGCATTTTTCAATTCAATGCCGACTACATACGAGTATATAACGATTACTAATACTACTATACAATCTACGTTACATCGCCGGAGCAGGATACTGGATAGGTAATGGATGATGGGCGTCTCTGCAAATGGAAGGGATTGATTTGTTATGGCTTCAAGTGGTGCTCTCGTTCTGATTATATCTCGGTTCAGGGCTTCACCTTGATGTGGTTGATCGCAATCGGATGGATAAATATTATGAGTTTATGGTGTAGCTGTAGCCGTAGCCGTAGCCTCTGTCGGTGTGCTGGGCGGGAAATTTGTGGCATATTTTGTGGCATAGGAATATGATTATCAGTGGTAGAGGTTGATGTGGGCCATAAAATTATCAGGTGATTCCTTTGACATTTGAAGGTGAAGTTTTAAGGGTGCTATCCATTTAGGTAAAACGTGATGAGGGTTAAAATGATTAAGCTTTGGTACTTTTATGTAATGTGGCAGCCTTGAAAATTAGGACTTCAATCAGCCTGAGGGTCAAAGCTTACTACGAAATGGTAATCAGTACTTTATCGCTATGGATGTGGATGTGATTTTATTTAAAGGCAATGACCCTGGGAATGGCACTGTGGTAATTTACTATCTTTTTACGATGTTTCACCTGGAGAGAAGAATCAGTGCAGGAGACCAAGATCATGGATTCTAGTAAGCGAGTGCAAAGTAGCTCCGACCACGAAACCACTTCAACTTTGAGGAGTATCCCAGATAACATGACTTGAAAGAAACCGGCCATTATGTTGGAAGGATACGAGAGGGTGGTAAGTTCGAGTTAGGTTGTGCCATGTATTCTTTTGACAATTCCATTGCAGGGGAGTGGAAGGCATATCTACCACTCAGGCATATCTAGAGAAATCAAGAGAAAACGTACGTTTGGTCTGCCGATGCCATCAACAAAAGGACGTGACGGTGAAAACAAACTTCTTTTTCAGGCAACTTTGCGAGAGCGCACGTTATGAAAAGAGGACAACCACTGAAGCCCGTAATTCAGACAAAGCGTACTACGAGACCCCCAAGATGAAGTCAATTGCGACGTCTGACTCAGATTCAACAATAACTTCTTTTGAGGTGAGGAAACATAAATGGTGACGGAGAAGTTTCAAGTGGAGACTTAAGCCCTTATAGTGGCCTACTCGTAGTATCCTCTGAAGAATCTGACCCGTCAGGTAAAGGGTTGTGCCGCTGAGTTAACTTTCCGGACAGAAAAACCAACAGCCGTGAAGTAACAAGCAACTTCGGATATGAATGGACTTTTTGACTATTGACCATCGCGGCGAACGATAAACGTAGAACGACTTTTGGTTATGTATGTGGAACGAACTAACCATTAGCTGTCAATATGCAGCCGGTCAACTAACGTCCAAGTAGTGCGATAGTTTCTGAATCTATGGTGATTGCTATGGAGAGCAGTAGCAACGCATATTTGTGTGGATGTAGATTTGTCACAGGAGGAGGTCTTGGCCAAGATGTCTTAAGTTGCAGGTAATGAACAAAGGCTGCACGCTTAATTCGTTTAAGTAAGCCTGATATCCGCTCAATTTTCGACAGAGAAAAAGGATAACTTTGCAAAGATTACCTTTAAGGGCTCTTCGACTAGATGTATGAGCAATATCCTAAGCAAAGCGTTAAGATTTTTGCTTGGTGATTCTAATGTCAAGTTAGATTGTGGCGGGCTAATTGGAAACTATAGTCCAGACAACATCAGCTCCGAAGTTGCATTTGTCACGGACCGAAATATCATCATTGCAAAGACATGGCTGCCATATCCCGACTTTCATATAGAACCTGGTGCTTTCCACAACCAGATTGATCTCATTGCGATTGACGACAAAAGGCAGAGCTCTTGCACTATGCATATCAGAACGTTTCGAGTAGTCAAAATCGACACATACCAAGGTGCTGCTGCTTCTGAGCGCAAGAACACCAGAGAAGCACTATGAAGAAATTTAATGTCAAACGGTTACAATGGTACTTCCCACTCTCAAGTACTTCTATGCTTCCAGCAGCAAGTGCACAAAGCCATTAGAGATGACGCATATGGTGAGTCCAGTTTCAACCGACCAATACAACAAAACAACTACAACCGCATCCAGGGATACTAAAGCGCATCAGCGGCAGCACGGTAAAGAAGGACGATGGCTGCTTGCGAGTTCTACTTGCAAAGGAGGTGGAAGGAACATCGGTTTCACAGAAAGGAAAAAAAAAATTAGAGATGCGCTCTATCGATCAGGGAGATGTGCTTTTGTACACTTGCCAAGAGCTGTAGTCCTATAAGTCTGAGCTATATGATCCATCTCCAAGTGCGCCAAACTATCCAAACATGTTGCAGTTGCTCGATAAGGAGGAAGATCCTGAGAAACTGGCTGAATTGAAGGTGCACTCAACAAGAAGGAATACGCGCTGGGCATTTTCATCGACATTGACCGTGTTTTCGTCAACGCACTTTTTGACGGCATGTGTAACTTGGCCAGACAACAAGGCGTAGGTGAATCATTAGATATATGGACAAAAGCAATGCTGATCAATGGGACACTGATTGCGGATGCTGACTACGGTTATTATATGATGGCCGCCCGAGGCGGCGCTCTGTCTTCACTGCTATGATGCATGCTGGTCTATTCACTGCTCAGCGCATTCAATAGTTCCGACTTCCGACGTATATGCACCAGCATACGCGGATGATATAGCTGTACTATCTGTTGGATAGTGTCTAGCGATTGTGTGCTCGAAAGCGCAGATAATCCTAGATGTGGTCGACCGATTGGAGCACTAGATGTGGGTTTTCAGTCTTTCCTCTCAAAACTGAGGTGGTTCTCTTTACGAGAAGGAGGAAGCTCACTGGTGTGACCCATCCAATTCTCCAACGATGCTAAGTCGTTGAGTGTCATTCTGGATACCAAGCTTCTATGGACTAAACACGTTGCGTCGGAAGCTTCTAAGGCGCTGTCAGTCTCTGGAGCTGTCATAGGCCCTGTCACTGAGAAGGATCCTTTGGATCTACACCGCTACACTGTAAGGCCAATTGGACCAAGCTCTCACGAAAATAGGTCATTACTGCTTTTACCTGACTCCAAAGAACGGTCTGTCTCGGCTGCATAGGGGCTTTCCCTAGCACGTCTGGCTCTGCTCTAGAGGCATTAAAGAATCAATCTCAGCTTAATGTTCACATTATGGGCTGCACTCTCAAAGCCATTTTTCATTTAAAAAAAAAAAAAACAATGTCTTTGGGACAACACGCACCGGAGGTTTGATGATCTTGCCGACAGTCTTATGACTCTGGTTTTATGGACCAGCCGTCTGATGCAATGAACCAGAATTCGTGATGCGGAGAAAATACGAAATCGACATTCCTGTGCCCAAGGTTGGTTTCGTCCGGAATCTGAACCAGGAAAGGAATCTAGAATTCGGCAGTTTTGTTTTTCATAGAGTACAACAACGTTAAAATTCACTCCTCATTAGGAAAAATTGCGTCTTTTTGCCAAGCGGAGATATATGCAATCGTGATGGCAACCAACTATATTGCGAAGAAGCGGTGAAGGAGGCGAATGATTTGCATCTGTAGTGATAGTCAAGTTGCGATAGTTCGAAAATGCAAGGGTTTACTGAGCGTAGACTCATGGCTGAATTCACTGAGTCTTGGCTGGGTTCCAGGCCACAATGGGATCACGGAAAATTTACGTTCCGTTTTTCAGCCTTGAAACATTATCTACTAGTCCTCCCTGGTATAATCGCAATCTTCATTCCATACGAAATAGGAGAAACAAGTTATGGGCTGTCTTCCTTCGTAACAGATCCTTTTACGACTATTCCAAATATCTTGGTGTTTATCTTCATTTTACCGAACTTTACGAACCCTTTTACCAGCGCTACCTTAACAATGCGCCAGTCAACCTTATAAATGACCCTAAGTTCTTTTTCCAATTTGTTAACCACAAAAGAAAGTTCGGTGGCTACCCTCCTTTCAACAACAAGTCATCAACCGATCCACTCACCATTGCCAACCTATTTCCCACCTTTTTCAAACAATCCTTCACCAATGACTCCTTTGTACCAAATCCATTCTATTTTACTCACCGAATTTCTCTAGTGGTCCACCAGTCTCTCACACCCTGGACCCGTCTTATACCGAATATAAGTTGCACCAACTTAATGACGAGTTCACACCTGGCCCAGATGGCCTCCTTGCCATATTTCCTAAAAAAAATTTTCCTAATCCACTATTGCCCCATCGCTAAACTCTCCCATATATCCCAACTCTTCGAAAGTGTTTTGTATGAAGCTCTAAGCTTCCAATGCAAATCACTTATTTCCCCTAGACAACATAGCTTCCTGAAAGGTAGGTCAACCACCACAAATCTCGTTGAATTCGCATCCTTTGCTCTCTCTGCCCTAGAGAATGGTAATACAGTCGATGTAGTTGCAACCGAATTAAGCAAGCTCTTCAAATTGCCTGCCCACGGCTTTTAACCCATACTGTTAAAATGGATATCCTCTTACCTCGAAAACCATTTTTACAGTGTTCGTTTTAGGTCAGCCCACTCGGCTCCATTTTTAGCCACTGGAGTTCCACAAGGCAGCCATCTCGGTCCCCTCTTTTTATATTAACCATAAATGATATCGATAGGATCATCAAACACTCGTCCATCTCCGTTTACGATGACAATATCAAATTTTCCAAAACCATTTCCTCTTCCCATTACTCCTTCCTCCGTCAAGAAGACATTGATAATTTGTCGATTAGCTGCTTCAAAAATTTTTGAAGCCAAATTCCAATCCATCACTTTTTCACATAAGCTCCACCAATTTCCTCCCCGACACTACCTTCTCCACAACCAACCTATCTCCTCTAACCTCGGAATTTTGGGTGATATGGAGCTCAACTTCCGCTTACATCTGGATGAAATAATCCTTAAAGCCAACTCTGTACTAGGCATCGTAAAACGGTGGTCCAAAGAATTCACCAGCCCATACGTAACCAGATCCCTCTATATTACCTTTGTTCGTCCCCCCCTAGAGTACGCCAGTCAAGTGTGTTCATATCTTGAGAATCGAAAGCATCCGGCGCCGTTTTCTTCAATTTATTCTTCGAGGTATGCCATGGGATGACCCTTTTATGCTACCCGCTATCAAAACAATCTCAACTTTAAGCACCCTTGAGGAACCCAGAGATGCAGCTGACTCCTTTCAGGTCACGTTGAATGCGCGCCCCTTAACAACTCTATTTTTCTCAATACCAACCCTCATAATCTATGTACCCCTAGGCTCTTCTATCTAGTAACGCGCCACACCTCCTATGTGCTGCGAAAGATCAATTCAAACATTACCATCTATGACAACCGCATCTCACAGCCTCAAATTCGATCTCCTTCACCACTCCAACCGACCTTAATTTTAAGTTTAAGTTTAACTTAAGTGAGCTTTAGATTCTATAGCTTGTATTGAGCCGAATAAATGGGGGCAAAGCATTTAAATGAATCTCATAAAAGTGGCTTTCGAATGTCATTCCTGCGTATTTGTATGTCTCCTCTATTTCTATCACCAGCCCAGTAACTTGGCAGACATTGTTTCTAAAAATAATTCGCTGATCTATAGCTTTCTGATGCGAGCCACAAATGTACATCACCTTTGTCTTAGAGGCGTTTAACACGAGATCACTGTCGGTGCACTAATTAACAACTCTTGAAGTGTCTGCACTGCAGTCGCAGGACATCTATGTCTGGCAACTATCGCTCTAGCGTCAGCAAAAGTTTTTGTAAAGACACAAAATAATTCATTTGTAAATATTTTGAATAAAACTGGGCCAAATCTCGACCCTTGGGGCACTCCAAACGGAGAGTTTATTTCGTTGCTGTAATGGTCCTACTACTTTAAGTTGTATTGCTTTAACCTACAGATGATTTGGTAGCGTCGAGCAGATAGCTGAACATCTAAGTGGTTTGACATTCTTATCTCACACTCGTGTGCTAACTCACATATTTGATCTGCAAAGTGTGTGCAACTCGTATATTTATTGGACAGTGTTGCTAGGTATTCTACTGTCGGAAAGACTCTAACCCACATTTTGTTTGTTCTGAGACAATTCCCTGGACGAAATATGGATCCTAGCATATTCAGTCTCTGATCGCGACGTATGTAGTGATACATGTCCGTGTACAAGTACCGCTTTGATCAACATTACGTATATCTCTAGACATATCCATTACGTCGTAATCTCAATTCATGCAACATTCAGGGGTTGTTAAGTAGGGATATAGCCTTCATTAAAACGTCGTGTTACAATAGCACTACCTTGCGTTGAGCATGGGGGTTCATTTACCTGCATACCTCCAAGATCCCGAAGCTGTAATGGGAAACCTTATAGGCCGTAACGATCAGCGTTGATTCTAAGGAAAACACACAACAGGGTGACAACTGTAATGGCCTTCCGATATACACCGTTTACCCTCCTCACCTATCTCAATGAAAACAGAATTGTTAAGCAAATATCGCAGGTCACGTATGCCATCAATTTTTCGTTTATTTAAAAGCCACACAGGGAACCGGCCCATAGCCGGAATCTTAAATCACCTCATTACGTGTGCAAATAAATCACACACAACTCATCCACCATTCATCCAGAACAAGCAACTGGAAAAATTGGGAGCAAAATTGGATAAAAAAAATGTGAAAAATGTTGGCAAATAGATGGTGGGTCGATGGTATCCAATCCACACACAACCGCATATCGTAAAGCACTTAATTTATATCATTATCCATTATCCACTTCATGATACAAGCGGTCAGTTGAAATTCGCATCCTCATTAAGTTACCACCCGGTCCCCAAAGGCCCTGGTTAGTGTTTCGCGAATTCCCTTAAGTAATTACAAACACTCCAGCTGGAGCTGAGTTGATACTCCAGCTCCACCGGATCGGTGTCATGGTAAACCTCATTTTAATTGAAAATAAAATGTTATTACAATTTTATTTACTTACCCTCACCGCTGGCCGCTGGCCGCTGGTCGCTGGTCGCTGGTTGCTGGTCGGTCATCATCGTCGTTCTTTGGTATCCTTCGATGGTTTTCCGTGTGAACGGAAACACACCCATGATGTCCCTTTGTGGGCAATTACATTTCAATTGGGGCCAAACCAATCCTGGGGCAACATACTCGTTCAATCCTTTTTGTTCTGTTCTGTTCGGCCCAAGTGAAACAAGGGCTCTAGGAGTACATGAATCATTTCGGTGTAATGATGATCCGAGTCTTGGTGAGAAATAACATAACGAACGGTTAATTGGAATTAAGGTGATAACGAACATTAATCAATCCAACAACAAGTTAATTTCAGTTCATGTTCAGGTAGGTGCATGGAAATTCCATAGCACGGAGAGGCTGCCATAGTAGTGGATCTATAGATGCAGCTTTTACGAGTATTGGCAAAATTAATGGAACTGTGAGAGGTCCGCCGGTCGCGGAACCAGTTTTTAGTAGCTGGATTGAAGCTGTTAAATCAGTTTGAATAAACAACCCTTGCCTCCACGAGCAAGGTCTGAATGAAATTAGTATTGCAGCTACCAAAATCTGTCCTTCCAACTAATTTGTAGCGCCTCAAATTGGAAAGGCAATGTAAAGTAGAGTACAAATACAGTGGTCAACAGTAGGAGCAGAGACATGGAAAACGAATCTCTCGCAGTAAACCTCTGATTGACTAAGCCATGTTGTACCGAAAGTCTCTTCAAAATTTTGAGCATTTTGAACTACAAATGCTGACCCGTAGAATCTGCTAAAGACGATTTTCCATAGCATACTTACTCGTATGAAGCAAGCTTTCTGTGTTGAATGCAGAGCTCTACATAATCCCATACGAGTACTTGGGGGATAGCCGCATCTTGGCGGGATGCCACACCAGTGAATGACGAGTAATCTGAAAAACCGGTAACTTGTCTTAGTACTTCGAATTCACTATCAGCACCGAGGTTTGAGCGGTTTTGCTGACACACTTAGAACACGAAACGAATGGAGAATGGCACAAGCTTGTCGATGTATGCTACCATCATAACCAGAGGTAATAGCTGAACTCATTGAACACTTTAATTTCAAGAACACAAGTCTTAACCTATTGTACGTTGTTTATGGTCAGAGCATTTTCTAGGAGAGTAGGAAGTTCTAAGGAAGAGATGCAATCATGTGGTGGACCTCATACCATATCGTCTAACTTGGTCAGCAACTAACGAGCGGTTTGAAAAGCCTTACATGTTCATCCATCAACATACTTAGTCATCTTCTAGCGTGATACAATCATTCCAGCGCCGCTCTAACATTTCTGTGCCTTTCTTATAGAAGAACGATTTGTCCAACTCTTCGAAATACCACCTTGATCAAAAAGTTCCCGCACCACAACACCGTGTGGCGCTCCCATTGTTTCGATTTGAGTTCTGTTTTTTTTTAAGTTGGTAAATCTGTTGTTGACATTCCCTCTAAATCTTAGCGTCATAGCTTGACATTTGCAAAAGTTACGTAACCAAGACTACATCTATCTCTGTGTGTGTTGGCGATTTTTTACAATTTTAGAAATGGATTTCAATTTGCAACAACGAACTTGTACTCGCATTAAATTTTGCGTAAAAAACCGATTTAATGGTGCACGAACGTTGGAAATGTTGCAAGAGTGTTTCGGCAACGATTCTCTAAAAAAAACGGTCGTTTACCAGTGGCACGAGCTATTCAAAAGTGGTCGTGAGTTAATCGAAGATGATGAACGTAGTGGCAGACCATCGTCATCGAAAACCGACGAAAACGTTGATGAAGTACGATTAAAAGAAATATTGGTCAATAACCGCTAATTAACCATCAGAGAGATAGCGGAGGACTTGAACATTGCTCATGGATCCGTCCAAGATATTTTGGTTAATGATTTGGATTTCCGTCGTGTAGCAGCAAAGTTAGTGCCAAAAGACCTCAATTTCATGCAAAAAAGAGACCGTGTTGACGTCGTAAAAGAGATGATTTGCGAGGCGGAATCCGATCCCACATTCATCAAAATGATCATTACTGGAGACGAGACGTGGGTTTATAAGTACGACATGCAATCCAGACATCAGGCAAGCGAATGGCGTTCACCAAATGAGCCGTGACCAAAAAAACCACGTCGTTTTCAGTCAAAAAAGAAGGCAATGCTCACGGTTTTCATGGATTACAACGGTGTAGTGAATCATGAATTTTTGCCAGAAGGCCAGACAGTAATCAAAGAGTATTACGAGTATTTGGGAGTTATGAGACGTTTGCGTGAAGCAATTCGCCGAAGAGACCAGAATGGTGGGCAGAAAATTCGTGGATTTCGCACCATGATAACGCACCGTCGCACAGTGCCATCATTATTCGTAATTTTTTGACGAAAAATGCAACAAACACCAATCAACAGCCACCTAATTCACCTAATTTGGCTGCGACTTCTTTCTGTTCAATCGAGTTAAAATACCACTACAGGGAACGCATTTAAGCAGCCGAGAGGAAGTAATGGAAAAATCGCAGGAAGCACTGATGGACATACCGAAAACCGAATATAAACAATTTTTCAAGGATTGAATCAAGCGCTGGCATAAGTGTGTTGCATTCGATGGGGATTACTCTGAAGGGGACAATGTAGATTTAGATGGATAAGCTTGTGTTTCCAATTTTCTGAGTACATTCCGGGAACTTTTTGATCAAGGTAGTATGATTCAGTTTCGGCGATCTCCTCTTCATTGGATCCATATCACTTTCCGGCGAGCATTTTTTTGAGACTTGTGAACAGGCAATAGAACCCCTGTTTCATCCACTGTCACGTACGGAATGCAATAAGGCTCTGAATCATCAACATGTTGTTAATTTTGGTTTAAACGCGGTACCGACTTAGAACGTAGCTTTCGCATACCCAAATACTCGTGCAAAATATGATGTGCACTGCCTATTGACATCTTTATGATGTCACCTATCTCATGCTGTTTTGCTGCACGGTTGTTCGAAAGAATTTTGTGAATTGTTTTGATATTTTCCATCGTATCAGCCTCATTTGGCCGCCCAGAGCATTCCGCAATATTTTCGTCTGTACGACCACGTTCGAATTCAACAAACCAGCTACAAATGGTTGCTTTCATCGGAGCAGATTCCTTATCACACTTTTTAAGCCATTCTTGAGTTTTACCGGTACTTGTTCCATCAAATGACAGTCCTTTATCAACGTAAGAGACTCGATGGTTTTGAAAATATCAAAAGGTGCGTCATCCAATATCTGGATGACTAATGGCCGAAATGACATCAAATTTTGACACGTATCGTTGGTACTACTCGTATGGATATGTTATTAGAGTCGCCATCTATATGTCAGTGTCAGAACTTTTCGAACCACCTGTTACGTTGGCTGGGACCTTTGCGAAAGGAAGACATCGACTTAATCCCAAACAGCCAGCTGGAAAGTATTGTTGGAGATTTTCATGTCGGATCATTTCGATGCTCTGGATGGACTGACGAATCTCCCTCCCCTTCATATTCTTATCATGGCCTTCACTCTCATAGTCACGTTCCACTTAAAACGCAGAGGTCCTTAGTAGAACACGCACTGGAGCTTTGATGACCTTGTACAGCCACTATCTTTTCGCTCTGGTCTTTTTTACATGTCATCCTGTGAACTCCTGTGAAAAATTACGCAATTGACTTTTCCTGTGCCCTAGACTGTTTTTGGCAAGAACCTGAGCCAGGAAAGGCATGTGGACGGGCCTCCACGGAGGGCTCTAAAACCGATTCATGATGTGCTGGTATCTTTCTGGACGACGATAGCGCTAGATTTTACTCCTCGTTAGGGAAACTGCGGAGACATGTCCGTAATGAACTATTGGGTCTATAACTTAATTCATGCGGTTTGCTAAGAGATGGCGTAACTTGTATTATTCCATTGGAACATGCGTTGGAAAGCTACTGTCATTGTACGTCATTTCAGTATATGTCATTCATTTGAAGCGTAAACAACAATAATTTTTTTCACTCAAATATGTCGAACTTTGTGCCTGAAAAAGTATTTTTGCGGGGAGATCTTCTTCATTTCTTTAATATGAAGAAAACTGCTGCCGAAAGTCATCGTATTTTGGTGGAAGTTTATGGTGAGCATGCGCTAGTTGAGCGAACGTGCTAAAAGTGGTTTGTACTATTTAAAAGTGGTGATTTTGGCTTGGAAGACGATGAACGTCCTGGGCAGCCAAAAAAGTTTGAAGATGAAGAACTGGAAGTATTACTCTATGAAAATTGTTGCCAAACACAAAAAGAGCTAGCAGAATCCTTGGGTGTCACTTAAGCAGCCATTTCAAAACGTTTAAAAGCAGCTGGATATATTCAAAAGCAAGGAAATTGGGTTCCACATGAACTCAAGCCGAGAGACGTCGAAAGGCGGTTTTGCATGTCCGAAATGCTGCTGGAACGTCACAAAAGGAAGTCATTTTTGCATCGGATTGCTACTGGTGATGAAAAATGGATCCATTACGATAACCCCAAGCGCAAAAAATCATATGTGAAACCCGGCCAACCAGCCAAATCAACGGCAAAGCCGAATATCCATGGCGTGAAGGTAATGTTCTGTATTTGGTGGGATCAGATGGGTGTGCTGTATTATGAGCTGCTAAAACCGGGTGAAACCATCAATGGACAACGCTACCGAACACAATTAATCCGTTTGAAGAGAGCAGTGGCCGAAAAACGCCCGGAATATGCGACCATCATGACAACGCTCGGCTCCACGTTGCTACTCCGGTTAAGAACTATTTGGAAAACAGTGGATGGGAAGTCTTACCCCACCCGCCTTATAGCCCAGACCTTGCCCCTTCTGACTACCATTTGTAGTCAGAATATCAAAAATTGGCTTGATTCATTCTTGGCTGCCAAGCCGGAGCAGTTATTTTGGGATGGGATCCACAAATTGCCAGAAAGATGGGAAAAAGTCATAGCTGCAGATGGGCAATACTTTGAATAAAACTATTGTACATGTTCTTATTAAACAAACGTTCAAATTTTGAAAAAAACTGCACGAAATAAGTTATATACCCAATATACTCGTATTGTCAAGAATCAGTAGAGGGGGCGAAACACTTTCATTAGTAGAGACAGCCAAGCTGTTCTTATAGCCTTGATGAACCCTCACATGACTTCCAAGCTGATTTAAGAATACAAGACTTCGCTGAACAGAGTCAGAAGGTCAAATTCTTGCGTGGATCCCGAGATATGAAACCGTCGATGAACTTGCTAGACAAGCCTCAGAGAAAAGTTTTTCAGGACCCGAGCATACGTGAAGTCTGCCCGCTCCTTCGGTTAAGGCTTCCATTGACAGTTGGGTTCCATATGTGCTCAACTGCTGATGGCACGACTCTCCAGGTTGTCGGAAGACCAAACGAATGCTTCTAGACATATCTAAGAGATCAGCGGCCTTTCTGCTGTTCTTCAGTAGGAAAGACTGCAAGCTACTTACGGGCGTCGTGACGAGGTACTATACTTTTGCTGAGCACTTAAGTGTGCTGGGCGTAAGTGACAAAATATCCTACGACGTTTACTGCGAAAGTTATGATGACACCGGGGAGCACTACTCGGCACTGATATTGTTTGTGCTGGTACTGTAGACATCAGAGCTTACTTACTTACTTCAGGTGGCGCTACAGTCCGTAGTAGATCTGGGTTTTAAGCAACAAGTATTTCCAGCTAGTTCGATCTTTAGCTAGTTGCCTCCAGTTTCGCACTCTCAGTTGGTTGAGGTCGCCTTTCACTTGGGTTCGCCACCTGAATCGGGGTTTTTCTCTACTACGCTGTCCCTCGGGGACGGATTCGAAAACTTTTTGGGCCTAAGCATTGGTGTTCATCCGCTCTACATGACCCAGCCACCTCAGGCGTGGAACCATCATTTTTTTGGCTAAATCAATGTCGCTTTACAACCCGCACAGTTCGTCGCTGTATCTCCTCCTCCACGCACCGTCTATGCGGATGGGACCAAAAATCATCCAAAGAATTTCCTTCTCAAACCGACCAATAGCACCCTCACCCACATTTGATAAAGTCTATGCCTCTGGGCCATAGAGCAGGTCTGGGATTGTTAAGGCCTTGTATATGGTCACTTTTATTTTACAAGAGAGCGCTTTGCTAGTCAACTGCCTTCTTAGCCCAAAGAAACAGCAATAGGCAAAAGTTATTCTTCGTTTGAACTCAGCGCTGATGATGTTGTATGAATCGATAGTGGAGGCTAGGTAGAAAAAGTCCTACTGCCTCAAAGTTACATCTGTCCAGAGTGATGTTCGGTCGACAGCATATATTTGGTTTTGCCCTCTTTGTCCGTTAAACCTTCCTTCGCCGCTTCCGTCTCAATACTAACGAAAATGCCACTGACATCACGCTACTTTCTTCCGATTATCTCAATATCATCGGCGTATGCTAGTAATAGGATAGGCTTTTGAAAGATTGTGCCTCTTATGTTGGCGCGTGAGTTTTTCGCTATTCTTTCAAGAACAATGTAAAGTATTCGCATGACAGCGCGTCCCTTTGTCTAAATCCTTTTTTGACAGCAAAGGTTTCGTTGAGTTCTTTACCGACTTTGGAGCAGTGTGCATTCTCCATCGTCATCCTGCACAAACGGACGAGTTTGGAAGGGATGCCAAAGCTAGGCATTGCTCTGTATATGTACGAGTAGTTCGTCTCTATAGATGCTGTCGTACGCGGCCTTAATCGATGAGTAGGTGGTGTGTATCGATGGAGCTCATTGGTGTTTTTCAAGATCTGCCGTAGTGTGAATAGATGGTCGATGGTGGACATTCTTGTCTTGAAGCCACACTGATATGGACCAATCATGTTGTTGGCGACCGGCTTCCGGCGTTCATACAATACGGCTGAAAGACCTTGTTGGCGATGTTGAGAAGACTGATCGCTCTGTAGTTGGTGCAGTTCAGAGGGTCTTTTTTCTTTTTCTTGAGAATCGGACAAACAATGCTGAGGTTCAATTCTTCGCACATACTTTCATCTGACCACATCTTATAGATGAGTTCTGCATGCGGCTTTAAAGAGCTCGGCAGTCAGGCTATTCACGACAGCAACTTTGTTAGATATGGCTATCTTCAATTCATCCAGGTCGGGTGGACATAATCAATCGTCTACATCGTCCAGATCGAAGTGTTCATTCTGCTTGACTGCTGTATTTGGTCTACAGTCTACAGAAATGCTCGTTCCATATCCTCAGCATCGACTGCGACTCTACATATATGTTCCCTTGTTTGTTTCTACAGGCTTCGGTTCGGTGTTTATGTCCGTGACATATTTTTTTGCCTTTTAGTAAATCTTCCGAATCTCATTTCCTTGGACGTTCATTCTCATCCATTTTTTTTTTACTCCTTAGAAGCAGGAGTTGTGAGCAGCTCTAATCATTCTATGCAGCGCCCACTTATACGTAGAGCTCGTCAAATCAGAGGTTTCATTGTGGTGGCCAGGAGTAACCCAGCACATCAGAGGCGGCTTCTCTGATGGCTTTTTGGCATGGTTGCCACTGGTCTTCGAACTTGTTGCTGGCGACCTGGGACCTCTTAAGAGATTAAGGGAGACTCAATCGGAAAAGGATTTGGCGATATGTTGCGATTGTAGCCGCCCGACGCCAAACTACCTCGCAGTATTAGCTTGCCTTTGTGATGTTCGGGATATCCACAACCGTACCTTGGCTACAGCAAGATAATGATCCGAGTCGATGTTGGCCCTTAGGAAGGTTCGGACACCCCATAATATTGGAGGAGTGCCTTGCGTCGATCGGAAAGTGTTATATCTAGTTGTAGTTTGATTGATCAGGAGATCTTCAAGTCCACTTAGGAATATCGAGATGCGCGAAGAGCATGCTATCTACAACAATATTTCGTCCCCCCGCAAAGTCGATTAGCTTGAATTCGTTATCGGAGGTGGTGTCGGGCAAAGATGCTCTCACTTCGTAGCTTTGCATTAGTGAAGTTTCAATGTCATAGCTAACTCACTGTTCGTAAGTTTTTTGAAGAGCTCGTAGAAGCTATCTCTGGTGTCCTTATCTTCCTCTTCTGTGGGAATGTGCGCTCATATACGACAAATGTTGGTAAATTTAGCGTTGATACTGATTGATACGAGGCGCTTGTTCACATGCTGGAAACTCAAGACTTCTTGCCCAGGTCTGTCTCTAACAACAAAGCCACTTTCAAATAGGTGCAGGTTTTTTCGCTGATAACAATCGCCGCAGTAGATGCCACAGTTTTTCATCCTCTTTTTGTCTGGCCCAACCCAACGCATTGCTTGCTTGGATGGAGGTAATATAAGCTTTGTAGCCTCCAAGGCCTCCTCTAGTTGTTCTGCTGCATGTGGCCTATTAAGGGACATAAAATTCCACATACACGTCCGAAGGTCGTTGTCCTTATTTTATTTGCAGGGGCTGTCAATAGTATATAGGTCAGTATTCGAGGCGTATTGTTGTCATGGATGCGCAATTACCCCGGTGGCAAAATCCCCAACAATTAGCGGCGGTTTCGCTATAGGTACCCCTAGGACGAGAGGTCGGTTATACTGAATTAAGTAAGCGCTACCGTTGGTCTATTAAGGGGTGGTCCGCCACTGTCTCTTTTCCAAGGCCCCGACTTAGTCTCGGAAATCCCTACCGGCTTGAGCTCCAAATATGTCGGAGTAGCCCGGATAAGGTTTCATTCTCTTTATTTCACAGTTGAATCCATCTGAGGAATTAATTCGCTGTCAGATGGGCATCGACCAGTACCCGTTGTTTACCACTTGGAGGTAAAATAAGCACAATTGACGTGTAGATGTAGTTACAACACTCGGCATTGTCAAGTTGACACCTCTCAGTGTCTGCTCTATTTCTACAGCATCCAACCACCATTCATCTTACCACTGAAGCGTTTACTATCTTTTTCAGTTGACGGAGAAATTTCAGTAAAAGGAGCAACAGACTAGTTCCTTGCCAGAGTGCTATGAGTTATGTCGCCTTCAGTACAGCGTTTGCTACAGGTGTCTGAAGCACCTTTAGAGCGGTGGAGATTACTCTGCAACGCTTTTAGTGCGATCATCTTTTGTTTAATTCAGGTTGCGTATGCGGTTAGGTTTATTGCCACCTCTTCGACGTGCGGTAGTGAAAGATTGGCTGTCAGGTCAACCCTTAGTAGTGCATGGTACGTTTGTGATTTTGGAGGTGGTTACAGGAAGTCCTAATCTCAGCCTTGATCTAGTAGATCTAGTTGCAGAATGGATGCTGTGAGTAACACCGTCTTAATTAATGTAAAAAACTAAATCACTCCTCAACCCTCCGCTAAAACTTATATCGTTAATTCTTCGAACCCAATACATCGGTCCAGGGAAATCAAGAACATTTTTAACAGAGGATTCCAACTAACTGAACATAGATTGTTAAAGGCGTAGACTGTGACATGCTTTGTCGAAGGATTTGCGAATCAAAACAGAGACTACTCCAACGAGGACAGTGTTTGAACGGAAAGTATCAGTGCAATCATATGTATCTCACTCCACTGGACACCGAAATATTCACAATTCCAATTTGACGCTCTAGTTTATCAATTTCAAACAAATGAACAAGTTCTCAATTTTATTACGAGAGAATAATTACCCTGCAAACTTTCAGCACACCAATTATCCACCAAATTCAAAGAAAGAAAAAAAGAATAAGAAAAAATATACTGGACACCATTTCGATTAGGATCTGCATCCACCCTCGTCGAAAGACCATCCATGCAATTATCCTCATCCCCATCTATGTACCATATCTCATAGCTGTTTGCATTTTCCTGAAAGGACCATGTCAAAGAAAAATGAAGAAAAACAGAAAACCTCTCACCGTCCATTTGAGGCAAAAGCTCCACCAACGATTATCGCCATCATCCCTTGCTCATCACTATCATCACTGTCGTCATCATAAGTTTCCATGACTAGTGTATGGGAAAATGAAAACGGACACCCCTTCTTCGCTTCATGCCCCCATCCAACATGCTACGGCCAAATTTAATTTCTAACACCTAAAGCTGTCGTTACACAAATTACATTGAGCGCTGTAGAATAATAAAATTAGGGCAACACAAGAAAAAGGACGAAAAAAAAAAGGAAAAAAAAAATAAAAATTGAAATGTTGAACTGCTCCAGATGAAATAAGGAACAAAACGACCGACGACGAAAACGAAAGCATCAGATCCGGCAATGATGATAACTATGAGACAGAAATGACACCAGGACGAATGCTTCGAGATAGTATCTACTTTCCAACATCGTCGGTCGTTTTGCCCAAGCGAACATTTTCAATTGGATTCCTCCCCGGCGTCACTTTTAATTCAATAAAAATCCTGTAATTGCATGCTTCAATTTCAATTTTGTGAACCAGGCAACGGCTACGACTACGACTACGACTACGACTACGACTACGACTACGACTACGACTATGACTACGATTACGACCTACGACTACATAGTCGGTACAACGACAAGAACGATTCTGAGGAGGGCGACAGCAATGCCAACGACACGGAGAGATACGAATACCATGAAGTGGAAATACGCCCCAAGGACGGATTCTGATGTTTAGCTTAACCGCTGCTGGTGACCAGAGTATGAGGATGCTACAGCAAAATCTCCCCACCTTCCACCAGGTGTGAACATAGAGCGAATATCTTGATCTGAATGTTAACTACCCGCACAGTATGAGCAACCAACTGTTAGTGTGTCCTTTCATCAGGACCAAACGGTCGGGTGTGCTGATGATTCGTTCTTTTATATTTATGTCTAACCATCGCGTCCCGTCGCTCCTTTTCCATCTTCGAATAAATCAAGTGCTCTCGTTGCTGACAGTGGGGTGTGGTTTTAAACAGGTGAATCCCTGGATCAGGACCTGAACGCTAACGGGCCACTGGCCAGTGAATGCTCGTTGTGTCTCTGTTGAAATTGAATCACAAGAAGTAATTAGCAATGGAGATTGGACAAGAAAAATTCATTTCAACTCCGGAAGTTGGTCGGTGTTTTCATCAATCTCCCAGAGCAGAGAGTTTGCGTCCCTTCGCTCTGTTATCCTTGTTCCTTTGCATAATGGGACAATTATATTTTGTTTTTTTGTTTTTTCTTATTTTTTATTTTTTATTGTTTATCCATAAAAGAACCTTAGACTACTCAACTTCGACTATACGTATAACTTTCAAGTCTAATCGGAGTTTTTGTTCAATTTGAATTCCAGTCAAGTTCCACGAGGAAAAAGCTTCCACAAGTTTTTCTGTTTTTTTTTTTTTTTTGTTTTTTCATTCCTCGAGAACCTTGGAGGCATGAAAGTGTAGATCCTTTAAGACACACTTTTATGCAGTAGCAAAAACTATGTAGGCGGGTTGCAACGCTTCCAAGAGTTAAGTGACCGGAAATAATACGAGTGCTCATATAACATACCCAAAGGAACTTTCCCGATAGAACATTTTAATAATTCGTTATTGGAAAAGTTAGACTACCTACGGACTCTGGGTTTTTGTGCCAAAGTGGGAACTAAAGTTTCGCATTTGCTTTCTACGATTTAGTTCAGATGATTATCAAGATTCTAAATAGCCTACTTACCAACGAAATCTGTTTCAGGACAACGCAGCACATTCCAGTTCAGCTACTGATTTGATGAATGTGATAATCCATCCGACACCGAAGGTCAAGAGATAAATTTCACCTTTTGAGGATATTTTTCCTCATTTTTTTTTTTTTTTATTCAATGGCCATAACATACTCGTAGCTACGAAGTAGTTGCTTTGTATCCTTGGGAGAAAATTATTAACCAAAATGAGTGGCAATAAAGTTGAAGAAGCTATTGAGCGGTTATGAGCACTTGACTTTCAGATATGGAATGTCCTCCATAAAATTAGATTAACATTTGTCCGGGGAGAATGAAAATACGACATACACATGTGCAGATGACAACGAGGACAAAGACTTAATTTATCTTTTCCTGACGATGTTCTGCTCAGAGTAAATATTAAAGGGAACCATTTTTTCCCATTTAGTTATTGCTAGAAGGTGATGGGAATTTCGGACTACCTCAATGTCAAGTTGGATTTTGTATAAAGGCACCCTTGGACAGTGTGTCAACAATTTTAATTATGCCCCCTACTTCCAGTGGATTCTATGGAAATTTTTAAAGCAAAGTGTCTTCGAAAAATTGCTCCAAGACTTCGGACTCCTTACCTTGAAGGTATCTAGACGCAGACGAATGATATTATGAACGAACTAATTTTTAACACGGTTCTCAATTGTGTACTTCAGCCGTCCTAAGATAGAGTCGTTCAGTCCTAAGATGAACACCACAGACGAAGGTTCATTCAAGAGTACTGCCCTAGAAGCAATTCAATCGATGGACTCCTAGCTAATCTCAGTAGCGGGCCAGTGGTAAGTGGCAAAATTTATCCATCACTTTACACAATCGGTACCTTAGATGGTAAAAGTTTCAGACTGGTCCTATGGGACTAACTCTACTCTGAGCATCGAACTTGTCGAGTTATAGAGGCTAAGTAAGGTCATAAGGCTGATAAGGCCTCCAAATGACTTCTGAAACTAAAGGATTGTCACCTTATCCTCCTTCCCTTCCACCTGAGACAGACAAGTTGTCAGACCACCCGTGCCGAGGATCAGCCTGACTGAGGGCTCAGTATCCTCAAAAAAAAAATAACCTCGGCGGTCGTGTACGGAGTATCCGGATACCTCCGGATTAATTTATCCTATACAGCGGATCTCTGTATAGAACCTCCCTTTTTCCACTACTCGTGGGATACCTAATGGATATCAATCTCTCAAAAAAGGCCGGTACTCCTGTAATGTCGGTGACTGCATGGGCTACCGGCAAGACTCCTCTGCCTGGTAAAACCGTGGCAGACAGTGGTGAACCTTCCAAAGAAAATCGAATGTGTGGCAAGACTGTGGCAAACCATGGTCCTACCACTTCCTCCACCCCTAGCAGCAGCAAGTTTGTGGCAGGTCACGGTCTTCCTGTTGGTGGAAAAACTCCTCTCTCAAAAGAGGAATAAGAGGCTCAGCCGGGTCGGGAAGTCCCCATCCAAGGCGCTTAAAATAAGACGCCGACATGCTGTACGACCCTCGGATCCATTCCTGAAGTCGAGAGAACTGCGAATATGAAGAGCAAAATACGGTGGGTCGACAACATCCTTAAAGACGGATTACCCACTGCTCCCAGAAAGCTAAAAGACTCTTCTAAGCGCAAGAAATCGTTGGAGGCAAACGTGTCGGTTCTCAAAAGGCCCAAATTTAAACATGTCAAAAACCCCGCTAGGCCTTCCAATGTAACATCTCTGAGGTCTTTTAGCGAAGTACCAAAAGACTCTATAAAGATCGTGGTGATCGATAAAAACGATGCATCAATAACGGTGCCAGTTGGTCTATTGTAGCTAATGCTTTCGGGCAACTTCATGGTCATCATGCGGGAAAACCCCGGATCGCTTCTCATCACAAGCGATGTTGGCTGGTACCAAGGCCATGCCAAGCTCATTGCTTGTGCCGATAAAAGATTTCTCGACTATTACACAAAAGCATAGGTGGATCAGGAGAAGTTTAGGCAGATGCAACGCTCGAAGTCGTGGCTAAGGAGGATATCCCTAGCACACACCTGAATACCAGCCGAACCCGTTTCCCCAGAAAACTTTCTTGAGACCAACAGGCTTATTAAACTGGCCCTTCTGACTCATGATTTGAAGGTTGGAGGCACTAATTGTGATCAATAACGAATCCCTTAACCCTCTAGCGCAGATCAAAGGCATGATTCGGTTCGGTTTCGGGTTTACAAAACGGATGAGATGGATGCTAATAAGCAACGTCGTCCTCCTTTAACAGATATTGTAAATTCTGCCTCAAATCCTAGAGCGTTGGTATACTTTCCTGAATTGTATGGCGACAACACCAATCTATCTCAGGTGGCAACTAAGTTGACCGTCTCCGCCTCCGACACCCTGTCGGCAATGGAAACCGACCACGAATTAAAAATAGATCCTTTACAATCAGATGACGAAGATGAGCTCTTGTTCATGTTCAGAATCGGAGAACTCGAACAACACTGTGGTTGAGGCTTCTCTAGTAGATTGTAGCAATGGTTCTACAGTTTGTTCAGATTAACCTCCATCACTCCGAAAAGCCTCGCCCGCGTCTCGTTCTGCGTCTATTCAAAAATGCAGAAGACATAATCATAATCCAGAAACCATCGATTGTAGAAAGCGTGGTTCGTGAACTTGAAACACCTGAATACATTCCGCTCTACACAAGAGACAAAGGTAAGATTAGAAATTTATTGCTGCTTCCTAGCCTCAGCGATCTCGACATAACCCTTATCAGACTGGAGATTGTCAAAGACACCTACTACCAGAGGTGAGTCAATTTTTGGATACGTTATAAACACTAACCTCACTTCCATAACTAACAACCGACAAGAAGTGCCAGATATCACTCTTGTCTCCGACAACATCACTCAAATGAAAACGAACTGGATGGTATCGTCTGATCACTCAGACTGATCAATTTAGTCAGAATTATGCTCCTTCCCGCCAATTAGCATTAATTATCGGGAAACTGACAAAAATAGGAGTCTTTCCGGCTTTGCCCTAGTGCTAGGATCTTACTTCGATGGCGCTACAGTCTAGAATGAACCAGGGCCTCAGCTAACCTGCCTGTCCTGCCAGCGCAGTCTTTGCCAGTTGCCTCCATTTGCACACACTGGCTGAGGTCCCATTTGAGGTCGCTGGGGTAGATGCGCTCACGGTGACCTAGCCATTCAAGCCCGATTATCCGAATTTTTTTTACGAACTCGGCATCGCTGTACACCCCGACCAGTTCACTGTTTAAATGTCTCCTCCATTCTCCATTGATCCAAACGGGACCGAAAATAACCCGAAAAAATTCTCTCCCTTTGATCTGGAGAGCATTTTCCTCCACTTTTTCTCAATATCCAACCTGTGCGCAGTAAGGAAGATCTGTGATGATCCGTGTCTCGTATTTTGGTTGGTCGAGGAAGGTCTTATCTGTGTTGCCAGACTTTGTCCAGGTTGAGTGGTTCATTCTGTTAACGATGGGATGTTGTTCGTCATCACCGGTTAACAGTCTGCAGAAATTATTTCCAGATTCTCAGTACCGACTGTGGTTCTACTATGAGGTTCCCTTCTCCATCCTTGCAAATTTCTGTTCGGGCTTTACTTCATTCTTCTGCTAGAGCCTCTCTAAGACCTCGAGAGAGTGCTACTCGAGCCTTTTATTTTTTCTTCTGCCTATGCTCTTCCCTTCCTTTTTGCTCGTGAACGTCGAGATCCCATCGCGTTCTTTTCTGCAGGGCCGCTCCGTATACCCTGTCTGCATTCGTCATCGAACTAGGGGTTTCTTTGTCTGCTTTTTGGAGCTGGTGGAAGCCCAGTAAGTGAGACGATGTTAGGTTTTTATGGGCTTTCAAAAACACTGGAGGAGTGCGTCACGTCGATCGTAATACGATGAATCTAGTTGACCAGGAATCAGCCAGATATCAAGGTGTGGAAACCGTGTGCTGGCTATACTTTCCGGAGGTGTTGTCATGGAGACTGTACTCGTATTTTCCGCCCTATTATCCAAAGTGCCCTCTTGCATAGCCTGGCACTTAAATCGCCAGGGACGATTTTCCCTTCATATTTAGGGCACTGTTAGTAGGTTTTGTCGATGAGCTCGTAGAAGCAGTCTTTGGTGAGGTCGTATTTCTCCTTAGTGGGGGCGTGGGCTCTTATGTTGCCGAATTTAGCATTTATGCGCATCGTTATCAGACGTTCATACGAGTACATGCTAACAAGCCTGAAGTTAAATACTTTTTCCTCTGAAAGCCAATCCTCATCCGAATAAATAATGCGAGCTTTGCCCTTGTCACGCCGATTTTCTCCAGCAGTCTCCATGTAAATATCATAGTTGTTCGCCCTCCCTATGTCCTGTGCATCTTATCACACTCCTTGGATGGCGGTTATATCTGTTTTATAGCAGTTCAAACATTCTATCTAAAGATTGTTGTCTTTTAATCATTTCCTAGGATCGTCAACAATGAATCCAGTACAATCGCAGACTGTTAGCTTGCTCGTCACGATTTTATCTCTTCCGTATTGGGTTGTGAGCCCTATGACAGAGTAGGCCAGTTTTACGCTACTGGTGGAGCATTCACTTGCAATTTCAAGGATTTACTCATGCTTCTACCGGGAACCACCAATCCAGGATAGGGCAAGCACTTACTTTTTCTGTTTTTTTATGACTGCTTACAGACGTAGCTACGAGTACGAGTGAAGGAACTGTTGTCAACAGTGAGGTTTTGTAGTAGGCGGTGGACGTCTCCGATTCGGATATTGTATGGATCCTTAGTTATGAGAGCCTAGTGCTACTTGTTTCCGTATTACTGGTAACTAGTAAGGTCGATTTATCTGAAACCGTAGTCTGTTGTAATTTCGTAGAGGTTGTGCTTTTCAAATTATCCGCCGAAGACGTTTGACTATACTGACTTCTGATTTGAAGTCCCACCAAGTAATAGATAGAGTTCAGAGCCTGATCAGTAGAGGCAAGTGTAGATATTACCCTTAGGTTAAAATCAGGCTATCGCTAATTGACTTAAAGTTAGTAACTTGTTATCTTGGTCCGCTGGCAACAACGAACACCCTTCCAAATATATGCAATCCTTCCTATCAATTTTCCTTGCAATTTTCCTATCCATCCATTGAGGACAACTTCCATGTGGAGTATATACCGTGCATTCATATCAAGGGCATACTCGGCTGTCATTATTCATAGTCGTTATCTTCTAAGAGTTGATCGATTTGTATCGATTGTATCTCTTTACTAAGTAACTAGAGTCTCCGGCTAATGTTTTCTTTTTCTATGCGCTATTAAAGCTACGCGGATGGCATATCCCCATCCTAGAAGATCAATTTCCTTGTGGAGAACGACCAGGACGATCGGTTATAACCGGTGTCAATAAATCTCTTCAGCGATGTAAGTGCTACCTATGGCTAATTGATGGTTCACTGTTACTATCTGCTGATTTTGACTAGCTCTTCGAGGCCCTTATTATTGTAGCTTGAGCCCTAAATAGATCTAATTACTAGATAAGGCATTGAGCCCTTTATGAAAAATTCAGTCTGCTGGTTATCAATGACATTCTCAAAAAGCTTAGTACAATGGGTATAAATGCCACGGCATACGCAGATGGCGTTGTCGTAATAGTGCAGGGACAATACTTAAATATTTTAAGCGACATTACGGAGGTTGCCCTGAAGACGATCAGCACTTGGGTAAAAAGCTGTGCTCTCAATGCCAATCCTTCCAAAACGGAACTTGTTCCTTTTACCAGAAAGTACAAGATATCGCAATTCAAACTCCCAAAACTCAACGGGGTGGAGTCCCTTTCGGGGAGCGCGAAGTATCTGGGTGTGATTCTGGACAAAAATTTAATTGGAATCTTAACAGTAGGAACAATTTGGGGCTTAAAATCTGCTATGGTGTACTGGCTGTATCCGGTGGTGGTAAGACCCATACTTACATACGTCGGCGCACTAGTATGGTGGAATGCAAGAATAAAGAAAACGATTTACCGAAAATTAGCAGCGGTTCAAAGAACAGCGTCCATAGCCATTACAGATGCGTTCCGTACCACCCCTATTGCAGTATGGACACCTTTTTAAACCTAACTCAGCTTGATTAACAGAGCAAAAAACTTGCTGGCAGCAGTGCAATACGACTCACTAATCTGGGTTGCAGTAGCTTAGGACATAGCATGGTTCTAGGGGAGTTATTGCCAAGCAATTCCTTGGTTTACTTCGGCATCCCGTATGATATAATATATCCAGAGAAGGAGGGCTGTAATAATCCGGTCAATGAAATTGCAATTTTCGCAGATGACTCAAAAACAGAGGAAGGGTCAAGTATTTTCTCGGAACTATGAGAGTCTATAAGACTGCCGGACGCAAGCAGTGTCTAGCTGTCCTTAGGGCGGCTGAACTAATGCATATAAAATCGGTATCCGAAAGAGATATCGCTATCTATAGACAGGCCGCACTAAAGGCAATGGAATTAACCAACGTCAACTCCGATACAGTCAGGGGCTGTCGCACAGTGCTTAAGGCACTACACAGTCAGAACCGGGTAAGACTGTGCTGAGCGCCAGGACACTGCGGTATTAAAGTAGATGAACAAGCAGATGACCATGCAAAAAAAGGAGGTCTACTCGACAATAGTGAAGTTGCCAACATCAAACCAGCCTTAGCGTAGTGAGGGGCACTGTAGAGGAAAAAATCACAAAGACTGCCCACCTAAGGTGGTCAAGTCTAGAAAGACACAGGGTATCCAAGGCTCTCTGGCTGTTTTTGACGGCAAAAGGTCCAGGAAGTTAATAAAATTAAGCAGGGATAAGCTTAGGACAGTAATAGGATGCAAAGAGGCTCAAATTGTCAGATACGGATATTTGCAGATTCTGCGGTGATCTGCAAGCTATTGAGGACGTAGCACACATCCTGTGTGAATGCGAGGCAATATCGCGTAGTCGAATAAAATTTTTAGGGAAATACTTTTTCGAAAACCTAGAAGAAATAGACGTCACGAACTTCAAAGGCCTTTTTGGCTTTTTCAAAGAAATTGAGTGTTTCACCAAGGAGATTGTTTAGGTTTTTGTAATTTGAAGACAAATTCAATTGGTTCCACAGGGATCGGGCACGTTTTGGTGTCTGCGTGATGGCATATCCATCATACTCGTGTTTAACCTAACCTAGCCTAATCTACGCTAGATATCGCTTAACGTGGGTCAATAAACATCTAGTGACGATGAAGCATTATCAATGCAATAATTCATCAATCCTTGTCAAAGAACCTCAAATGCCGAACATGCATAAATTGCAGATAATTAAGCACGTATTAATTCATTTAATTGTTAATTAGTAGAATAAGCAAGTTTTATGTATAATTTAAGAAATTCAAAAACAGTAAATTGTATCCATTGACCGGCTTGGTATTAATTGCCAATGAACAAGTTCAAGGGGTTGTTACACATTCAAACAAATATCAAGTTAATGCACTTGATATCTGTCTCAGACAAACGGATCTGAATATTTGGTGACACCAACTGATCATTTGCGGTCTCAATTATCTGGATCACTCTTTCATCATATAACTGATACTTTCATATTCGAAAGCAGTCATGATGTCATTCGAAGAATTCATTGTGGCGCAGTTGGCAACTGGCTAAGAAATTCAGCGGATCGTATAAAATTTCAAGAAGGACCCAGCAGATAGGAAGAAGACAAGTGCCGGCTTGGAAGAGCGACTAGATCAATTACAGGAACATTTGGGAAAATTTGTATTAGCAGATACGAAAATAAGATTATTCCCGAATACTCGTCGCGATCACGATTATTTCATCATGGAATACATCTCTGCAATATCAACGTTATACAAGCAGTACAAAAATGACTTCGTTAAAGGAGTGAATACAACCAGTTAAGGCATCGGCAAAAACTGTGCAAGGAAATCCTTCAAAAGTCATTGGCGCAATCCGAAGACTGAGGGCAATGACATGAGCACATTAAGAAGAATGATTAACGGATTGTTTCTGAGAGAAGACGAACCCATAAGGTACTATAAATTCAAGTTTGGAACCATTGACCCATTATGACAGCAGTAGGCAGTATTGCTGAACTATACGATCTGGGAATTGAGCGACAACCCAACTAAAGCCGGGTACAATTCATTAATATGGAGAAGCAGGTAACCGAAATCCTCATTGCCATATCAATTACGATGCAATGGGATACACCTATTATACGCCTGCCGGTAGATTGAGTGCATTTTGTACAAAACCATAAAGATTGTCTAAATTGCGAACAATTGTAACTCAAGAAGCTGTCTAAACTGCAATGGAAAACACAACACGTTGTTACATCTTGAAAGCAACATTAGCAGACATCGAATTCCCACGGAAGAGGACAAAAAAATCAATTCCTCAAGGGATTATAAATCCATCAGTAACATTAGTAACATCCCAAAGGACAGACTGACAGCACTACCTACTACTCAGCACTCAACTGGTTGCAAACAATGGTCAAAAGTTGGGATGTAGAGCTATTTTGGATACTGGCTCCCAAGTGAACCTGATCACAGAACGCCTGGTAAAGAGATTAGGACTTCATCGATGAGTATTCGAGGCATTGAAAATAGAAAGGAAGAATGTCTTGCCATAGTGTCAAATTACAGTCAAGAACAAGTGGCTTTAATACACAGCTCGATACCCGCAGCCGCAGCCCTCTCAAAATTTAAATATTTCATCTTGGCCAATACCAAACAATGTTCCACTAGTGGATCGTAATTCCAATCGTCCAAACAATATTGATGTTTTACTCGGCGCTCAATTCTATCATCAATTACTTTCCATCTAGCAAATAGCAAACAATTTACCTGTCCGTGCACAAACATAGGACACTGCCAGGAAAGATAAGTGAAACCCAATCAGCCTCAGCAATCAAATGATTGAACGATTATGGAGGATCGACGAAGTTGACCAACCACATAGCAACTCATTAAAGTACGAAGGGATGTGTGAGGCTTATTTCGGCCAAAAAGCACACACAAAAGTAAGGAAATGGGCTTCATTGGCAAATCGAAGGGAATAGCAGTTAACACATTCCTCGCCCTTGAGCGTAAGTTAGTTCAAAATAATGAAGTGAAACATCAGCACATTCATTTTGTGGAAAAGTGCGAAGTTTTAGGTCACATGACGCAAGTCGACATTAATAACATTGCAGCATCAAACTACGTTATTCCTTATCATTGTGTGTTCAAGACCAACAGTAGAACTATCCAGCTTCGAGTCGTTGTTGATGTTTCATCAAAAACATCATCAGGATTATCATTGAACGACATCATGTACACAGGACCAACAGTTTCGGGTGAATTATTTTCATGACTGCTCAATTTTCGCTTGCCAGGATTTGTTTTTCTTTTTTTACCGATGTTCAAAAAATGTATCGGCAAATAGTCGTGCATCCAGATGATAGAAGATACGAAACCATTGTATGGAGAAAAGATGAAAACGAGCTCTTACGCTACTACCAACCATATATAGCTACGAAATTTTTGCAACAGTTAGCCAAGGGAAATAATGAAGGATTATCATGGGGTGCTCTGTCTCTAGTTAACGATTTTTATGTTGATGACTGTCTGACTGGAGCCAATAGCAACATATTAAAAGGTGCAAAATTTAATCTACGGAAATGGTACGCTAATCACGTGCTTCAAGACATTGTTAAGGAGGATCTTAATCGACTTCGGCTTCAATAATGAAAGCAACGCATCAATTATGTCATTAGGCTAACATGGCTAACTCACTTACTCACTTACTTAGCGCTACAGTCCGCGGTAGATCTGGGCCTCAACCAATAAGTCTCTCCAATTAGCGCGGTCTTTGGCTAACTGCCTCTAGTTGCGCACTCCAAGTTGGTTAAGGTCGCTCTCCACTTCCGCGCGCCACTTAAGACGAGGCCTACATGTCCCAGCCATCTCATACGACCAATGCGCAGTTTTTGACCAGGACGATATCGCTGTAAAGCTCGTAAAATTCAACGTTGAAGCGTATCCTCCAGAACCCGTCAACGCACATGGGACCACATATCTTACGAAGAATTTTTCTCTCAAAACGACCAAGGATATCTTCATCCGCTGTAGAAAGGGTCCATACTTTGGACCCATCGAGCCGGACTGAGGTTATAGAGTTTCTTCGGTTGTTCGAGAGAGGGTCTTACTACAATACATAGTTGCCTTCTCAGCCCAAGGAAACAGCGATTTGCAAGCATTATTCTTCGCTTGATTTCTGAAAAGATGTCGCTTTCAAGACAAAGTCCCTTACTACCTCAAAGTTATGGCTGTCGATTGTGACATTCTGGCCGATTCGTCGATGCTGGGTGTCCGTTCTTGTTGACAGCATATAATTTGTTTGGCCCCCGTTTACCCTTAGTCCCATTTCTGCAGCTTCCGTTCCGATACTCGCAAATGCTCCAGTGACAGCTAGCTGTGTTCCACCAAGAATATCAATACCCTCGGCGTATGCCAGCGATTGAACAGAATTTTGAAAGATCATCCCTCATGTGTTGACTTGTGAGTTTTGCACAATTCTTTCAATTATGATGTTGAAGAAGTCACATGACAGCGCGTCGCCTTGCCTAAATTCTTTTTTGGCATCAAAGGTCTCGGTTAGGTCATTACCGACATTGATGCAGAAGAGAACTTTCTTCACGTGGACCATCCTGCACATGCGGCTTTAAAATCGAAAAAAAGGTGGTCAGTATCGATCTGAACTTCTTGGATTTTCTCCAGATCCAATTGTGGATTTATGGGGCCTAAAAGCCACTGATGGGGCTCAATCAGATCATTGACAAATGGTTTCGGGCGCTCGCGATGTTTAGGAGGCTGATACCTCTATAGTTGGCGCAGTTTAGGGGATCTCCTTTCTTGTGAACCGGGAAACGATGCTGAAGTTCCATTCATCAGGCATACATTCATCCGACCAAATCTTGGAAATAAGTTGGTGTATGCTCTCTATCGGCGTGTAGGCCGTCCGGCCCGGCAGCCTTGTTCGACTTCAGTTTAGGTATTGCTATCCTCACTTTGTTTTGGTTGGGTGGATGGACTTGCATCGTCAATATTGAATGGTTCGCTCTGCCTGACAGCGGAATTTTTGTCGTCTTCGCCGTTTAGCAGTCTCCAGAAAAGGTCCATGTCCTCAGCACCGACTGTGACTCTCCTACAAGGTTTCCTTGTTCATCTCTACAGGTTTCGTTCGGATTTTATTACCCAGGCATGCTCTTTTTACCTCCTGGTAAAACATCTAAACTGAAGTGGAATAAGTCTGCCCGGCCGGACGGTCTACCCGCTGAACTATTTAAGGCAGCAGGAGATGACTTGATAGCGAGCATACACCAACTTATTTCTAAAATTTGGTCGGATGAATCTATGCCAGTTGAATGGAACCTCAGCACCCGATTCACATGAAAGGAGACCCTCTAAACTGCGGCAACTATAAATGTATCAGTCTCCTAAACATCGCGAGCGCCCGAAACCATTTGTCAACGATCGGATTGAACCCGATCAGTGCGGCCTGGTAAGACCCAATTGTGGACCACTATGGCAGATCCTGGAGAAAACCCAAAAAGTTCTAATCGATACTCACCACCTTTTCATCAATTTTAAAGCCGCGTACCATATGACAGCATCTACAGAGACGAGCTATACAGAGCCGTGTCTAATTTTGGCATCCCTGCCAAACTCGTCCGCTTGTGCATGACGATGGAGAAAGTTCGCTGCTGCACTAAGGTCGGTAGCGACCTAACCGAGACCTTTGACGTCAAAAGGATGAGGATGTGCCTCATTAACATCATACCTGAAAGAATTGTGTAAAACTCACAAGCCAACACAAGTCTGTTCAATTGCTTGCATACGCCGATGATATTGATATTGTTGGTGGAACACAGGTAGCTGTCACTGGTGCGCTTGCGAATATAGGAACAGAAGCGGCAAAAATAAGTCTAGCGGTAAACGAAGGCAAAACAAAGTATATACTGTCAATAAGATGTGGCACCCTATATCGACGAATCGGCCAGAATACCACAATCGACAGCCATAACTTTGAAGAATTAAGGGACTTTGTCTTGAAAGCGATATCTTTTCAGAAATCAAACGAAGAATAACGCTTTCCAATCGCTGTTTCCTTGGGCTGAGAAGGCAACTATGTAGTAAGGCGCTCTACATAAGACCCGTGTAACCCCAGTCCTGCTCTATGATTCCGAAGAACGGACCCTTTCTAAAGCGGATGAAGATATCCCTCGTCGTTTTCAGAGAAAAATTCTTCGTGAAGTATTGGGTCCCATATGCGCTAACAGGTTCTGGAGGAGATGATTCAACGATGAACTTTACGAGCTGTACGGCGACATCGACATGGTCAAAAACTGACATTGGGCATTGGAGATGGATGTGTTTTGCCACCAGGGCACTGCATATTGAGTTCTTAAGCGATCTGATTACTGAACCATTCCTCGGTGCATTAAAACGATTTATTAGCCGCAGGGACACTGTCAGCTAATTTTATTGCAGTAAACAGACAATTAGTGGAATTAAAAAGAGTTATCTACTCAGAAACGCACGCACAACCATAATAAGAGAATGTGGTGATAGACTTATTCCATTGAACCTCATTCCTCTCAAAGCGAGGACTCAGACATGCAGCCGTTAAATCAGCAAAAAACACCTGTTAATTAGGAGTATATCAACAGCTTCTCTGACGTATGAATTTGAGCTATCTTAAGCTCAATGGCGCCAATGTTAAGTGATTCTAATGACTTGAGTGCAGTAACACCGGGTCATTTTCTTATCGGTGAACCAGAACCAATAACTAGATTACCGACAAAAGAGACGAATTTTAGGTGAGGTAACCATTACGTCACTCGTAACTGAGCTAACAAATTCAGATTAACAAATTTGAATCCAATCGGGGAATCTACTTCTGCACTTTTATAGTTCACTTCAATCTTGCTCCATCGTTGAAGGGATACATGGCATTATCCAGTAGAACGTTGACTTTTTAGCATGTATGTAATTGAATGCAACAATGACACACTAAATCGATTACAGCAGGCTATAAAAGAACTACAATCGGAGAACACCCTGTTGCCAATCCGATGGACTAAAAGAGGAGCATTTAGCCCAGGTGGAGTACGCTAAAGAAATGACAAATGCAATCGCCCAAGTAAAGGCAAATCAAAATCATTTACTCGGTCTATTGAGAAACCAAACCTCTGTTGTCCACTCAACGATCAACTGGATTTACCAAATTATTATCAAAAATACGTTTGACGTACTCAGTAGCCAACTAAACGAAATAAGAACAAGGATACGTGGTAATGGTGAAGATAGGAACTAAGACAAGTTATTTCGGATCTTCACACCACTTTCCTGGCAGATTATTATCATGCTGATTAAAATTCACGAGGGATCTCAAGCATTCCGCTTTCAACCCCAAAACAATCACCAAAGAATTCAGAATGCGTCCGTTAACATTACCTTGAAGGTTGAATAGTCATTCAACCGATCCGACCATCTGTTGTCACGATCTAGGACAGAATATCCAACAATCGACACTCTATAATTTCAAGGTAGTAAGCAGTTCATATAACATAACTTAGACCAAATTAAACTCTACAGATGACGCCTTGGTGGGTGGTCGATGAAGGGTAGCCTTTGGTAACCGACGCTACTTCTATTTGTTCAAACAACTAGAGTTCAAACTCATAAATTTAATGAGAAAAGGCATGTTCTACGAAACCTTACCAATTTCGCTTTACGAAGCTGAGGGTTAAACGAAGTGTTAGATAGCAGAGTAGATCCTGGCGCTACGAAGGATGGAAGGCAGCAATAGTGCGCGATCTGATACTAGAAGGATATAACAAATAAGTAAGTACAGACGGCCACTGTAGACCCAGCTATGCTCTCGCAGTAAAGTGACACCCACGGGCAATAGTTACTTTAAGTCGTCGACCACTTGAAGAAGCCTCTAAGAAACTCCACTATATCTCCAATTAGTCATACCAGTCTTGGCTACTAACTTTGCCAACCTCAAATGTTCCATAGTGCTTGTGGCAAACCTGATCAGCTGAAAAAAAAGGTTGAAGGTTTGACTAAATTACCTGTCCATCTAGCCTCGTAGATTAGGGCACTTACATATCTGTCAGGTGCCACTTCACCTATCATCCGACGGAATTTCTCTATATCGAACTCTAAGTATGCCTTAGGTGTCTTTCCTCAATATCTCGTTGCAGGGTCAAACAATAATCTACAACTCCATGAGTCCGGTTTGCTAAATTTCTTTAAATTGTTCGAAGTGATTACGTCCTGTAGTTACCCTCATGATAGTCCTTGATGTAAGTGATCTGGTTATCAGGATAAACATTCAACTTTCAAGCGCTGTTTTACATACAACAGAGTCTCGCCCTAATTCCGTCTTGAGGTTACCTCTGCTGTTCCGGGTTTTAGGCTGAATGCTTGAATGGATGCGGGACTTGGACTTGTCAAAAGTGAACAATCGCCTTTGGTGGTATTCAAGTAAGATGTTTCGTCAAACGACTAAGCTCTTCGATGTTGGGCTGACTCAAAAGATACTCAGTAGAACTATAAAACAGACGTTGCGTGGTGAATCCTCCTTGTCCTACTGGCTACTCACCTGCTGATCTTCAACTTGGTGTACACCTATATAACTGAAGACCAATAGTAAAGATTGACTCACCTGGTAAAGCCTTCAACCAAAGAACAAAGGAGACGAACGATTTTTAAAGCAAACACTCCATTTTTATCACCACATATCTTTGAATAAGTTTTGTTTTATTATTATTTCTTTTTTGTTGTTTACAAATGTGTGTTGTCTATTCACAGTTATGAATTTGCCATTCAAACTCTGGCCTGTCATCGGGACCACCTTTCTTCCATGCAAACACATATGAGAGCTCATAGTCTTTCTTATATCTGATCGAGGATGCCATTAGATACTCATTGAAGAAGGCACTCTTCAGGTAGCAGTAATCGCCTCTTAGTTCGATTTTAAATGCACTCTGACTATCTGTGTTATTTCCTGGCAGCCAATTGAAGATATAATGAGCATCTGGACTGTAATCGTACTGTGCTGTATACATGTACTCATTCGGATACAACTTGCTTTGGAAATAAAATTGATTCTTAAGCTTTTGCACCATCCAACGAGCTCCGCTTATATCCGAGTCCTTGCCCGGATTTGTGAATATATTACGCCGACTTATATCATGGTTATATGCGTCTAGAGATGCCTCCAGATAAGCCTTTCGACCTCTATTCCATATGCAAACAGTCGGAGCGAAGAAGATATTCCTGGCACAAACTGGTAGTGCTTGAACTACCTTCTCTAAAACTTCGATTTTTGTTGAGTTTAAGGAGGGGGATTCGTTTTGAATTTTCTTTAGATTCGAGGCTATTTCTAGGATATCGGTATTATTTAAGCCGGTATCTTGGTGGATCTTCCAGAACAGAGCACTAATTCCTTCAATCGCCTGCGGGGTGTTGAAGTTTTTGGTGATGTAAGTGAGCAGAATATTGGTTTTTACTACATCGAAAGTTCCATTTATCACGCGTTTAACAACTTCATCGGATACGTCTGGACGCAGTTCATATAGATCATTAAGGAACTGATGATAATCTGGACTCTTTACAATGGCACCACTTTTCATAGCCTTGATCAGGTAGTCGGCACCAGATCTCTTTATACTGTCCTCAAGTCTATAGATGACGGTCCTAACGCTTATCATGTCTTCTTCGTGGTCACTGTCACTGACTTGTTGTATTAGCTGATTCTCCAGTGCTTGTACTAATTTCAATAACCTTCTGGGATCCTCCAAGTGTCCAAGTGAACGCATTTCATCATGTAATGCCTTCAGCATCTCATATCTAAATGTCCAGTCGGGGAGAGACCTGGAAAAGTCGATAACCTTGTCCAAGCTTTCAGAATTTGCGTAGAGCTTATGAACAATCTCTGGAATCAGTAAAGTATCTCCGGATTGGATGAGTTTGTCTTGCATTAACTTGAAGCTTCCACCTTTGATAGCTTCATCGAGTTCCATAAGAAAATTCATTCGTCCTTCAATCTTCACTTGTAAGTCGAACTTCATTTGCAATTCCTTTAATCGCTCATCGATGGAGCTGTAATGTTCCGTCAACAGCTTCACCACAGATTTGCAATCTTCGTTTTGAATCTCGGAGGTGGGAAGTTGAGTTAATTTTTTAAAATTCAATTCCAGTGTGTCTAAACGAGTTTTGAGATCGTCTAAATTTTTATCAGCAGATCCAGTTCCGACTTCATCATGTTGTGTCTTCTTAAGTTTGGCGGTAGTAGTTGTATGAAGAGCTGTCACAACACTTATCCAGAATACCACCAAACAACTTCGTCGTACTATCGAATCCATGGTTTCACTGATTAGAAATTCACTGCGGATCGCAAAGCACTCACCTATCGACTGTTGGAAGTCGTGATGTTGATTTGTTTTTATATAAACGCTTTGTTGAAAATCCGCTTTTGCTAAAATACCTGTGACTCACTTGATTAGGGGTAGACGGCAGATTTGAAAACTCAGAGAAATCTCAGCTCCAAACAAGTTTTGGTGACGCGAAGATCTGATGTCGCTTCGCGTGTTATTTTGTTTTGTTTTGATTACAAGTTCGTCTTGGGAATTTTGTTTTAGAGACCTATAGATACCGACAGAAGTACTTTCGGATGGGTAGCTGCATACAGAAGATGCTTCTTTGGAATCTAGTTTTTTTAAGTATCTAGGCGAAACTGGTTTCTTTGGTTAAAATTTCGCAAAAAAATAATCAACGAAGAGCAGAGTAGAGTGTGAATATTCAAAAAAAAAGTGAATTTGTGAGTTCTTTTTCTGGGATTAGTTACTCGTAAATATTTAATCAAGCTACTAACCACATGCTGAATAGAATTAAAAAAAATTACAGAATTGGTCAGAGAAGAACTGAACTGAGGAGGTGTGTTTTTTCAACAACAACAAAAGCAGTTATGACATCAGTATTCTACTAATACATGAAGAATTGTACTCACAATTATCTGTCGACGTAAGTGTGCTTAGTAAGCTCCGGAAATGATTACCGGAAAAATGGGTAGCGACTGCATGTTCATCATTTGTTACTTGTTGCTTCCAAGTATCTGGGATATATCATTCTACAGGCTGATCTAAATTGAAACACATCATCGTTCTAGTATTTATCGCTGTGTTTGCTTTACAGTGTCAGACTTTTCAATAGGGATTAAATACCAAATCAGCGATCACATTGACGTGCCAAGGTTCATTTATTTTCAGGACAGTTTCTGAGTTCATCATGGAGAGGCTAAAGTCACAACGACGTTTTCAAATGTTTGAAATTCATTTCCAAAATGGGAGCTCTGTTTCCCAAAACTTACAGCAGACATCTTCGTGCTATTTATCGAATTATAGAAAAATTTCGCACCCAATTCACGCTATTGGATGCTCACATCCCAACAAATACGAGAACAGTGCGTTCGGAAGAAAATATCGCCGCTGTGGAAGCTAGTGCTGAAGAGGACACCAGTTTGTCGGCTCGTTGTCGTTCGGAGAAATTTGGCCTTTGTCCACCCATTGTCGCTAAAATTCTGCGTAAAGATCTTGGTGTCAAGGCTTATACAATCCAATTGGAAGAGCTAACGCCGCGTCACTATTTACTGCGTCGGGTGGTCAGAGTTTGGGATTTTGTCCAGCGGTAAAATTATGTCCAGCGATGAAGCCCACTTCTGGTTAAATGGTTACGTACAATAAAAAGCAGAATTGCAGTATTTGGAACAAGGATAATCCTCAATGAGTTCACCAGATATCAACGCATCTATAAAAATATGCGGTGGCATCATAGCTCCTTATTTCTGCAAAAATGAGGCCGAAGCGCAAATTACTGTCAATAGACAACATTACAATGATTGTTTGTTTCCAAATTTGCGCGACATCAATGTGGAAGAACTGTGGCTCCAACATATACCAGCAACAAACCCGGCTGTGCCACCTTTACCATAGAAAGTACATCAAATCACATTTGTATTTGAAGGCTATTTGAAACGTAAATTTAAAAACGCATTTTAAACTTCCAACAAATGACTTCGGCCAACATTTCAACGATATATGAGTGCCCTTTTGCAACCCCTAGCCAGAAACCATTTAACTTGGCGAGTTGAAGCGAAGAAAAGTAAACCAGAAGGGAACTAAAGAGCAACACAAGCTAAATGCTAAGCTTAGTATTCAACGTAAAAATAAGCCTACTCATAAGTATACTGCCAACCTCAATCCCAACCATAATCCCGAGCCCAATAAGCAGTCCTCGTGACGTTAACTAGAGTTTTAAGGCACAGAACCGATTCTTCACCCCTTCATCCCCTATATACACAATAAACTCTCACAAAACTCATCTTTCCACGAAATCTAGTCTTCCCAATCGCGTATTTTTCAATCTCACGTCCCACTTCTTCCCTACTAAAAGCCAAACCGTTTCGAAATTGTCTTCAAATTCCGTCCCATATCCAAACGTCATCTGTGCTCATATCCGCAATACTTCTCCGTACTCGTCGTACACGTCCATTGCCTCTAAAACTTATGCATCTCCAATCTTAGACCCTATGCTCCCCCCCACTGTAAAGCCTACTATGCAACTAGCCGATATCGGTGACAAAGGCAGCTATGTCCTTTGTTAAGAGACATAGAAGAGACCGCAGAATTTACCCATTCTGTAGCTGTCGCCTGTAGCTCGCTTGTTGGGATGATAACCCTGGCTCTATCTGCATCAATGTCAAAACTCTAACAAATATTGTCGGCCTCCTGGCAGTGCAGAGTAGCATCGGCAAGTCATGGGGCCTGTCACCGAGAAGGGTCTTTGGATTATATCCTATGTGTCGGTTGTCTGGTGGGTTAAACTCTCGCGAAAATACGTGATTGCTGCTTTTACCAGACTCCAAAGAACGGTATGTCTCGGATGCATGGGGGATTTCCCCAGCATTCCTGGCTCTGCTCTAAACGCATTGATGAATCTTCCTCCCTGGGAGCGCTCTAAAAGCCATTTTCCGTCTACACAGAAGTACTTATGACACATGCGCGTCGGCTGTCTTACGACACTGGTCATATGGACCTCCCGTCTGATGTAATGACACCAGAACTCCTGTTGCAGAAAAAATACGAAATCGACTTTCCTTGTGCCCAGGACCGGTTGCGGCCAGAATCTGAGTCAGGAAAGGAATGCAGTCGGGACTTCACGGACGGCTCCAAAACCAATATAGGATGTGGCGTTGGTATCTTTCTGGAGGACGACAACGTTAGATTTCACTTTACGTTAAGAAAGCTTGCGCCTGTCTTCCATGCGGAGATTTACGCAATCCTGATGGCAGCGAACTATATTGCGTAGAGCCAGTGGAGACGGGGAAACATTTGCATCTGTAGCGACAGCCAAGCTGCACTTTGAGCCTTCCTGGACCCTCGTACGACTTTCAAGCTAGTTCTAGAATGCAAGAGATCACTGAACGCAGTCGAAAGGCTAAATTCAGTTAACCTTGCCAACGCCCCAGTTCACAATGGGATCACGGGAAATAAAATCGCCGATAAACTTGCCAGACAAGGTTCAGGGCAGAGTTTTTCAGGACCCAAACCTACGTGCGGCCTGCCTGCTTCCTCGGTTAAGCCTTTCGTGGACAGTTGGGTCTCATATGAGCACAACTGTTTATGGCACAGCTCCCCGGGATGCAGGCAGACCAAATAAATGCTTCCCGACGTCTCTGGGAGGTCAGGGGCCTTCTGCTGTTCCTTAGCAGGAAAGCCAGCAAGTTGCTGCTTACTTGCGTCGTGACACGGCAATATCCTGCGATGCTTGCTGTGAAAGTGATGACGACACCACGGAGCACTATCGCTGTAAATGTCCGGCTTACGCTCGCATCAGGCTGCAGGTAGGGAACTTATCACTGTAGCACTTACTCATCTTTCTTCGTAAGACTGAAAGTTTTCATTGAAAAGAACCTCACAAGGAGCACAATGTACTAATTCTTTGTCTGAGTGCTCTGTTGCAACAGAAAAAAAAATGATTTCAATCCAACAAGAAGGACTACCCACCGATCCTAAAGAGTTTCGACAAATTTTCGTGAATTTTCTAAAAAACGTCTCCCCCACTGATTCTGCTAATGACCTCTCCCCATATGGTCCCCATGCCTGTTCTAAATTTATCTTACGCCTGCAGAAAAACGCGTTCTATCTTTAGAAACTACCATCGTTTCTAACCCACTCATCAATAACGCACTCAAACGCTTATCACTTTATTGCGCACAAAAACAACGTCTGTCTATCTCAGCTCCCAAAAGCTTCCATATGATATTGTTGCTTTGACCGAAACGAATCGAATATCTGATATCAAAGATTCAGAACGGCTTGCATCAGAATGCACGGCCACGAGAACGATGATTCTTCTACAGGTCAAGGAGTCCTCCAGGCAATTCACGATCTTTTTTACCCTCAACTCGTTAAAAAGTCAGTAACAGCTGAATTCGAATTTATTGGTGCTAAAGTTACTGTCTCCAAACCAAGAATCAGTGCTTATCCTGATGCGGGTTTGTCATATGCGGCAGACTAAGGCAGAAAATCTTGAGCTTCATCCGCATCCACGCTAAACTCGCTAACATGAGCCTAATATGCGCCCAAACTCAGATGAAAAACACGAACAACCCCACCTTCTTCGAGCTCATCGACAAGAGCTATGTCCGGAGTATGAAACTAAAATCGAACTCGGCTATGAAAGGAGGTAGCCTTTGGTAGAACAGTTGGTAAGCACAGCCTAAACGACACCACGTCTAGCTACTGACCTAGGCATATTAACTTTGTGTCGGGACGAAATATAACTGTAGCAGGCACATGCTTTCCTCATTACAAAGTAAACAAACGAAAACGGCGATGTCCGTATTATGAAACTCTAAATCAAATTGAACACATTGAGATCGATGTAAGACAAGCCTCTCGTATTTTGGTCGTCCGAACCTTCCGGTTGGCTCCCAGGAATCACCACCTACTTGCGGCTATGGTACGAGTAAGAAGATATAAGATAGGAAAGATCCAATGGCCAGAGACTGCCAAAATCTTCGCCGAATGCGTATCCCACTTTCTCAACAATATCTACAGTCAATGCAAGACGCCGCAATTGATGCGACCACCACCAATAAATCCCTGTGGTTTGATGAAGAAAGCCGGTAAGCACATGCAGCTAAACAAGAAGCGTTCAAAGCGCTGCTCATGAGCTCTAGCAGCAGAAGAGACAGAAAGAACATTGGCTTTCCCAGAGAGCGACAAAAGAGTACGTAGGTTTTACCAACAGGTAAAAAGAACGTGTCAATGCAACATGTATAACGGTGATGAAGCCCAACATCTCCTCATCAGGCAAAGTAGACTATTCAACGATGATAGCCAAAACTTCTATCCACCTAACCAAAATGAAGTAAGGATAGCAATATCTAAGCTGGAATCCAAAAAACCAGCTGGAACTGAGGGCTGAAAGCCGACGCATTCAAAGCCGGATTCTCAGATCTGGTCAGAGGAGTGTATGCCTGACGAATGGAGCCACAGCATCGTTTTCCCGATCCATAAAAAAGGAGACCGCCTGAACTGCGCCAACATTAGAGGTATAAGTCTCCTCACCATCGCATACAATATCATATCTGCCATACTGTGTCCGAAACTTTTCGTCAGCAACCAGATTGGGCTCTGTTAGTACAGCTTCAAGCCAAGGATGTCCACAGATGACTAAATCTTTACCCTCCTGGAAAAAAACTCAGTAAGTCCAGATCGATAGCCACCATCTTTGCATTGAGATACGAGTATATAGAGGTATCCCTGCCAAGCTAGTTCGTCAAAGTCGGTATCGACTTAACCGAGACCTTTGATATCAAAAAAGGTTTTAGACACGGCGACGCGTTGTGACTGTGACTTCTTTAACTCGAAGGGAACACCGGAGGCATAATCTTTCGAGCGTCAGTGCAATTACTAGCGTACGCCATCATATCGACATAATTGGTAGAACTCAGCGGGCTGTCACTGGTGCGTTCGCTGGTATTGAAACGGGAGTCGCCAAGGTGGGCTTAGCTGTAAATGAGGGCAAAACCAAGTATATGCTGTCAAGAAGAAGTGATGCATTGTACGCTATTGTATAATTTCCCCGCGCTCTGCCATAAATTCTGTCAACAACACTTCAGCAGAATAAAAATGAAGAATCACTCTTGCCAATTGCTGTGTCTTCGGGCAAAGAAGGCAAATGAGTATTAAGGCCGCATCCCGGAAAACTAAGAAGACTCTATATAAGACCTTAGTCATGGTCTCTATCGAAAGCCGATGAAGATATCCTCGGCTGTTTCAAGAGAAAAATCCGTCGACAGGAAAAGGTGATTCAATGACGAACTATACGAACTGTACTGCGACATGGACCTATTCAGAAAGCTGCGCATCTGTCACCTGAGATGGTTAGGACATGTATAACGACACCAATGCTCCGGCCCGCAGGGTCTTCGAATCTAACTCTCAAAGACAACGAAATAGAGGAAAACATCCCCTTAGTTAGCTCGCCCAAGTAGAAGAGGACTTCCATCGACCTCCTGGAGTACGCAACTGGAGGCAGTTAGCTAAAGACCTAACTATCTGTTAGTTGAGGCCCAGATTCACCGCGAGCACCACTTAAGTAAATAAGTAAGTAGACCATGCACGCTCCGCAATATTCTGTAATGTCGACGCTCACTGTTTGTAAACATGCAACATTGACATTTCTGGAGTGGGGCACATCCAAATGCGACTCAAGAGACTCAATTACTTGTACAGTATTTAATGTGGTCCTCATACTGGTGGTCCATATGTTTCCAAAAATGAGCCTGGAGCTCGTGTTATGGACTGCATTGATCCGGACTATATGTGGCTTCAATAGCATGGTGTTGCATGTCATATAGCCCATAAGATCATTGGGTAACTGAAGTTTTGACTCAACGATAATATTATAGAGCAATACGTACCAGTGAGTAGGCCACCAAAATCATGCGACTTGACAAACCTCGATCACTCCTTATGGGGCTATTGGGCCCGGGTCTACTATGGCGAATAATCCTACTTTGGACGACTTCGATTCTTTGAATGTGAATTTGTTTATAGGCTAACCAAACTCGGCAAGAAAATTCGAGGAGAAGCCTTACGAAAGTGATGTACAGGGACTTTGTAATATAGGAGTTTGAAAATTGTTTTGACCAGCGTTTGTCAAAGCCAAGAGCAGAGCAATGCTGTCAATATGTGTGTCAATTTTGTCACAAATTATTCCCAGATCCTGTGCCTCGGTAGTGGAAGGTATTGCCTCATCGCGCAGATGAAGTAGATTTTTGGAGTGGAAGGTAGATGTTTGAGTAAATAGATTATCGCTTGGCATTTGTTGACATTAAGCGCCAAAAAGTTTTGCTTGCACCATACCGAAAAACTATTTAAGCCAATAGGAGTCAAGGAGTCAGAAGGAAATGAAATGACTTTGGAAATGCTCGTGTCATCAGCGAAAATAGAAAGATTAGAATTCGTTAAAACGAGATTTATATCAGCAATCGTTAGGATAAAGATTATTGGTCCAAGATGACTTTCCTGAGGGATACCAGATGTTTCTGGTATTATATTGAGGATCTAAAAATTACTCCGTATTCTCGTTCTTCTAAATAGGATTTAATCCATGCCTCAAATTGGTGGTAACAACTAAGTTTCCTCCGTAGAAAAGGAAAGATATCTGTAGAAATAGACAGGTTAAATAGGGCAGAGTGGGGAGGACCGAGATGGCATACACACTCATTTATTACTGTAGCCGGAAGGCCGTATTGTCCTTAAGTTTGGTAATATTTTCTGATACAAAGATGTTGTTATATTTAACAAGACGTCTTTGGACAGTTTCTCAATAGCTAAAGTAACTAGGATCGAGTTTATGTAGCTATTTGCTTAGACAAGGATTTGTTAAAATGACTAGCAAAGGAATTTGCAATAATTTTTGGGTCAGCAGAACTTTCGCTGAGAAGTTTAAGAGTGGAAAGGTAGCCGTCTGACTTTCTTTTGGTATTAACAAATTTATAGAAATGCTTAGAGTCCGTGCTGAATCTAAATTGTATGCGGTAGGGGTTCCTCACTTCTGTCCACAACTCCCACCTCATAGCACTTGCCAAAATTATTAGCTTGTAAGTCAAGTACCTACTTCAGATTTTACTTGCGGAGTTGACCTAGGTCTCAATCAATTCTTTTGTAATCTCGCCTCTACGGAAAAGGTCTTGCAACTTTGTAGTCAACACAGCATATATAGGGCTGTCGACTGTTACGAGATGACTGAATTCCCTCCGACTTCGTGCTGAAGAAACTACTCAACGGATAGTGTGTTCCCAAAAACTGTATGACACTTCCAAAATCACTGACCCAAATCGTAGACCTGCACATATTCGTACGAGTAGTAGAAATTCTGAAGTTGTCTCCAAAAGAGTCGGATGTATGTACTTTGAGTATTTCAAAACTTTCCGATTGGCCTCATTCTGCACAATTTGGCTTATTTTCCATTTCCCTCCTTTAAACTGATTCCCTCTTTATCCACCACCATTCTCACGAATCCAGATAGTTTATTAACAAAAAAAAACAGAAAAAAGTCTCGTAAAACTGTCCGAAACTATTTTAATTGAATTCCTCTTATAATATTCCCGAAGAAGAGTATGCGCTCCTCGAAAATACTAAACTTGAAAGCGAAACCGAATCGAGGGGGATTTCAAGAGAAGGGATAACTTCATTGCTTCCATCCGATATTCACTATCTTCCATCCACCATCTACGGTCCGCCAAGGCCGCCGTTTCAGTTCTCTCCACCCATGTACCATTCCGGCCCTTCATCAATCTTTTTCAACGAAGCAAACATGGAAAATGAAACCCATTCCTCGAAACGACTTTGTTCAACTATGACTGCGTATTTCACCGATGGCATCCATAAGCTCTGAAGAGCTCTTACCCAGTTATAAGTAATCTCTTGCCACCTCCACTCGAACTACAATAAATATGTACTCGTACCTTCCATATGTAGATGGGAATATCGACGCAGACCGAACCGTACTGACATCCATCCGCACTATATTACGTTTCGCCAATAATAATTCTTTCATTTTTCTAACTTGTGTACTTCTAGGCTTTCGTCCCTTTTGTTTACCGTGGGATGGGACTCTGTTCCTTCTTCTTCTGTTTGTTTCTGATTTTGTTTTTTTTTTTTTTTTTTAATCCTGCGGTCTGGCCCTTTCCAACTGACAGTGGCTATGAGTTTGGTCAACGCGCCATTCATACGAATACCCCATCCGATATCCGATACTTTAGCCGAAGGATGGAGCCAGAGTTCGAGCCCATGACTATGGACGAGTGTGTATAGGTACATATTGGCAGAAACAATATTTCACCGCAAGGATCATAAATCTCCGGTTGAATCAATATTTTTCCAACTGAAGAGCCCACACAGATGTACGTACATACGTTCAGATGGTTAGAATACGAGAAGCAGCAGTCTGGGGAAATCGTGGTCGAGGTGGTGGGAGTTGGAATCAGATTTGGAATGAAAGTCAGAGTCACAATCATTTCAACGGAACCTAATACCGCTGCTAATCCCCTAGTTCTTAGCTCCGGTATTATATGTATCAATACAGGAGGATGACTAGGTGACTGATGTCAGGGTATGAGCATATGTGCGCGCACTTTGTACTCGTATCCTTAGCCTTATTCATACCTGCATCAGCTTCCAGTTGAAATGGAGCAGTGGTACGAATATAACCACCTCCACCAACAGGACATACTCGTATGGCGGAGGCGAAGGATATTGGCTTGGCGCTGTTCAGTATTGAACTTATTTATGGCAGTGAATGGAAGAGATTACTAGAGTCGTCGATGGCCAAAAGGATGGAGGAAATGTTGAGTGGTGCTCTGAGGAAGGATGGAATGCGGTGGATTCTGTATCCTTCTCCATTTCGGTAAAAAGCCGCCAAGGCTTTCAGCTGATTTACTTTGAAAGCGAATGTTGTGAAAGAGTTTCGATTTTCTGTTGCCCCTTTCTTCTTGGTTTCTGCAGTTTTTTTTTTCTCATTATTTCCGATTGCGAAGTGTGGTGTGGGGTGGATGAGAACGTAGACCTATTTCTGAAGGATAACCATCGAAAACTTACCTACTGCTGTGTGTAGTGAGCGCAAAATGTGATGTGGTCGGGATGTTTGATGCTGGATGCTGGATGCTGAATGCTGGATGCTGGATGCGGGTGTGGATGTGCTCGGAAAGGATACTACTAGAAGGAAAGATTGATGTGAATGGATGCTTGTGGGCTATGGGAAAGTAATGATGTTTAAAAGCCCCATCAGGATATTAAAGATGATTACGTAAGAATGGCCATTTAAAGGGCAGTTTATCGGGTTTAACTAATGAGGGATGCTTAGGTATTTTCTTTTATATGTCTTCCTCCCTCTAAGAGCCGTTTATTGTGATGGTTATGGGGATGAATATGAATATGAAATGGTTAGAATAGATATGTTTCAAGGGATCGTTATTATGAGTAAGAATGCCTTTGGGACTTTAGAGTCAAATTCTGCAGATGAGTTGGAGAGCTCATTTTTCACGACACCGCATCAGACAACGGCTTTCGAATAATTAGCTTTGCATTAAGTTCCCAAAACTACACATCCGCAACTTGGTTTCTTTGGATGATTTAACCGCCATCCAAGTTGGACAAGTGATAATAGTTGGGATGCGCGCATCTAACATTTTGTGTTTGATCATTTTCTCATCGCGACCAAATTCAAAGCCCGACTGTCCAAGAAAAAGAAGTTACGGCTGACTCATAAAAGAGAGACATAATGTTGGTTGCTCCAATAACCAACAATATGAAGGGCGTCTGCGTGAGTGATCCTCTACTGGCGGTATTACAACATCATCATCAAAGAGCTAGTTGAATTCCCATCCACAGAAATATGATGAAGCTGTTTGAAAATACTAGAAAGGAGCAACGAAAGACGCATATCATAAAGTAATGCAGCGGAATAATAGGAGCAGCGTGCGGAGAATCTTAAGTTAAGAAAATTTCTATAGAGAACGAGGCAGCTAGTTTCTAGGCCGGAACATACGATCCTTGAAACAGGGAAGGAATCGTAGCTACCGATGCAAAGGGAGTTGCATTTTAATAGTATAGAAGTTGGGTAAGTGATTTCGCAAGAAGGGCTGCCAGATCCGATCAACAAATAAAATAGCCACCCGCTCGTAGAATAGAAGGAGTTGGCCCACTTATTAAAGAGCTGAAAAATAAAAAGGCCGCTAGCTCTGATAGTTTACGAGCAGAAGTAACAAATAGGAAGGTGACGGTGTTGATTCATGTCGCGAATAATTTTCTATCCAAGTTATTGTCTCAAGTCCTTCTGCAACGCATCTATTGGCAAGCGCCAGTGTGGCTTCTTGTCCGACAGATCAAATCTATGCAGTGAGACAAATTGTGGAAAACACCAGTGATTTTGAAATCGAAACTCAAAGCCATAAATGGAAATATGAACCATCATGAGCTGTACAAAACTAGAACCGAATTCCAAATCCCGCAAATATTTCCCGTGGAAATAACCACTCTGAATCAACATATGTAAGTACTATTGCACCAGAGTGTGGTAGCAAAATCCACTGTCATAACCCCATCAATATAACTAACAACTATAAAACTGCGATGCGACATTGACGTAATAGATCGCTCTCAGCGCTTTATCGAATAGGCAGTCAAAGCATAGACGAAACAAATCAGACTTAAAATTTACAAAGCCAAAACAGGGAGATATATTATGTCAACAAGAGACGTCTGGCATCTGACACCTGCAACTAAATAGTGGCAACAAGAAAATAGTTTACCTACCTTGGAGTGAACATTGGCTCCACGAATGTATATGAGGATTCGACAAAGATAAACCCCACGCAACCACTGCTACTTCGAAGGCCGAGGACCAAATCCATTCTCTACAAAATACTGATCCTGACAGTCATAATATACAGAGATGAGTCATGTTCTATAAACAGGTGCAACAACTTCGAGAAATAAATTCGTTGTCGGGGGTGGCATGCCATGATATAGAATCCATTTATACAAGCTGACAAAAAAAGCATGGCTCTAGGCATCCGTGAAATACAAAAGTTAAAGAGGAATCCCTGGATACCCCTGCTAATAAACAAAATTTTTCCTTTTTTAGCGTAACTGCCACAATACCACCGCTATAATTTGGATGTTAAGTCCAAGGTACTTTAATATCTTGCCAAGGACTAAATTAGATGGCGTTTAAGACAGTGCTGAACCTGTGCATGAATCAATAAAGCACTCCATTTAACACTGTCTTCGGCCATCTTCTTCCAAATGCACACTTCAAAATGGTTGAAGTCTCCTTTTACTAGCTGCACGCTACCTTAAGCTTATCGCGTTGCCCCTCCGGGTAAGAATCGAAGACTCCTTGGGCCGAACTGTTAATATCTATCTGGCCTACATGTACTAGCTATCTAAGGCATTTTTCCCAACAAGCAACATCGCTTTACAGCTTGTAGAGTTCGCAGTTCCAATCCTGCAGAATTACCAATCTAGACATGGCACTGTGTACCTAAACCGTTTTGATAGGAGCAAATCAGATCATCGACAAATGAAATTACGGCAGAAACGATCTTCTACGCGATGTCAATAAAATTGATGCGTTATAGTCGGCGCAGCTTAAAAGGACTCCAATCTTGTGGTTCTGGCAAATGATGGTGAGGTTTCAATCTTCTACCAAATCTCCTGCTGAAATAAATACTCGTAGTTCGGTAGGTAGTGCATACGGTGGGACAGGTTTGCCCTGCTCAAGTTTAGATGTGACTGTCTCTAATATATTTTAGACAAGTGAATAACAATTTTAGTTTCCATCGCCCAAGTTGAATGCTTCCTTCTGTCCGACAGTGGTTGTCCCCGCTGTTTAACGATCTGCAGGAATAGATTCTCCGTATCCTCAGCATCAGTTTCGACGCTACCACTAAACTCCACTGCCATTTGTTTTTGTTTGGGTCTTGTTGTTTTAATACGTTCTTTCTACCTTTTAGGAAAAGTTTGGAACGTTGAACGGAGAAGCCGATGTTCTTCCGTATTTCTTTGCTCATATAGAGCACAAGACACTTTCGCTGCAATTTAGGCAAATTTTGTGCTACATATGTTTTTTTGCACTCTCCATCAGACCAACCACTGGTTTCGTGGCATTTACTACGAGTTTTCAGAGCTACATAATCGGCGAAGGCTCTGGTTTGTCAGCCATCCATGTTCCCTTCTGAATGTTGAGGTGAGAAGACCAACCGAACCATACTTTGCCCCGCAGCAAAGTCATTAGCCTAAGTCCGTCCCAGACGTGATGCTATCTAGGCTAAGCATTCCGAATGTACTGTCAGAGATTTCTCCCTGTCCTATGTTTCAGTTGAGATCCCATAAAACGATATTGAAGTCATATAAACGACATTTCTCGTTTAAACTGTCGTGGAGATCATAGAAAAATTCTCTTTCACATCGGATTTTTCCTCTATGCGACGTGAACGCATATCAGGCTGATATTGCTGAGTTGAGCCTTGATGCAAGTTGTAAAAATCGGTTCGTGCCAAGGCCCCAACCTATAGAATCTGTCGATGTGGTCCCCCGTTGTTTTGAACTGACAGCTAGATAGAATGCACACATTCTTGTGGTAGGTGGCCCATAACCAACAGATACTTGAACTTCGGCGGATAAGGTAGATTTACTTTCTACCTTTTCAGTCCGTTGATCAATAACAAAATCCCATCGGCTGTCTTCTGTCAACGTAGACATGCGACGGATTTTATGGGCGGTTCGATCAGCAATATGCGAACGTCAAGGACAACCGTCAACGGAACGACGTCAGCAGATTCTATGGGACGGGGTCTTTACCCTGCCGCTTAAAACCCATTCGAACCCAAGTAAATTGCGCTCATGTTTTCCGTGGCATACATCTGATGCCTACTTTACGGCCATATAAGGCCTCAGCTGGGAAGAATATTCTATGCCCAAATCTAAACGTTTTTTTCCTTTTTTATTTGCAAAGAAGTCAAGGCAAAGCCATTTTTGTTAAGGTTCTTGGTTGTCACGAAGCAGTAAGGTTCCTACGAAGCCGGATAATAAAGCTCAAGCAAACAAATCAACGGGGACGCCAGAGCCTTTTTTGTTATGGTTATTCTGTAATAAGTATTATAACCCGATTTTGGGATATAAGGGCTTACGATAAGCCATTATGTGTTCATCCGCCACTATCTCTATTTCAGCACCTTGTTGGCAAACATGTGAAGGTAAAATTATCACAATTAATGGTTGCACATTAGTTAAATCACTGGGTATCATCAGGTTGACACCGCCCAGTGGTTGTCGTAATTGTGTTACACCCAGGCATTGGTACCTAATGCAACAACCAGAGAAGCAACTCTCACCACTTGAGGCAAAACGGAACCGTTGAGGACAGTATTGTCACGAGCATTACATCGGTACCTGCCATATGTGGCCCGCGGTGTGCCATCACACTCGAGATTAAAGTGCGAGAATCACCGCACTGATCTTGAATGGAGAACAATTCCCAATTTCGATCTTTGGATCAGCCTGGAGAAACACCATTCAGATCAGTACCAATTCAAAGTCATCGTGTAAGATAGACTTCCCCTTTTGTAAGAGGTGAGACCTACCTAAAACCTCCGCCAATCTTTCGGTCATGGCGCTCTGTAGTATTTGCTACATTTCGACTGTCGTTTTTATATTTAAACCATAGCCACTATGACGCTCTCACCTCAACAAGTCAGACTGGAACCGAATTTCCAGCATAGCTCCTGACTCCCAAAGTGCCAAAATAAAGCCTCTGGTCAAGCTATTATTAAGACCCCTAGAGAACTTATGTGGCGATTGGCTACTAATGACGTCCAAAAAATGTTGCTAGTCAAATGCTATGGAAATCAGTCACTCTAATCTGATGTCCTTTTACATAAGACCAGCTTTGTTCTATCCCCCGTTTATTATCAGACTACGCCATTGATAAGACGTAGCCTGTGTAATTGGGCGGGGGAGCACTGTTGAGGGCTGAACGTCTAATGTGCTTTTCGTAAACACCTGTCCCTTATTCACTTAATTTTACGGGATGCCCATACATACATGGGGGCCCGTCAAAGCCGACCTAAAACCCCTTATGGTCACGGCACGCAGCACTTATTTGCAACTCCACAACGGGTCAACCAACTTGTGGAAATCCTTCCTGCGACTCTAGGTTTAAGAACAGCCACTGTGACGTTTCCACTAGGGGGCCTACTTCTACAAATCAAGCCCGGAACAAAATCACTCAACAGGACCTATGACCGGCAGCTTGTAACTGGTCAAATCGTAGTAACCTTCAGTGGCATTAAAATCTGAAAACCATTAAGATAAGACCAGTGTTTGCTCTACCGTCGCTTTTATTAGACAATTTCATTAATGAACGAGGAGGACAGATGGCACCAGTGTTTTAAGTAGGTACTTGCCTTGAAGGCTCCATCATTCGGTAGGTTTTCGTACGCGTTAATCAGCGCCATTCGGGTAGTATTAGTACCACCACCTATACCAGATTCGAAGCCGTGTGTAAAGCACGAACGTCCGCTTTGGTGAAGGGTCAAGACCTATCTATTGTAATGTCTCAGTCATTCTATTGGTCATGGCACACGGTTGCAGAGCATCTCCACATCAAGCAGACCGCTCAGTTTCACAGCTATCAAATGGTTGAACACAAGCCGTAGCACGCTGCAACATATGCTGAATATTGAGATGTCCAAGCTCCAGTCAATCTACTCTCCCCGCGATTTATACCCAATAAACCAACAACTACCACGATTCTCACACAAGAGGGCCCACTCCTGGGTCAGGCTGGAACAGAAATTCCAGGGGCCCGTGACCTCCCGTGGTACCAGAATATAACATCCGATTGAGCTTCGTAACCCTACGGTTGCTTCCAGTTAGGCACCTTACAGCTCAGGACTGGCGGCTTTTAGCAGCATAAGAAAATCATCAACTAAACTAGATTGCCACTCACTAACTGCCCAGTACGGCTTCTCTTAAAAAATTGCCTTGCGAAACTACGAGTTCTTTCGAAACATATGGTGTCAGTGAACACTTAGCTGACATCGTAGGACACACCATCAAAGGTGAGGCCCATAGCCTGCAAATCCCTAATATCTGAATAATTAGAAAACTCTACACACACACAACATGCAGCCAATACTCAGAAGTAGCTCCACATGAGCAGCTCTCCTCTCCCCGCTAAGTCTTTTCTTATGCAAAAAAATAAGAAGCTCAGGATGGGGTAACACTCATGAAATTCACTCATGTTCACCACATCCTTAAGGAAACTATAAGTAACCCTACCATTTTCGCTAGCATCCCATCTAAATTATCATCTTGATACAATGCATCAACCTATGCGTTCAGTAAGGCTTTACACTCCCTCATCGATAAGCCAAACACTTCTCCCGGGGAAATCCAATCACAGTCATTTAAAGCGAATCCTTTCCGAATCTTGAAAGCAGTACCACGACGTATCACTTCCAGATCAAGAGGCGGAACTCCCGACGATACTTGCATTGCTTCTGTGGAGAAAGTGCGTCACGTAGATAAACATCCAAGTGGGGCGACTCTTTGGCAAGTCAAGATGAGACCACCGCCGTCTACAGTCATAACCTTATCTTACCAAGCTGACGCCACATATGCTGCATAAGCAATAAAGAGGTCAAGCCCCGTGTCAGATTGCAGATTACGCCAGACACCTATCCACCATCACAGAGTAATCATTCCCTCATGCGTACAAGATGAGGCATGAAACTCATCTTGAGGTGAACACCCACCTTTATGCCTTGATATCTGACGTCAGTCACACATCTGATGCTGTGATCAGTCATAAGTATGTTATCAAGGCAGGTCGACTTTTTTATCCAATTTGCCTTTAAGCAATATTGAAACTGTCTTCTCTCGAGACATACTCATTCCCACAATTTCTCCACATTCAACGACTACTGAAAAGGTCCTTCCTCCTAATTCTAGTGTTACAGACCTAGACTGAACTTCGAGAATAAGGAGCAGATCATCTGCATAAGCACAACAAGCTGTTGAAGACGGATGTCTCTGGTTTTTAAAGTGCACCCTGCCATATAGTCGTAATTCCACTGAATGCCCATATATTCATGGGAGCCTTGCCATAGCTCTCCGTCAATTCACTTTGACACCAAAATGGAACTTTCGTTAGACACGCAAGTTCCACCCGAGGCCGATGCAAAACCACTTGCTGATCTTAGTGTCACAGCATCCAGTACTTTTTGCAACTCTACATTGATTGTAACCAGCAAGAGGAGTCTTTCCGAGATTTTGGGTTTAAACCACAGCTACCACGACATTCCCATAAGGGGCTACCTCAACAGGTCAGGCCCGGACCGAAAACCGGACGGCTCCTGAATCCATCGGTAGCATAATTTAAGTCCTGATAGGGATTAGCAGTGATCCTGCCACCAACAGGACCTATAACCAACAGCTTGTAACTGGTCAAATCGTAGCAAGTTTCGGTGGCGTATATGAAATGCATTACGAAAAGCCCAGTAGTTTCCGCGTTTTATTCGACAACGCTATTGATGGGTGAAGCCTTGAGAATTGGGGGAGGGGGGCGCTCTGGAGGATAGTACCCACATACTGCAAACACTGTTCTAACTGAGGACTGGAAGAGGATCAGAAAAGCCGAGCAGATAGCGAACTCTTTCGCGAGAAAAAAAAACTGTCTCGAACAAGTAGTTGGTCCCAAGAAAGATGAAGGATGAGAAGATATAATCGCGAAGGCTCTGACCTGTATCAAATTGCAGGTGTAGTCCGAAAGGCCAAAACATTCAGAAATTAGAGCAAAGAATTTGAAGCCAGAATACTTGAAAAACAATAGGAAAGACGGTGCGTGTATAGGTATTTCGCGAAGCATTCGTTTGGTATCTCGCTCATAGCGAACACTTTCGCGAGAAAAAAAAACTGTCTCGAACAAGTAGTTGGTCCCAAGAAAGATGAAGGATGAGAAGATATAATCGCGAAGTCTCTGACCTGTATCAAGATGCAGGTGTAGTCCGAAAGGCCAAAACATTCAGAAATTAGAGCAAAGAATTTGAAGCCAGAATACTTGAAAAACAATAGGAAAGACGGTGCGTGTATAGGTATTTCGCGAAGCATTCGTTTGGTATCTCGCTCATAGCGAACACTTTCGCGAGAAAAAAAAACTGTCTCGAACAAGTAGTTGGTCCCAAGAAAGATGAAGGATGAGAAGATATAATCGCGAAGTCTCTGACCTGTATCAAGATGCAGGTGTAGTCCGAAAGGCCAAAACATTCAGAAATTAGAGCAAAGAATTTGAAGCCAGAATACTTGAAAAACAATAGGAAAGACGGTGCGTGTATAGGTATTTCGCGAAGCATTCGTTTGGTATCTTGCTCATGTAGCGTCAATAAAAGTTCGAAGACGGTGGCAGTCTTAATGCAGGTTGATGTCCTGAGAAACTCTCCTCTTGGTCTTACCTAACAGGTTCATTGGCAAGGTCATACCCCGAATTAGATTGGCAGTCATGAGAGAGCTTAGTCAGGCTTTAAGCACAGCTGGGCTGTCACTACAAATGCACATGCTTCGCGTCCTGCACTGATTCTTCGCAACATACTCGTAGTCCATTGTATATCTCCGCTTGAAAAAAGCGCAAGTTTTTCTAACGAGGAGTGGGGCACACCGTTGCTGTCTTCCTGAAAGGCATCAGTGTCGCACCTTGAATCAGTTTTGGAGCCATCCATGAAGATCCCCCCATATTCCTTTCCTAACTCAGATTCTGGCCGCAAACATTCCTCGACATAGGGATATTTGGTTTCGTATTTTCGCAACAACAGGATCTCTGGTGTTATTACATGTTCATAAGACCAGAGTCCAAGGCAGTCGGCTGGCAATGTCATCAAAACAACAATGCATTTTGTACAAAAGACCATTTCCTTTTAAATAGAAGATGACTTTTAGAACGCAGCCCATGATATTAATATCAAGGACAGGGAAATTCATTAGTGCGTCTAGAGTAGAGCAAGATGAAACCAAATGAAGGGGAGACAGATCTCTCAACCGACGGATAGTACACTCCTCGGTGACAAGCCCCATATTTTGTCGAAAACTCCTTTACAGTGCCAGGAGGCCGACAGCGCTATGCAGTTTTTTTGACGTGACATATTTATCCGCGGAATCGAAGGTGACAAACGACAGATACTTAACTTTGTTAAAGAACCGGGCAGTGGTGATTTTAAGCACAAGATGGGACAGGCCAGCCAACTTCCCTTCATTAACAGAAAGCCCATCTTCTAGTACACCAATCAACGATCACGTCTAGGGCCCTTGAGCAGCTAGTCACTAGCAATGATCTAAGAAACAGTAAAGCTGCATCATCTACATATGGTTCAGCATAGAAGTCAGAACTATTCACATCGTTTGGCAGCGGGTCGTCCTACATGCACCATAGCAGGAGGAAGGAAACCGTCTTGGATCCCCGCCAGTACATATTGGGAACTATCATATCAACTGATCATAGTCGACACATATAAAGAGTTTCCCACTGCAAGACATGCAATGAAATAGGATCCACTTGCTCAAGCTGGAATACAACTCCTCGTCAAGTCCGGACATTTGCAAATATTTCCTAAGAGATTTAGTCCAAGGTAATTTTACATCTTGTGTAGACAAGCCAACAACATAGTCCCTAACTTGAAGTTCGGAATTCTCTGATATTGCGGCTAGTAAAAGCTTGGTACCTAAGGCACTTCCCTGCGGCACACCATTGACTTACTAAACATGGGACTTGTGCTCCGATTTTTTAAATATTTAAGCACAACTTTCTCCAACACAGTTGTGTGCCTAAGTACCTTTATCAAGTCGAATCGCAGGAAATTGCAAGCAACTTTGAAGTCAATACCATGTCAGGTACGAAACTACAGGAGTCCAAAGCCAACATTGAATAAGTCATAAGTGAATGCAAGACCTTTACAAATGTTGCCCAAAAGACATTTCCTGATATTTGTAGTATTCCCAACGGACCTAGTCCTAAAATTTCACTTCATCAATTTTCTAGGATACTCCAGAATAACGGAATAACGATTCCCATCTTGACTCGATAGTTGGCCTCTGTTTATTTGAAATCTCAAAATTACAATTTCATGGATACAACATGCATTTCCACATCATATCGATTCAATGTCCGCATTTCTGAGTAAATACAATGTTATCCTTCCATTCTCTCATTCATATCAAGAAGGCAAGAGGAGTGTTTTACCAATTTGTCCACTTAAATCCATTTGCTTAAAATGTAAGGATTACAATGCGCATTTAATTTTTAATCGACTGCCATGTATTTGCTACTCGTACCTTCAGTGTCCTGCACATGCGAGCCAATGGATACGGATACATTTCATCAAAATTGACAAAACTGCAAAAAGAAATGCAAAAGGAAATTATGCCAATTGTCTTGCCGACTGGAGTGGAGTGCATGTCAACTGGCGCGCCAGTTATAAGTTATAGGCATTGCCCTTACATCATGATGATGATGAGGATAATACATATTTACAAAATGCCCCCAGGATACGCAATCCATAAACAATGGAAAATCAATTCACGTCCCTCTGCAATTGGTCTTCTTTGTTTGTGTAGAAGAGTGTGTGTCCTCTGATTGACAGGATATCTGAACAGAATCTTGAAATTATGCAAATTTTGTGAATAATTGAATTTCAGCAGAGCATGTACATAGGTGTACCTGCTCGTATATGGTACGAGCACAGTATATCCTGTCTTATAACATAAGTGTGCCTCACCTACGTGTGTAACATGCACTCGTATGTAGAGACGTTTGTTTGTAAAATCCTGACAAAGGACTTTTGGAATAATCCATCAGAAAATCTGATGTTTCCTACAGCTGCCATATTGTTGTCTCTATTAACATATTGCAACGACTATACGAATAGTAAGTATTGATCCTGATGATAGAAGGACATCGGACATCGAATGCAATCACAAACACTCACACATCAAGAGAAAGAGATACGAGTGCTACGAGTATGGAAGGACCCAATTTAGTGCCACCTGAGTGGACTTGGTTTTATTGATTCCAATGCGAATGGGGTACCTATGACGACAATGACGACTACGACAACGACAACGACGACGACCTAGTCGAGGGCAGTCAGGTGTGTTTAGAAGACAATTCAAGCATCAAGTGCATTCCAACAGCACAGCAGGTGGGATAGATAGAAGGGATATCCCTTTGTGTTGTTGGACCTGCCAGTCTGACGCTCTTCCGAAGGACTTCTATTTCATGTCTTGCCGTGTCCTACTACTACGGTGCTGTTGTTGTTCTCGCTTCTGTTTTGTCTTGTTGCTGTTGTTGTTATTATTGTTGTTCTTGTTGTTGTTGTTTGATCTAAGATGTGAAAATAATCGTGTCGTGCTGTATTTTGGCACCTATAGTCGTTATCCCATCAAGACGGCCCAGCATCCTAGAGAAGAATCTCAGTATATAGTCGCAAATAGAACTCAGGTATGCTGGTATTATACTATCCAAAGTGACATAATATTTGCACAAGCCTCCATTAATGTTCATGTGTTCGTGTTTGAGTTTGTGTGTCTATGCATGTATAAGTTGGTAATGAATCCAGATTGCAGGCCATGAAACGATTATCTTGTTCAATGGAATGAATGCATTAATTTCACTCCTATCATCGATGGCATCGACAACAACTGTAGAACTGGGAACTGGTATTGCAGGCCCGTAACTGGTACCGATTCCTGGCAGTGGGAACGAGTATTGCAACTGGTTAACAGAAAGACAACATGACAGGAACACACGCTTTCCTGCTCATGAATAGAACTCATTTTGGCCATTACCTTTGGTAATAAATTATGTTAAACCGAAAGGAAGGAAGAACCATGGAAATATTGCACTGGGAAGCCGTTGGATTAATTTATTGAAACCAAATCATTCAGGGAGAAGCAAGTGCCATCTGTTTCCTTTTGGTAATGGTTAAAAATGGACAACAGAATGAATTGAAACAGTTGTGCGGAAAAGTTGATGAACGAATTGATTTCTCTTTTTTTTCGTTAAGACAATACCTTGGACAATACATCCACAGAAACTGGGTCATACTCCGACGGGAAATGACAAAATTCCAGCTGGTGATCACATTCTAAATTAACACATCAGTATAACAAATGTCAGAAGAATTAGGGTCCCAAAAGAAGAGTTTATTTGGTGGGGAGATCTGCAGGTTATTATTGTAGACTTTGTCCTGAACTCATATGACTTACATCAGCTAAGACACTTCTTGTTTTAATGAGTTCATCGTGCCTATCTTTAGATTTAAGCAGGATGAATGAAAATTTATGCTTCCCATCTTTAAATTTAAATAAAACAAAGTGTGTGTGAGATGACATCGAAGTTTTTTATTCGTTTGAAAGGCCTATCGATGCCATTATGTATGGAAGATGACATCGTTCAAATGTTCGCCGCGGCTTCTCTGGGTGGCGCGCATCCGGAATGTCCCATTTTCCATGACTCTGGCGCATAAATCAGGCTGAATTTGACCGATGGCATGGGTTATGTTGGCTTTGAGGGCCGTTATGGTTTGTGGCTTATTCATTTCAGGAAACCCCAAAAAAAAAGTCTAACAGTGTCAAATCGCACGATCTCGCTAGCCAGTTCACATTCACATCACCTGCACGTGAGATGACCATGTCCTCGAATCGCTCGTGCAGAATTTCCAATGTGGCGTGAGCTGTGTGGCACGTAGCGCCGTCCTGTTGGAATCACATGTCGTTAATGTCCATATCATACAAATCAAGCCAAAAGAAGTTGGTAATTATCGACTCATAGCGCTCGCCATTGACGGTGTTGCCCTGGCCAACGTCGTTCTCAAAGAAATATGAACCTGTGATGCCGCCAGACCAAAATTCACACCCAACAGTGACGTTTTCGGAATGCATTGGACGCTCTTGGATCTCTTGTGGATTGGTATCGTCCCAAATTTGACAATTTAATTTGTTAACGTGCCCATTCATCCAGAAATGGGCCTCATCGCTGAAAATGATTTTTCGACGAAAAATGGGGTCAGTTTCCATCTGCTACAGAGCCCATTCATCGAACATACGTCTTTGTCTATGGTCGTTTACCTTCAACTCCAGGGTCAGTTGAATTTTGTACGGATGCAGGCCTAAGTCACGACGCAAAATTCACCAAGTTGTAGTCTGCGAAAGGCCGAGTTCTTGTGAGCGACGCGAAATCGACTGCCTCGGATTCCCCTGTACATTCTCACGGACAGCGCCGATGTTTTCGTCAGATCTTACTTTTTGTCGATGTACGGGTGTTGGTTTATCGTTTACTGAACCAGTGGACTCAAATTTATCCACCACACTGCGAATGGTCCTCTCGGTAGGATGGATATGACGACCGTAAAATGAGCGAAACGCGTGGAACTTTGCCCGAACAGAACACCCATTTTGATAAAACAATTTTATCATTTGCACATGTTGTTGAACGCTATGTGAATCCCTGGTAATTTAGCAAAATAGACTGAATAAACAACAGCCAATTTGATAGATGTATCTTCAACAATATGACCGCTATCAATTGTCAAAGTTCGGAAGTCCCCATTGGAAGAGCCTGTAATATCCACACCTTAAGCTGACTTCAGATCTCATTCAAACCCAAAGGCTTTCAGGCCAATCGATGCCCATATTTGAAGTTCCTTCTAATAGAACGCCCCTTGTTGTTGTACTACTTATATATGTATCAGATTAACCGGTGGCAACACCCTTGCGTCATCTCGTCAGCATATAGATAGAACCACGAAATAATTCACTTGTAACGTCTTGATCCGAGTTCAACTTCTTGCTGTTAAAAGTCCGTCGCGGTAAGTAAGTTATCCACTTCCGACTTAAATGAGGTTATTGATGCACTGTCTAATTGCATGCAACAAATTGCATGCGGGCGTTTTGGATAAGCATATTTTGACGACTTTGGGGCTCTTTATATGCAAGACCCCTGGGACAGTCGACTAGGATCTTTGCTGCGGAAAACAACAGGAAAAGGGGCGAATCTTCTCCTCGACCATCCAGAAGGTGCAAACTGCACTTATGTCCCTTCTATTCAAAGTCATGAAAATTGTCAGTTCATGCAATATTACAGTCGTACCGTGCCATAGTACTCAAGATCGATTACTAAATCTGCGCTCAGTTCACGGTAAACACCGAAAAATACAAAAAGCAATTTTTCCACCGGATACTACCCTTTCAGTAGGCAACTGTAAACCTACGGCAGTGAAAATTCTTCCACCGTTCGGAGTCGAAAAAAATTGTAGATTAGCCTCACTGTGTACAAAATAAAAGGACGAACAACACAATGAGTGGAGCGACCGGAGCATGGCCCATACCAGACTATTGCGGTATGAAGTAACACCCGACACGAAAACTTCTCAATGTCCAGTAGATCGGTTTTCCAAGCAATAGGTCGAGTGCTGATTTGATGGCATGTCACACCGAAAAGTGAAACCAAACCAACTTGGCAAAAGCATGAGAGTTGCAATTGGTATTTCAAACATATCAAACGTTTGGCTTCAGCCAAATAGAGTCGACAAATCTCCTCTTCAAGTGACACTCTTCACTTTTTGCCATACCCTATTCTATCGCTGGTGCCACCAGCAGTGCCACAACTATGTTGCCAGTTACATTTCTTCAAAACGTCTCGCTATGAATGCTTTTCAGTTTACCCACAGGCTGTCTTCGGACTTGCTCTAAAATACTGATGATTTCCTGTCTTTATCCATTATAAACTTTAAACATTCAAAACCAAAAACTGTTGCGGATGCCAACTCTTTCTCTCATAGGAGAACACTCGATCGTCTGGAAATGTTTTAACAGGACATTTTATATGCAATACTTTTACCAGATGAAGGAACTTAAGCCAGAAACAGACCATAAACTAAACTGCGAACCACATCTATTCTATCCTTCTTCAAATAAAAAATAAACTTCACCATCGAGTGTATTGTAATAATCATGTCTACATACGTCGCGCACTTCAAAAGTCAGAAAGTCTGGCCTATGTACGTTTGCAGTCCTTGACATTTTACCCCTGCATTTAAATATTATGAAAACTATGGTTGCAAGGGCAACAAGGCTTCACCTTCATTGTAACAAAACAACAAACAACGCAAGAAGATCCTCGAAAAAATTCGTATTCTATCCTCACTAATTCTACCTTAATGACTCCTTGAAGCTTTTCTTTCAACATCGCAGTAATTGGGATCGTTTTCCAATCCCGGAACTAAAACTCAAAACTGGCGGTTTAAGTATGTCAAATGAGGTAAGACCCTGAACTTAGGGCCCAACTACAAACCTTCTGTAAAATTAGGACATTCAACTTCTATCTTCCAAGCAAAGGTGTTTGCTACCGTACACCGTACCAAAGAACGAATTAGACGAAACCTCTGAAGACTCCGCATCAATGTATTTTCAGACAGCCTTTCAGCTTTACTCGGCTCTGCTCCCTCTGTCCAGCCGTAGTCTTATGCAAAAGCTTCGAGTAAAATCGTCTATCACAGAACCGTATTGCCTGAGTCAAAGAATTTTAATTGGGATCATCCTCTAGTCAATGAGTCGATTTTGTTCATGTAGGGTTGAAGATACTCGTATGTTGGCTTATTTCCTACATAACTTCAAGACGGATTTTAGGTAGAGGCTCTGAAGGGATATGCCCTCGTTTTTGGCGGGCATATCCCTTTTGTTCTGCTAGTAGATGTACATGGCCCTAAAGTCCGGGATAGTCTTCTGCTTCAAACGATATGCTTCTTAAGTTGGCGCAGTCTCTGGGTAACCTTCAATTACAAACTCTAAGTTAATGAATATCGCCTTCTAATTATGCGGGTCACCAAAAGCGCCAAGCTGCTTGGATATTCCGGATTGGAATCAAAGATTCTCCAGGTAAGAGCATTGGTATCTATTTGCGTCGCATGCCATTGACTTCTTAGGGGAATAACGACACCAAGTCGATGTCCAAAGCGTAAACTAGACATTCGTCATCATTTCCACAGCAAGCGTCACAGGATTTAAGTGTTTAGGAAAAGTATGCAGTATTTCCTACCGAGGGACAGTCGGAAGGCTGGCCTCTTAGAGACGTCGAGAAGTATTCGCTTAATCTGACGGCAACATAGAGAGTCATGCCATCGGCAATTGTGCTCAAATGAAACCCAACTATCAATGGAAGCCCTGTTCGAGGAGCCAGGCAGATCTAACGTAATAAGGTTCGGGTCCTGAAAACTCTCTTCTGAGCCTCGCCTAGCAAGCTCATCGGCGATTTTATTTCCCGTCATCCCCTTGTGATCTGGGATCCAGACAAGACTTAGTGAATTTAGCCTTCTGACTGCGTTCAATGAAATCTTGCATTCTCGAACTAGCTTGGAAGCCGTGAGAGGATTTATTAAGGCTTCAAGAACAGCTAACCTATTTCTATAGATGCAAATGATTCGCTGCCTCCACCGGTTCTTCACAATATACATATGTAGTTCGTTGCCACCAGGATTGCGTATATTTCCTCGGACAAAAGTTTTGCCAACATGGAGTGGAGTTGTCATCCAAGACGATACCAAAGTATTCTACATAGCTTCTTTGGAGAAGTTTTTGGCGAAACCTTTAGTTTAAGGGGGAGGTAGGACTACTACTGCTGCGAGGCTGGGCCTATTGTGTTTGTGTGGCGAAGTCTTTAGGCACTAGATGAGTCGTAAAGAGAGCAACCTCAGTTTCGACTGAAAACCCATTCCTAGTGCACCAATCATCGATCACATCCTGGGTTGCCTACATTTTATAACAAACAATACCTGGACTTAATCAAGAGACAATACAGGTGCATCATTTATGTTACATACATATATTTGTGCATGGACGTCAGAACTATTGACAGCGTGGAGCGGTGAGTCGAAAAACATGCACCATAGCAGTGGACACAGAACGCCGACATGCGGGCAACGCTTCTTAAGACCCGCCATAATACTAGTGATTCGCCTATGCCGTGTTGCTTGGATGAGTTGCACATGCCGTCAAATGTTGCCTTGTTGAAAGCGCCCTCAATATCGATGAATGCGCCTTCAATACTGCGTATTAAGATGTAAACTAGATAGAGGACGGTTGGTGAGGAATTTTTCCAATGCGACAACGGCGGAGTCTTAAAGGCAAAGCAACAGGCAAACAAGGCTTCTCCAACACATATGAAGTTCAGGCACGTTTAAGCTAAAGATACTGATGGAAAGAATTGTTGTAATTTGGGCCTACAGAGACTCTCATATCCACGACCAATAAAAACGATGTTTTCGTTTAGGAGTTTGGCAAAGAGGAAACTTCCTGATAATTTTAAAAGCCTTTTGAAATATCCGAAAGCCTTCAATGTCTGTATGATGCCGACAAGTCAAACAAAAACAGAAAGAAAACGCAAAATGGGATCTTCACCCTTTACGTTGGGTTCCTTAAAAGACCACAAGCAGGTGAGGAACTAGTATAGGCTGCGAAAGAACTCACTCTTAACCGAGAAAAATGGAATATACACGAGGAAACGGATAGCTTGTATCAATCTACATACAGCTACTCTTTATAAATGTTAGGCTTTTATGCGCCTATCCCCGGCGGGAATACTACACACTTTTACAAGTTCCTAGATGAAACACGCATACAGCTAATAGTTAAACTATAATGGTCCTTAAATTCTTTAGGCATTATAATTGGTGTAGTTTGACATCACATTCAGAAAGTATATTTTACAGTGCACATCTTTCGAATCAGGGGTTGTGTTCAAACATTGCAATAAGCAGCTCGAAAACCTGTGATCTGACTCCAAGTTAATCATTTCCTTATCACGGTGTGGTATTCAGATAATGTCGCCATTTTATTCTGATACCGATAGCAACCAGGTAATGGCCCCCGTTAAAAAGTATACTAATTCTAGCTAATTAAGTCTTCATATTCTTCATTTAGCCGGTCCTAGCCATCCTCAGCATGCTGCGTCATTCGCCTTTGCATAATTTGGTAACCTCAAGATAGATTATCACGTTCAGTGAATTTCTCCACTTTCTTTACCGGAGCGTAGTCGTCCATTCACTCAACATGACCAAGCCACTTTAGCCGCTGGGTTTTTATTCTCTAAACTATTCCAATATTGGAGTATGGATCATAGATTTAATGGTTCTAACTAAAAAGTTACGCGTCGTTCAAGCAGACTGACTGTAACTTTTGCGACCATTTCATAGAAGTTCTTAAAATAAGTCAATATTCTCATCTCATCCCTCATCGTTGTTCGTCGTCCTCTGCGATCCGGCAACGTACCACAAAACAAAGCAAAGTAAGTGCGCCTACTTAACAAAAGTAACGTCTGTTGGCAAGATTCATACTGTTGGTGTTAATCCTCGATCAGAGAGAATTAAAATCCTTCAAGTCCATTTTTGTTGACACAACGTATTTCGTCCTACTCGGGTTCGCGACAAGATTTTTGCTCAATCCTGAAAGATGCTGCTCTAAATGCCCATAGGCCTATGAGAGCTACATGACACTTAAATATGGAAAGTAGAGCCGAAGATGTCGATATTTGTAGCAGGGTTAATTTCAACATCGAAGAAAACTATCCTTTTTTCAAATGACTTGAAATCGAATTATCTCTTATCATGTAATCGAATGCAGCTTTATTATCAAATTAGAAATAGGAATGTGGATACCTTGTCCAGTCGATTTTTTAACTGTGGACTTCAATCAGAAGATGTATTCCTCGATACTTGGCGCAGTTGTGATGTCGCTTTTTTTGTTGATTGAGAACAGCACCTCAATATTCCAGTCACTAGACATGTGAGGTCTGCAAACGCTGCGTTATCTCCTTGCCTACAATCTTATACAGTTCTGCCGGCATTGTATTCAAGTCGCAGGCTTTTCGCCTATTTACAAGATAAGTCAGAGGGTAAAATAAAAGCAAGCGTCATAGTTTCCATTCAACAGAAAGACCAATTTAGACTCAGGAAACTTTATATCATGAGATTTTCAATACACCTCCCCAAAAAATTGCAGACGATCTTGCCGCTCTTTGCAACTATATACACTCTAAAAGGGTTTCACAGCTTCAACGCAGTCGTCTTGACCACGATACACTTTTTTCGTTCTTAGCAAGTCATGCAAAAACCTTCCTCTCACCTTCTATTACCAGAACGTGAGGAGATTACGCTCTACATAAAGCTCATGCCGTTTTGAGTCAATCTTATGCTCTCCTATTTGACATCTACGCTTTGACTGGAACTAATCTTATCCCCAACATAAATAACCAGAAGGTATTCCCTCTTTCTTTCCGTAAAATAAATACATATCTCAGCAGGGTTTCTCTCGAGTTTATCGATCTATCTCTGCCCGATGCCCTATCCACTTTTACAGAGAAATATTCAAATCCATTTCCCTTCACGTGGCATATTGCCGCCATAAAACATCTTCTGCAATACATCCCCTCCTTAGTATAATCGTAGACCCCGCTCTCTATGAAACGAATGAAACAAGTTATGGGAGGTATGGCTTCGGACCAACTCCTCTTCTTACTATTTAAACTATCTACCCAACTCTACAACTCTCTCTATGAAAGCTGCCCAAACAGTGTGCAAACCAATCTTATAAACGATTCCAAGTCCTTTTTTTAAATTTGTCAATTGAAAAATTAAGGCCGACGGTTATCCTTCCTCCCTTTCTTTCGTAAACAAATCTTCAAGTGATCCTCCTACCATCGCCAACTTTTTTGCTAAATTTTTCAAACAATCATTCGCCAACAACTCCTTCATACCAGATCCCACTTACTTCAATGGCCTACTATATTTCTCCGTTGATCCCTTTCTCACTCAAAACTTTAATCCTGCTGTTATTGAAGAAAAGCTACAAAATCCTAAGGTTGAATTTCTACCCGCCACCACCATTTTTCTTAAAAAATGCTCTTCCAACCTTTCTCTCCTCCTTTTCAACCTATTTCGAACCTATTTCGTTTATACCTTACACAGAGAGAATTTCCGCAGATAAGAACTCTTTTATAATCCCGATACACAAAAAGGGATCAAAGAATGAAGTAATCAATTATCGTCCCATTGCTAAGCTCTACCCAAACTCTTTAAAAGCACTTTATACGAGCCCTTAAGCTTCAAGCAGGAGTCTTTTATTTCGCCTATACAACTTGATTTTTTGAAAGCCAGATTAACTACTAAAAAACTTGGCTGAATTCGTGTCCTTTGGTCTTGCAGACTTAGAAAATGGCAAAGAAGTTGATGTTATGGCAACCGATTTCACTAAAGCTTTTGAAGATTTACGAGTATCTTATGAATTAATCTGCTCTTTCTGTTCCTTTCCTGGCTTCATTTGGGGTTCCACACGGCAGCCCTCTTAGTCCCCTTCTCTGCATTCTTAATAATGAGTGATTTTTTAGGCGCTTAGTTTTTTAATTTTCAAAACAAACACCGGAAAATTAGAAAAGTATCTGAAAGTTTTACTTGAGTTGATAAATCAATGCTTGCCATTTGCTCTTTAAAGATTATTTCATCTAACTGTTGAACAGGACTACGTTTTAAGTGGTCCATACAGAGAGTCCACTTTTGAATCACTTTTTCTAGCGAATTGTCTGGCATCTCACTAATAACACGTGTAATGTTGTCTTCCAAGACTGCAATTGACGCTGGTTTATTGGCATAGACGAGTGATTTGACGTATCCCCATAAAAAATAGTCTAAAGGCGTCGAATGGCATGATCTAGCCGGCCAATTCACCGGTCCAAAACGAGAGATAAATTGCTCACCGAACTCATTTCTCAATTGGTTCATCGATTCGCGTTCTGTATGGCACGTAGCCCCATCGTGCTGGAACCATATGTTGACTAGATTCGGCTCGTGCATTTTGGGCAAAAAAATGTTCACAATCATTGAACTATAGCGGGCGCCATTTACGGTAACGTTGGTCTCATGGTAATCTTTGCAAAAATACCGACCAATGATTCCGCCAGACCATAAACCGCAAAAAAGGGGTGTATTGGCAGCTCTTCCATTGCTTGAGGTTGCTCATTGAACCATATACGACAGTTTTGTTTATTAACATACAAACTCACCCAGAAATGGGCTTGGTCCCAGGTCGTTCGGTTTCTTCCTCGAGCTGTATTTTGGAAGGATCCTTGCGTAAAACCCTCCACCTAGCCGAGTAACATAATCCTAATTGCTGCAAACGACGATGAATGGACAAATCACGATCTCCATTAACACTGGCGGATATAGCAGCAATATTTACCACGCATACGGGTAGGAGCCTTGATGTCCAAAAGCGCGAAATTGGTGCGAAATTTGGTCACTATGGCTGGAATTGCTTACTTGAATTGCTGACACATGTTACGGCCCACCGTATGAGCTGTCAAAAATACATATAACACTGAAAAACTAAACAGCAAAAAAACCACCCTTTATTAACGCTCTTGAGAAGGCCTCCCTTTCCTCCCTTTCCTCCCTTTCCTTTTACGCTGACGATACACAATTTTTTTCCTCAAACTAATAATATTTTATGAATGCATTTAAGCACGTTCTCCACGGATACGTCTAGCCATTTGGATATCTTTTGGCATAATTGTTACACGTTTAGCATGAATGGCACATAAGTTTGTGTCTTCAAAATACAACCAGCTTCACTAGCTTCTTGAAGTGTCATCACTGCTGAACTTTGGAATCGTAAATCAGTTTTGAAATCCTGTGCAATTTCACGAACTAAACTTTGGAAGGGCGATTTACGAACTGAGAGCTCAGTACTTTTTTGGTAACGGCGAATTTCCCGAAGAGCAACCGTTCCGGGACGATAGCGATGTGGCTTCTTAACACCTCCAGTTGCAGGAGTACTTTTACCAGCAGCCTTAGTTGCCAATTGCTTCCTTGGGGCTTTTCCACCAGTCGATTTACGAGCAGTTTGCTTTGTACGAGCCATCATTAAATTTTCACTTTAAACACACAACACTATGCGCGAATCATTCTGGTGCCTCAAGCTTGGTCCACTTTTCACCAAGTTCATGATTCCCGAATCGAGGGCATTCAACGTCGATCCCGCCGATTTGCTCTGCGTGGTCTGCTCTGCAACGACCCTTTAATCTTACCTCCTTATCAGGACAGCCTCAAACTTATGAATTTGAGTTCCTTAGGAGGAACTTGGAATATAGCTGACATACTTTTCGTTCATCGACTGCTCTCATATTCCATCGACTGCGCATCCCTTTTCAACTCTATTTCTCATGTTGCAACCGACGTGATTTACGTTGACCTCGCCTCTTCTATCTACCGGTCCACCACACTTCTTGCGGTTCCTACAACCGTATGCTAGGAAAGGTAAACTCAAACCTCTCCGTTTTCGATATCACCCTGCACACTCCTTGCCTTAAACTAGATCTCCTACACCATTCCCTTGGTTACTAGCTCCTAAGTGTTTTTCTTAGTTTTTAAGCCCAAGTATTAAGCTTGTATTAGGCTACATAAATAGGGGCCTCAGCTCCCACCAACATTTATTGCCTTCGCCCGCGCTGTGTACGAACATTTTAAGGGTACAAAAATCCCTTGCGCGCGCCGATTATAAAAAAAAAAAAAAAATCATGGCAATGCCTTTCAAGATATTACCATAGTCGGATAGGCGAACACCAACGTTATCATCAGCCATTAGGGGATTCGTATCCTCTTCCCCATCGGTGCCTTAATCGGCATTCAGAGGTTTCAAAAAGTGTTGCTTCCTGTCACCAAATTTCCGCCGTCGTCCTGGTTTTCATTCGATTGCACTACTGTCTCTTTCAATTCTCGTTTTTCTGCCCCGCCCTTCTCTAAAAACGTAGTTATTCCTTCTGAATATATCGCTTCTTAACAGCTTGCGTTACAACCGACTGCAGATGGCTCGGTATGATGTCCTTTTTCTTCACAGCAGTATTCCCCTATATAACTTGAAGGCAATTTCCTATTTAGAAGCAGTCCGCATAGAGCGCGATATAGTGTCTACTTTACGGGTATCACATTGAGTTTAGGAAGGTCTATGGAAGCAGGAAGGAGAATTGTCTGTAATGTTTAAAACGTCGGTTTCCATTGCAGTTCCTCAACGTGGAGCTTGCTCTGTATTGAGTTTCATATGATTGCGCACAAACGCAGGCGGACTATCGGTGAAACAAAGTAGTGAAATATCTCCGAGCAATTGTTCTTCGGAGTTTACACAACCGGAACGCAGGTAACGTGCATCTGTCTGTCAAAAATTATTAATCCGTTCGCATGCATTACAAGATGCTGCAATCTACTGCTCAGTTGAAGTGTTCAGAAAGCAAGACTCAGCTAATATCCAGCAGATGGTTAAGTTGCTATCCATAGATGCTACGATAAGAATATTTGTCGGTAAAGTTTGAGAAGTGACAAGGATCATACTCGCCACAATCCGGAAATCAAGGACCTTATTCTGCATATTCGCACCGTTAGTCACCGAGTAAATGTAGTAATCGTCTCCAATTTAAGCTTATCATGCAAGCTGGCAGTCTCCAAATTGATCATCTAGTAATCGAAGCAAGTATTTCTTTTATAATTTGGGAAACATGACTCCTCGAGGAATCAACAAAAACTAGAAATGTCGTAAATGCAATCAGGATCTCAAGATAGAGTCGAATCAGACTGACAAACTTCACTCCTGCGAAGCTCAATGTCGCCCGTATCAAGTTGGATTGCCAGAATGCCATCAGAGCCGCCGTTGCTGATTGCTCTCTGGTTTATAGACTCTTGGTTTGGTAATCCAAATAGTGTTATTTTTGTCCATAGTGCTTGTAAGGATATTCTCTGGATCTCACCTTCATCTCGAAGTGCAAGAGCAGTAGTGACACTCGTCGGTTCGAAGATGCTGTGACTCAGTTTCCTATCCCTTCATGGCTCGTACTTACTTTCCCCACAGCAACGACCAGTCTTTGTTAATTACGCGTTGGACCATTCCTTTCCGGTGACTATTTAAGCTGAACCTGACCCAACTTCCTGTTCTTTTGCTCCTGCACTTCGTTTATTTAAAAAAAAAGAAAATCCACCTTTCAGCAGAATAACCCTCTTTCACCATTGGCATTAGAACAATGTTCTCTTTCTCCAATCTCGTTGGCGAGTTTTCAACATTCACTGTCCCATCCAATACTCGTATATGGGACACTATACGAGTATATGTACATCAGCAGTTCCCTGGAATACTTTCATTGACCATCCTTTGTGTGCGATAAATCAGAGAGCAACTGTTGATCGCTACTAGACGCTTGTTGTTGGCCAACACAGGCCACGCCAGCAATTCACAGGATGTCCAACTCGAACAAAAAAAAAAACCAAAAAAAAAAAACACCGATAAAGTCACTGAAACATATTTCAAAATAAACACAAAAGGGAATATGACTCTCAGGCTCCCCAAGGTCCTTTGTCATTCGCAGTTCCAATCTCTAGCTCTGTCTCTGTGTATGAAACAAATTCAATAAAGAATCGTGTACACAAAAAAGTTGCGACATATTTTTTTATACTTTTCACTTTTCATCCTTCAGTTCGTCCTGCACCATCTCCACCGCCCGGCTGGTGTGCTTTCCGATTTATTCGATTTGGCAGAAAATATTACCAAAAAAGGATCAGTTTCACCCTTTAGGTCTTAACAACCGCTGGACTGGGGAGTGGGTTCGGATATATCCACCGCACAGTAGGCGGTAGGCCCCAGCAGATATCCTTCGTTTGCGACTTAATAGCCAAAAGTTTATAAACACATCGCCGGGTTTGAATTATTGACAGGGACATCGAAAAGGGAATTTTTCGTTTTTCGGCTTAAATAACACTTTCTTAGGATTTGGTTTGGGGAAGGGGGCCTTGAATTTGAGTTTCGAACCATCGAAGACTGGGCATCGTAATCGTAAATTCTGAATGCGCACAGTGTGTGTGCGTTAACTGTCAAAAGGTGAAGATTTGTTGGGAAACGTGCTGAGGATTGAGATTGGGGGTTGTAGTGTCGTATTGACATAAATATAATCGATGCCGGGTAGTCAGCAGGCTGGCTAAAGGTAGCTCTTGGATGGGTGAGGAAGGGAAGGATTAAGATAACTTTATGGCCATTCAATTATGGGCAATAAATCCTGTGGATGCTACGCCTTGGGCCATTCCGGAAGGTAAAATTATTAAATTTCTGCTCCAGATTGAGTGATGGGCTGCTTCAAAGGGCAATAACAGGCGGAAAACTGTCTTTATTTTTACTTAAAGGGATGGCAAATGCCTTGTATGATGGAGATATTTTTTTATCTTTGAGTTAAGTATGACATCAAGGACATGAACAGCCATTCTTTCCCAGAGAGGGAAATTTGCTTTTAATTGAATGTCGGCATTCCAACGATTTTAATTGTCGCACAGTGTGCAGCTCCATAAACCAGGAATTTTGAGTTACGCCTCTTGCGCGTTTTGTACTTTTTTGACCGGAGAGGTTGGAAGGCCTTCTTCTTAAATCTTTGCCATGTATCTCGCATTTGTTAGCACTTAGTGACCACAGGATTAAATCAACATCGCTGTATTTTATAGCTCGGTGTCTTACTGCCTTTTGGGGCTTAAGGAGCGATAAACAAATTGAGACACTTCGAACCTATTAAAGTACAGTGGAATCTTGGAAGCAGATATGTATGTGCGCGACAGTAGCTTTTTGACGCCGATTTTTTAACAGAAGTCCTTCGAAATTATGCCACGTCATATGTGTTTTGCTCTCAACTTTATCATTTGATGCCACGGCTCTTAGAACCCTGTAAGAGCCCTTTGCCATGGTTATGCCGACGACCTCAAAAAGCAGAGAGTATGCGATTCGGTATGACGAAATTGGGGGAACAGGCAGCCTAGCGAACGGGTCTAAGCAGGTCGTCCGTATTATGAGAGATGTTGAAAATTTAAAGCCTAACGCAGACTGCCCTGCCAGAAAACAGTGAAAATACACCATAAATCGGCCCGCGTTGAGCTAATCACATACGTGGATGATACGAAATCTTGAGTTTCCGCAATGTTACCGAGCGCCTCATAACAATCCGTATTAGGGCTAAATTGGCCCCCACAGAGGAAAATGATGACAACACCAATGATGGTTTCTACGAGCTCATGGACAAGACTTAGGAGCAGTGCCCTAACTATGATATTAAAATTGCCCTCGGCGATTTTAATGCAAAGCTAGGAAGAGACGGCATCTTTGGTAGTACTGTCGGAAGCTATAGCCGGCACAACACCAACTTCGATTACGGATTCAAGCTAATAAACTTTGCGGTGATGCGATATATGGTCGTACCTAGTATGTGGTTCCCACATCACGGTATTCACAAGGGGACTAGTGGAACTCCTTACCAATCAACCGTCGACCAGATTGGCCACATTACGATCGACGCAAGTCACTCCTTGAATATAATGGATGTCCGAACGTTTCGAGAACCCAACATAGACTTGGACCATTACCTTGTAGCCAAGGTACAGTTGCGGATATTCCGAGCATCTCAAAGGCAAACTAAACTGTTAGGAAGTTCGATGTCGGTCAACTGCTATCGCAAGAGATCGCTAAATTCTTAATTCGAGTCTTCCTTAATTTATTAAGAGACACTATGACACCAACATCAAGTATCGAAAACATGTAGCAGGATTGCAGAGAGGCCGTCAAAGATGCCGCCTCTGTTGTGTTGAGCTTCACTTGGCTACCACAACAAGACCTCTGGTTTGACAACGAGCGCCGGCAAGCACATTCAGCTAAGCAAGATACATACAAGGTGGCGCTGCATAAAAGGACTAGAGCTGTTCACGAGCTCTACGAGCAAAATGGGAGAGACGAACACCGGCTTCTCAGGAGGAAAACGAAGGAGCATGAGAAGTGCGCCGTAGAGGAAATTGAGTGATGCTATTTCAGGAATGAGATTCGGGAGTTTTACCAAAAGATAAAAAAAACTTTGCCGCGGACACAAAACCCGAACTGAAGCCTGTAGAGACGAACAAATGAACATCCGAGTATTAGTAGAGTCACAGTCAATGGTGAGGAATTGGAAAGAGCATTTATGTAGAGCGTATAACGGCGACGACTAACCAAATACCAGTTTCAGGCAGAATGAACCTTTCAATCTGGGCGATGTAGATCAACAACTCCCTCCACCCGACCTGGCTGAAGTGAAGATAGCCATATCTTAGCTTAAGTCCAACAAAGCTGCTGGAGTGGATGGGCTTAATGCTGAAGGCCTGATGACTTGATTAGGCGCATACACAAACTCATCTGTAAAATATGGTCGGACGAAAATATGCCCGATGAAAGCTCTACAGAACCATCAGTCTACATGCACTAACATGGCCTAGAAGATCCTATATGCCCCGTATTGTATGAAGGCCTGAAGCCGTTCGTCAATAACCTGATTAGCCCATATCAGTGTGGCTTCAGGCCAGGGATGTCCACCATACCATACATTCACACTACAGTAGATCTTGAAAAAAACTAATGAAATCCAAACGGATGCCTATTCATCGATTTTAAGGCTGCGTATGAAAGCATCTATAGAGACGAGCTATACAGAGCAATGTCTAGCTGTGGCATCCCTGCCGAACTCCGTTTGTGCAGGATGAGTGCAAGCAGCTATGCAAAGGTAAAGAACTCAACGAGACCTTTATTATTAGCATACGCCGATGATATTGAGATGATCGGATGAAAGCAGCTTGTTGTCAATGGGGCTTTCGCAAGTGTTGAGGCGGAGGCGGCGATCATGAGTTTAACGCTCAATGAGGGCAAGACCAAGTATATGCAGGCACTCAGAAACGATACTCAATGCCGAAGTGTTAGACAAATCGCCGCCCTTAACAGATATAACTTTGAGGTAATTAAGAACTTTGTCTACCGAGGACCGGCTATTAATTCAGACAACGACACCAACTCTGAGATCAAGCGAAGAATAACTCTTGCTAATCGCTGCTTCTTTGGGCTAAGAAGACAAGCAAAACCCTTTCTCGATCAACAAAAGTGACCCTATATAAAACCCTAATAATCCCAGTCCTGTAATACGCAGAGGCATGCCCTTGATCAAAAATTGATGGGATACTCTTGGCTGCTTTAAGTGGAAAATTCTTCTGGTGATTTTCGGTTCTGTCTGCGTAGACAGCAAATGAAGCAGTAGATACAACGACGAACGGTATGGGATACAGCGCAATAGAGGAAGACCGCAATAGAGGAAGACCGCAATTCGAGTAGCACACTCAGGGGAAAGGGGGCCTGAACCAACCCAGCGTTCGAAACTGGAGGCAACTAGCTAAAGATCAAGCTGGCTCGAGACACTTGTTGGTTGGGGCCGAGATCCACCCCGTACTGTAGCGCCATCTTAAGTAAGTAAGTATGATATGAAGCCTACAGTACCAGCACCCACAACATCAGTGCCAAGTGGTGCTACCCGTTGTCATCATCACTTTCACAAGAAGCGCCGCAGGATATTCTGTCACTTGCACTTAGTGCTCACACTGAGGCACAGCAGGAAGACCGCTGCCCTCTTAGAGATGGAGAGTCATGCCCAATGCAAGTCCTAACCGAAGGCGCAGGCAGACCTAATGTAGGCTTGGGTCATGGAAAAGTCATCTTTGAGCCTTGCTTAGCAAGTTCATTAGCGATTTCATTTCCCGTGATATCATTGTACACGAGAACTCCAACAAGGCTCAGCCTTAGAAGGCTTAGCCTTCTGACTGTGTTCAGTGAAGTCTTGCATTCTCAAACTAGCTTAGAAGTCGTAGGAAGATACAGTTAGAGTTGAAGAATAGCTGGGCTATCGCTACAGATCCAAATGATTCACATCCTCCATCGCTTCTTCACAATGTACGAGTAGTTCGTTGCCATCATGATTCTGTATACCTCCGCTTGGAAAACAGACGCAAGTTTTCCTCAAGAGAAGTAAAACCGCACGTTGTCATCCTCCAGAAAGACACTAGCACCGCATCCTAGATCGGTTTGGAGGCATCCATCAAGACCCAACTACATTCCCTTTCTGGCTCAAATCCCAAATTTTTCACAGCAGGAGTTATGGTAGCATTCTACCAGACCGCATGTCGATAAGATCAAAATCAATAGTCCATCGGCGCGTAAGTTTATCAAAGTTTCAGAGCATGTGTACCAAAAACGACTTCTCATGAAATGGATGATGGCTTTGAGAGTAGAGTCCATGATATGAACTCCAAGTGGAGAAAAATTCATCAGTGCATCTAGAGCAGAGCCAAAGGTGCTAGAAAAAGGCCCAATTCAGCCGAGACAGACAATTCTTTAGAGTCTGGTAAAAGCAAAAGCGACGTATTTTCGTGAGAGCTTGTTCCACCAGACAGCCGACACATAGGACATAATTGGGCTTATCATGGCCATGTACGATAAATCCAAAGAACCCTCTTCTGTGACAAGCCCCTTGTCTTGCCGAAAGCTCCCTAAATCTGCCGCACCTTGGAGGCCTTCAATGTAATGGGTTTATTCCAATGAAATTTGCTGTCCTGAATGGTACCCAAATACGAAGCTATGGTGGATGGAGATACCTTCAAGTATTAAATGAGTCAGACCACTCCATTTCTAATTCACCGATCATCGATTACGTTAGACAGTCGCCAGTCATAATTCAACAGACAGTACAGCTGCATATATCGAATAGACATGTAGATATCAGACCATTCACTCCATCTTCGTCAACTCGACGGAAATCAGACTAATAGGTCTTGAGCTCTTAGCTAACGTGTAGTCATCTTTATCGATGACAGCGCAAGGCTAGCCATGAAGATTCTCCTTAGGGTTACCAGCAGCAGGTCTATACTTTTCGTAACATAACTGGGTATATGCCATCGGTGCCAGGTGACTAGAAGCCATCAAAGGAAGCGAGAGCATATTTGGTGGCCTCATCAGTCACCGCAAAAGATGGAAAATACTAGATACGGGGTGTTGAGTTATTCAGCTCACTAGCAGCTTCGTAAATAGGATCTACATATTGGCTAGTTCTGATTAGGTTTCCTAAGAAGCGTGTCTCAAGGATGAGGCGGATTGTCTTTGCTTTCGACTCAGTGTAGGTGCCATCAGCTATTCTGAGTGATTCCTGACTCGCTGATTTTTGCCTTTGAGAACTTTTACTTGCCTGCTGTTTCGAATACTTCGGCTTCGATCGATAAGGAGTTCCGTCTTCGTTCAAATTAGTTTTAATTGATTTGTTTACAAGTTTTCTAGTTCCTTTACAAAGTCGCTGTAGATCTACCTGATTGTTTCCTTGCTGAACATATCAGTTCAAGGCACTTGTTTTTGTTTTGTTCTGAGTTTAGGGGAAGCATAAATAGGATTGCTGATCTTCTCCTAAAAGCGTGTCCAGTTGGTTTTCCGCGGGATTCTGAATTCAACGTAACAAAATTTAGGTAAGATCCAACATATGGACAACAAGGTTACACGATAGTATGAAATCCAGGAGATGACTGGCTCTCACGTTGCATTTGTTACTGCCCCAAAAACTATTCTGAGCATTACCATCGCAGCATCTGATAAGTCCCATCTTCCTGGAAGAACTGTATTTAGTGAGTTCGGTGGTGGTGGTAATACGGAATCAAAGGGAATATAAGCTGACGCAGCGATGAATTTGTGCTCTTCTCCGTTCGGTTCGTAGCTTATGTCTGCAGCAACTAAATCTTGGTTACAAAATTGTCCAAGCTTAGATGGTGAGAGTGAGTTCGGCACAGAAAGAAAAGTTCTCGGTCTTTTCGATCGCTTGTCTTATAGTTGTTCTCATTCAGGCATCCAAAACCACATATGCGTTTATTGCTGAAGTTAATAAGAGAAAGAGGAGATTATTTCTAAATGGTATGAAGGATTTGCTTCGGAATGTAAGGGGTTAATGGAGGATCCGCTAATGAAATTTGAAAAGTTCTTAAGATCCCTGTCAAATTGCATTCAATATTGCAGGGAATATTTGGGAGATGTCCTCCCTAGAAACGCTGATATTAAAATCTTGAGGTCAGTGTTTGAAAGCCCTCTTCATCGACATATCCCGAGATGATAAAGAAAAGTAAAGTCATTCAACTTTACAGAGTACTCACTGTGAAACGCGGTCTTCAGAATTCTTCTAGAGATACGAGTATCTGTATCTCTATATCAACTAACTATATTTATTCATTACCACTTTCGAAATATGTAGTTCAATTCAAGCGCACTCTCACCTTTAAAAGCCTCATCGGGGATAAAAGCAACTCCCCCACATCTAAAAGACGAACTACAGTACTTTAACCAATTGCGCGTTGACGATTGCACTAGGAGTTCACTTGCCGCATGACTCCCGCAACGGCAGGACTCTATCTATACATACGCGTACTCGTATGTATTTATTTCTAAGATAAAAAGAAAACAACAACACAAAGTACCCGACAATTGTTTAAATTGGCCAATGTGATGGAAGAATAAATTGACAACAACGCTACACAGACGACTTTTTGACCTCAATTCTCTATCATCACCCCCCCGTTTCAGAGCAAACGCCTACTGCTCTTGTTTTTCTAACTTTGTATGCCGTTGTTTGCTTTGAAAACTACGAGCATCCGTATGTTGTGAGAAATTTTCAAAAATTCATAAACACACTCGGGGTTGTAGGATGTCTCTTCCCCGGGAGAAAATGTCCTTCGGATGCGTGTGTTATATTTTTTATCTGTCACCAAGATATTTAAAGCATCACCCAGAGAGAGACAGATAAAAATTCACCTCTAACTTCAGAGGAACTTCAGTTGGGCTTTAATAGAGCTACAGCTCTAGCTACACTGTGCGCACTTCACACATTTTAATTAATTGGCATCATCTGGCGCACGGTAGAAGGATTCAGAATTTCAGATTTTTCAGTTTCCAGCTTTAGTCCTTTTTAATATGTCACAGTGAGGCAGAAAAATTGTATGCATGTGCATGACTTCGCACATGAGCGTGTCGTGTAAAGAACCTGACGAACGCCTTTTAGGCCTCCCTCCCCACCCTAAAGCGTTCACTGGGGGGGGGGGGGGGGGGGGGTAGAAAAACGTGTGTTTGATGCGAGTATCATGGAAAAAATATACGAACCTCTGCAGGCACGTCTACAACCGGAAAAGTGAAAGGTGCATGAGAAAGTGGCACAAGGTAACTGGGTTACTTACTTTCTTTTCCAATGAAATGGAATCTAAAGTTTTTGTGCCCACTGATTCGAGTATAGGAATCAAGAAGCGATCATCGTTCAAGGTGTAAGTGTCGACCTTAGGTCAATTGCTAAATGACTTCGGCTGCGACTACGTATGCCTGCGACACTTGACAACCTTGTGCTAGGTACGAGCAACATACTCGTGTATTGCGCCATTTTCCTCTAAAGTGGCAAACTTGTCAAGAGAAACCTACTCGTTACGGTGGCCTATTTTCTTTGCACGATGCAAGAGTAGTTGCCCGCATGTGGCTTTATAACCACGTACAATTCCACTTGACACTTATACGGATACCTAGGCCTACAACCACAACGACAATATGACTACATCCTTACAAAGGGTTCTTAGAATTTTTAGTTTTGTAATGAGGAACGATGTGCATACACACATCGGCTTTTAAGTTGTCTAGACCAAATGGGTCAAGTAATTAAAAATAAAAAGTAAAAATTACTTTGAGCCAACAAATAATGAACATGAGCTCCGGACACTTAAAGTATTCATCGTGGTTTGACCTAGAAGAGAAAATGTTGGGGGTACAAAGCTATCTACCGAAGGCACCTTTGTTTGACCCTCTTGGAGTAAGGAGCCACAAAATTAGTGCTAAAGTCATTCTAAGATCTTGATAACCATAAGCCAATGTTTCCAAGGCCAATCTACGACAAGAAAGAATCGATACAATTAGTACAGCTATGTATGTCGTAAAGACGTAAGTTGTGTGCCTGATATTACCACTGGTCATGGTTCCTGAGAAACGACTCAAAATTCTGTATGAGAACTACTATAGTAGCTGTAGAAGACATTGAATCTGTTCGACATCTACTGCCCTTGATAGTTTTAAATTTGCTATCCGTGCATGATGGAAACATAGTGAGCAGTGATGGACAATCATACGACCACCGTTGATCTACCTAGCTACCGAAATCTACTGCTAAGCCAAAACACAAATGTTTACAGCCCTGGCGGACAGAACGTACCTGGATTTTTAACGTAAACCTCCTGCCGTAAGGCTTAATGTTTATGAGGTGCCCATACACCCATAGGGAGCAAGGATACGCCTTGCCATCGCTAAATACTCGCTTTATATTTACTAATACTTTGCTTATATTTTATACCAAAGCAGAACTTGTGTTGGAGGCACAAGTCCCACCCTTGGTATGAGTCGAGGCCGACCTAAAACCTCTAGCTGCTCTTAGGGTCGCAGCACCCAGTACTTTATTTGCTACTCTACAATGGGCAAAACCAAGGAATACCCGTACCCGCGATTTGGGTTTAAACCACAGCCACCATGACGCTCCCACAAGAGGGCCTACCTCTAAAAAGTCAGGCCCGGACCGAAATCCGGGGGGCTCCTGACTCCCATGGTACCGTGATTTAAGTCCTGGTATGGACTACCGGTGGTCAAGCCGCCAACAAGACCTATGACCGGCAATTTGTAACTGATCAAATCGTAGCAACCATTCAGAGGCTGTAATCTGAAGATGTTTACGATAAGACCAGTTATAGAATAATCTACCCCCGCGTTTTATTAGACAACGTCATTGATGGGCGAAGCCTTGATAATTGGGCGGGGGCCCGCCCTGGCGGACAGTCAGAGTAGCCTTTACATTGAATATCGAAAAAGAGGACTACACGGTGCTTTCCGAATGCACTCTCTTTCTAAGGTGAAACACGCCATCAAGAGTGCGCTTCAAAATTTGGTGGGAAGAAGTGAAAGCGCGCTCGAAAAGAAGGAATACGCCCTGGACATTTTTGTCGACATTGAGGGTGCTTTCGACAACGAAAAATTTTGTTGGCGCAGACGAATCACTAGCTTTTTGGGATAAAAGTAATCCTGGTGAATACGACTCGGATTGCGGATGCTGACTGCGGCCAATATGTGATGGCGGGGTAAATATAGGTTGTCCGCAAGGTGACGTCCTGTCTCCTCTACTATAGGGCATGTATTGTAGGTCGACTCACAGCTCAACGCACTAAATACAATAATTCGTCTATACACAAGCATACGCGGCTAATGTAGCTATACTGTCTATGGGATCCTCTACGATTAGTGCACAAGAAATGGGCTTTCGGTCAATCCTCTCCAAACTGAATTTGCTACCTTTACAAGAAGGAGAAAGTTGACTGGAGTGGCTTATCTAGTGCCTAAAGGCATCATTTCTCCAAATAACCTAAGTGATTTGGTGCCATCCTTGATAATAAACTTCTATGGACTAAACAAGTTACTTCAAAAGCCGCTATCGCCCTCTTGACAATGCAAGAAACTGTCAGCAAGACATGGGGCCTGTCTCCGTGAAGGGTCCTTTGAATCTGAATGGCTATGATCCGTCGGTTGTCTGGTCAAATAGACTCTCACCAAAATACACCATAGCTGGTTTTACCAGACTCCAAAGAATAATCTGTCTCGACTGCGTGAAGGGTCTCCCTAGCATGCCTAGTTCTGCTCTAGACACATTGAAGAAACTTCCTCTCCTTGATATTCATATCAGTCGCTGCCCTTTCAAAGCCATCTTTCGTTTAAAAAGAAGTGAACTTTGGTAAAATACGCACTGGAGCTTTGATGACCATGCGCGGCGGCTATCTTTCGACTCTGGTTCTATGCACACGCCATCTGATGGAATGACACCAGAACCACTGCTGCGGAATAAATCGACTTTCTCTGTGCTCAGGAATTGATTTGGGCAGAATTCCAACCAGGAAAGAAACTTGGTCGGGTATTCACGGATGGCTCCAAATCCGATTTAGTATGCGGCGCTGATGTTTTACTGGAGGGCGATAGCATTAGAGTTAACTCCTTGTTTCCAAACGGAGACATACTCGTATGCAATCCTGATGGCAACGAACTATATTATATTGCGAAGAATCGGTGGAGGGGGCGAAATATTCGCATCTGTAGCGACAGCCAAACTGGGGTGAAGACCCCACTGAAATTTCTTACGATTTCCAAGCTAGTCCGAGAATGCAAGACTTCACTGAACGCAGAAACAAGGTTCATTCACTGAGTCTTGACTGGATCCCAAGTCACGATGTGATCGCGGGAAACGAATTCGCCGATGAACTTGCTACGCAAAACGAGAGCCTAGGTCTGCCCATGTGCTCGGTTAGAGCTTCCATTGACAGTTGGTTTTCATATGAACACAACTGCAGGTGGCATGACTCACCATTTTGCCGGCAGACCAAACGGATGTTTCCCAACGTTTCTAAGAGGTCAACGGCCTTGGTAGGAAACATTGCAGGCTACTTACTGGCGTCGTAACGGGGCACCACACTTTTGCTCAGCACTTAAGTGTACTGGGCATAAGGATACAAAATTCTGCCGCATAGCGACACCGGGGAGCACTATATTTAGGAATTTTTAATTTTTTTTTTTTTATAACCAGCGTGCCTTCAGGGGTAAAGATGTTTGCACACAGCGCGGACGAAGGAAATACCGGATGGTGGAAGAAAATTGAAATACCGATGTACATTGGTCTTGAATGTTTGCAAGTTGTAATGACTAGGAAATAGAGAGTCCGGCAGAACATTCCATAAGTGAGTTGTACGGTTTAGGAACGAACGTCCGAAAGTGGGCTTGAGGATATACTGATGAGCATTCATAGCGAGACGGGGTTACGGTTGAAGAGTTGAAGGGGCATAATGCTACCAGTAATTTCAATGAAGCATTGGTGGTGGAAATAGCGAAAGAACATAGTGAAACAGGAGACGTTACGCCCGTTTTCAAGGCTGTCAATTAACTGCGTAATATGTAATATTGACATCACCTGTAAGTTTTATCGCACAGTTTAGAATCCTATCTAGATGGTGCAGGGACACCTTACTGTACTCCAATTTTCATGCGGCTAACTGCCTTATACGAGGGCGGGTCAATAAGTCCTTTTTGAATTTCTGACCTCTTTACTGAAACAGCAACACTGCTCCTGTCAACAGGCATATGTCAGTTGACTCCTGTCAAAATTTAAACTTGCTGCGTCAGTTAGTTTGTGTTTGACAGCTATTTTTATCAGACTACTCACTAATTTGAGGAGAAAATGGAAAAAAGTGAATTTCGTGTGCTTATTAAGCATTATTTCTTGCGAAAAAAAACCATTACCGAGACCAAGGCTAAGCTTGATAAATACTATGGGGACTCTGCACCATCGATTTCAATGGTAAAAAAGTGGTTTACTGAATTTCGTTGTGGCCGTACAAGCACTGAAGATGCCGAACGTCCTGGACGCCCAGTTGAGGTCTCTACACCCGAAACAATCGAAAAAATTCACGATATGGTGTTGGCCGACCGAAGATTGAAAGTGCGAGAGATTGTGAAAGCCGTAGGGATCTCGCATGGCTCAGTGGTTTCAATTTTGAATGATCACTTGGGCATGAGAAAGCTTTCCGCAAGATGGGTGCCGCGTTTGCTCACAGTCGACCACAAACGCAATCGTGTAACAACTTCACAGGAAGGTTTGGCGTTGTTTAATCGCAATATGGAGGAGTTTTTGCGCCGTTTTCTAACCGTGGACGAAACATAGATCCATCACAACACACCAGAGAACAAACAACAGTCAAAACAGTGGGTTTCTAAGGGTGAATCGGCGCCAAAGAAGGCCAAGGTGGGTTTGTCAGCCAATAAAGTTATTGCGACTGTTTTTTGAGATGCACGCGGGATAATCCACATTGACTACCTTCAAAAGGGAAGAACAATCAATGGGGAATATTAAGCCAACTTATTGGACCGATTCAATGACGATTTGAAAAAAAAACGACCTCATTTGGCCAAGAAAAAATTCTTTTCCACCAAAACAATGCAAGGGTGCACACATGTGCAGTGGCCTGGCAAAAATCCATGAATCGGGCTATGAATTGCTCCCTCATCCACCCTATTCTCCAGATTTGGCTCCGAGCGACTACTTCTTGTTCCCAAACCTGAAGAAATGGCTTGGTGGAAAAAGATTTGACTCCAATGATGAAGTCATCTCGCAAACAGAGGCCTATTTTGAGGACCTCGACAAATCATTGTTTTTGGAAGGGATAAAAAAATTGGAGAAGCGTTGGACAAAGTGTATAGAGCTCAAGGGAGACTACGTTGAAAAATAAAATTATTTTTTTATCAAAAAATCTGTGTTTTAATCCAAAAGTCACGGACTTATTGACCTGACCTCGTAGATCAAGGGCAGATCGAATAGCGAAAAGTATTTCTTACATCGTTTGAAGAAATCTAGTCAATTCGCGATGTCGAATATATGGTCATTGCAACGTAGGTTGTCATTGGCACACATACCGAGAATTAAAAGTTTTCCAGTTTCGACGGTGCAAGTGCCATTTGATAATGGCTGGGTGCTTAAGTTAACGACAGCAGACAGCAGTTGGTGTTTCCAATGACTTTAGCATAAGCTGTCCCTTCTACAGCCGAAGAGCAGGGAAATGAGTCCGGGAAAGCAGAGAGTACTATCGTCATCAGAGGAATATATTGGATTAGAGGTACCAGACGAGGGATCATTGATGAAGATTAAAAAGAGTGTCGGAGACAGAACGGAGTCCTGTGACACTCCAGCATTTATCTTGTGGATATCAGACTTGAAACCATCAAAGATAACTTGAATTGAGCATTCCGAAAACTAGTTTCTGATCCATTGAAGGAAAAATTTCTCGATCCCAAAAGCCGACCTCTGTCAAATGCCTTAGAAATATCAAGTGGAACAATCTTCCTTTCGCCAGATTGATGTAAGCTTTGGTTCCACTTTTCCGGGAGACATGCCATCGAATCACCAGTGGACCTTGCTATGAAAACCTCACTGCCGGTCAGTGAGAATTTTCCGTGTTTCGAGATGTGTCATGAGCTAATAGTTTATCAGCTTTTCTATGATCTTGGAAAGAAGGGTAGTAAGTGCAATGGCTCTATAGGAGGAGAGAGAAGAAGATTTAACTTTTTTTAGGGACCGTCTGGACAAATGCTCTTTTCCATCTGCTCGAAAGAGTCCTAAAGAGTGGGATTGATGAAAAACCTTATTCAGAAGGAGGGGAGATGTACCATCTGGACCAGCGGATTTGTGAATGTTAAAATCTTTAAGTACTCTTGGTACTACACGAGTGTAAAAGTGGATTCGTCCAATGTAGGCGGGGACAAAGAACAATCCGGAAGTGTTGAGCTGGCCGCAAAGTGTTCTGCAAACAGATTAGCTTTGTCCAAAGAGCTGACAGCTTGAATGTCATTGGGATAGAGGATGAGGCTGAATTTCTAATGTTTTTGACAAACGACCTTTGGGACATTGTAGTATTTTTTGCCTCAGTTCTTGGGCGTATTGAAATTTCACACCTTGCAGTCCTGCCTGGCTCGTTTGAACTTTTTTTGGTTTTAATCTGTTGGGTTGGTCTTGAAGGACTGAAAAAAAATATTTCTCTAACCTTGACAACCTCTTTACGAGTCGAGTCGCCTTTTCTTTTGGTCTGATAGTCTTCATTCAATGAAGGCTAAAGGATCTCATTCCAAGGGGAATTGTATCGAGGAAACACAATGACCAGTGAAATATGCGGGCTACGCTCCCATCACGCTGACGTGGTAGGTGTTGGTACTCTTTTGTACTTTATCACTAAAACCCGTACTCATCGAAGGACTGGAAACGAAACTTACAAGGTTACATGGAATACAATGCACTAATCCTTAGTTCGAATGCTCTGTTGCCTAAGGAAAAAAAAAATTGAATACGCAACCAGCGCCATCTTCCTGAAAATCTTTGTATATGAGATAAGAAGTTTTATAAGGTTCTTGTAGATGATATACTTTCCAAGCTTTTGCAGGAGCAAACTAGTGACAGCAACAACCTTAAAGCTTTAATTAATTTCATACATTTTTGAACTAAGTGTTTTAGTCATTCTTGTTTTTTACAGGGTGTACATACATACATAGCTAAGTTAGTTTTTTACCAAAGAAATATCAAAAAAGGATATTGGGATAAGAATTGAGTGAAATGTTACGAAAATATGTTCTCAGGTTGTTCTTTTTCCTTGAGGCGTCTTGCAGAATTGTGGTCTGATCAACGTATTTTGCTATATTTGCAGTTCCCTGGAATGTTCCTATGAGAAGGTAGACGGAAAGCAGCCTACGTATTATGTACGTAACAAGCCTGTATCGTCTTCTAATTATCTTCTGTCAGTAATCAAGCAGTCATCGTCGACTTGGCCCTTAAGACTGGAAAAGATTAGAACTTACAGATAGAAAGCCCCATCAATATATTCCAAAATTAGTATCTTCTTGACCGGATGGTGTTGTTCACACGTGCTACATATTCCTGATTCCATCTTATAGTGTCATTTGAAGTCATCATTCACGCAAATAGAACAGTAACTCTTTCGAAGAATCGGAAAAATGTATTTATTCTTGACCTCATCGAGCGTGAGGATGTCCAAGAAACCGGAACTCTTTGTTTTGTTCCCACGATGCATTTCATATTGTCCTCGTTCATCGTAAAATCTACTCAACACGCTTCATTAACGCGTGACACTCTAGTGCAGCACGGATTATTTTCATCATGTTAGGGAACCACCTATCTGAAGCGTTGTTTTATTTAAAATGGTTTGAGAAGGTCTTTACCAACTTTCCCTGCTCTATGTAGTTCTAATCAATGACGTCTTTCAAATCAGATGGTCCCTTATCGTAGTGTCGAATGAAGCATTTTAATCGCCGAGTAGATGGTGGGTATTGACCTGATTGACCTCCGAATATTGAATCAATAATAAGCTTACCTTACGAGTATCTCGAGTTACCCAGATAATGTTTATTAATTTATTAACGCCTATGCTGTACTCAGAAGATTTAAATAAATAAAATATTGGGGCGACAGGTTAAGGTGAACCACGGCCTAATCTCTCCCAGTCACTGTTCACTAGTCCGAATGGCATGAAAGTGGGAAACTTCTTCGGAACCAAAAGATTTCACATTCGGAGGTTTTTCATCACACGCTGAAATGATGATGACGTCAGAAAAGTACATTACTTCTTCTGAGTTTCGGTGCCTATAGTGACTTGTCAATTCTCTGACCTACATACTTGTCGATAAAATTGACCATTACTCTGATCCTCACTGGCTTTGTTACACAGATTCGAGAGGTCTGGGTGTGAGATCATGTAAATAATACTTTCTTGCTGTTCTCTGCCTGTGAATTGGACTCAACTATTGTACGTAGCTAGATCAAGTGCGCGCGACCATGATCCAGGTTCCCTTGCTGTCAAAAATCAACCTCCGATTTTTTGTCATAAAAGGACCTAGGTGGACCGCATAAATTCTTGCTAAGGGCGCTGCTTACGAAGCCTGGAGCATATTTGCAATGATCAGGCGGTTCTAAAACCGCTTTACGAGTAGTGGTTCGAGAGAGGGCTCTGCTATTCTATGTATGCATTATGATACTCTAGGAGGATTTTTTATGAGTGCAAGTAACTATTCAACGATTTGAGTACCGATTAACTATCCGAGAGTATAACTATATTGACTCTTTCATACCATCAACTTAGTAAAATGCGTATGGCTTCAAACAAGTAAGCTCCGCCCGAAAGATAGTGGCATATCTACTTAATGCAATTGAGAGCTGGATATTAGTTCTTACTACTCCTTCTCCAATGCCTTGATACGCTTTCGAACTCTTAGTACACCACTATTGTGAATTACCGTTCAGTCATATAGGATTTCTGTTCCATTCTTCCCTTGTGGAGAAGATAACTCTGTTCCCCTTTGAATAGTTAAAAGTGCGGTCCAGTCGGTCTAGATTTCGAGGTTGGAAGAAAATGCATTCTATCTTCTTTAGTATTTCTAAGCAACCAATAAGGTTATGTATTGATATTGAACTGCTGTATGAAACCAAGTTTAAGAATAATTGAGAGCCCCTCTTTTTTACACCAGTCCCACAAGTGTCAGGGCATCTTGCATGAGATCTCTGATGATAATCGCCAAGTTGGGCCTCTAATGCTAGCAGAGACATCATTAGCACGTCCTCTAGTTTTATATCGTTTGGAGTTCAGGATTTGCATGAGGTCATCCACTTGTATGGACCACAAAAAAAGTGGACAGTACTCCACCCTGAGGACATCCCATTACACTAGAGATATTTAATTCCCCATGAACAGGAGTTTTCTTTATAATCCTTAGGTGTGGCGTGATGCTAATCCACTTCATTATACCTCCCCATCAATTCTTAAGTTCCATCGATATACAGTTCGCATTGTGAAGCACCCTCAGTGTCCATGAATACGCAGATGGCTGTGCTTTTAGACTCTAACATTCTTTTTATATCGTGGATCAGTATGTGTAGTGTACTGAGTTAGTAGGTTTGGCTTTTTGGTAGGGAAATTGTAAGTTTTGAAGCTGAGTCCTAGATTAAATGTTCTTCCGTACGTATAAGCAATCAGCTTTTTCGTAGTCTTTAACATATTAATAGGGAACTTTTTGCCTCCCTTAAGTATGAAGATAACCGTAACTGGTTTCCAACTCAAAAGAATATATGTACTCCAATGTGTTACCGGCTCTTAAGGTTCGAACTAATGTCGAGGTGGGTCTGCTGTCTACTCTAGATAGAAGTTCAGGGAAGATACCGTCCGGTTCCGGTGATTTTTAAAGCTTGAATGAGTTTATCTTTTCATAGCTGTACAATGGACTAGTTCCCTCCATGAGTGATCTGCTCTGACAGAAAAAAGTGTCTTGCTAAAGGTTATCACCTTGGTTACTATGAAGTCATACGGTCTCGAATGACTTTGCAACACATCGACCTATGCTTGTTGGTCCAATACGTAAAGAAGGAAGTCCGCAGAAGAAGCTCCAATGTTTCCCTGAAATTGTCTGTGAGGTCTCCTTCTGTATAATTCAGTCTACTTAAGAGGGTGGTATACCCCTTCGATAGGGCTTTTGTATCCTAGGAACGACAGAATCACATAAGTTTCTTCAAGATTCCCTCTTGGATCACTTTGGTTTTTAGTTCTTAGATACGGTCTGAGACTCTATCTAAGAATTACATATATGTTTTCTTGATCTTATTGAATATCTTATATATATTTTTTAAATATGCTGTTACACCAGGGTACCTTCTACGTAAATTCTCGTCTTTGATGAACAGCATTCATGGTATGAAGATAACATCACATCGGTCAGGTTCGTAATTGACCCATCAGCTTCCTATGTTGAATTTAAGGCTAGTTTTAAATTGCAGAGTTTCTCTGGGAGAATCTGAGGATATCGATACGAGTCCATAGTCTTTGGGTTCCTATACAGTGTTGCATTCTTTACCAAGCCCTTTAATGCAAAGATAACATATTTGTGGTGAGACATGGAGTCCTCATCGGGGACGCCCCAATTCTGAGGCAAGCCAGAGGAGATATTATTCGTAAGAGTTGGATCTAAGAACGGCTGACGTATAGCATTAGCACTGTAAGGCCTTACTTCGCGGAAGTTGGTTTGAAGACTAAACTTACTCTTTACGATTCGATTATTTCAACTGCTCGCTTCACATTGACGCTCTAACCATCTAAGCTCGTTAAGTACTTGCGTAGTTATATTACTAACAACAATCCAGTTTTCCTCGTTTTAAACGATATATGCAGCAACCTCCGGTGTGGGCCCGTTTTTTTTTGCCTTGATTTCGATTAATCCATATATCGATCCTTGATATAAGACGATGGGTTCATCTTCCTTTTAAGGTTGTGTTTCAATGTTGTTGCTGATTTGATTCTCTTCTTCTAGGACTTCATCTTTGCAGCATTTGAGGACATTTCCGCTGCGTACATGAGTATAGAAGTTGCAGCTCCAACAAGAAGGAGTCTTTTATTCTGCTTTGGGCCTCCGATATTACTCATCAGGCTTGTAAGTGCACTTACAATTTTCGATTATTTTTCAAATACCTGCTGTAGGCTATGTTTTAAACTCCGACGACCCCCAATCACAACTCCGAGGTATTTGAGAAACAATTTCAGGTCTTCACGAATTTTACTACTCGTAATAACCTTTAGTTTTATGATCGGCGGGTTGCAAACTATTTGCTCTGCCATCGTTTTGTTTCTGAAGAGTTTGGCGTCTTCTAGCCAGTACAACAATGTCATCTTCAAATCCGATAATCGACGGTTCGTTTGGAACCCGTAGGCGTAAGACTTCATTGTACGTAGTGTTCATTGTAGGGGGCCTAAGACTGAGCCTTGTGACACACTGCCAAAAACTTCGTACGCTTTAACTCCATCGTCAGACTGAGTCATAGAGGAGGATTCTTTTCGAGAAAAAGCTCCCTATCATTTCAAGGATATAGTTTAGTATTTCTATTCGATAATGTTAGCACCTGCCTGCACGTATAGCTTTTCGATCTGTAGTTACTATCGCATTTATTGCGTCCACTGTTGACGGGACTTACACACCTCTTGCTGTTCCTATCGCTGGCAAGAGTCTATTCTAAATGATCTGTTCAAGTATCTTACCGCGGCCGATAGGACGAAGGATCATTTGGGTTAGCTTTCCTCTTTGGTAATAGCAATAGCCGTTGGCGCTTCCAAGGGTCAGAAAAACGCCATCTTGAAAACACGCATTAAAAATTTTGGAAAGTAAATTCGGTCGAACAAACGAAAAGTTTGTTCTACGAGGTCTGGAGCCGCTTCGCAATGATTTAGATTTAGCTGCAGGATATCCATTTCTTTTAGCTATGGTTTCGAGCGCGTTTTCATATTCTGCTCATTTCCTGTTACCAGTTATATGCGCAAACTCGACTCTATTGGTCTGGGTTTGCAGCTGTGGCGGTTTTTCCCGCATCTAATGAACAAACCCGTTCGGTCGCTTTGAAGTTTTTGCAAAGTATCCGAACTCGAAGAATCTGAACCAACATTTCAACACAATTTTTTTCGGCAATAAACCCAACCGATCCGCACTTTCCTGATTTGCTTCCAATTTTATCGGGAAGGCTTATAGTAGATGTTTGCCTTCCACCGTAAGCTATTCTCGCGTACTTAGTCACCGCGGTTTTACATTCAAAATTCACTTGATCCTCTAATGCGACGCAAATTTCTTTCTTAGACATCACTTCGTTGATATTTTTGCATTCTAGCAAGACCTCTTGCGTAATGGACCAAACGTTGCCGTTTTCTCCTAGCGCTTCGTTAATTTCATCTTTTCAAGCCGCTGTTGTTGGATTCACCGGTTTGTTAAGAGAGGGTATTAGATTTCCGCCTGCCTTTTTTTGGATTCGGCCTTTATTTCCGAAGCATGTCAGCATATGCTAGATCACTGGCCTTCTTAATTACAATGGCATCCGGGTGCGGTGGCTTTTTACAACCCATCGCCTGCTTTTTCCTGGCTACCTTCATTCCATGCTTGTGCCAACTTTTCTTCTTAATTTTGTTCCGGCTTTGGCTTCCGCGAACTATGCGTGGCTGTTTTTTTTATTTTAACTAGATCTGTGCTGTTGTTACCGCTTGTTTTCTTCCCGAATTTATTCATGTTTTTTGGAAGCAGGTTGCTTAGATGGTTGCTCCTCTGTCCGATTTACTCTCATGTCAGCACCTCTATTTCTTTTTGTGTTTTAAAATTTTACTGAATGGGTCAGCTTAGCATTACGGCTGAGAAGCATTATTTGTTTCTGGAAATCCGATATCTTGAACCGCTTCTGCTTCCCGGAAAATGGACAGAGGGTTAGGTGTAATCCTGTTGAAACCAATAAGACCGTCGATTTTCGCTCTGAATTGATGAACTTTTGTTGTCTCGTATTTGTCAAAGCCGCGAACTGTGCGATTTTATCGCATCGGTTTATAGTGACGACGTCGATTTCGAATATTTCTCTTAGGTACATCGCCTTAGTTGACGAACGCACAAGGCGAGTGCTCTTCCTAGCATTACTGACTACAGAATCCAAGTTTACCAATGAGGTAGAAGGTGCATTAGCACAGTAATTCTCATTTTTATTTCTATTGCAATCATACCTTGAAACTTGTTTCGCACTCTCTGCCGTCGGTATTGGGTATTCGACTTCCTGTATTTTTTTTCTGATCTGCGGGTAGAAATTAAAATTCCAGCAACCCTGAGAGTTTGCAAGTTGTGTGCATACGCACTTGCAGGGCCTTTCTAACCAACATCGCATCGTAGTGGATAAAGCCCACATATTTCAGGGCGCGCTAAGTCCTGACATTGAGGCCTTTATTCTGAACCTGTACAAAATCCAAGATCTTGGTGATAGGAACGTCGTGCGGGAAAAATTATGAACTCCTCTGTGGTTCACAGTGTATCACATTACCACTGCGACCCACTCCGAAATTGTGTTCTCCATGCCAGACAAATTACCCTGCCTTGTATTATAGATAGAACCCAAGAACACCTGGTCTTTGTCGGCTATTATTGTGTCCAGTAGAACATTTTGGATAGAATCCGTTTGAGCAGTGGATAAGGCCGAGTCAGGATAATTCCTTGCCAATATAGGCAGTGGTACGCCTTTTCGTCTGCCACTGTGATTCATAAATTCATCCGCCTTCCTTCTGAGGCTCAGTCGTTTCCGACAGAGTATTGAGCTGCCTTTTTTCTTGCTCAATTATGTCATTTTTAAGCTAAGCTAATTAGATCCAAATCCGCTATACCGGTGCCAAGCCTGGGACCTCATCGTCAAGTGATAAAGGAAGAGGAGACGGGGGAAAGCAACCTCATCACAAAAAACCCGAGCTCAGCTTCCCGGCTGACAGTACCCTGTAAGGGCCTCCTGCCAGGATTACGGTGAAGTCGTTAATGGTGGAGAAAGTGTAGAGCTCGAAACAGCGGATCCGGCGGAAAAAAAAAAACCCTTCTGGACGGTGTTAAATTGGACGGAACCCACTGCCTTGTAGGAGAAGCGGGTACTTCAAAGGCAAAGGGTTGTTACCCTAACAGAAAACCGAAGACAAGGAAACCCATAGCCGGCTAATCACCTACGGGAGTGCTTAACATGATTCAAATCCAAAATTACCGCCTCGGAATAAACGGATCAACACGAACGGAACGGGAACGGGAACGGGAAAAGGAAATACGATTTGGATCTTGGAGCATAGCAGGAAAGGAACCAGAATTAGTTATGGAAATGGAGAACCATAAATTGGACTTGATAGAACTGGATGGGGACAAGTCAAGCCCTTTTAAATTAATTAAAAGCCTTAGACAGGGCTGCAATCGAAGTCCTCTGTTATTCATCAATTTTCTAGACGAGATAGCGAAAAACTGCAAAACGTTGAACCAGCAGAACTTCAGTCGGCATGAGAAGATTAAACCCCATCTATCTCCAATTCCTACTCTACGCAGATGATATAATCATGGTAACCAATACACAAGCCAGACTGTAACAAGCACTTGACATTTGGAGTGAAGAACTAGAAGCAAATGGAATGTTGTTCAACACTCAGAAAAGCAAAGTAATGTGGATATCCAGGGAACACAATCTTGCCAGGCATTAAGATGTATCACATGGAACGGAAGGAGTGTAGAAACAGCACCAACGTATGCATACTTAGTTCCTATCATTTCAAACGATGGTAAATGTGATCAGGAGGTACAAAACCGAACCAAAAAAGCAGAATCTGCATGCCACCAGATCAACGCAACATTATTAAACAAAAGGGAAATCTCAACGGAAGCAAAACTAAAGGTCTACGACAATATAATTGCTCCGATCGCCTTTTACGGAGTTGAGTCCCCCCACCTTTGCTCGATAAGCACCTGAGTCGTTTCGAAGCGACAGAAATGAAATTCGTCAAAAGAATCGCGAGGAAAACTAGAATGGAAGACTCAAGGATTCCCAAGGATTAGACCACGAAACACGTATTCAAAAAATTGGGCATAAGTCGACGGCCTCGCCACACTGAAAGCATCGGTCCCCACTTACAGGAACAGGCTAAGCGGGTAGATCAAATATACGTGCTGCTGCCGGGCCTAACGCACCTCCAGTCGTAATGGGTACGTACATGGCAGAGCAAACCCTGAAGGTCCTTGCAGTGAATGTTAATTCACTGATTAGGTTCGAAAGAAGAGCCGCACTCTTTAAATTGCTCAAAGACCAAGCCGATGTGCTTTTGGTTAGCGAAACTAAGCTCACCAAAAGACACAAAGTGAGGCACAGAAGATATAAAATATTACGGAGAAACCGACCCAACTCCATTCAAGGAGGAGGTGTTGCGATCTTTGTTAGAAAAGGACTGCGTTTCAAAAGAATATACAGTCGTGTGGTGCGCAGGTTCCAAGTGCTGTAAGCATGCATCATGTACATCCCTCTCCGTAGTGGAGAGCGGTTATATATGGTGTCTGTTTATGCACCTAAAGCTACTCAATCCACCTTATTCATCTCAGAGCTCGAGACGCTTTTTCGATTCCTAAGACTGGAATTGGAAGACAACTATTTTATTATCGGCGGCGATTTCAACATAGAGATTAGGGAAATAATACCTACTATTCAATTGTAAACCATCGTCAGAATTTTCACTTCGCAGCCCTGCTTAGTATCGTCGGTGTTTGTGTTTACTGTGTTTGTTTGTGATTATGTCTAGGGAATTCAGAGTAGACGTAGCCAATATACGCGGGCTAAAAAGTAATCACTTTTCTGCGTACGTCCACGTCTGTAAGTACCGACCAGCTGTTTTGGCACCGAAGGACGGTGTGTTGAGATCTTCGCCGCGGAAAATAACTTAACCCAGCTTGTAAATGAGCCCACACGCATACCAGACGTTGATAGTCATACCGCCAACACCCTGGACTTGTTTTTAACTTCTCACCCTGACAAGTACTGCGTTGATGTGCTCTCCCCTCTAGGCTCGTCGGACCATTGTGTCATATCAGCTAAATTCTCGTACACCCACCACACAGTTAGAGAAAAGATTCCTAAAAGAACCGTATGGCAATACGAAAAAGCCAATTGGAGCGGACTTAACAACTCCTTTAGGAATTTTAACTGGTCGTTATGTTTCCTTGATAACGACGTGGATGCCGCTGCTGACATGATCACAGAAACTATTCTCTTTGGAATGAGATGCTTTATCCCTCATCGGATGAAGAGTATCAAACCAAAAGAAAAGGGATGGTATGATTCGAGCTGTAAAGAGGCTGTCAGGGTTAGAGAACTGTTTTTTCGGTCCTACAAGTCCAACCCGACAGAGGAAAACCGAAAAAAGTTTAAACGAACCAGAAATGACTGCAACGCCTTTCCTAAGCGTGTGAAATTCCAATATGACCAAAACCTGAGGCAAAAAATACTACAATGTCCCAAAGGCAGTAAAAATTGTTGGTCATTCGTCAAAAACATTAGAAATTCTGCCTCATCCTCCATCCCAATGCTCATTTACAATGACATTCCAGCTGTCAGCTCTTTGGACAAGGCCAATCTGCTTGCTGCACACTTTGCGGCTAGCTCAACACTCCCAGACTGTGTTTTGTCCACGCCTACACTTGAGTGCGTCGAATCTACAATGGGACGAATCCACTTTCGCACTCGTGTAGTAGCAAGAGTACTCAAAGATCTCAACATGCATAAATCCGCTGGTCCAGATGGTATATCTCCCCTTCTTCTGAAGAGGTGTTCTTCTACGCTGGCAAAACCACTGCGTAAGCTTTTTCATCAGTCCTACTCTTTAGGACTCTTTCCGAGCAGATGGAAAACAGCATTTGTCCAGCCAGTCCCTAAAAAAGGCGAATCTTCTTCTCTATCCTCCTACAGACCCATTGCACTTACGTCCCTTCTCACCAAGGTCATGGAAACGCTGATAAACCGTCAGCTCATGAAATATCTCGAAACACGAAAACTTCTCAATGACCGGCTGCACGGTTTTCGTTGCAACAGGTCCACTGGTGATTTGATGGCATGTCTCACCGAAAAGTGGAACCAAAGCGTACATCAATCCGGCGAAAGCAAGTTAGTTGCACTTGATATTTCTAAGGCATTTGACAGAGGTCGGCACCAGGCTCTTTTGTCGAAAATGCGTGCTCTTGGGATCGATGACTCTCTTCTTCAATGGATTAGAAATTACCTTTCGGGACGTTCAATTCTAGTTGCCTTGGATAATTTCACGTTTGATATTCACCGGTGTGCCCCAGGGCTTCCTTATGTCTCCGACACTCTTTTTATTTATCATCAACGATCTCTTGTCTGCTACTTCTAATCCAATTTATTCCTTTGCTGATGACAGCACTCTCTGCTTTTCGTATTCGTTCCCGGACTCTCGTCCCTGCTCTTCGGCTGTAGAACGGGAACGGCAGCGTATGTTAAGCTCATTAAATTCCGATATTAACAGCATAACCAACTGGGGAACTATCAACCGAGTGGAATTTAATGCTTCCAAAACTCAATGCTGTCTGCTGTCATTAAAGCGAAATTCAAACACCCAGCCATTGTCCATGAATGGCACTTGCATCGTCGAAACCGATAAACTTTCCATTCTCGGTATGTGTGTCAGTGACAACTTACGTTGGAATGACCATATATTCGATGTCGCCAAAAATGCTGCGAAATGTCTAGGTTTCCTCAAGCGATGTAAGAAATATTTTACCCCCTCTGATTTGGCCACAGTATATAAGGCATTCATCCGCCCTAAATTGGAGTACAATGCCCACATCTGGTCAGGTGCTCCTAAAACATCTCTGCACCTGCTAGATAGGATTCAAAACAGTGCGATAAAACTAATTGGTGATACTAATATCAGTCAATCAATTGACACCCTCGAACACCGACGTAAAGTCTCCTGTCTCACTTTGTTTTATCGCTATTTCCACCACCAGTGCTCCATTGAAATTGCCAGTAGCATTCCGCCCATTCAAACTTTCAACCATAACACCCGTCTCGCTATGAATGCTCATCAGTATACCCCCAAGCCCATTTTCGGACGTACTCTTAAATATCGTGATTCTTTCCTAAGCCGTACAACTCGCTTATGGAATACTCTGCCGATCTCTGTGTTTCCTGGTCGTTATAACTTACAAACATTTAAAAACCATGTGCATCAGTACCTGTCTTTTCTTCCTCCCTAAATTTCCTTCGCCCGCGTTGTGTACGAACATTTTAAGGGTACAAAACCCCTTAAGCGCACGCCGATTATAAAAAAAAAAAAAAAATTGGTTCGGTCAGCACAGTATAATGTATCGACTCGGCCTTAAGGCGACAGATAGTCCGTCGTTTCCCAGACACCTTTCTTATTTGGACGTCTTGCTGTTCAACACACGAATACACCTGACGTGTACTAACCAACATACCATAAACTGTCTACGCACGTTTGTGTATGACAGTGACCACTGTGGTCTAAGCACCGAAATAACCGTTCCGAACGAAATTGCGGATTTGGACGAGTTTGTTCAAAGGCATAAAAGTGGACTGCTGACAAGACTAAAAACCTTGTACAGACAGCTTACTGACAGACATAACCCGGAGATCGTGACACTGAAGTCGTCGATTAAAAACCTCCAAACATTAATAAAGGAAAATTACAGAAACTCTGTAAGTTTGTATTGGAACAACAAAATTCGGGCTGTAAACACCAGCAACCCGAATATGTTCCCGCAAATAAATAAAAGATTTCAGAGAAAAGATCAAAACGACCTTGCGTGTCTTAAAATCGCCCGAACGACGGACAACGAGCACATACTCATAGCAGCAGGCATCGATCCAAATGAGGCCCTTGATGATGACAACTTCTTTGTGATCGAGGATCAGCAGGAGAAGGTAGAGGCTATAGGAGCGACTTTCAAGGAAGTGTACAAGGCGAATGACATCATTGGCCCCAGCCACGACCTGGAAAATCGAGTCCTTGTGCACAATTTCTACCTTCGAAATGAAATTGTGAACTTTAGATTCGAGAGCTCGGGTTTCACCCAGTTCAGTGGCGAGAATATGGCAAATAATGTCATCGCCGACGATAGGGTACTACCCCCGTTCATTTCGAAGGTGAAGCTCCAAACGATCTTCGAATCACTCAGAAGTAAAAAGTCAATGGGAACCGATGAAATACGGAACACTGTACTTCGACATCTCCCACTAGAAGCGGTGGACATTTATACCACTCTGTTTAATAATGCAACGAATAATGCCCATTATCCAGCGCATTGGAAAACTGCGGTGGTACACCCCATCCCCAAAAGGGATAAAGACGCATCCAATCCGACGAATCTCCGGTCGATCAGTCTTCTTCCAAACATCAGTAAGGTTTTCGAAAAGGTGATCAATAGAGTCCTGACTAAGTGGGTTGAGGACAAACATATAGTTCCGGATAATCAATTCGGTTTCAAGGCGGGGCATGATACGAGTATCATTCATGCTGCGTCTAAACTGGTTTCTGATATCCAATGGAACAAAGGCAAGAACCAGTGCACTGATTGACTTGGAAAAAGCCTTCGATTACGTATGGTTAGAGGGACTCTTTTTCAAGCTGAACAGGTTGGGCATTAGTTAACCACTTCTGTATATTCTTTTTGATATGCTCTCCATGGCGAGGTGACTTCTGCTGGAACTTTTCACATTAAAAACAGTCTGCAACAAGGTGAGGAAAATTCGCTGATCCTATTCAACATTTACAAAAGTGATCTGATAGTTTCACTTCACCATGACATAGCGTACGCAGACGACTTAATCGCGTACAGATCAGGTCCAAAGATTGAGGTCATTAATATGCTTTTGCAACGTGACTTCGAAGTCGGAAACCATTCTGTTTAGGACGCCTTTGTCTGGGGCCTCTAGGGATACCAGAAAGAATTGGCGAAAGTTCTCTATCGTCGGACAACGTGGACAGCCACTTGCTTGTCGAAATGTAGTCAGATACCTTGGGATCTGGCTAGACCAATATCTGTATTTTAATAAACATATAGATGTTGCTCTGGCCAGAGCCAAAAGTGCTTTTGCCCTTACAAAGAAACTGTTTTATAACAGTCAACTCGATGCGAGGGTGAAGGTGATCTGCTACATGACCCTTATCCGGCCTATGCTTGTATTTGGTTGTCCCGTGTGATTCAACGTGAGAGCAAGCTTATTGGAAAAGATTCGGGTGTTTGAGAGGGCTTGTCTTCGGACTTGTCTTCGCTTATACAGAACACCAGAGTCCGAGTACATAAAATTCTATCCTAATGAGGTCTTAAACAATAGGGCGAACCTAATAAGAGTGGACAATTTTGTTATTAAGTTGACTCGAAGGCACATTGCAAGAGCAATGACCTCGTCGAACAACCTGATATCCGGACCTAATTATATGTATCATGAGAGAGTTCGCTTTGACGGCTTTATTCCTAGATATGAAAGGTCTGATCCAGGACAGATTAGCGGTGCCGCTAATCTTCCACGTTGCTCGAACAGCTGCGGACAGGCGACTCAACTACGACAGAGACGTCGCACATGGCAGTGCAGAGTGTCTCCGGTTCAGTAGGGCGGTAGGGAGTCGCGACATGAGGGATGTTGCACGGCAGCACCAACAATTTTGGTGGCTAGTGGAAGGAGGGGAGGGTTTGTCGTCGAATTCCTCAAGTTATAGGTAGCTTCATGTGAAGCAAAGTCGGTTGTCTATCTATTTTATTAGCCATGGCCGGCTTACATAGTTTTAGGTAGGATTTAAGGAAAAAATAAAAAAAATTAAAAAAATAAAATAAAAATTATATTAAAACAGAGGTGGGTAACACACTCTAAAATAAGAGATAGTGTAAGTAAGTTTAAGTAGGTTAAGATTTATTTTTAGGTAGTTTATAGGTCTAGTTTTAAGTTTTATATTATTGTATAACAAAAAAGTCCTGACACTAAGTTTTTTTTAATCAAAATTCATTTTCATTTTAGTGTTAATAAATGTAAAAAACAAAATAGACCGTAAGAAACTTCGGAAGACATAGATTAAGTATTGTGTTTAACCTAGAGTGCCCGCATGGGGCCAGTAAGTTATAATAAGATTATTTTTTAAGTTATTTAAGCTAATTTTTAAGGGTTTTTTGAATAGCATGTACGAGTTAATTAACTAGATCACCGAAATCAAGCAGTGTTAGGCGCGGTAAGTACGTAGATGGATGACCACATGGGAACTCGGTACTCCGCATGCTGTGGACAAAAAAAAAAACGCCACATGGGCATAGTACCCCGGCGTTAAATACCGGACCCTACGAATTAATTTGAATCGTTCCCTTGAAAATAAAAAAATAGGGCATAAAAGAAGAAAGTCAATCATGAAAATGAAGCGATCCCTGTTTAAGGTAGAGTGGAGATACTGGGTACTCCGAGGTGACACCCACGCCTAGCGGCAACAGGGGAAGACGGTAGACGAAGAAAAAGAAACAAATTAGGCCAGCTTAAGCCAGACCCTATGCGATGGCTGCTTCGTTGCGATAAACTAAGGACCAGCATCTTCTTAGAAGCAAGTGTGTTGTCTAGCTACAAGTCCTTGGAATTTTTCGATCTTCTAAAAAGCGAAACTCTGTCACGCCTTGATCAGAGCACTTTCAAACCGATTCGAGCAGCAACTGAAAAAATTACTCCCAACCGATTCATTTGGCAAAAAGCTAACTCATCGCGAAAGTTTCCTCATATCTTTGTATCTACGCCACACACTTACCACATTTATGTCATTGACAAAAGTCCTTATCACATTGCCGTTCCGAGTTGTCATATTATTTATTGATATCCTCCACAAAAAGCGCACAGAAAAAAAGCAAAAAAGCAAAAAAAAAAACAGAAAACTGCTCTACAAAAACTTACAACCCTCACATCAACCCCACACAACCAGCAATCGCCCAAATGTGTGTCTACACACATTATGGCTGCCATTAAAGCTCTCCATCCATTTTCCAACCCCCAATTGACGCATGCGCCAACTCCAATTCAAAAGCTTCCCGAAACACCCCCATTAAGAATCAACTTTTCCACCATTCAACTTTTTTGTACCGCAGAACTTTTTTCCATAATTTCGAAATCGATTTTCACCAGAACGACTACTTCACAGATTCGCCTTCGGTTTGCGATATCCAAAACGCGAGTGAATTCTCTCATCTCTGCGTGTGTTGTTCTCTGCTGTAAGTGAAAAACCAATAAAAAAAATTCTCACAAAATCCTTTTTTTTTTCCATCATTTCATAGGCAAACAAAAAAGTATCTTAAAAATTCAGTGAGCCTTTCAATACGATTATCCTCGAGCAATGGCAAAAGTATCTTAGTGTTTCTTTAGTTTTGTGTGGAAAATCAAAAGTTATTCGTATTTCACTGTTTCACCCTCGAAAAGTGAGTTTCGAAAAGAAAAAAAAAAAAAAAAAAGTCCAAAAGTGCTTTGTTACGATAGCAAAAGGATGAAAAATCGATTAATTGATTTCTAAACGAAAATACTCGTACATCATTTCTTGATTAAATCTTTGTCTTCTTTTTTTTTCGAAAAAAATTGCAGTTTTCGGTGTGGAAATCTTGAGAATTTGAAGAGGAAAAAAAATAGCAAAAAACCCCCTTCACCGTGGAAAGTGGAAAGAAAAAATATCCCCAAAAAGCTCTCCGAAAATGTCGGTCCGAGAAAATAACTCTGAAAATTAACTGCTACCCCTCGTGTTGTCGCAGGATAATTCGCAGCAGATACATTTTTACAAATTCAATTTAGAGAAAAAGTATCATTTCCTCAAAAACTGGATTAAAACCACAAAAAACAAAAAACAAAAACAAAATCAAAATCGAACATCTAAGACTCAAATCCGAAACGAAACCAACAAAACCCAAGGGGACTTGTTCAAATCGCACCTCAAACCAAATTGTCTCTTTCTCCCTAGGTAAGCAAGGACATTTAGATACTTTTTGTAGATTTTTTTGTCAAATTTTTTTTTATAAATTTCTTGAATTTTTACAAATCGGGCCTCCCGATGGTACCCATAACGATGACAATGATTATCATTTTCGAAGTGGATCAATAGAGACCAGTTTCCTCCTCGTCCTTCTCCCATCTCTAACCCTCACATAACCTTTACCGTAGTTCTCCTCCTTCTATAAGACGAAGGAAGAGCAGTCAAAGGAAATCAAAAATAAAAGAAAAAACTGTGAAAAGACACTGCGAAGAGAAGGAACAGAACAAGGAGTAGGTAATGGAAAAGTGGCTTTCGTCAAATGGTTGGGGCTTTTTTCTGACTTGGGGGCTCTGACGGACCAGAGCTTTCGCAAATTGTATCATTGTACATACGACTCCATTCCTACATCCATACTTAAATCCATTGATTGAATGATTTTTATTTTATTCTGTCCCCCTTTCAGGCTTGTCTCTTGTTTTGCAAATTGGAAAACAATTGCTGAAAAATTTGTTTCACTTAACAACGACATGGGGCCGTGTTAGAAGATGTAAAGTTCATTCAGCCGAAAGGGATGTTTGCACGAGAAAATGCTTACTCGTAATTGGCAAATTTTTGACAAAACTTTCCGCTTCGACATGCAGAATTTTATGGGCACGAGCGAAGGAGACGAAGAAAAATCGAAGAATTACGGATACGCGAACTCATAAGCAAGGATGATGGCTGTTAAAAGATGGTGTTCACCATTTTTGTTGCGAAGGTCTTTTACTTGTCAATTGTTGGTAGTTTATACACTGTTCACGTACATACGAGTATATTCTATGCAATGGATCTATCATACTTTGTATTCAAGATGTACGATGCTGGATAATGTCCAATTATGGATGTGTGCTCGTATAAGAATGCGCATTTGTTACTGAGAATTCAATGATGTGCCATATTTTACTAAGAGTCCTGCTTATCTTTAGAAATGACAATGGCAGAGTCTCTTTTCGTACAGGTATGACAGGCTGGTGTCTTGGTTTTTAAAACCTCATTGGAGATCCTTCAAACTTGGTTCCATCCTGCTGGGAGCACAGGCCCATTTACTGTAAAATGAGCTACGGTCTAATTTTTGCAAAAATAAGGACCGATGATGCCACCTGCGTGGAAATCACACAAAACTATGCACTTTTATGGGTGTACCATATTTGAGTCTCGCGAGTCTCCTCTGAATTTGTCAATGCTGCTTGTTGACAGAAACTCATTTAGCCAGAAATGTGCCTCGCCGTCTAACCAGATATTTCGGTAAAACTAAAACTAAATGTTGCGGTCTACAAAGATGGATCAATAGGTACCATCACACAATTTTTACACAATTTTTTTTTCTGTTTTCTCAGCGCAGTCTCCTTTTAGGACGATACCTTTATCCCAATGTTCTTGCCATTTTTTCTAAACCATTTGAAATATATGCTTTGTCAGACTCTTCAAAGTAGGCTTTTGTCCCGCTGATGATCTCCTCGTCTGAACTGCTTTTTTCCTACGAGCCACATTTCAGGTTGGGAAACAGAAAAAAGCAGCAGGGAGCAAAGTCAGTCTTGATTGTGGACGCAGCAGTAATTCGTTGTGTAAATATTACATAGGCCCCTGCCCAATTATCAAGGATTCTTCCATCAATGGCGTTGCCTAATAAAAACCAGAGCAAAGTACTGGTCTTATCGTAACAGTTTTCTGAACTTAACGCCTCTGGAGGTTGTTACGATTTGACCAGTTTCAAGCAGCCGGTCATAGGTCCATGATAGGACCACCGGAATACCATACTAGAACTTAAATCACAGTACCATGGGAGTCACAAGCCCCCTGGATTCCGGTCCGGGCCTTACTTGTCGAGGTAGGCGCCTTATGGGAGCATCATGGTGGCTGTCCTCCAGTCCCACAAGGTAGTGTTGCAATAAGTACTGGATGCTGAAATCCTAAAATCAGCAAGAGGTTTTAGCACGGCCTCGATTCATACCTAGGGTGGAACTTGTTCGTACAACACAGTTCCAAATTGGTACTCAGAAAGGCAGCAGGCGATGGAAAGACGTATCCTGGCTCCCATTGATGTATGGGCATCCCGTGAAATTAAGTCTTTCCCAAACACGGAGTTCACGTAAAACACTAGAGACATCCATAAATTATGCAAATTGGCTACTGCGATTCGGGATGGGTCAGATGGTGCTATATGACAGCACCTTCTAGTTTCCTATTATGAAGTTTTGTACTAGACGCCGATGTTGTGTGTCACGCTTCCTTGACTTAGTTGTTGGTTCCTTGAGCGTCAAACCATTCTTTGTCGCTTCTGTTGCAATAGTCGCAAGTGCTGCATCTACAACTCGCTGTGTTCTTTCCATTACACAAGTTGGGGCAAAAGTAATGTCATAATGAGAATGTGCCATTATGCTTGGACAGATAAAGAAAAATTTGACCATAAGCAATGCAGCGATACACACCTCAAGAACGCTGCATTATTGTTACTACTTATTTGACCAATTTCCAACCTCTTGTTTTAACGAGGCGAAAATTTTTTCGTCGTTTACCTCGTCGTCCTGCACCATGTGCGCGAACAATTAAGCGTTTGGCTGAGCATCCTGAGATATCGCAAGAAGAGGCCGGCCCCGTTTAACCGAGAATATCACTGCTGTGGCCGAAGACGTCCGAGAGAGTCCACAAACATCAATAAGACAACGCTGCACACAGTTTGGCATCAGCAGACGTTCGTTGCGTCGAATTTTGGTAAAAGACCTGAAGATGTTCCCTTATAGAGTACAAATCGTTCACTAAATGTTGCCTGTTGCCGTCAAGTAAACTTACTCCTATGCCCAAAGAAGAAGATGATTTCGTATCCAAAATCATAATGGAGCCCATTTCCACTTAAACAAAATTTGCATTTCCTGGGCACGGAGAACGCACATCCCCTGCATCCCCTCAAAGTGACTGTTTGGTGCGGGTTTTACAGTGAAAAAGTGATTGGCCCTTTTTTTTTTGAGGACCCCGACGGCACCACCGTAATCGTAACTGGTGAGCGCTACAGACAGATGTGAAACGAGTTTTTTCGCTGTAGGTTACGTGTTTGGGTCTCGAGCATTATTGGTTCCACCAACTTGGAGCAACCGCTCACATAGCTCGGGTTACGATGGAGATTTTGAATCACCAATTTTGGCCAGACTTCTTCCTTTAGGGCTTTTTGAAATCTCGTGTTTACTAAAACTAACCACAAACCTTGCAATCCTTGAAAGCCAACTTTGAAGAAGAAATCTCCAATTTGGAGCCAGATGTTTTGCGAGCAACAATTCAAAATACCGTAAGAGCACAAGCGTGCATCAATTTAGGAGGTGGTCAATTGGCTGATATCAGTTTCTCAACTTGGTGTTATCAATTTTACGCTTTGAAATAAACTTGCCGTGAAGACTGAGCCCAATTTTATTTATTTCTAATAAAATGGCAGCCAATTCAGATTATGTCATTACTTTTGCCCCACCTCGTATCAATGTCGTCTGCCAGAAACTGGTCAGGCCTTTGAAAGATGGTGTCTCTGGAGTTGGCTTACGAGTTTCGCATAGTTCTTTTAAGAACGTTGTTGAAAAAATCAGATGGCATCGCATCACCTTGTTTACTTCTAATTGTGACATTGAAAGTCTTAATTTGTCACTACCAAACTTGATGGAGCAGATTGGATTCTCTAAAATCACAATCCACCGTCGAATGAGCTACATGGCTCTGAATATTTCGTCTCTAATGACGCTGTCACATGCGGCTTTGAGATCAATGAAGAAGTGGTGTTCATCGATTTGAAAAATCTGCCGCAAGCCCTAAAACTACACTGAAAGCAGCCGGTCATACTATTTACGAACTGTATACGTTCGTCGACCTTGATTTTAGAGGCGTGTTGATGAATAATTCGTATGAAGCCATCGGGTCCAGCAGCTTTGTTGCATTGAGGCTTGTAAATTGCTGTCGTGACTTCATCTTGGTCTGGTGAACGGAAATGTTGTTTGTGTTCGTCCAGGTTGCGCTGTATTTCCCCAAGAATGATCTTATTGCCAAGCTTCGCGTTAACATCGCATAAGATTATTTTCACGTCACATTTAGGACATTGGTCGTAGCTTTTATCGATGAGCTCATACAAGTAGTCCTTGGCAAGTTCGTCCTTCTCCTCTATTGGGGTGTTGGCGCTTATGAGACTTATGTTGGCGAATTTATCCATCATGCGAATCGTCGTCAGGCGTTCGCTTACATATCTGAAGCTTTAGACTTGTTCCCTAAGTCTTCCTCTTACCAGCAAATCCGTATCAAAATTGTTCATCCTTTTTTTGTCCTGTACATCTCATTACACTTCTGTGACTTAGGAGCAGTCGCGGGCCAGTTCTAGCTGCTCGGGTGCTCGCGCTCTGGAAACGTTTTGTATGGAGATCCAAATGTCGTTATCCTTTAATCGTTTGCCAGGGTCGTCAACAGTGATTCCTTTATTATCCGAGGCCATTAGTTGGTTCGTCACATCTTTTTAATTTCTTCCGTATAGGGTTGTAAGCTCTAGGACATGTTATCATGTTACTGGTCATTATACCATCCATGAGTAGAGATTTGCTGATGCTGTTAGCGGGGACCATCACTGGGAAGTAAGGCGATCACTATGCAACGAACAACGATCCAATCCTAGGTTTTCCGACCGATCGGCAGTCAGATCTCTTAATGGGACGCTAACTTAAGTAAATAAATACCGCCCTTACGAGTACTGCCTTATATATGAGTCCAATTATTATATCCTGATTTGATGTTTCTCCCCACCGAGTGATCGGGCATGCTTACTTGAGTGGATTAATAACTAACCGACTGACAATGATGGCGAAACGTAAGCCTCAATCGTATGACATCCTTGCTCTCATATTTTGTTATGGCCTCACGTATTACATAAGGTAAAGTATTCTTCTAAAGCATTTTAGGTTAGATTCAGAGACTCTGTGGACAGGAATGATCTGCATATATATATGTATGTGTATTCTAGCTATCTATTGTAATTTGTCCGTCAGTTAGTATACAGCGCGTGTAGTTCATGGTTGAATTTCCTTTTTTCTTCACAAACAATCTTCTCCATTCGAACCTCATAACTTAGGGTGGATCAATCGAAACAAACGATGCAAAAGGGGTAGTGATGGGTATCGACGACGTGATCTTTCAGCAAACAATCTTATGCCACACTGAAAAGCGGACATTGTACCTAAACCCCAACTTTAACTTCCGACTCTCGGGTTATTTCCGCTGTATATTTTGCTAACATATATTTGTTACTTGTGAAAGCCTTAATACCGTCCATTAAATATCCTTCAGAGCTCTATTGAACCCTTCCTACAGGTTGAAAAAGAAGATATGCGGGATTTTAGCTGCATCGTGATATTTCTTTCGGCTTTGAATGCCTTGAAGTTTAATTCAATTGGACTATCGTTAATATTCGTTATACGCCTTATTGACCAGCAGTGGTTACAGTTTCACGTGTCGCCTTTGCCTTTATACAGTGGAAAAAGTGAGGTATTTCTCTAATGTTTGGGTAAGGACCGGGGATTTCTTCATCACTATTGATAAACATATAGCGCGTATCACTTTGAACTTCTTCTGGTAGATAAAATAGACTAAAGATCATCAACGTTACCAGTATGCTTAACTTGGAATGCAAGAATCGATAGGATGCCTTCATTTTCATTTGTCAAAGCAGCACGAGAAACATAATCAGAAGTGAACTAGTGAACGCATGCAGCTTTTTGACAGACATTTTCCTCAAAATGCGAAGTAAAACTTTGATCCTTAATAATACGGGGTGGCACAGAAACTTTATGTTATCCCCATGACGATAATTTTTTATTTCAGGGTACATACTGGTTTTTCCCTCTTTTTTCTTGGAAAAGCGAAGTAAATTCACGTTTACGTGAAAAATTGTGTCTCAAAAAAGTTGGTAGTTTTTATCGTGGTCGTTTTTGTAAAATTTCAGATGTTACGATAGAGATTTCATTGCGAATATTGGATCTTAGTTGAATGGCGGTCGCTTACTTATTGGCGTTTAGTTGCTCTTTCAAAGAAACTCAACGTCAGTTGCAGTTTCAGTGCGCTGGACGCCTTCCCTGCTTGTAATGGACTTGTCGAAGGTGTCCGCTAACAAAACGACTTTGTCACAGTATACGCTGTGATTTTGTTCTGTTGTAACCACAGCAGTCACCTAAGTGGATATGCTCCTAGTTCTCTGTGGATACCGAGTCACAGATTGAAAACAACGAAGCAGAACTCCTAACTCTAACTCATCAGCTTAGAGGACCATCTATTTAAAAACTTGAAAAATATCCTCAATCACAACAGGAATGATATCAGGGGGTTCATTAACTTCCTCTCTATACACTGAGATCTGAGACAGCAACTACATAATATAAATCCGTCTTCCGAAACTGAAGGCAAAGTAGGCCAGCTTCTCAGCATGATGCTATTATGGACCCTGTTTAAGAACATGAATTTGAGAAAGTTGCAAAACTATGATGGAGAATTTGAATCGAAGGAAAGACTCAAACTCCTTACCTGGCTATTAAGACTATTCTCTGAAGGATCTGTCCCTCCAGTTTGGGGATTGTGGGTTGTGACCATAAAGCGGATATCATTGCCATTTAAGAAGTGCGATGGAATGGTGTAAAACTGTGAGATCGTCTAAAGGGATTGTTATAAATAGCAGAAGCTGCACCTTTTTTTTTTTAAAGAAATTAACGCTCAATTGGGTATTACTATACTTAAAATGCCTGAGCACATGTTAAATTTTTAGGAAAATGGGACAGAGAGAGAAAAAAAGATTTTTGGGCTCAGTGGTTATTTCGGTCCATGGGTGGCATCCAGCGTTGGGCTTTTTATTATATTCTAGGCAACCACTCATCGTACGTGAATTTCGTTGCCTGAAAAAAAGAATGTCTTTCGGGTGCGGATGGTACTGAACCCCAAACCGTCCGATTTGGAAACCAATACACTACCACTTTGAATGTAGATTTCCCAAAGGAAGACCTGGAAGTCTTGAGTTTCTTGCATATGAATTCGCTAACATTAGCCTCATATACGCTTACGTCTAGACAGAGGAAAAGTAAAACTTTGCCAAAGATTGCTTCTATGAGCTCATAAGCCGGACTTATGCGCAATGTCCGAAACACGGCATTAAGATCCTCCTTGGTAATATTAATACTGTTAAGCAAGGAAAAGAAAGGATCTTTGAAACACAGCGTACACGATGTCAGCCTTAAGAACGGACTCAGGTTAATTGACTTTGTGGCAATGTGAAATGTCTTCACACCTAGGACACATTTCGCATATCTTAACACCCACAGAGGCACCTAGCAAAATCTCATCTAGATTTATAACTGCAATCAACATAAGTAACAGCTCAAGTATTCTGGACGTGGGAACGTTTTCAGGAGCCAACATCGACTCAGACTAATAGTTTGTTGTATCATGGACCCCTGAACAACGTAGCAGTAGATATTATGCAGAAATTTGATGTCGAGTGGCTACAATCACTAGAGACTGCTTGAGCCTTTTCTGATCGTGTCTCTCAAAACCTTATTATTATGTGACATTAAGCGCAAAGGCCAGTGTTAGGTTTTACAAGAAGAAAACTGCGTCGAAACTCTTGGTTTGAAGAAGAGTGCTTACAATCGCATGCTTACAAGTAAGAAGCGTACAAGGCGGTGATATAAAGAAGGATGGATAAGAGCTACACGCTATGAGCAATGAACAGAGAAGCACTCGACCTTAAAGAAGTGCTTCGGCAAAAATTTTTTTCGAAAGCTCTGCTATAAACTTGCCAAGGACTCAAATACTGAACAGAAGCATGTGGAGATGGAAACGTAAAGTCACAGTCGGTGCTGCAAGTTTGGAAGTATGACTTTTACAGACTGACATTGATGGCTTGTAGATAGTGTGGATTATGATGGATAGCGATTCTAAACTGGAAATAAGGCTGCTTTAGCAGACGGACTTCATGGCGCAGACAGACTGCTAAACAATGATGATCGTTTTTAAAAGATCCTTCCAGGGAATGGACGTAAATTTAAGTCCGATTCAGTCCGATTCTACAGAAGAGAGATCCAATAAACCACGCCAGGTATAGAGGAATGAGTCTGCTTAATATTGCGTACAAGATGCTATGAAACGTACAAGCTATGTGGGCCCTTGGAACTCCCCGCTTTCTAAGACCAGCAGATAATTACCTTACGGCATATGTTGGAAAAACTCTAGGATTTCCAAATCCATATCCACCACTTGTTAGCTGAATTTTATGGTGCACATGACAGCATTTATAGAAACGAGATATAACGACCCATGTCCAGATTTAGTATTGTTGCCAAGCTCATCTGTCTGTATAGAATGACTATGGATCCGCATCTCTATAACTGTCAGTACTGTCACAACTGAGGCATTTGATGGCTAAAAAAGGAGTTTCGGCACGATGATATTCTCTAATGTGATTTCATTATACCACGGGCGACATTGACATTATGGAAAGAAATGGGTGGACAGACATTTACCGGAACATTTTACACGGGACTGAAACAGAAGTGGCGAAGATATGTTTGGTGATAAATGTGGAAAAATGAAGTTAACAGTGTCGATAGGAAGGGACATCCGATACCGACTTCTTAGATAGCATGCTAGAGAACGTTCCATGATTTTTAACGTAAACCACCGGTCATAAGACCTTACGTTTACGAGATGCCCATACATCCATAGGGATCAAGGATACGCCTTGCCATCGCTCGCCACAAATATTTTGATACCAATTTGGAACTGTGTTGGAGGCACAAGTTCCACCCTTGGTATGAGTCGAGGCCGACCTAAAACCTCTTACTGTTCTTAGGGTCACAGCACCCAGTACTTATTTGCTACTCTACAATGGGTTAAACAGAAGGAAAACCCGTACCCGCGATTTGGGTTTAAACCACAGCCACCATGACGTTCCCACAAAGGGGCCTACCTCTAACAAGTCAGGCCCGGACCGAAATCCGGGGGGCTTCTGACTCACATGGTACCGTGATTTAAGTCCCGGTAGGGACTACCGGTGGTCTTGCCGCCAATAAGACCTATGACCGGCAATTTGTAACTGGTCAAATCGTAGCAACTATTCAGAGGCAATATCCGAAGATATTTACGATAAGACCAGTAATATGCTCTGCCCCCGCTTTTTATTAGACAACGTCATTGATGGGCGAAGCCTTGATAATTGGGCGGGGGCCCGGGGGAATGCTACAATAGGAAACTGTAACTTTGAGTAGCAAAAGACATTATCCATCATCCAAAAACATAAACATGGAAATAATGCGAAAAACCAATCTTGCCAATAGCTCTTTCAGAACGAATAGATTACGAAGGAAACTTTTAGATTCCCTCTCACGAACAGAACAGAAAGCACTGCTATCATCCCAGTTCTATTGCATTCACTACCAATAGTCAACGGGACGAAAAGTCCTTCGAAATATTTTCGGAGAATAAGATGTATGATTCTACTGGCAATTGTATCTACGCAAAAGTAAATTGCTTCCACATTGAAGTGGGTGACATTTTTGGAAAATATTGTTTTAAGGAAATATCGCGTGTGGCTGAATTAGTTCTGAAAACTTCACGCTATTAACGTTGGTTTCAATTCCGGAGAAGCATTGGAGTTGATTGAGGACATGAGTAATCACCATAGCATTCTATCAGGAAAGAAAAACTCACCTGCCTTGACACATTTCTGGTTCCCTTGCACAATTTTAAGGATGAATATGTAAACCAATGCAATTCATAGTGGAACTGGATCAGTTTGAAAACTTTTCCTCTGAACCTGGGATCGAAGGTGCACCATGGTAGAAATGTTTTCTCATACACTGAAGTATGAACAAAATTGGTGACAAATAGGAATTATTTATGCCTTCCACGAAAGCAGAGATGTTTCAAGCATGAGAGGACACAATTTCTGACTTTTCTGAAACTAGAAAGGAACTCATTTATCACATGTGGTCAGAAGAGTGTATGCCTGATGAAAGGAATCTCAGCACTGTTTGCGCGGTCCACCAAAAAGGAGACCACGTCAACTGCGCATATGTATGTCTAGTTCCGTCCGTTTGTGCAGAATAACGATGGAGATCGCTTGCTATTCCGTCAATGTAGGTAACGACTTAGCCGAGACTTTGATGTCAAAAAAGGTTTTAGACAAAGTGACGCGGTGACATGTGACTTCCTTATTATCATAATTGAAAGGATTATGCGAAACTCATAAGCGAACACTGAAGGCACAATCTTTTAAAAGCCTTTGCAACTACTAGCATATGCCGATGATATCGATATATCGGTATACCGACTCAGTGGGATGTCGCTGGTGCGTTTCCTATTGTAAAAAATGGGTTTACCGGTAAATGAAGAAGACTAAGTATATGCTCTCAACAAGAATAGACAAACCAAATCGACGATCCGTATAGAACTTCACAGTTGACAGCTGTAATTTGGAGGTAGTAAAAGACTTGTCTACCTTGGCTCTGCGACAAATTCTGTTAACAACACCTCAGCAGAAATAAAACGAAGAACAGCTCTTGCCAATCGTTGTTTCTTTGGGCTAAGAAGGTAATTAAGCGGTATCCCGATGAACTAAGGAGACTCATCTCAGTCCTACTTTATAATATTCTCGGTTGTTTCGAGGGAAAAATCCGAGAAATATATTGTCCCGTTTGCGTTGCCCGGCTTTCGAGGAGCAGATTCAACGACGAACTATACGAGCTGTACAAAGACATCTACCTAATCAGAAAACTGTGCATCAGTCGCCAGAAATGGCTAAGACATGTAGGGCGAATGGACATAAATACCGGGGCCGCAGGGTCATCTAATCAAACCTGTAGGGACAACGCAGGAGACCTCAACTGACTTGGAGTGTGCAACTGGAGCCAGTTAGCTAAAGACCGGGATAACTTCAGAGGCTATTTTTGCTTTAATGGGACTGATCCACCAATTCCGGGGGCACTACGACCTAAAGGATCTTTTGTACCACAAAATTAGTATTACGAAGCCATAAGAGGCTCAACTTTTTTGATGAAATTGAGAATCTCTCTGACGGGGATTTTGAGAATTTCTTCAGGGAGTAAAGTTTCTTTGAGGAAGTGTTGTCTCCATAAGGCACTTAGAACTATGTATTCATATAAAACGTGTCCCGCAGTTTCGTCGTACTCCATGCAAAGACAATATTCAGTTTCCTGAATAAGATTTATTTTGTTTAGGTGATATCAAAGACCCGGTTAGAAATCAAGCCAGTCGTCTGGTATCACCTCTTTTGAATTATAGGGATTCTTTAGATTTTTCGTGGAAGGGTTTGATGAGTCTTTTAGAATGGCGTAGCCCTGGGATGTTTTTCCAATGTTCTCTCGAACTGAGTTCGGGATATTACAGAGCAGCTCAGGGCCAACGAAAATCGGCCGTTTTTCCGTCAATGCCTATATGACCAGGTACCCACCAAATTTTTGCTTTGTTCGTATGGGAGAGATCTTGTAGTGTATTGAAGCAGTGCATGACTGATATGGAGTCAAGGAGATTAGAGCTTAATGGTTGCTTGACTGTCCATTCACTCATTAATTCCCTTATCGAGGAGGAAATTGGTGAACATCTGAATGGAGAGGCTAGTTAGCTGAGGCCCAGGCTCATCCCGTGATGCTTCCTTTGCTTTAGAAAGATTCCACCAGGAACACGACGTTTTTTTGAGCGGCTACTAGAGTCGCAACTAATTGACAAACGAAGGGGGATGCCGCTCTCTATCAGCAGAAAATATATAAGCGACGTAATTTAAACTTGACAGAGCTATAGCAAGACAAGCTTGCCAAAGAAGAGGCGGAATTTATCACACACGATTTGAATGACTGTATACATAGCCTGTAGGGCACTACCTTAGCCAATCTAACGATGCTATTTAATTTCCAATATTGAAATTTGTGGATAAACTTATCATACGTCTGTTACGAGTACAAATAAATAAGAATTATGTTATAAGTCGTGTAGAACGGCACAGCATATACGAGTATATCATAGACACAGGGTTCAAGTTTATACCGGCACCTAAATATCAGTAATCCTTCATTTTTTTTCTCTGCATTGTGCGGTCATTTTTTTTATAAATTTTACACACGAACTCTCCACAATACAGGGCCATTGTAAGCACTCATTGTGTTGCCATTCAAAAAAAAAATAAAAAATTGCAAAAAGGAAGAAGAATAATAATCAATCCGGATTATTTATATTGCAACCTAGAAATACCGAACCATGACCTGAACTATGAAGGTTTTAGATTTTCCTTTTTTTTATGTCAAGAATAATTCTTTGCGTTTAATTTTAATTTATTTTTTTATTTTTTTTAAATAAAATAATAAAAGAAAGAGAAGTACTCGTTTTGCTTGTTTTAGTATGGCTACAGACTTTAAGTATAAATCAGTTTGCCCTCTATGTTGCTCAGTCATTTTAGTTTATCGACAGAATTAAAACGAGCTTTGTATTGGGTATATAACGTAATTCGTGTAGTTTTTTTTCAAAATTTGAACGTTTATTTAAGAAAAACATGTACAATAGTATTTTTCAAAGTATTGCCCATCTGAAGCTATGACTTTTTCCCATCTTTCTGGCAATTTGTGGATCTCATCCCAAAAGAACTGCTCCAGCTTGGCAGCCAAGAATGAATCAAGCCAATTTTTAATATTCTGCTCTGATGAGAAACGTATTTCAGTGAGGGCGTTCTGCATCGGCCGGAACAAATGGTAGTCAGAAGGGGCAAGGTCTGGGCTATAAGGCGGGTGGGGTAAAACTTCCCATCCACTGTTTTCCAAATAGTTCTTAACCGGAGTAGCAACGTGGGGCCGAGCGTTGTCATGATGGAAAATTATTGCCTCCTGTCTGGTCGCATATTCCGGGCGTTTTTCGGCCACTGCTCTTTTCAAATGGATTAACTGTATTCGGTAGCGTTGTCCATTGATGGTTTCACCCGGTTTTAGCAGCTCATAATACAGCACACCCATCTGATCCCACCAAATACAGAGCATTACCAAATGCAGAGAAATGGATATTCGGCTTTGCCGTTGATTTGGCTGGTTGGCCGGGTTTCACATATGATTTTTTGCGCTTGGGGTTGTCGTAATGGATCCATTTTTCATCACCAGTAACAATCCGATGCAAAAATGACTTCATTTTGTGGCGTTCCAGCAGCATTTCGGACATGCAAAACCGCCTTTCGACGTCTCTCGGCTTGAGTTCATGTGGAACCCAATTTCCTTGCTTTTGAATATATCCAGCTGCTTTTAAACGTTTTGAAATGGCTGCTTGAGTGACACCCAAAGATTCTGCGAGCTCTTCTTGTGTTTGGCAACAATCTTCATAGAGTAATGCTTCCAGTTCTTCATCTTCAAACTTTTTTGGCTGCCCAGGACGGTCATCGTCTTCCAAGCCAAAATCACCACTTTTAAATCGTGCAAACCACTTTTGGCACGTCCGCTCAGCTAGCGCACCATAAACTTCCACCAAAATACGATGACTTTCGGCAGCAGTTTTCTTTATATTAAAGTAATGAAGAAGAACTCCCCGCAAAAACACTTTTTACGGCACAAAGTTCGACATATTTGAGTGAAAAAAAATTATTGTTGTTTACGCTTCAAATGAATGAGATATACTAAAATGACGTACAATGACAGTAGCTTTCCAACGCATGTTCCAATGGAATAATAACAATGGAATAATACAAGTTATGCCGTCTCTTAGCAAACCGCGCGAATTAAGTTATAGACCCAATAAAATACATTTAGCCACTTAGGTAGCAGACTTACTTACGGCTCAGCAAGACTGGAAAGCTAACGTAGTGAAAGGTACGAGTGGTATTCAAAGTCATCCCCAATGAAGTCGAAAATGACTTTAAACTTACAACTACAGATATGTAAATGAGAAACCCTCTTTTCGTAGCTGTTTTCGGATGTGCACTACAAGCTCCTGGAGGACTCCATTTTACTGCTCCTACGAGGGGCGTTCAAACTATTCTCGGTATCGCGGTGAAGCTGTGGTTGTATATATAAATTGACTCATTTATCAAGTAATACTATTATTTTAGTGCATTCATGTAAAATTTCATATAAATGTGATTATTAATTCGCGTTTTATCTCTAGTTAAACAGAATCATAATGGCAACTGAGGCGATGATGGTGAAAATTGAGCATCGCGCTGTAATTAAATTTCTCACTAAGCAAGGAAAAAGTCAAAAAACTATTCATGAAGAGATGGTGGCTGTTTACCAGGGTTCCGCACCTTCATTATCAACTGTGCAAAAGTGGTCAAGTGAGTTCAAGAGAGGCAGAGAGAGCATTGAGGACGACCCCCGCTCCGGCGCCCCGGCTACTGCTTGTACGGGAGAAAGCATCAAAGAAGTCGAAAAACTTGTTCTTGAGGATGCCCGAATAAAGGTGAAAATGATGGCAGAGATCACCAAGCTTTCAATTGGTACCATTCACACCATTCTTCATGACCATCTTAACCTTTCAAAGGCCAGTGCAAGGGGGGTGCCACGAATGCTCACAGCGCCTCAGATAAAAAGTGAGAATCGCATGCTGTAGAGAGCTTTTGGAGATGTGTAGTGAGAACGAGGACGGTGTTATGGATCGAATTGTTACTGGGGACGAAACATGGGTCCACCACTATGACCCTGAAAGCAAACAAGAGTCCATGCAGTGGCATAAAAAAGGAACAGACCCCCCGAAGAAGTTCAAAGTCACTCCGTCTGCCCGAAAGCTCATGGCCACAGTTTTTTGCGATTCAAAAGGAATCTTGCTCATTGAATAAAAAAAAAAAGGTGAAACCATCAACGCCACATCCTACGCTTCCACTTTGCATAATTTGCGGGAGGAAATTAAAAAGAAAAGACGGGGTAAACTCGCAGCGGGTGTGTTGCTTCTTCATGACAACGCTCCTGTTCACACGGCGCGAGTTTCCAAGGCTGCTGCGCGAGATTGTGGTTTCGAAGAAATCCAACACCCACCTTATAGTCCAGACCTTGCCCCTAGTGATTATTTCCTGTTTCCGGATTTGAAAAAATGTCTTCGTGGAAAAAGATTTTCGGATGATGAAGAACTCAAGTCGGTATTTTGCAGAGAAAGAAGAAATTTATTATTTTGAGGGTTTAAAAAAGCTTATCTCAAGATGTAACAAATGCATTGATGTTAGGGGAGATCATATTGAAAAATAAAAACAATTTAAATTGAATTCGCATTTTCCTTCATATCGATACCGAGAATATATTGAACGCCCCTCGTAGTTTAATTTTGGCTAGAAATGAAGACTCCCAGCAATGGATTTTTGTTGTTTATGCATAACGTTCTGCATCTAAAAACCTTTATTTTAATTCAGGACTTCAGTTTGCGGCAATTTGGGTAGCCCGTAACATAGTTAGTACTGGTCTCATGCACTGAATTAAGCTAGAGAAGCTTCCTGTAACCACTTGGCTGCCGATAAGTATAAGGCTAAATCATACGTAGATTACATTATTGACAGTTTGTGGATACGTGCCAGTCTACGCCCTTTAAAGCATTTTAAATGGACCGCAAATTAACCCTTGAACGCAATGTCGCTCTCTATCAAAACTAACCATATCATGAGGAGATTCTATAAAAGCGCGCCTGCCAGAGACATAGCTTTCCCATAAACCCATTTCCCAGCACTTCAGATCGCGCGACCTGGTCAAAATACTTTGCCAATTTAGATTGTCAACCTCGCCTTTTTCCAATTTGAAGGGAAATAGCCACTTGCTGTACATACTACGTGATGAAATAAATAACATAAGATCAGACCTTTTGGAATTTGGATTTTTATTGCAATTTCGAATTTACGACTAACTCCTACCTACGCGCAGACTCTGTTACATCTAGTATGGTCACTTCACAATTATTCGTTTTGTTTTAGTTTCCTTTTTATTTTGTTCTGCTACAGTAGGTAGATGGCTTTCATCATCTCTCCTGTTATTCTATCTGCCCTTAGCTCAGGCGGAATCGGAGGCTCTTCAAAAGAGGAAGCAACAACACATTCCTCTCTGGGAAAGAACGCGTCAAGCAGGGTACTCAGGCAATCTTTCCCTGTGGATAATAAGTGTCAACAGTCCTGCAAATTTTATCCAATTTGCCCCAGCGATCGTCCCTAATGTTTGAAATAAAATTCCTCCATTCGGATTCATTTGCACCGGCTATCATGACCTTCTACTGAGCAAAGCACCGCCGATAGACAGGGCCCAACTGAACCAAGTTCTCACCATTGGCAGCACGAGCACGTTGGAATTTTTTCGTCAGTTTTTGCACCGTCCTCCGCTTATGAGTCAGGTCGCGATTCCACCATTTCACTCCTCGTCGATTAACCTTTCGGCTTCTCTTAAGGACATCATCGATGGCCTGGTGGGTGCACATGTTTCAAGTGAACTCCTGACAAATATAAGCCTTAAATACACTGAATAATATTTCTTCATGTCGTTCTCCAATTAATTAACTGATACCAAAGCGGTGTTCGAGGCTAATCTTAGATCACAGCACCCAGTACTTATTGCAACTCTTCATCGGGTCGAAACCAACTGGAAAGCTTTTCCTGCGATTTTAGATTTAATCCAGAGCCACCGAGACGCTCCCACTAGGGGCCCTACTTCTGCAAGTCAGACCCGAACTCCTGACTCCCACGGTATCGTGATTTAAGTCCTGCTATCGACTACCGGTGGTCCTGACACCAACAGGACCCACGACCGGCAGCTTTTAACTAATCAAATCGTAGCAACCTGGCGTCCTCTGAAAATCGTTACGATAAGACCGTTTATTTTTGCTCTGACCTCACTTTTAGTAGACAACGTCATTGGTGGGAGAAGCTTTGATAATTGGGCGGGGCCCTCCAGTGAAGACAGACTTCTTCGCTCCTCTTTAGTTCGTAGATCCCACAAGCCGGTCACATCCTTCTATGCAGCGAAGTAGGCGACTGTTTCGCCGTTAGATGCCTCGCAAGAGTGTTTGTTGTGTGAAATCCAGCATATCAGTTGCGCCATTTGTGTTTCTATAATTAACGCGAGCTCAATAAACACACTTAAGCGGCCCTTACACGATCAATAGTAATGTCATTACCAGTATTGTCATTACAGACAAATTAAATTTATCATTACTCCGTCATTACTTTTGAGCCTTACACAGCTTCTATGAAGTTACGCAGCACTTTACTATCTTCAACACTAACTAAACTAAAATATAGTAGTCATGCTAATATACGTGCTGCTGCACCGGCTGCATAAATCGAAATGAGTAATGACGAGGTATTGACGTAAACACCTTACACAGTCATTACTGAAGGTAATGATGGCTCGAAATCAGAAATCATTCCAAGTAATGACAATACTGTCGACAACACACGATCATTATTAATGTCAATATTTTGCAGTTACTATTGGTCGTGTAAGGGCCGTTTTAGAATGTTTGTCCGAATTACAGGCAAAGAAGAATTTACAAGCAAAGGAAGAATGATTCCGAAATCCATTGGTTTTGAATGTTTGCAGATTATAATGACTGGGAAATAACGAGTTCTGCAGCGCATTTCAAAAGCAAGTGCCACGGAATCATGATATTTCTGAGTGTGTCTGAAATAGGGTTTGAGCTTAAACAGATGAACACTCAAAGCGAGACAGGCGTTACGGTTGTAGTTTTAGAGATGTGAAGTGCTGCTCGCACTGGTGGCAAAAATAAATGAGTCATAGGACATCATTGCGGTGTTGCAAATGGTAGATTGGGTATTTTTGGTGTCACTTGTAGGTCTTATCGCACGTTTGTGCGAACAATTTTGCAGGCACCTGAACAGATGTGACCAGTGTATTCCAAAATGCGCTAAATATTGATATCGGATGTCGGTTTAGACGAGGTAGTTTATTTTTTAAACATCATTTGAGGTAATCTCAAATTTACCGCCATCACTTAAAGTTATAATTGGTAGGGTCGTGAGTCCGAAAACCAATATGAAAAGTAATCAGGTCTGTCGTCAGCAAAGGAATATATTGGATTAGAAGTAGCAGACAAGAGGTCATTAAAGAAGATTAAAAAGACTGTTGGAGACAGGAGGGAACCCTGTGGCATACCATTTATTTATTTTTGTTTTTTGATATCTGACTTGAAGCCATCCAAGACTTGAATTGGACGTTCTCGAAGAAGAAGTTCATCGATCCCAAACGTACGCATTTTCGACAAAGAAGCCTGATGCCAAACTCTTTCAATTGCCTAAGAAATATCAGTGCAACTATTTTGCCTTCACCGGATTATTGTTGACTTTGGTTCCACTTCTCGGTAAGACATGCTACCATTGGAGCTGTTGGTACGAAAACCGTCCTACTTGTCATTAATAAGATTTTCTGTCGCAAGATATTTCATAGAAGAAAAGTTCTTTGATGGGCAATAATTTGGTTTAAATAAACGTATAACCCCTCGATTCACTGTGTCTTGTCTCTTGTTTTATGTACGAGTATCTCTTGTCTTGTCTCTTGCTGTCTCTTGTCTCTTTATTTTATGTGTGGTGGCTCATAGGCAGGATTGAAATCTTCTGACTTCATCAGAAACCAGAGCTTTCCGATTACCAGCCGAAAAAGGTGGAGATGTGAGAAAAATTATTCTTTCTGTTTTTCTGTGTTGGCTCTGATTAGAACCCTGACTCCCCAACTTTACTTAACTGTTGTTAATTATTACCGTCGAAATATTTCATGAACTGGTAATTTATCAGTGCTTCCGTGACTTTGGGGCGATAGGACATACGTACAATGGGGCAATAGGAGAAAAGAGCAAAATATTCGCCCTTTTTTAGGGACTGGCTGGAATGGGTCCTAAAGGAGTGATGAAAGTGCTTCAGAGGAAGGACCAGCGGACCAGATACGTCTCATAGAATGCTCGATACCCTCTACTGTGGATGGAGACGTGGCACAATCTGTAAGCGTTGATTGGGTTGTGAAGTATATAACAACCAGATTGTCTTTATCCATAGAACTTTCATGGCATCGGTGTCACTTGTCCTCAGCACTTGGACGAGAGGTTGAGGGATATCCCATCGCCAAAGTTTCTGGTTGTTAATTGTTGTTCAACTGAATCTATTACGTCATACTTAAGAAATCCTTCAAAGTACCATCTTTTCTATTTTTTTAAGAAAAATGAATGCATATCACGCTATAGGTGGATTAAGCCTTGAAACGAATTGCTACAAAGCATTCGAACGTAACATATATATTCGACACAAAAGCGAGAGTAACTTGGTATAGCACATTTCTTTCTATCAAACTTATTAGTGGTGGCAGTAGAATAAAAATAAATAAACCAAAAAGGAGGGATAATAAATAAACAAACATAATTAATTGTCCGAGTACATTGCTATCCATTTTGGATTACAGTAATTAATCATTGACAATCATATTTCCCTTTGATCTTATCTCATGGTCATTTTTTCTAAAACTGAAAACCGAGAATGGATTTATTGTAATCCCCTCCATGAGAGCAGATGTCCCTTAAGCTTATTATGAGGTGAGTGGAAGGTCAGACACAAGTCCTTTCTGTTTTGGAAGAAAGGGAACATTTCCAATCCATTTTACAGTCAAACAGAATCACTACCCAGATACATTAACCAGATGAATGCATTGTGTTTGTAGTATACTTTAAAGTGTAACAAAAGGATGAGGTTCCTGACAATGGTACTTTCATAGATGTGTTGTACAAATATAAAAACTTTAAATAATAATCAGCTTAAAGGGGATCAGAAGACAATTCATTAGTTTCCATTGTTAGACTTCGTCTATTCTCAGAACATAGGACGGTACCACCATGGCTTTTTATCTGAAATTCAGTTCTGATATGAAATCCAACAAGAAGTCTGGGAAAAACTGCTAAAAATATGCATTTCCAGGTAACCAGATAAAAGATTATTCAGAACCATGTAATCTCCTCTAAGGAGGAAATCAAAATTATTTTACCAATAAGTAAAAGCCTTGCATGTTTGGATCTGCCTCTACTATCTGGCCCTGGTCAAAAGAATTCTCTCATTTCACTTGACTAAGTTCTGTCAATAATAATCCTCCAACTGTCTGTGTGCATTTTGTAAAAAATTCTTTCATAACAAAAAAAAAAACAGAGCGTCCTAGAAACTAGATCACGATTTTAGGTTAAGGGCTAAGACTTTGTCAAAGTTTGTTTTTTTTATACAGGAACAGTTTTCCAAGTATCCGTCTTCAATAGTGAAGGGGAGATTCTTCTTCACAACGACAATTCAAGGTTCAGTTGAATTCATTGAGTTAACACTATGTCCTGACAGCAGTGAAGAGTAGAATTTATATTTGAACATAACAACGGTAGTGCGGGTTTTACAACTTCCTATGCTTAATTGTGTGTAGTACAATAGATTCATTGCAATTACTATTACTACGCATACCATAGCCAAAGACACAAGGCACAGGACAAAGCACAGGATACACACAACTGCAATGGCAATAGCAACCTTCCCAATGAATTTCAACAAGCAAAGAACTAAAAATAGCAACGCCTTCGCAGGAAATTAAATCAACCACAGAGCGAACGTGACATCCTGGGTGAGCTTTTATTATGTATTCCAATACCATCGCAGCCATAAACCATATGCTACTCGAAAGATACTTTTCTGGTTTCCTGTTCTGTTTCTGGTTTGTGTATTCGTTTCTGTTATAATTGTTTGTTCGTTTGCCTTGTACTGTTTTTTTTTTTTTCTTTTTGCATTTTATTTCTCTCAGCACTGAAATGGAATAATAAGATGGAAATGTCCTTCTTATTTATCTATAAGATCAGCGGGCAAATTAATTTTGATATACGCAGATACTCAGTTTGCCTAATTAGTTGCAGAAGCCAATTTAAGGGCAGGCGATATTTGTCTATCTATAGATTACAGAACAACTACTGTTTGACTTGGAGCAAATGGAAGCAAGTGGTATGCGAAAGCCAAGAGTCAGCAGTCAAGTTTATTCAGTTCGGTGTATCTAATTATGCTGAGGTTAGTCGTCGAAAGTTGGAATAGCTACTTTGCGTTGTTCCACTAGAGATGATGTAGCCAGTCGTTCTGACGGGATAACTTTGTAAATATTGAGTCAGAAAAGTCTACCATCTGTCGGATTAGAGAACCTGGAACACATACATATATTACGTCATGTGCAACATGCAGGTAAATGAAGGCCCTTAACGTATTTTGGAGATAAAACGAACCATCAATGCCAAGTTACTAAAAAAAGAAAAGTCTTTGCAGCTGTCCAAGTTGGTTACTAATAAGCCTGTGCCTGAGAATACCACATTTTTTATGACCTACGTACAATGGACTTGCATATTCTTTGATTTCTTGGTGTCTTCTTCTAATCTTGACTTAAGGCGTTAGCCTACTCACTTACTATACACTATTTCAAGTCGAAGTCTAAAGTTTGATTCAAATACCTGCGTCTGATATTGTGAAGTACATAGACAGTCAAGCAGCGACTAGAACACTATATACATATTCAAGGGTAGTTAGAGACTTTCAGAAATCTCTCAACCAGAGATGGCCAAATAAAGCAAGATCACACTCTGTGAGGTTCCGGAACCCTGTAGTGTCCGAGGCAACTGAATCGCGGATGAAGTTGCAGGACAGAGATTAGATCTCCAGAAACAAATAGTAGGCCGTTTGACAACGTCATATCACCAACGACACTATGTCAATCGCTCTATAAGCTAGCTGTAGATGAACTCATCGAAATAACTCTGAGACGACTAGACTAATATGCACTGTACGCGATCTAGAACTCGGCCTTACCCCAGTCATATCACCGGACTCACAATTTGAAAAACATGCGCAACGATTGGACGACCTTCACACAAAGGTTTCTGTAAAAGCTTCAGAGAATCAGAAAGCAATACATAGTCCTCAGGTCTCGGAAGTGGACTTTAGCGAGATCATCGACTTTGTCAAGTTGATCAGGAAATCTTTTGTAATCTGTTGTAGTCGTAAATTATCGGGAACACTTTTCACCTACGAGAGTAGGCGAAATCTTCCATTAGATACAATGAGGATCGCAAGCGCGTGCTCCTAGTAGTGTGCGATTCTTACTTACTGCAACCACCTGCCTACGATATTAATGTATATGTTACCGCAACTAAGTTCCAACTTATCGAAGAGTTTTTTTCATCATAGGTTAGGCTGTTTAAGGGTATGATGGATATGCCATCACACAGACACCAGACACCCAAACCGGGCCATCGCGATCCCTGTGGAACCTGATGAATTTGTCTTCAAATGGAAAAAAACCTAAACAATCTTCCTGGTGAAATACCCAATTTCCCAGCAAAGACCAAGAAAGCCGTTGAAGTTCGTCCCGTCAATTTTCTCTAGGTTTTCGAAAAAGTAACATTTTTACCTAAAAATTTTCTTCACATACGCAATATTGCCTCGTATTCACACAGTATGTGCGTTATGTCCTTAACAGCTTGCAGATCACCGCAGAATCTACAAATATCCCTATTTGACAATTTGAGTCTTTTAGCGTATTTCCGCAGGAGACAGTGTCCTGTTTAGATTTTCATTATTGGCCTAAGCGTATCCCTGTTTAATTTTGTTGACTCTCTAGATTTTTTAGCATTAAAAAGTGGCCAGAGAGCCTTGGATACCCTGTATCCTACAAGGTTTGACCACTTTATGCTGGCAGACTTTGTGATTTTGTATTCGATAGTGCCCCTCACTATGTAAAGGGGTGGTTTGATGTTGGCAACCTCACTATTGTCGAGTAGCCTTCCTTTTCTTGCAAGCTCGTCCGCTTGTTCATTTCCTTTAATACCGCAGTATCCTGGCACCTGTAATGGCTATGGAAGCCGTTCTTTGAACCGCCGCTAATTATCCGTGAACCTTTTTCTTGTTTGTTCCTTTCCACCATAAATAAACATGGGTCGCCATATATAAGCATGGGTCGCCATATATAAGCATGGGTCTTAGCACCACCGTATACAGCCCGTACACCATAGCAGGTTTTAAGCCCCAAATTTGTCCTACAGTCCTTTTGCAGATAAAAAAAAGCATTAGATGCCTTTTTGATTCTTTCCGCTACATTGCAATTCAGTTTTTTGTCCGGAATCACACCCAGAAACTTCGCGCTGTCCGAAAGGGCAATTCCACTCCGTCTGCTTTGAGAGTCCAAATTGCGGTATCTTGTACTTTTTGGTAAAGGGAACCTGTTTCGTTTTGGAAGGATTGGCATTGAGACCACAGTTTCTTGCCCAAGTTCTGATCATCTTCAGGACAACTGAAAATATTTAAGTATTTTCCCTGTACTATATGACCACGTCCTGCCGTGGCACTTATACCCATTGTACTAAGCTTTTTGAGGATATCATTGATAATCAGCACCCACAGGAGTGGCGATATGACTTCCCCCTGAGGAGTTCCTCTGGTTCTAACCGAGCTTTGTCCAATGGAACATTTTTCTGCTTGCAAAACATGTTGCAAATTTAGTTTGGGATGCCCTCATCAATGTTAGCGTCTACTAAAGCATTATTAATGGCGGTGCACACCACGTTACTGAAGAGTCCTTTAGTATCATGGAAGGCCACCATCGCTGTGTAGACTCTTCTCTTTTTCCCCACCACCTCGCTCGTGCAGGGCAGTTTCTGCAGATTTTCCTTTCATATACTCGTATGTATGATCAATCAAAAAGCCATTACTGGATCTGTTCCTAATATGAATCTCCAATAATCGCTCTAAGTTTTTAAGCCTAAATGATGACAGACGTATTAGTCTGAAATCTTTTGCTGTTATATGCCCCTGCTTGCCAGCTTTAGGTAGAAAAACTTCACTCCCAGCTGTTGGTATGTTAGACTGTGTCTAACAATTTTTTTTCCATCATAAAATAGACTCCTTTGGCAGGTGACTTTCCTAGGCCTAAAGGTTTGCTCCTTTGGAGACGGGGCAATAGGTTTCTTTCGTCCAAAATTTGTAGGACTGTATTGCTAATATGTTCGTTTAGTTGAATTTTGTATTTTCTCGCGAAGTAGGAATTCCGAGGTCTCGGTGTAAGTCGTGATTTCTTATGTACCACGGTGCATGGACAATTTCGATTAGCACTTTCAAAAGTTTGTAAAATTTGGCATTCGTTTCCTTGGTGCGGCCCCAAAGTTATATACCATATGTCCACACCAGCACTAGTACTCTCTTACGGAGCAGCTTATTTTCGATACTAAGCTTGAAATGTTTACCAAGTAACCAATACATTTCCTGTTCAGCAGCCTTGTTATACTTAAGCCTTCATATTGCTATCCGTACTTCATTTTTGTCGGGTAGTTGGATGCCTTTTCCATATTTTCAGTATTGATTATGGCTCTATTACTAAGTTTCCTTGTTCATCTCTACAGGACTCTGTTCGGGGTTTGACACGTTCCTTAACAGTTTTCCTAGAGTAGCACCTTTCACTTTCTATTTCATTAATTGCAAGTTTCTCATGCTCCTTCTTTTTACTCCGGAGAAACCAATGTTCTTCGCTCCTATTTTGGCCGTAGTTCTTGGGCCGTTCAGGTTTTCCAATGCAGTGCCGTTTCGTAGCCGAATTGTTACCCTAATCCAACCATGGATTTCGTTGGGGTGGTCGGGTGAAAGCCAGCACACCAGTGCGGCATTTCTGTTTGTTTCTTACGTGACGAAAGCTCAAGACTTCGCTTCGTTTACAAAAAATCTGCACCGAAATAGACGCTATTCGCTTTCTCTGAACAACCGCCGTAGTTATGTCACAATTTTTCATCCTTCTTTTGCCCGGCACCCTGACTAAACCTGAAAATTCTTATGTCAAACCTCAGCTCTGTACGTTTTCCTTCTGAGTTTCAGTCATTTCTGACAGTGAATTGTAGTATTTCTATCTTCTCTTGGTTCAACACTCGCGTTATATATTTGGTAGGTTACGTCCAGTTGGATCAGATCAATACCTAGCGGCTACCACGAAGAGGTAAAGTAAGCATAATTGATATGTAGTCCCAGTTGTAGCTCTGGGCATCGACAGATGGATGCCGATCAGTGCCTACTCTAGTCATACATACCAAGCTGCTCAGAGTTCCTCCTTTACATAAGGAGGCACTTGAAGAATTAGTGATTACCTCAGTGTATCCTTTGCTGGACCTCCACTTAGTCATCATGTGTGAAGTTAATATTACGATTCCGTTCCCGTGATGAAAGTATAATTCATCGATCTTTATCGATTTAAAGTCAAGCATCCCCCACATATTGGATATCCTTCCAATCTCCCTCGCGTAACAGGGCTTCCCTTTGGCACAGCAAATTTGAAAGTCACTTGGTGCTGCATTTCTAAGCTGATCAGGACATTACATAAGTGCTGCTAGGAATTGCACGACAACTGCCTGATCAGTTTTCCTATAGTCCGGAAATCAGAAATCGTCTAATTAAGCTCGAAGCGTTTTATGCTGCTATACTCTAGCCCGAGGCCGATGAATAAGTCCGATAAGTTGATCTATAGTCGGACTTAGAGACCCTCTTATACCTCCCACCATATGTGTCGAGTACATTGGACATTATCTAGTGAGGGGAACAGAGAAGATGAAACGGAACCTCGAGTAGGTTTGCCCAACCCAGATTCGTTGGCTTATTCGTGCGTGCATATTCGTAAAACCTCACGCCTCTTTATACAAAACTGCGCCGGAATTCTGTTGACTTCAGGCGTCTTACTAGTTTCTTCAGCTCTTTTTTTTATAATGGAAGCTGAGTCCTCGCCGAGCAATACTGATACCCCCAAGCAGTTAGGGCTGAAATTGATTAAGTTTGCCATACATTTACTTTAGTAGTTATTCATTGTAACAAAAAACATGGAATCTACGGGCCTTGCATTGAACGGATGACTCTTTAAAAAAAATTGAGTATCGTTTTTCTCAACTTCTTGAAACGTCCACAGCGGGTCTTTTTTCAGAATTCTGCAGTACTCTGCTGATCATATAGGTTTGTGGTTATTTACTTTCTTGAATTGATTTTGGTCCTAACCAGCAAGCTTTTCTCGTTTGGCTATTCCCAAGCGTAATGCCTTTGATTGTGAAAATTGGTTAAAGTTTTTTTGTTCATACTTGTGCCCTACCGAAAAAGAAGGGCGAAATCCTCCTATACTATGTAGAGCTTCTGAATTGGGTTTGAACGAATCGGAACGTTGATGAACATTTGCTCTATTTTCAAGACATAACAATTTTCAACAAACAAGATGAACTAGGCATACAGGTGCTCTCTGTAGTGTAGAAACTTCTCCAGCAATGTTGGTTGATAATCAAGCTCTACCGATGACAACTGTGAAGCTTATGCTTGCCTTTAGCTGCTTACTCTCATCTACAATACGTCATGCGGGATCGATTTGCTAAGGAAGTGACCTCAGTAGTAGGCCAGGTTGCTTTTAAGGTAATCCTATAGGGAACCTCGTGCTTCTTGTAACTGTGTCATTCTCAGATGCACCTAATTGATGTACGAAGAATACCAGCACCTTGACTTGTGTAATTCATTGCTGCGTTTTGGCTAATGTGTTCGAAGTGCATAGCATGCCCTCCGATATTTATATCTCATCAGAAGTGTGTTTAAACCTTGTCTGGTCTGCCTTGGACTCCCGCCACTTATGAACGAGCGTGGGTTAATAAGTCCCTGAAAATTAAAACAGATGGTGTTGCCACTTCAAATCTAACATTTTGCTTGTAAGAAACATTTTTCGAAAGAACGCACCCATCTGTCAAATAGTTTTGTTGTGACAACCATTTGAAACAGACGCCTACGAGAATTTTCATAAAAATGGAAAAAAAAGTGAAACACGCAAACCAAACAAAAGCTTGAAAAGTATTATGGAGGCTCTTCACCATCGATTGGAACCATCCACCACTGGTTAACTCAATTTCGGTGCGGTCGTACTAGAATAAGAGACGCCACACATTGTGATCACCCAATTGAGCCCGTCATACCAGAAATGGCCGGTCAAATCCACGGTATGATATTGGACAGACGGCGAGTGAAGGCGTGTGAACTTGAAGAGGCTGCATGCTTATCACATGGAACAGTGATTTCAGTTTTGCAAAAATATTTGAATAAAAAAAAGCTATCCGCCAGATGGGTGCCGCGTTTGCTCACAATTGACAACAAACGCAATCGTTTGATAACTCCATGGGAGTGTTTGACGATGTTCAATTACAATCCGAACGAGTTTTTGCGCCGTTTCGTAGTCGAGGACGAAACATGGATTCATCACAACACATCAGAGGCCAAGGAACAATCGAGACAGTGGACTTCTCCTGCTGAATCGAAGCCGAAGAAGGCCAAGGTGCGTCCGTCGGCGAACAAGGTCATGGCGACAGTTTTTTTGAGTCATTGCCACCGATTACCTTGAAGAGAGTAAAACTATCACCTGCACCTATTATGCAGAGCTCTTGGGTCGATTCGACGCCGATTTGATGCAAAAATGAAAGCATTTGGTGATCACCGGCACACAAGTTCGCAGTCGTAATGGCAAAATTGTGCGAATCAGGTTACGATTCAGCCCCCACGACTATTTCCTGTTTCCAAACATGAAAAAATGGCTCGGCGGTAAGTGATTTGGGTCTAATGAAGAGGTCATCGATGAAATAAACGCCTATTTGGAGGGCCCCGAGAAATCGTATTATTTGGAGGACACCAAAAAATTGGAGAAACGTTGAACTAAGTGTATCGAACTAAAAGGAGTTTATGGTGAAAACTAAAATATTTTTTTCTGCAGAAAAGAGTGTTCCTTATTTCAGTTTTAAGGGACTTATTGACCCACCCTCGTATGTCTACCTGGATGTGCGTATTCCTTTGCATGTTTTTCTTCGCAATGGAGCTACCTTCACCTTAGGAGTTGTGACCAATTCAAGTTTACTTACTTCCCCGAATATTGATGTCTACATATGGAGCTATTCCTTTGGAGTGTGGTTTGGGTAGAAAACTGTCGAGACTCTTACGTTTCCGAATTCTATGATTGTCCTTAACGAAAGCCAAAGGACGTTAATTATCCACATCCAAGGGCTTATTCTGCATTTCGAAGAACTAGTTTTTTCACTGTGGGGCTCACTGAGGCATATCCAGCATCCAACCGGGCCAACCACTCAGCGTTTTTTTTTGTGAAGTTGGAGGCTGAAATCAATTCCTATGTAGCGAAGTGAGTAGGCCTAAAGTAAATAGAAAATGCCTAATATTAGTCATTACCATCCATCCTTGTTTCCTTTTTTGCTCTTAATATTATCAACGTTATCCGGAAAGTAATTTCACTAACATCTGCAAAAGCCAAGTGGTTTTCATTTAATCCAGCACAAGTATACAGAAAGTGTATGACATAGAATCCCTTTATCCAAACCTCCCTAATTCTATAAAAAGTTACTACTTCCCAGAAATTCATTCAACCTTTCTTTCATATAAAAATACGTTTGTTCACCAACCGTGAAAGGGCTTAATGACTCAATAAACTCCAGCATCAACAATGCTCACAGGAGCCAATCAAACTGTCACATTTAAGTGAAGTCGAGAAGTACCTTAGAATCCACCTACGTCAATTTATTGCCAGTATTCGTAGATAGGTCCAAATATTTGAGAAAAAATGTTGCTATGAGGAACAATGTTCGTCCAATTGTCACTTCAACTTTTAAAGTAGCTCTGACATTATGTTGAAGTTCAATGACTGAGGATAACTCTTAAGTTTAGCCCACGCTTCCAATGTGTTATAATATCTTCTAAAGGAATTGCGACACGTAACCAAAGGAATCAGCACTTCATTGTGTAGGTGTATTTGAATGACTAAGAACTTGTAAAGATCCTTTCGTTCATTATAACGTACTCGTTTGTATACACTGCAGAATAAAAAAAAAGCTCCATTCCTAGACCCATGTCTCGCATCCTGACTAGACCACTACTTTAAAAAGATTTTCTTTTTGTATCTTTACCTTGCCCACTCATCGGAATCCTAGTAAATTTAAGTAGTTTTTAGCTCTGAAGACTATAGAGTTGAAGAATCAGAATATTCGGATTCCAATTGATTCGATTTTAGCCAACCTACAAGCCAACCTACAAACTGTATAAATTCAAAAAGCGAAGGTGGTGGTTGTGTCCTTTGCATACTAGGTGGAGTGAAAAGTAACCTCCTTGACCACCAGAATGCGCTGCTCTTGCAAAAAAGTTTATGGTGCCTTGAAGTCCGTTCATATTTAGGCAGACATGCCAAATTTCAGTGCGATACTGTCTTTAGTTTTCTTTTGACAGCTGATTGTTGCTGACGTGTTTGGCATTATGTTGAGTATGGACAAAAACGATTTTCACTCTCTCATAAAACATTATTTTTTGAGAGGCGAAACGGCGAAGGAAACAAAAGAAAAGTTGGATAAATATTATGGGGCTAATGCTCCGTCAGATTACACCGTCAAATATTGGTTTCGAGAGTTTCGTGGTGGCCGCAACTCCACTGCCGATCAAGTCCGCAGCGCAGGCCCTCCGATGCGGTTACAGAGGACAATGTCAAAAATTACTTTTCAGACGGGATCAAGAAGTTGGAAAATCGCTGGAATAAGTGTATCAAACTAAAAAGGGACTATATTGAATAAAATAAAATAACATTTAAAAAAAAATGTTTTCATTCCCAAGGTCCAAGAAAAAAAATTATCCGGAAATGTTTTTTAAATCTACTCGTATACATGGATTAGTTGCAGGTCCTTCTGCTATGATTAGTTAAAACATCGGTGACAAAGAGTTCAATTTGGATCTATTCCGGAGTGTGGAATGGCCTTAATAAAATTTACAAGTTACTTCAAAATCTTATTAAAAGGTATCCCAAAGCAAGGTCTTTTCGAATAGGGATGTCGATGGTAAGAAAAATTATTGTGGAATCGTGTGAGGTATTTTTGGAAGAATTGTAAAAAGTTTACATGAACGCATTCAACAGCAACGATTGGAAGACTACAGCCAATGGTCGTATAATGGTCGATAGAATATGCCGAACTGAATGTATTGACGGCAAGCATTTTAAGATATACAATATACAAATTATAAGAGATCCTTTAACAACGTTTTGTTAGCCTTGTCTGATTATACTTTTGCAGCAAAGCTGGGACTTTCCATAACTCTGTACGTGGGCAAAAAATATTCAACAACGGCCTTAGCACTACCTCCGCCAGAAAAACTTCCCAATTCATTACCTTGTCAGAGATAGCGCTTTGTCCTTGCGAGATAACCTCATGAGGCGGCATCCTGGGACATTCCTGAATAAATCAGAAGCGGTTTCCAATTAAGTGGCCATATATACTTTCGAGTGCACGCCGGGTGTTCTAGCAGCTCGTTGTCGAGTACTGGGAAAATACAATGAATTTCAGCCGAAAAACGCTAAAGTCCTTCTGGCATGTTCTGTCCTGCACAACTTTTTACTGGTAGTACAAGTATACAGTACATAATTACAAATTTTATAGCCCGGAAAATTTTGTGACGTATATGACGCAAATGGTCAGCGCATAGATGGCGACTGCGCATCCCTTTTCAACTCTATTTCCTTCAATATCAACCCACATAATCTACGTTGTCCTCGTCTCTTCTATTTGGCAGTTAACGAACCAATCTCGGCTCGGAAAGGTCAACTCAAACCTCTCCGTTTTTGATTTCAACCAGGGCACTCATCATCTCAAACAAGATCTCCTCCACCATTCCCTTGGTTCCAAGCTCTTAACTCTTTGTGTTAGTTTTCAGTTCAGTTTCAATTAGATTAAGCTTGTATTAAGGGATTAGGCCGCTCTGGAGGCCGTAAAAATAGGCTTTTTTTTTTGATTTTCTTTTTCAGGAGAAATATAAAATAAATCAGGTGGCGCAAAATTAATCACTCTATCGGAAGATGGTATAATTTTTGCAAACGGCGTCGCACGTCAATCATATTCGACATTTGTAAACAAGACAGCTGCAGTATGCGAACAGATAAGCAATTGAGCGCTGTAGTCCGTAAGAGCGTGGAATAATTGTGTCGCGGTTTTTGACCAATAATAATCGGTCGGTGGTGTTAATGCAGCGTGAATTTCGACGTCTATTTCCTAATCGTGTCGCGACAACTGAACAAACATTCCGGCACTTACTCGACTCGAATAGAGTGGAAACACAGGATGAAGGGCGTGGCCGCCACTGGACTGGTTGTTCGGCCGAGAATATCGCGGCTGTGGCTGCCGATGTCGCTGAAAACGAAAAAACATCAACCAGACGACGGGCCACGCAATTGGACATCACCAGACGGACCCTACAGCGAATTTTAGTGAAAGACTTACACATGTTCCTGTACAAAGTTCAAACAGTGCATCAGTTAATGCCTCCTGACCATCAGTCGCGTGTGAATTACTGTAAAGCCATCCTCAATCTCAACAACGAGAAGGACGATTTTGTGTCGAAAATCATCATGAGTGACGAGGCGCATTTCCACTTAAACGGTTACGTCGATAAGCATAATCTTCGTTTCTGGGGCATTAAAAATTCGCGTGTGATGCACGAAGAGCCATTACATCCACTCAAAGCCAATGTGTGGTGCGGCGTTATGCGGGAGGAGTCATTGGGCCATGATAAAGGACTTCTTACTGCTGGAATTGGATGAGCGAGGCTTGGTGAACACGTGGTTTCAACAGACACAGCACGAGCCACAATGGACATTGTGAAGGAAGCGTTTCCTGGTCGCGTAATCTCCTGTCGTGGCAATTTAGTATGGCAAGCAAGATCGCCCGATTTAACCATCCCAGACTTCTTACTTTGGGGCTACTTGATGTCGCGGGCTTATGCCAACAAGCCTCAGACAATCGCACCCCTCAAGGCGAATATTCGACAGGAATGCGAACAGTTATCACTGGAAGCCATGGAATATGCGATACAACGGGCACAAATGTGTATCAACACTGCCGGATATCATCCTTTCCACTTAACACAAACAATTGCAAAGGTCCAAATAAAGTTTTCCATAGCTCAAAATCATTTCTTTTTTATTTAGTAAAAAAGTAATTCTTAAAGAAAATTGGATGACTAATTTTGCCCCACCTTGTAGGAATGTAAAAGATAATTTTTATAGAATAATTTATTTAAAAATGGCACCTGTGCAGCGGTTTTCCGATGACAACTCTTTTTTGGAAGGATCTATGGCCGTACCAACAGCTCCTGTAAATTTTAAGTTATGATGGGTCACTAAATTGTTTTTTATTGTACGTAACAGCAGTTAGAGAAGTTTTTTACTCAAGTTTGTACTCAATCATATATTGACACGACCAGTTGTTTAACTGGTTGCTGCTGGTTCTTATAATCTAAGGCAACGAAAAAGTATTTCGAGCTCTGTTATAAATTGAATGGGATGAGTTGCTTCTGGTGAATAAAGCGACACTACATACACTCGTCTCCCACTTTGAAGTTGGGTACGTGCGATGCAGGCCTCCAACAAGCGGAACCTACTCGCATCTCCGCTACGATTTTATGGCGCAAGCCTTCACGTAATAATATACAAATCTCACCCTCTCATGTGAAGTGAGTGCGGTCTCTTCTATATGCACTGTAAGCCCTGAAACCGAATGTGTGCTTCTGGTGAAGCTTAGTTTCGCTTACCAAAAGCACATCTGGGCGTTCGCTTAACAATAGACTAGAAAGGTTGGTTCTTTTCTCGATCCTGGTAAGTGAGTTAACATTCACTAGAAGGATCATTAGATTTACCGCATTCAGCGTATCAGACATTATATGGGTGCGCCAGATAAAATCTATTCGAGCCGCTTGCTCATTTCATTGTTTCTATTGTAGAAGTGATCGATTTTTACGTGCAATGACAGAAGAATCGCTTTTACGTCCGGATCCGCTTTTGGTGTATTTTCCACCACCTTCGATGTGTTTCTTGTTGTCATTGTAGTTCTAACAGATCCAGCTGCCATTTGGGCAAATAACACATTGGGAGCCACAAAATTAGACTCTTTAGACGGTTCTCCTGTTTCGAGCCTGAACTTTCTTCTTTTAGCTCCTAAAACCTAGGACAGCCCCTGAAATTAGCGAGATGCCCCGAGTTTCACATAAAGCACAAAAGAGTCTACTATTATCCTCTACACTATCTTTACCTAAAGAGCACTCTCTACATTTATACCCCTTGCCGCACTTAACACAACTGAACTACATGTTGCAGTTAGCTGCTGCGTTCCCGAACCTTTAGGACCGCATACATTGCAGTACAGGATCTTTAATTTCTGTCAACACACGGCATGATAGTAAAGGATTTTAATATTTCGAAACCTATCAATTTTGTGGTGGTGTTAGCTGCACTAAAAAGAGTCGTAATTTGTGGTTATCACCCCTTACCGTGGCCATGGCAAACGGCTTGACCCCCAACGAACTTAAGGTCGTCGCTCTCAAAACCTTTTAGCTCCGATTCGAGCTCCTACGTTTCAATTATGGGATCGATGCCTTTTAGCAACATTTAAACTTAAAACTTTTCAATTTCAGGAGTATTTGGTCCTTGCCCTATTTATACTCCTCCATACTATTGCACATTATAATGTGCTTATTAGACCTTTTAATTACACAAAAGTCCTTAGTTGGCTTTAGTCTTAATTGCGGTTGCGGATGTTGTTTCTATTTTTGTTTTTGTTTAGAATCTCTCCCTTTCTGCAGCAGCTGTTGTTGTAGATGTTGTTGCTTTTGCTGCTTTTGTTGTCGCAACTTTTTTTTTTTTTCAGAAGCTGTTTTATGAGCTTCTTTCTCATCTTCATTTTCGGATGAATAATTCTCGTCGTCAGTCGATAATACTTTGAAGGACTCACTCACTCCTTCAGACTCATCTTGAGGGCACATTCTTTGTGGTTTTTCGACTCTCCTACAGCTATTTCCTACAGCTTTTGCTGGCCTTTTAGCTGATGTACTTGGCTTCGGTTTTAACTTCCTCCGTCTTGTTTCTACATTTGGCACATCTGCTGATTTCATTGCTTCTTTTGTCGTTGCAGGATGTTTCCACATGTCGCATGTTTCATCCATTTGCGACACTTATTCCACTTTAAAACTTAAGTTATCTTTCTCCGCTTATAATCGAACCAGAGTCCCTCTACTTGACGACTAATATGCAGTTGCCAAATTCGCTTGTAGTTTAGTTTTGCACCACCAACTAGTCGCCACGGTGATAGTTGAGAAGGGATTGACTTCTCATATGGTTCCAACAGGACGGTGCCGCATCACACGCAACTCATGCTACGATGCAATTTTTGAGAGAAACTGTTCCTGGCAGAATGTCAAAAAGTGATGATGTCGGATAAGTTCATTTTAACACTTTAGTGGAGCCTTACATATGTTTCCTAAAAGACTCACTTTTCGCGTAAAGGATATAAAATTCGTTTGGTTAGCATGCCCTAGATGGCTGTTGATTGTGAAAACTCTTAGTCAGGTCGAAGTTGTTATAAAATCTATACAGGTTATTGTTGTACGAATATCTTCCGCTCCAAAATCCATTTATGAAAATAGTACCGCTTCTGCGCCGAGAGACGGTACTAGTCCGACAAAGAACTTTCTTAGTGGTTCGTGGAAGTTTATTGTATTTTCAGCTTTACACAGTCTGTATTCGATGCTGACTAAATCCTGTGACAGAGAATTCTAACCTAAAAACTGGCTCTTCATAACTTGTCTATGTATTCAGTCATTTGGGTTCCGAAAACCGGTGAACATGAGATGATGTAAGATCACACCTATAATGACACATATGATATTCGACAAACGATCACATGACAATGTAAATAGGATCTTATATTCCACATTAGAAGACCCTTCTCTTGTTGGCGCAGGGTATTGGATCTTCCTTATTAAAATTCTGAAATGATGTAATTGTATGCCTCGGGCATCTGTCTCTGCATCTATTCTACTTCAATTCCCTCCACATTATTGCATATATCCTTCGTTTGTTCTTTTTCAAATATAAAAATAAATTGAAGACGCAATAATCCACTTTGGTCCAACGGCCAATCCCTCAAGATAAATTCAAATACACAGAAATGCTGGCAATCGAAAATTTCCTATTACCTGCTAAAAGGCAGGTAGCGACAGGTGCGACACTAAGTCAATAGATGGCTCCAGCAGTAAGTGCTGGTTGATTTTGACACATCCAAACGTCATGAACCAAGCTCAGACATATGGTAAACAAACAGTTTTGACACATTAGTGATTTTGTGTGATTAGTGATTACATGGTTTGGGTATGATTAAAAAACAAGGAAATTGGGTTCCTTAAGATTTGAAGCTAAGGGACGTTGAACGTTGTAAACAACTGCTCCAGCGGGAAAAATGGAAGCGTTTTCTCCATCGCATCGTGTCGGGTAATGATAAATGGATTCATTACAGCAACTCAAGGAGAAGAAAGTCATAGCGACTGCCCGGTCATGTGTCTACGTCGTCGGCTCGGCCGAATAATCACGCTGCGAAGGTTCGGTGGGACCAAGTCGGTGTTATTTATTATGAACTATTGAAACCCAACGAAACCATCACTGGGGAACGGTATTGACTTCAATTGATGCGATTGAGGCGAGCACTGCGTCAAAAACGGCCACAATACTAGCAGACGCACGAAAAAGTGATTCTGCAGCATGACAACGCTCGGCCTCACGTTGCCAAACCCATTAAAACCTATCTGGAAACGCTCAAATGGGAAGTCCATTCGATGGCACATCGTCTGGCTGGTTAGCAGTTCCGCTCATATGAACACATCAAAAAATGGCTTGATTCGTTGATAGCCTCAAAAGATGAACACTTTTACCGCAATGGTATTCGAGCTCTGCCAGAAAGATGGGAAAAAGTTGTAGCTAACGATGGGCAATAGCTAGAATGATTCATTTGTAACCATTTTTTCAGAATAAATTTGCATTTTCATAAAAGAAAAAACAGCAATAACTTACTCGTAGTTGCGCACCTATTAGTTTTTTTCTAATCTTCGGTATATATCCTGAGAATTGAACCCAGACCTCTGAAGTAATAGTCGGCAATCTCAGCAAGCCCTAACTTCGAACGATCCCATAGTAACACTTGTCTGTAGGCGAGTATTTCTATTTCCATTCTGCAGATTCGCCTCCTATTTTGTTACAACCTGTTCTAGGCACATTGCTTCAACACGGAAGTTCGATTTTAATAATTTTATGGAATGCAGCACATAAGTTGCATTTTTTTGATTGCTTCATGAAAATATTTCTGTCAATATATGACCTCTCTTTAAGTCTTTAGAGACTTGCTTAAACGAGGGAATACCGGTCCCTATCTATAGCTGCGGTTAGATATCAATTTCTTTGAAAGTGCTTCTTCGGTGTCTTTGTTAGTACCACGAATACAACAAACTAGTGCTCTGAGACGATGCTGGCTCTTCGCAACATCTGAATATCCAGAATGTCCTATGTCATTCGTAATATTAAAGGGTCTTCCATTAAGCGTTTCCTGTCTTTAAATTTAAATAAAACAAAGTGTGCGTGAGATATCATGGCAATTTTTTATTCATTTCAAAGGCTTATCGATGCCATTATGTATGGAAGATGACATCGTTCAAATGTCCGCCGCGGCTTCTCTGGGTCCCGCGCATCCGAAATGTCCAATTTTCCATGACTCTGGAGTATAAATCAGGCTGAATTTGACCGATGACATATGTTATGCTGACTTTGAGGGCCGCTGAGGTTTGTGATTTATTCGCATGCCCTCGAATCACTCGTACAGAATTTCCACTGTGGCTTGAGCTGTGTGACACGTAGCGCCGTCTTGTTGAAACTACATGTCTTTGGTGTCCATATCATCCAATTCAGGCCGAAAGAAGTTGGTAATCATCGACCTATAGCGCTCGTCGTTGATGGTGATGGCCTGGCCAACGTCATTCTCAAAGAAATATGGAACGATGACGCCGCCAGCCAAAAATCCACACCAAACAGTGACTTTTTCGGGATGCATTGGACGCTCTTGAATCTCATGTGGATTGGTATCGTCCCAAATTCGACAATTTTGTTTATTGACGTACCCATTCATCCAGAAATGGGCTTCGTCGCTGAAGATGACTTTCCGATGAAAATTAGGGTCAGTTTCCAACTGCTCCAGAGCCCATTCAGAGAGCACACGCCGTTGTTTATGGTCATTTACCTTCAGCTCCTGGGTTAGTTGAATTTTGTACGGGTGCACGTAGCTTTAACGGAAGTCCCTATTGGAAGACGCTGTATAAATCTGAGTGACAAGGTTTCGACGATATCTCTGCCTAGTCCTTTTGTGGATATTGAATCCCCCTTTGCTAGCTATGATGGCTTTACACCCACCGAAAAGCTGATAACATTGGGAACATTTTCGGAGGCGTCAGAAGTTCGTTGTCTTCAGACTTTGCAGACGGTCCTATATTTCTTTCTCATTCAAAGCAGCAATGTAAATCATAAAGCTTTGTTCATTACTTTCACCGAAAACTCTAGCTTTCCATTTAGACCTCTATTTCCCATGAGAAGACGAAAGTAGAGATTTCTGAACAAGCCGTAGAGATGGTAGAGAATATTCAATATCTTGGTGGTATTGTCTCTATTGCGGCGGGACCGAACTAAATGTAATCAGCCGAATCGGAATGCTGTACAAAATATGGAAAGACAACTCTATCAGCCTAAAGATCAAGCTTCTACGGTTCCACTCCAATGTTGAATCCGTGCTTCTTTATGGGTGGACCACTTGGAAAGTCACAGCCGCTGTCACAAAGCTGCAAACGTTCGCGAGTAGATGTCTGGGAAACATCTTGAGGATTTTCTGTCCCAACCGTATTTCTACTGTTAAACTTCACTCGAGCACAGGTCAGGAACCCATTGACCTCTCACGCAGAGAGACAGACGATTGGGGCGACCCCGAAGTACTTGGCGAAGAACGGTTGAAGGGGAATCAGCATAACTGGGAAAGAGTTGTAGAAAGCTGAGATACATCTCCAGAAACCGTACACGATGGCGCGTAGGAGTAGGAGCAAGAGGAACCTAACGGACATCGTAGGTCCAAGGACCTAAGTAAGTATGAGAAGACGAAACTACATATAAAGCTTAGCTTCTTACCGAAGTCTTCCTCTGACGACAAACTCACATCCAAACCGGCGCAGGTTTTCCACGTCAGTAATTATCCTTGCGACTATAAAAAGTTGTTATCCTCCTTTCGTTTAGTTCAACCTATCGAACTTCGGAGTAGTCAGCACTAAAATCGCTTTGGTAAAATACACATAATCCTACCTGAGAGTAGTCCAACTGGGCATTACCCTAATTTTGACTCCAATGCCGTCATTGACCCAATCGAAGCGGATCCCTCTATCGATTAAATTGTATTCGCACTCAGGACTGGATAGAGTTGGTCTTCCCCTTTCACACTTTGACTGCTCCTCTGTTGTTGATAAAAGAGCTCGTCACATTTTCACCATTTCCCTGCTAGGATGAGGTGAGGTTTGGGCTTTAGGTGATCGTTGTTGATTTTCCATTCGAGTATAGGTTCTAGAAATCATTCTCCTCTCATCATGCTGCCCGAAGCGAGTCTTAAATCAACTCGATTGGGCTCCGGGTTCTTCTAAGGGCTTCCTCGGCCGAACCTCATCGTTTTTGTCAGACCGCTTCTAGGTGGACATCTGCCATTAGGATGGTTGTTCGAGGTCCGAAATCAGTGGATCTAATGTAATGGTGAAGGGAAAAATTGTTGCTGAAGAACATTAGCGTAACAGTTTGGAATATTGCAAACCTCTTAAAATGTGAAGACTCAGATCTGTGAATTCATTACTTACGAGTAGTTGCGGGATTATGTATAAAATATCCAAGCTCTCTGTCCTACAAAATCGTTTCTTTATTGCGGGTTTCCTGAATTTAAAGAAAGTAGCCTAAAAGACCGATGATACATAAATAAACCCACAACCGAAAAGCTCTTAAACTTCGAAAACTGCCTTTCAAATGAAATGTTTGTGGTACCTTTCCGACTACATCTCTGGGTCAATGCTTTCACTTCAAACCTGAAACTAATAAACTAATACCCTGGTTTATATGCGAAACATAAAATCAGCCCTAAAACTTTTAAAATCACTAACAAAAAGGTTAAGACTTGTAACCTCTGTTGCATAACCTAAAAATGAACAACATCCACGCATGTATCCGTCCTCGAATAACAAAAACAAAATCACATTAGCATAGGTTCAATCCCGAAACTTTTAAGACAATACCATCAGCAAGTACGAGTATATAAGGATAGTCATAGAAACACGTATATACAAACATCATCGAAACCTCAGCCCAAGTCGCAACCTTTGATGTGTTGTCTATAAAATCCTGCAAACACCGAATGGATGTGTTAACTTACATTCAAAACCCAACGTTCCCCTCCCGTTTTGACACCCTTAATAAAGTTTCTCCCCAACCTCAGCTCCTATTCCTTATTTTCTTTTTCTTTTTTCCAAACAATAGACCACTCAATAAAGGATACCAAGTCAAACAAAATCCACAAAATAATCGAAAGCAAAAAAATCGTCCTTTCGACCCCATTTTTCATTCCTGCCCGTCAGCTCTATTAACCTGCATACTCTCCATATAATCTATAAATTCTCCAAAAAAAAATGCCGAAACTACACTTTGTATGCTTAATGGGGCAACTATTACTGCCACGAGGACTTCCATCTGAAAGGTCACTCTAACAGCAACAAAGAAACAACTGCAACAATCATTTTCCTGTCCATTAAGGTGGAAACAAAGTTGAAACAATTTTCTTCACACATGCCAAGAGTTTTATTTCTATTTATGGTTCCACGAGTCCTCCCGGATGTGGTCTTCGTTCTGGAACATGTTTCGATTGCATTGGCATCATTGACATTGTACAGCGAGAATTGCTACTTTTCCTCGATTGTGTAATTCTTGGACGGTATTCAAGGAGGGGTGTTCGTTTCTTGAACCTGCTTCGTTTCACTTTTCTCCAAGGAATCGATTTTTTCCTTATCCCCTGTTGTGCCTGCTCTCGTGCACGTGATGATTTCATGCGAAACTAAGACGCATTAAAAATTAATGAAATTTTTTTTTATACACAACTTGGTCCTTGTGCTCGTGCCACACTGCTGACAAAGCAATTGGTTTCTGCTTGAAAATATGGTTCATGTTAATGCTAAATTAAAAAAATTTTCATAAAGTTTTCGTTTGAGTTACTCGTGGCATACTCGTACGTATTAGTTTTAACAAACGTGGCAAGCTCAACAAGATGCGAGTACTTCGTAAAATTTTGGGGGAAAGAATGGGAATTGCTTTACCACAGCACATTGACAAGCAAGGAGTAATTGGACTAAGTATTGTAAACGAAAATGAAAGAATTGCTCCGACTCAAAATCAAGGAGAAGTAATGAGCCCGTACAGTTCGTAGAACAACTTTGATGAAAAATGCAAGAGTAATGCAGAGTTTCTGCATTGGGTGTTTCAAAATGCGGGTGAAAAGGTCGATGAAGGACGAAAGGCAAGCTCTGCAAATGTTGACTTAGTACAGCGGAAATAGAAAAACCCATAAAGTGTGTCTCGCCTACAAGCGAGCCAAAAACAAGGTCAAGAACGTCGAAGCATTACCGAATGAGCTAATTTTTTTTAAGATTGCCGCACAGTTAAGGAAATACTCTCAAGAGATTCAGTCACCTCAATATATTTAAAACAAGCAGTGACGCTTGTTTGCGTATTTTGAAGCGTTGCTTGATGAGGAATTCGCAACCCACTTCGGCCTATTGCACCATTATGAGGCCACGTGGATCTGTGGAACAAATCTGAGCTAATGATGTAGCGTAGGAGGCTGTTAACGTCTATATTTTTTAGATCGTTTAAGTCATTGTTGATGATGAATGCTCATCAGTATACCCTCAAGCCCATTTTCGGACGTACTCTAAAATATCGTGATTCTTTGCTAAGCCGTACAACTCGCTTATGGAATGCCCTGCCGATCTCTGTGTTTCCTGGTCGTTATAACTTACAAACATTTAAAAACAATGTACATCGGTACCTGTCTTTTCTTCCTCTCTAAATTTCCTCCGCCCGCGCTGTATACAAACATTTTAAGGGTACAAAAAGAAAAAGAAGGAAGCTCCTAAGTGAAGTTTTCTTCTCTTTGAAAAAGCTTCTTCTTCCCCGTCCATACAGCTTCTACAGAAATTGTTTGTAAAGGCGCCAAGCCTTCTTACATATTTGCCTATAAGGCAGTGTTCAGTGATGACACCTATAATGTCGCTGAACTATTTCGCATTCAGAAGGATGAGACTCTTAGAGCGATTTAGATCCAGCTTTGTCTAGATCTGTTTAGTCGATAGACTTGCTGGTCCAACAGTACACCTAAGGTTCGTTCTTTGATAGCATCCAGCTTTAATATTAATTTGAATGTAGCGAATGGTATACCTTTGCTACCCTTTTCCGGTAGAAAAGTGGTTCCAATTTCGGCGAGTTCCGTGGCCTGACACCCAATAAAGGTGAAAGTTGAACTGAGCTCTGAAATCTACATGAGAGATGATCGACATTCAAGGACGTTTTTAGAATTTAATGAGACTGATTCCAGGGACTTAATAGCGGCCTGACTATCCGAAGAGATGCGGATATCCTTTGCAGATATCACGTTTTTCTTCAGCCAGGACAGATCTCCGTTAATCCCCAAAATTTCCGCCTGAAACACGCTACAGTGATTTGGAAGACGGAAGGAGAGGCTTAGATTTAGCCTATCTATCGGATTTAGATCCAACTGTGTAAAAGTGGGTTGACTTGCCCTCCATGAAAGTATCTTTCTCCCAGAAGGACCTAAAGAGTAACTTTGTCAAACCAAAGTTCGGGTGTAGTGTAATCGATGTTCTCTGTGAGGATTTCTAATATACAGGGTCTTCCAATAGTGACTTTCGAATGTTGACAATTAATAGCGGTCATTTATTCAGTCTGTATTGCCAAATCACCATGGATAGACATAGCCTTTAACAACACGTGCAAATGACAATTTTTTTTTTCAAAATGGGTGTTTTGCTCCACCCGCTTCACCCATTTTACGGTCGCCATAATCGTCCTACCGAGAGGACTATTCACAGTGTGGTGACATCTTCGCTGTCCGTAAGAGTTTGCAGGAATATCCGAGATAATCGATTTCGCGTCGCTCATAAGAATTCGGCCTTTCGCAGACCACAACTTGGCGAATTTTGCATCGTGACTTGGGCCTGCACCCATACAAAATTCCACCCAGGAGCTGAAGTTAAATGGCCGTAAACAACGACGTGTGTTCCCTGAATGGGCTCTGTAGCAGTTGGTAACTGACCCTAATTTTCATCGAAAATTCATCTTAAGCGATGAGTCCCATTTCTGGATGAATAGTTGCGTCAACAAAAAAATTGTCGAATTTGGGACGATACCACTCCACATGAGATCCAAGAGCGTTCAATGCATCCCGAAAAAGTCACTGTTTGGTGTGGAATATGGGCTGGTGGCGTCATAGGTCCATATTTCTTTGAGAACGACGTTGGCCAGGCCATTACCGTCAACGGCGAGCGCTATATGTCGATGATTGCCAACTTCTTTCGGCCTGAATTGGATGATATCGACACCAACGATATGTGGTTTCAACAGGACGGCGCTACGTGCACACACAGCTCACGCCTCATTGGAAATTCTGCTCGAGCGATTCGAGGGCATGGTCATCTCACGTGCAGGTGATGTCAACTGGCCACCGAGATCGTGCGATTTGATTTTTCTTGTGGGGTCTTCGTTACTTATTCACAGGTCTAGTCACAGCCCCTTGCCTGCTGTCACTGCCACGAGGGGTGTCAAATGAAACAGGTCTTAAGGGCTCCGCCTATGCATGGACATGCTGCTCTTTGGACTCTACATATTTTGTTGCAATTGACTACGGCCGTTCTTCAAACAACAACCCCGTAGGTGAGCATCGGTCTTAAGACCGAGACGTATAGCCAGGTTATGCGAGGTTGAAAGCTTTTTTGCAAGCTACTGTAGCTTTCTTGATTCTTTCTTGAATGTTTGGTTTCCTGTCAAAAATGAGACCCAGATATCGAAAAGACTAAGAGGGTACCGTTTATGAGGGAGGATCTATGATTAGAATTTTATATTTCCTAGAAAAGAGGACAAGATCAGTTTTATGGGGGCTTACTCCCAATCCACAGCTGAAGGAGTTTTTTAACTGTATTAAGATGCTTACCTAAGACGGCTATAGCAACGTCTTCCGCATAGGCAATCACCCTGCTAGCACCCGCGTCCAGGCATATCAGCAGTTCATTAACCACTAAGATCCAGTGAAGGCGAAAGACGACACCGCCTGGCAGCGTACCTCTGCTGACACATCTTTTTTACTTAAGCTCAGATATTGGTCTCCTCACTTTGTTTTGGTCAGGTGGAGGGAAGTTTTGGCTTTCATCTTCTAAGTTGAATGGTCTATTCTGCCTGACGGCGGAGTGTTAGGCTTCGTCGCCGTTATACAGTCTGCAGAAAAAGTTTTTTAATACTCTCAGCAACAACTGCGGCTCTAATACAAAGTTTCCTTCTTCATTTCTTTAGGTTTTTTTCCGGGTCTTCTTGCCTTGACACGTTCTTTTTGCCTGTTGGGAAAACTTTGTACGTTATTCCTGCAGTACTCATACAACCTGCTCAAAAGCAGCTCTCGTCCTCCGCTGCAGCGCCGCTTTATATTCTTCTTGTTTAGCTGCATGTGCTTTCCTGCAGTCTTTATCAAACCAGGGATTTCTTGATGTCGGTCGAGTGAACCTCAGCACATCAGTTGCGGTGCCTCTAATGGCATGTTGGTAGTGTTACCTTAGGTCTTCGGTATTTGATGCTGGCGACATAGGAGTGGTTGAGAGATTTTGGGGTTCAGGTTGAGGATCTCATGCGATTGCAGCTGTTATAAGTCATATCTTCTCACAGTAGTTCTTCTTTGTTGTGGCGCTTGGGAAATCTGCATTCGTACCTTAGCTGCAACAAGTAGGTCATCCGGGTAAATTTTAGGTGCCTGCGAAGTTGGGATTTCCAGAATGCTAGAGGCATCCCTTACGTCTATACCAATATTATCAGTTTAATTTAGCGTTTCATGATCCGGAGACCGCCATGTCCCCTTCTGTATATTGAGATAAGGAAACCGTGTACTTGCTACAGTTATATTTCGTGCCACCATAAAGTCAATAAGCTTAAGGCCGTTGCCAGATTTGGAGTAGTGTAGGTTATGCTTACCAACTGCCCTACTAAAGATGTCCTTCTTTCCTATCCTGTCCTCCCTTCCATACTTCAGACATAGCTCATATAATTTGTCGAGGAGCTCGTAGAAATATTCTTTGGTGGCATCGTCTTTGTTTTCCGTAGGGTTATAGGCACATATTAGACTTATGTTAGCGAATTTAGCCTTGAAGCGGATTGTTTTTAAACGCTCACTCACGTGTCAAAGGCTCAAAACTTATCTAAAGTCTGCCGCGTATGGCAAATCCGCATCTGAATAAGCGCTGATTCCCTATAGCAATCACCGTAGTACATATCACAGTTTTTCCTTTTTTGTCCAGTTCATCCCATCGTACTTTCTGGATGGCGGTGATATCTGCGTGACAGCAGTCAAGGGCTAATTATTGGGCTATATGTGACCTATTTGGGGTCCGAACATTCGAACATGGAGATACGAGAGTCGCTGTCGTCTAAACGTTTACTAGGGTCGTCATTTTTTTCCGATTCTATTAGTTGGTTCTTCCGTATGGGATTGTGAGCTCTATGACTGTTTAGGCCAGTATCATGCTACAGGCCGAGCATGCCATTGCCATTTTAGCCTACATGAGTAAGAGTTTACTCTTGTATCCAATATTATGTAAGCTCATGCTTTTTTAGTTGGTGAAGTTGAGTAGATCTCCACTCTTAATGATGCTTTTGCTCTTCTAGTCGGTCGTGCATAGACCTGGTAGAATCCTAGAAATGACCAAATCATTACAAGTTGCTTCAAAGAGCACTTTTGGGAATGCGTCAGCAGCTTTGACGTTAATGTGACGGGTTTGAGTTTGGATTTTGCGCTATTACACTTCATTTTATTCAGATTGACGAAAGTTTCTTCTGTCACCGTCGAAAGTAAATATTTTAATGTACCTGACAGCGGAATACTGATCCTCGTTTTAATTGTACAAGCAGCGCTTCCAACAGGAAATGGGTGTGGACCTCGAAGCACCTAACTAATGAATGAACTGGATGAAGAAGGTTGTTACTTGAGGACCAGGCCTACAAAAAACTGAAGCGCCATCCAAATTAAAGTTAGTAGATCTGAACTGAATTTTGAAGGAAGAACGAACTGAGGGCTTAAGTAGATTGACTTTATAATATATAACTCTTTTTTAAAAAAGGAGCTAGAGCACCTTTTTAATTTTAAGAAATTTTTGCCGATCTGTACCAGCGAGAACTCAACTTAAGTGCAGCTTTAATTGGATTTAGAGTGAAACATCATTTGTGAAGTCATGAAATATTGCAGAGAGCCATGAAAGCCAGTTTATGCTATGTTGTTGTATTTCAGTTAAATTTTAAACATACAAGTATTTTGAAGCACAACTTTACAAGGTACACAAAGTGTGTGAGTTCGCCAACTACTACGCAAGGAGAAATGAATTCGAAACTTGACTACCATCAAAAAGCAAACAAAATAATCTATATTCCTGACGTCACCACCTCTTCGGCGAGCAATGCGGCAACTGTTCAAGAATAGTAAAAATAGACTATCTCGAGCAAGAAAACTCGGTTTTTTTTTCGAATTGCTCTATACTTGTCTGTTTCTTTGATTGAAAATTACGCACAACATGCAAAGTCGAATTTAGTGCGTCGTCGAGTTAAGTTTAAAGGTATAATCCATAACACTACGACAATTGAGAGCAGTAGCAAGACATTTGATTTATTCCTATCAGCGATTTGACGGAAATTGCTTTAAAGTTTTTCATGAAAATAGGATACGCCTATGGTCATCTGTAGATGACGCAAAATAAAAAAGCGGAAATTGAAAATTAAGAAAAATACTAAATCTTCACTCTACCAGCAGATAGTGCCAGGCAAAAGGTACATAAAAGACCGTCATCACCAGTTTTTTACCACTTCCCCCTGAAACTCCTGAATGGATTTTCCTGGCTTCGTTTCACAACTAATAAATCTTACAAAATTCTAAAAAATATGTTTGATTTTATTTTTAATGTAATACCCAATATTTTAATACTATTGACCGATTGCCAAAAAATATTATAATAGTCCAGCAACGAATATGGCAGGCAATATAACATTTTAAGATGCCCATGACCATTTAGGTCATCACAGGGAACCTTTTTCTCCTTAAATTAGTTTTCGTCCGCTGAAGTTTCAGCGTGGTCTTAAGATTGAAATTATAGCAGTATCCTGCCATGTACCTAAGTAGGTCATTCAAATAGGACACATAAGTTGCGCTAAATTAAAAGCAGGGTTTGTCATAAAAATGTAAAAATGCTTCATTTTCTAATTTGAAGTAAGCACTTTCTGCAAAATGTTCAAATAGGCATTGTTTAATAAAATAATATATTAAAGGATATCTCATTCGAATAACTGCCCACACAGTAAGTGCAGAATCTGACAGAAATCTGAATTATGTACGTGTTTAGACGCTGAGACTCCTCAGTCATGTTTGTCATATGCAGAATACAATAGAAGCAGTCAGGGCTCAATAACTCAAAGGATATGGATGGCCAAATGAAATTCGACCATCTAAACCATCCAAAACATTAGTTGGCGAATTTAGCACATATGCCACCTTCCTGCGGAACCACATTTGAAAGAGACTCACACCTTCAGGTTGGTGCCAAAAAAAAACCCTCAACTGCATACTCGTATTTTGATATCTTGCACCATTAACGGCAACCGCAGTGTCGACCTAATTTTTTAAGAAAACTTGCCATATAATTCCGAGCCAAAAGCCCCAGAAAAAAACCAACAGCTATTGAGTATGAATTTATGTGTCACGGATCTCTAAGCTACGTATTCGTAAAAATTGATCAAGATGAAAAGGGATGCTCTAAAAACTAACTGAAGAACTATCATCGTGGGATATTATCAATGGGCTCTAGTTCCTCGATAAACTGAATCCTCTACGGCTGAAGCTGGGAAACTTTCGGGTCGGGTGGTTCAAATATAAGTTTATTTTTGCGTCAATTTGTTATTTTGACACTGACAGCTCTTTTCCGCTTGAAATCTTGACGAAATGAATTGCCTTACGCTTGAACAACGTTTGGAAGTATTGCAAACTTATTTCGAAAGTGAATGCTGTGTTGCCCAAACAGAGCGTTTATTGGAAGAAGTTTTGGCCGAAATTGAGCGTCTGTTGTACGCAAGTTTGTGTAAAAAGTTCGGGATACTGACTTGCATGCGGCAACCGCTCAAGGTCCACGAGAATATGGCTGCTGTGATCGAGAGTGTTCGACTCAATTTAGGAACATTGACTCGCCATCGGTCTCAACAACTCATCATTTCAAGCACCAGCCTGATTAGAATTGTGTACAAAGATCTCGGATTATTCCCTTACAAAGTCGAATTGACCATAGCAATTGAAGGCAGACGACCATCCGCTTTGTTATGGCTTTTCAGTTTGGGGCTTACAGCTGCTCGAATTTGGCCGGAAAATTAATTTTTCTAACGAGACGCATTTTCATCTCGGTGGCTATGTTAATAAACAAAATTGCCGCATCTGGAGATCGGAAAACCGCAACGTGATTGTAGAGAAGCCATCATCTGGCACTCACCTGTAGAAAGTGACAGTTTTGTGCGCATTTTGGAGTGATGGCATCATTGGCCAATTTTATTTTGAAAATGCAGCTGGAAACGCCATTTTCACGGTGAGTGCTACAGATCCATGATTATCAAGTTCTTGTAGGCTGAAATTGAAGACAGACTTGGATAATCTTTGATTTTAGCGCGATGGAACACCATGTCACAATGTCCATCAAACAGTCGATCTTTTTCGCACGAAGTTCGGTAATCCTGTTATCATCCGCCTTGGCGATATCCAATTGGCCGACTTAAAGATCGGTATTAGGCATAGTTACAATCCCAGAACGGTTCAACCCCTTAAAGCGAATTTCGCCCGAGCCATTCGTTAAATAGAGCCAGAATCAGTCAACAAGGTCTTGGAAAATTGAGTTGACAGGATGCTCTACTGCGAAACCAGCCGAAGCAGCCACATGAATGAAGTCGTATTCCATAACTAATTGAGACTCTGTTGCCGTAGGAACGAGGTTCGGACACTTTTCCAACAGGGAAGTGGGCAACAACACAAAGCCCACAAAGAATACCACTGTCGAACAAAGAGACTATACTACCACTTCTGATGAAGACCACGAAAAGGACGGTTGAGCTTCTTAAGCGCACAACTGTTTTTCGAATGTGTCCTAAGTGTAAGATGCGACATGCATACAAACGAAGAATTTGACAAAATTAAGTACGCGTCGCGTGATCGAATCACTAGTCCAATGGACTGGAGCGAAGCTAGTTAATAGAATCTTGGTTGCGAGTGCTGACTCTAGCAACTATGTGCGGAAGATACTGAATAGGGGCTACTCTCAATGTAGGGTCCTGTCTCCATTGTTATGCTGCATTTTAATTGGGCCTCTTCTTAATGTTCTCAAGAGCGTTATTATCTGCGATTTGGCATGAACAGATAATGCAGCCACACTGGCTGCCGACTATCAGTTGCCTCATTTATCTGAGTGTAATTCTGAATAGCAAGTTTCTATGGAAGAAACGTCGCACAGTATACTATAGACGCTCTCGACTTTTGCCAAGATATGACATATATCACCGAGGAGGGTCCTTTGGATCTACGCGGCTATGATAAGATCAATTCTTTTCTATGCATCAGCTGTTTGGCGGAACAAGCGTTCACGTAAATACCGTTGATTTCACGTCAATCTAGAGAACGGTCAGTTTCCGCTGGCTTGGAGATTTTTCTAGAACGGCTATCTCTATCCTGTACGCACTGATGGGTTTGCCCCGCCTTGATATTGGTATCATGGACTGCATTCTCAAGCTTATCTTCGGTTTAAAAAGAAGTGGCCTTTTGTTAAAGTTTCGTTGACATTGCGCGCCGAGTCTCAGTTTGACTCTAATCTTATAGATATGCCGTTTGATGCAATGACATTGCAACTCCGGTTGAGCTGGGAAGATGCAGTAAACTTTTCTGCAACATCTGCAGCCATATTTGTTAAGGGGACGAAGAGCTAAGACTTCACAACTCGTTAGGTAAAGATACGGTTAAAAATCAAGCGTGACCCTACAGATGTTGGAATTTGCATCGTGGGACCGGTCTGGTCTGGGTATCAATGACAACCTACTTTGAAATGACTACGTATTTGATATCGTCGGGAATGCTACAAAATGTCTTGGCATTCTGAATATTGCGGGGAATACTTCTTCCTCTTTGATGTGGGGAACGAAAAGTAGATTATTGTGTTTAAATTTGGTCGGCTGCTCAAAGGACATATCCTCACCCCGTTGTATTGTATATCAACGAAATTGCCACTAGAAATCCGGCTAAATACCCTCAACAGTAACACTATGTACTCGTATGCTCACTAGTTTAGACTTAGGCCCATCTTCGGACGTACGATGAAATATAGTGATTCCATCCTAAAGCCTACTACTCGTTTAACGCTCTAATATTTTTCCGGCTCTGTGTCCATTTTAAAGGTATTCGTAAGCCCTTAAGTGCGTGCTCAACTAAAAAAAATAGTGTGGGGACATGTGTAATCCTAATCCATGGACTGTATTGTGAATATCTCGCAGTAAAAGCCAAACTGTAAAGACAAGACTTATCTGAGATCATTCCAAAAGCTTTATGGTTGTTTGAAACCCTTTTTATCTTCGAATTACAGACACAATCATTTTAAGGATTTCATACTTCATTTTCACCTATCAACCTTAACTAACTTTGGATTTATAACTGCAAATCGTGGCGTTCTAGCGATGCTGTCGGTGGCGTGCGTTCCTTTCTGATGACAGCATGCACTTTGTTTTGCCCCCGTATGCCGTAAGACCCATTTTGGCTGCTGCCGCCTCAACCGCTTACGAAAATTTCATTGACGCCTCCGCTGTTCGTCCAATCACACACCAGCGTATGCAAGAAAGGCACAAGAAATCGTGCCTTTTTTGTTGACCTTTGACGGCACGTCGCCTTGCCTTAAACCTTTCTTGGTATTGAAGGCCTCGATTGATTCACTCTGACATAGATAGTCATCCTGCATAACCTGTCGATTTTGGTATGACGTTGAATAGCTCGTCCCTATGCATCCAGTCATATGCGGCGTTTAAGTCGAGTAATATAAGGTGGGGCAAAAGTAATGTCATAATTTGAATTGGGTACCATTTGGTTAAAAATGAAAGAAATTGGACTCAGTTTTCACGAAAAGGTATAAAATTGATGGCATTAAGTTGAAAAAATGATAACGGTTAATTGTGCTCGTTCTACGGCATTTTGAATTGTTGTTCAGAAAACATCTGCCTTCAAATTGGTGATTTCTTCTTCAATGTTGGCTTTCAATTCTTGCAAGGTTTGTGGTTTATTGTGGTAAACGCGAGATTTCAAAAAGCACCAAAGGAAGAAGCCTAGCGATTGGCCGGCCTGTTCAATCGCCAAAACGGGAGATCACAATGCTTGGAAATTGGTGATTCTAAATCTCCACCGTTGCCCGAGTTGTGTGAGCAGTTGCTCCGTCCTGCTAGAACCAATAATGCTCTAGACCCAATTCAGCAACTTGCCCCAAAAACAAAACTCATTTAGCATCTGTCTGTAGCGCTCACCAGTTACGGTGGTGCCGTCGACGTCCTCCAAAAAATGAGGACCAATCGCTTTTCCACTGCAAATGCCGCACCAAACAATCACTCTCCATGCATTTCATCCGTGCCCCGGAAATGCAAATTTTGTTTATACACGCAATCACTTAATGGAAATGGACTTCGTCGCTCACTATGACTTTTGATACGAAATCATCCCCTTCTTGCACCAGATTTAACAGAGCACTTAACGATCAGCATGGAGGGATTGGTGAACGGTTTGCACTTTATAAGGGAACTTCTTCAGATTTTTCACCCAAATTTGACGCAACGTACGTCTGCTGATGCCACATTGTGTGCATCGTAGTCTTGTTGATGTTTGTGGACTCTCACGGACGTCTGCGGCCACAGCAGTGATATTCTCGGTCGAACGAGCGATACGGGGCCGGCGACTTCTAGTGGACCTAAATTGCATAAGATGTTCAGCCAAGTGCTTAATTGTTCGCGCACATAGTGCAGGACGACGAGGAAAACAACGACGAAATTCACGATGCGTTAAAACAACACACTTTAAATTGGTCAAATAAGGAGTAACAACAATGAAGCGTTCTTCAGGTGTGCATCCCTGCATTGCTTATCGTCAACTTTTTCTCTGTTTACAACATAAATGTCCATGGCACATCCACATTATGACATTACTTTTGCCTCACCTTTCCAATACCGGTCGCAGGGTGAATATTTGACCGATGGTGCACTTTCCTGGCTTGAAACCGGATAGCCAGGGATCAATCAGGTTGTTAGTGAATGGATTAAGATCTTCAGTCTTATTCAGGCGTGCTTGGTTCTAGACATATCTGGACAGCTGAGGTTCGGCATGTTGCCAACCGGGTTATCTCTAGCTGCACTCAATAGCTTAGTAAGCAGTCTGTCCGTTAGCCCTATGTTCGATATTGTTGCCTCAAGGAGACGAAAGTCTCTATCGTCTGCTTTGGATATACATACACAACTATGGTAAGGCCAATTACATACTACACGTCGGTTGTCTGGTGAAATATGCTTTTACAAAAGTGCTTCACTGCTACTTTTACCAGACTCCAAACGATCTATCTTGGCTGCATGGGGCTTTCGCTAGTACTCCTGTCTCTGGTATTTACATCATAGACTGCACTCTCAAGTCATGTTTCATTTGAAAAGGGGTGGTTTTCGCTACAACACGCATAATTATATTGATGGCCCGTCGTTTGACTCCAAAAATACGAAACGTACTTATCCTGTGCCCAGGAAAGGTTTTGGTCAGAATCTGAGCCAGAAAAGGAATTTGATCGGACTTTCACGAACTGCTCCAAAACCGATCTGGGATGCGATATCCGAAAGCCATCTTTTCGGAAGACCAAAACGTTAGAAAACGGTGTCTGCCTTCAAGCGAAGATATGCATAATCCTAATGGCGATAAATTGCATATGTTGTGAAGGATCAGCGGATAGAGCGAAGTACCTACATCTGCAGCGACAGCCAAGCTGAGCTTAAGATCCGATGGTTTCCGAGAATACAACGTATGCACTGAGTTTGTTTTGAGTCCCAGGTCGTAGTGGTTTCACAGGAATTGGAATCGCCGATTGCATTTTCCTAGTCAAGACTCAGAAAAGGGTTTGCCAGAACGCATGAGCTTCCATTGACAGATGGGTTGCATATAGGCATACCTGCGGATGGTATTTTTCTCCAAAGAATGCTTCCGATAACTTCAACAGGTCAGCGATTTTCCTCTTGTCCTTCAGTAGGAAGGATGCTTACTGATGTCGTAACGAGTAACCAAGCTTTTGCTAAGCACATTGGTATGCTGGGCATAATTAACGCAACATTCTGCTGTGCTTGCCATGAAGTACTATCTCAGCGAGAGTCAAGTCTACTCTAACTGAAGGGTTTAATCTACAGGATTCTGCCAAATTCCAGTTAAAGAAACATACGAGGACTAGTTCTTTCTGCGAATGCCTTACTCAAATACAAAGAAAAGGATGAGGCTCCTCTTCAAATGGTTGGTTTCAATTTGAGTTGACTTCTTAGAAAAAGTCAAGGCTATAACGTGAGTACTTAAAGTAAGGGTAGCAAGGCTCGCGGCTTTAAAAAAATCTACATAAAACATGTCAACATACGCGTACCACTGAATCCGACTTTTATTTATGTTCAAGTCAACTCATTCCTTTGAACTTTGCGAATCGATTGGAGAAGTGATATTTGAGCCAAAAAAGTCTGTTCGATTCGACAACTCTGGGTTACGTCACATTTTGTACGATATGTACTTGGTCGAAATGACGGTATTTTCAAATTATCAAATCGAGTTGATTTACTACTCGATAACTTTGTTCCTTGTTCATAAATGCACAGCCTTGGTGAAAATACTGTGACAGGACGATGTGAAAAAATACGTTCCAACGACTCATCTGGTCACAATAGAAGTATCTATATTATATTGTAGTTAAATAAAAAGAGAATATCCCTTCTCATTTGCATGTCCTTTGGAATTTCAGTTATTAGTTTTTTTTTTTTTTTTTTCTAGGATTTTAAGCTTTTTCCACCCGTTCGTCACCTCTGTCATTCTCGTTTGTCGTCCTTTTTGGAGTGTTTTTCCAGTTTTTTTTTTTTTTTTTTTTTTTACGGGAAATTGATTATTTATTATAATTCGTTTCGCTTCTCCTGTGTGTGTATACGTGAATCAGGACATTTTGTTGTTGTTGTTTGTGTTGTAATTTTCCTTTTCGTAATTTTCTCTGCCAACTATGGGGAGAATTGGAGACAACATGTCTGTAGAGAACAAGGAAACTCCTGTTGGCAAAAGCCATAGCAAATTCATGGCGACATAGAGCCTTAGCCACTCACATAGATTCATAGATACACTCCCATACATACTTACATCTGTACTCGTACACACTTGTGTGCATATGCAGACTAAGTGGAAAAACTTTATACGGATCGTCTCGTTTGATTGGGAGAAATTTTATTTGATTTAGTTTTCTTTCATTCCTTCGTTACTCTCCGTTCGTTATTCACTGTTCACTGCTCGTTATGCTCGTATGTATGTGCGTTGTTCGGTATTCGAAATTCGCTGTTCGGTATTCGGTATTCGATATTCGGTATCCGGTTGTTTCAGTGTGTTGAGTGAATTTCCTGCGTCGAAAACGTTTAGATAGGATTTTCAAAATTGTTTTATCGTTGATTGGATTGAGTTTGCTTTGCTCGGTGACGTCTGTTATAGCTATCGTTCTGCAGCTGAACCCTTTGAAAGTGAGGAATTTTCGCGTTCTACCTCTGCCCTTGGGATGTGATTTAAAGCTGCAAAAGGAAATGTATTACTTAGAAAAATAAAAGTGTGTATACTAGCCTTAGTTGGAAAATACAAATACCCAGTGCTAAGGAGTTAACTTCTTTCAAAGCCGAGTACGAGTATACGTATGTAAGTATGCGAGTGCCATGTTTAGGGGGTAAATTCCATGGTCAAGTGATTTTTTTTATCCCACCATTCGTTCTGTTGAAGGCAACTACACACCTATACTCATGAATTGTGAATGAAATTTGCCATACCGGTGCGTGTTTCGCCTACGGATTGGCGGTCGGCCCCTTCTAAGGAATTCCATTAAATTGAAAGAGCACTATTACGGTTATAGATATTGTTCATAAATATTCTACCTACGAATACATTTTGTGTTCTTTAGAATTTCACCAAGTTATTAAGATACGTACGGGTCGAGCCGAATGGGTTTTTTTTTAAATTTCTCGCGCATTGTCCTTACATAAGATAAAAGGAAAAAAGGAGCAGCCAATTTGCGGATTAATTTTTTTTGTTTTTTTACAGAATTGGGTAAGCAAAAATACTCTTACAAAGACTGTTACTTATAATATTTTTACTGCGTAAATTTGTAAAATTTGTAAATAGAAAACAAAAGAAGATCTTGAAAGCAAAATCAGATTTTCCATTTAATCTGTCAAATCAGGAGCAATTCTTAAACGTGACAGATGACAGGTTCTTAAAACTGATCAATCAACTTTTTTTGGCAGCTGTCACATTGGATACAATGTGAATTGCGTAGATAAATCACGTAAGGGCTTTTTTAAGCCAATGTCAGTTGTCTGGCTTGCATTTTCAGACTGAAAAATCACAGAAAAATGTTTAAAATATTTTTGAGTTGGTTTTTTTTTATGAAAAGAAAAACAAATTTCGTGATGGATTATGTCGCTTGATATTTAAAAAGCTCGTCAAAATAATCTTTTTGATCCTGGGGGTAAATTTTAGTATTTTAAGACCAGTCGAGTACGACAAATTGTAAATTTTATTAAAAAGGACCTCGGGAAATAGTTTTCAGTTTTAAACGGCGAGGAATTCAAGTGCTACTTGGAGGACTGGTTATGGTGGATACGGTTTTAGAGCATGAAAATCACCTTGAGAAGATGACCTAAATTCATACAAGCAACAGGGTGTCCCAGTTTAGTTATTCGTCCTGAAAAATTTGATTGCAGGCTGTCTATTTTCATCCACCTCCAAGTTATAGGCCGTTAAAGTGAGGAACCTCTGATTTCGAGGTAAAACTTCTTAAAAGGCCGTAGCTTTCTAACGGATTCAGCTTAAGAAACCGTTTTGAAAGGGAATTTCAGTCTGCATAAAATACTAAAATTTCGTCGAGTTCGACGAACGTCAGCCAAAATTATGACATTTTAAAGCTAACATTTTGAAAAATCGTTGGACCAATTTCATCAGAAAAATGCGTTTATCAAGAAATTTTCAACTTTTGGGTTAACTTTTTTTGTCATAACTTTTGTCTTCTCTTCATTATCTACGATTTTTATGTATGACTTTTCCACCTACAAACAACGAAAGTTATTGCAAACCACTGTTTTATTCAGGCAAATGGGTCACAAAATAAAAAAGCTGTCAGTTAACAAGTAAAACAAAGTTGGAGAATTAAGCCAACGGTAAATTTTCCTCTAATTTGTAAAATGTTTTTGTTTAATTCGGTGACAACTTTTGAAATGTTCCGATGTCACTTTATTTACTGATTAAGAGTGAACGAGTAAAGTGTTTAGCAAACGTTTAAGAAAAAATGTTTTCGATTCGCGAATACGCCGATGTAAATTTCGTTTACGGTTTTTGTAATGGGAATGCACGGTTAGCTAAATTAGAGTACCAGTACAATTAGAGCCGCCTTTCAACCGTCGGCTCAGCATATGGGTTAATAAGACAAAGATTGTCTAACATAACAGCAGCAGAAGAGGAAGAAGAAATTTGAAATGCTGTAAGAATGCAACCATCTATTAGCACCAGAAGGCTTGCAGCACAGTTGCAAACTCCAAGAACTGCAAACCATAGAGTTCAAGCCAACCGCGTTTACCCCTTTCATTATAAGCCCGTACAGGAACTTTTGCCAGAGGACTTCCAAAAAAGGATTGAATTTTGCCAATGGCTGCTGCATCAACAAGATGAGAATGAGCAGTTTATTCAAAAAATTTTATGGACTGACGAAGCTCAGTTTACGAGAATGGGCATTACTAACCAACGAAATTCCCATTATTGGGCAGTGTCTAATCCTCACTTAACACGAACAACATCTTCTCAGAGGTAAAGATTCAATTGAAATGCAGATGTTTTTCTTAACTGTATACCATTTTATAGAAGGTTTAGCGTGAATGTCTGGCCCGGCTATTGGGTAGTACTTTAGTCGGGCCATTCATACTTCCACATGCCCTGAATTCAACATTCTGTTTAGAATTTTTGATCGCCCAGTAGCCGGAACTCCTGGAAAAAGTTCCTCTTGTTCAGAGACAAAGAATGGTTTTCCAACACGATGGAGCTCCTTGCCATTGTAGCAATAATGTAACTTCGTTTTTAAATCAAAAATCTCATGGCCTGTGGAATGGCCTATTTGGTCCTTTTCTTTGGCCACCTAGATCTCTTCACCTAACGCCAATGGCTTTTTTTTCTGGGGAGCCATAAAAGAAAGGGTTTATCGACGAAATTTGAATATTTTGTGCACACTGAATTTCCTCTTTCAACAATGTGCACAACGGTTTCATAAGCTGAATCCGTTAGAAAGCTACGACCTTTTAAGAAGTTTTACCTCGAAATCAGTGGTTCCTCACTTTAACGGCTTATAACTTGGAGGTGGGTGAAAATAGACCCCCCCTGCAATACAATTTTTTGTTTCCCATAACTTCAGGAATCTTCACCTATCAGGGCGAAGACCTGTATATACTTATTTACTTGACCGGAGGAAGACTTACCCAGCGGTAGGCACCAAGCCCAAATAGATCCCCATCTATGCTGGAATAATGCAAAACGGCCAATAAAATATTCTCAAGTAAATTTGGGCGAACTATTGGATTGTACCACATGAAATACCCGATTTTCGCTCAGTCGGAATTAAGAAGTTTTCGAGTAAACATCTGTGGCAGAACGTTAAATTTTTTTTTTTTTATAAAATAAAGTGGTACTAGAATTATTTACCATGCTGTCGGCAGTTCAATTTCGAACCCTCTTCCTTTACTAATTTAAAATGGGACATAATGCATTTGAGCATGTAGCGGTAAACGAACGCACTACCTATACAACGTTGGTTTAGAAAGTCCCTTTTAGGAAATTTCAGCCTCGAAAATGAACCCCGTAAGAAGCCGGAAACGTTAGTAATTGACGACGATGTTTTAAGAGCAACGGTGGATGCGAACCCAACGAAATTGGTGCGGGAGATTGCACAAAGCATGGGAGTATCCTCAATAAAAACAAGTCGATACCTTTCTCTCATAGTAAAGGTAAGAAACTCGATAAGTGGGTACCCGATGAACTGAACGAATCCCAAAAACTACGGCGCCTGGAAATCTGCGCATCGCTTATCGCTTACATTAAGAAACCAAACTGAATCGTTTTTGCACCGGATAGTCACGTGTGATGAAAAGTGGATACTGTATAACAATCGTAAAAGATCTGGGCAGTGGTTAGACGCAGATGAAAAACCAAAACACACCCCCAAGCCTTTTCATTTCTTCCACCAGGAGAGACGATAAAACGCTATCGTTTGTGAGGATTTGGATAAAAAGCTACCGGCATTGGTCAACAGGCACGGTCCGATCATTTTGCATGACAATGCTAGACCCCATACCTGACAACTAACGGGGTTCAAAAACTGGGATTCAAAATTCTTCCGCATCCACCGTACTCTCCTGATATTTCCCCAACGGATTACCATCTATTCCGCAATCTGGATTCATCTTGCTGGCAGAAGGTCTTCCGGAACCGAGCGGAGGTCATAAAAGCCTTTCAAGATTTCATTGCTTCAAAAAGTCAGCACTTTTACGAAAATGGAATATTTGACCTTGTATCACGTTGGAAGAATGTCATAGATGCCAACGCATCTTATTTTGATTGAATAAAAATTTACGGGGAAATAACATTGGCTTTTAAATTGTTACTATAAGATCGGACATTTCATGTGCTACAACCCTCAACTTCCAAGTCAGCACCGACTTTTGCTGACAGAGTCTTTTTTGAATGTGCAAGGCATTGTAAATAGGATTAGTAGGGTGCGTTTTTTGTTTGAAGGTGGATCCATGGATATTATCTGTATTTCCGAAACATTGTTGAGTCCAGATATGCAAAAAACATCTTTTTAGAATTCGGGGCTATATAATGTACCGTGCGGATCGACTTAGTGGACCTTACGGGGTGTAGCAGTCTATTTAAAGTATATTCTTAAGCCCAGATTAGTAAGAAAATCAACGAACTGAATTTATTTTTTTAGAAATTGCTGTAGAAAATATAAAAGGGCCCATAGGAGCTCTGTATATGACACCTAATGTCTCGCACTACACGAAAGCTAGAAATCATCTTGAAGAGTTTGGGAATCTTTATTCCAAAGTTGTCTTATGTGGTGATGTTAATCTTGATATTCTAAGGGTGGAAAATAAGCAATTTCTTGACACAGTAAGTTTCCTGGATTTGCAATTCATTAATGACGTCAACCCCACCCAAGTGGAAACACTTGACAAAATACCTTCTTTGATCGATGTTTTTCTTGTTTCCCAAATGGGCTTAGTAGAGCGTTATGACCAAATTACCTCCCTAGGATTCTCTTACCATGACTACTTTGTTTTTAAGTGTTATGTCTCCGTGTTCAAATGAAAAATTCGTTCAATTCCATCAATTTGCTTACATTGATGTTGCCACTTTGTTTAATGACTGTTTTAACCTTGACTGGTCACCAATATATGTATTGCTTGTCAGATGGTCTAAGAAAAGACATTTTAGTAAACACGTGCCTCTCACAACTAAGAAAATAGGAAATAGAAATATTCTTTAATTCACCCAACAAATTCAAGAACTTATAAGCCAGCGTAACTTTACTTTAGGTGGCGTAGATATAAATTGTCTATGCTTGTATGACCAATTCTGACAAATCCAACCCGGCGAATCTCCGGTCGATCAGTAAGGTTTTCGAAAAGGTGATCCATAGAGTCCTGACTAAGCGGGTTGAGGACACACATAATCAATTAGGTTTCAACGCGAGGCATGATATCATTCATGTCGCGTCTAAACTGATTTCTGATATCCAATGGAACAAAGACAAGAAACACCAGTGCATTGGTGCCTGCCTGATTGACTTGGAAAAGGCCTTCGATTACGTATGGTTAGAGGGACTCTTCTTCAAGTTGAACAGGTTGGGCATTAGTAAACCACTGCTGTATATGCTTTTTGATATGCTCTCAAATAGACAGTTCATCATGAAGAATGGCGATGTGTCTTCTGCTGGAACATTTCACATTAAAAACGATCTGCGGTAAATTCGCCGATCCTATTCAACATTTACACAAGTGATCTGACAGGTTCATTTCACCATGACAAAGCGTACGTAGTTGACTTAATCGCGTACAGATCAGGTCAAAAGATTGAGGTCATATACTTTTGCAAAGTGAATTCGACCAGATTAAGCGATATTGCGAGGACTGTCGGAAACTATTCTGATTAGGACACCTTTGTCTGGGGCCTCTAGGGATGCCAGAAAGAATTGGCGAAAGTTCTCTATCGTTTTACAACGCGGACAGCCACTTGCTTGTCGAAATGTAGTTAGATACCTTGGGAACTGGCTGGATCAATAACAAACATATAAAGGGTCTTTCATTAAGTGTGCGTGGGTTATGTTGGCTTTGAGGGCCGCTGTGGTTTGTGACTTATTCGCGTAGACTTGCGACTTGAGAAAACCCTACAAGAAAAAGTCTAACGGTGTCAAATCGCCCGATCTCAGTGGCCAATTCACATCACCTCCACCTGAGATGACCATGCCCTCGTGCAGAATTTCCAATGTGGCGTGAGCTGTGTGGCACGTAACGCCATCCTGTTGAAACCACATATCCTTTGGTGTCCATATCATTCAATTCAGGCCAAAAGAAGATGGTAATCATCGACCTATAGCGCTCGCCGTTGACAGTGAGAACGGCCAACGTCATTCTCAAAAAAATGTGGACCGATGACGCCGCCAACCCAAGATCCACACCAAGCAGTGACTTTTTGGAGATTCTTTGGACGCTCTTGGATTTCATGTGGATTGGTATCGTCCTAAATTCGATAATTTTACTTGTTGTTGTACCCATTCATCCAGAAATGTGCCTCATCGCTGAAGATGATTTTTCGATGAAAATTAGGGTCAGCTTCCACCTGAACCGGTGCCCATTCAGCGAACACACGTCGTTGTGTATGCTCGTTTATCCTCAGCTCCTGGGTCAATAGACTTTTTTGTACGGGTGCAGGCGCAAGTCATGACGCAAAATTCGACAAGTTGTGGTCTGCGAAAGGCCGAGTTATTGTGAGCGACGCGAAATCGACTGCCTCGGATTCTCCTGCAGACTCTCGCGGCAATGTTTTCGACAGATCTTGCGTTTCGTTGACGTACGGGTGTTGGTGTTGGTTTATCGTGTACTGAATCAGGGGTCTCAAATTTATCAACCACTCGGTACGATGGATATGGCAACCGCAAAATGGGCGAACTGCGCGGAACGTTGCCCGAACAGAACGCCCATTTTGATAAAACAATTTTATCATCTGCACGTGTTGTTGAACACTATGTCCGTCCATGGTGATGTGGTAAAACAGACTGAATAAATGACAGCCAATTTGTCAGATGTAGCTTTAAAAATATGGTCGCTACCAACTGTCAAAGTTCGGAAGTCGCTTTTGGAAGACCCTATATATGTTGCTCTGACCAGAGCCAAAGGTGCTTTCGCCCTTACAAAGAGACTGTTTTATAACAGCCAACTCTATGCGAGAGTTAAGGTGATCTGCTGCATGGCCCTTACCCGGCCCATGATTGTATTTGGATGTCCCGTGTGGTTCAACGTGAGAGCAAGTACATTGAAAAAGATTCGAGTGTTTGAGAGGGCTTGTCTTCGCTCATACAGAACACCAGAGTCTCAGTACATAAAATTCTATCCTAATGAGGTCTTGTACAATAGGACAAACCTAGTAAGAGTGGACAATTTCGTCATTAAGTTGACTCGAAGGCACTTTGTAACCTGGTCTCCGGGGCTTACTGCCCTAATTGACGGCTTTACTCCTCCAGAAGCATTCCAGGACAGATTGGCGGTCTCGTTAATCTTCCACCTTGCTCGAACAGCTATGGATAGGCGACTCAATTGCAACAGAGATGTCGCACACGGCAGTGGGGAGCGCCTCCGGTTCTGTAGGGCTGTAGGGAGTCATGAGGGATGTTGCTCAGCAGCACCAGCAGATTTGGTGACTTGTTATAGACGCGCTCTGGAGGAGACGACTCAACGATGAACTCTACAAGATGTACAGCGACATTGACCTGGTCAAAAAACTGCGCATTGGGCATTTGAGATTGATGAGACATGTATGTTAGAACCAATGAACACCAACGCTCTAGCCCGCAAAATCTTCGGAGGGACAACGCAGTAGAGGAAGGCCTTCATGCCGTTCGTAGGCGATCAAATCATTTTCCTTCAACAACATTCCACTAAAGGAAATAACTCGACCCGTGCAGATCCCTCGATGGCTTGAAAGCAAAGAAAGCAATTGTCCCTCTGATGTCAACTGCTATGAGCTCAAAAGGAATTTCATATTTTCCTATGCCAACCCATTTGGCAGCATGGATGCCCCTCAGTTTCCGGCATCAATCAACGTCGGAATTGCCTTTTCTTTTCCTAGAGTAAGCAAAGTAGATGTTGTGGAAGTCCTTCTCTCAGCTAAGTTCAATTCTACTTTCCTCGATGGTCTTAACCCAAGATTTGTGAAACTTGTGCTACTGTATATTCTACCTTATGCAGTCCATATCTTTAATTGCTTGCTTACAACCACAAAGTAAAAATCATCCCAATCTCCAAAAAGGGATCGGGGAAAGCAACTAAATACAGGCCCATTGCAATTATGCTATGCCTGTCAAATGCCTTTGAGAAACTAGCACAAAAACAAATCTATAAGTATCTCAATAGCAAGGATCTTCTATGCAGGCATCTATCCGGTTTTCGACCCAATAGCAGCTGGAATACAGCTGGAATAGAGCTACTATTGGTAGTGGAAGAAATCCGTAAATCTTTGGATAGGAATCATCCGACATTCCTAACTCTGCTCGATTTTTCAAAGGCCGTTGACCCGGTAAATCATGCTATTCTCTGCAGTAAACTTAAAAGCTGTCTTACCTTTTCCACTTCATCTGTGAAATTGATTATGTCCTACCTAAAAGGAAGGAAGCAATGCGTTTGTATCGGTAAGAATTTCGCCAAATTTCTTAATGTAACGGGTGACCAGATAGCAAGGATAGTGTTTTCAATTTTATGGTTCAGCAGCTATCAAAGTAAAAAATAACATCCAGCTGTCAAAATATTCCGTGAGGTTTGCCATTTCATCATGCATCGTTTTGAGATTGTCGAACGTGCGGAAATTATCAAGAAATATTATCGAAATTTCAGATCCTCACTTATTTACTTAGAAAGCACTGTAGTCTGAGGTGGACCTGGCCCTCAACTAACAAGTCTCTCCAATTAGCCCGGTCTTTAGCTACTCGTAACTACCTCCAATTTCCCACTTCAAGTCGGTTGAGGACCCCGTCTACTTATGAACGCCACCTAAGCTGAGGTCTTCCTCTGCTGCATTGTCCTTTCGGGTAAGATTCGAAGACTCTACGGATCGGAGCACTGATGTCCATTCGTTCTACATGTCCTAGCCATCTTTGGCGACTAATGCACAGTTTTATGACTAGGTCGACTAGGTCGATGTCGCTGTCACTGTACGGTGACAGCCCGCTGAATTCTGCCATTTATATCAATATAATCGGTGGATACTATTAGCTACACAGACTTTTGAAAGTTTGTTTGTGCCTCCAGTGTTCGCGCCTCCAGTGTTCCCGCCTCCAGAGTTCCACACAATTCTTTAAAACCTTTTTTGACAACAAAATATTTCGGTTAAGTCGTTACCGTCATTGACGTTCTCAATTGTCTTTCTGTAAAGACGGACGAGTTTGTCAGAAATGCCAAAAATAGACATGGCTCTAAGTGCCTCTATAGTTGGCCTAGTTTGAGAGGGTCTCTTGTGTCTTGTGGATCGGGCAAACGATATGATGCGATTGCGATCATCAGGCATAGACTCTTCTGAGCAGTTCTGAGAAATGATTAGTTGTATGCTTCTCATACAGTCATTTCCAGCAGCTGTAAATACCTCGGCTGGTAAGCCATCAGGTTTAGCTGTTTTGTTGGTATTTAGCTCAATATTGCTATTCTTGCTTCATTTCGTTCAGGTGGACGGAGGTCTTGTCTATCATCGTCTAAATGGAACGGCCTATTCTCCCTGATGGCGCTATGGTGGGCTTCTTCGCCGTTTATAAAGTCTGCAGAAGAACTTTTTCCATATTCTCAGCACTGACTGTGACTCTACTACAAGGCTTCCTTCTTATCTTCTTGCCTTGGCATGTTACTCTTATATGTAAAATTTCCGTACGTTTTTCTAGAAGTACAACCTCTCAATATCTTCGATCGCACGCTTCTCTGCTCTGTTTTCTTCTGCTGGAGAAGCAGATGTGCTTCCAACATCTTCTCTCGTAGAGCTCACGAGCGGATCTTGTTTTTCGTTGCAGCGCGGCTTTGTACGCCTCACGCCTTTTTGAAGAATGTTGATTGAGATATGCCTACAAGCTATTTTTATTTTTCCATTTCGGTTCTTAAGTAAGTCGAGATTGGAACTGGCTGTACCTATGGTCTGATGAGTGCAGACGATGTATACCGATTTTTGCAGAGGACAAGCATAAAGGAACTGTGTTCATTCTTATGAGACACAATGGTTTACCTATCAAGTTCATCGCCGATGTGATTTCCTGAGGGCGCATTATTACCTGGAACTAGACATGACAATTCAGCCTTACATTCTCGAACTAGTTTGTTGACGGAGAGTGTGCTCAGTTTACCACAGCTTAACTGTCACTAGAGACAAAGATACTTTGCCATATCCATATGCTCCACACAATATAGATTATTGCCATCAGGAAAGCATTAGAGTCTCCTCGGAAAACAGACACAATATTGCCTAACAAGAAGTATAAAGTGTAAAGTTGTCGTCCTCCACAAAAATGACAGCGCCACACTCTATGTCGTTTCTGGAGCTACTCGTATCAGTGAAGATTCGACTTCATGTCGATATCGAAACCAATTCTGGGTAAAAGTTATGTCAATGTGATACTCTCGCAAGAATAGGATGTCTGATATCATTGTGTCATACGGAATGTCCATCAGATCGGAGTCAATTGACAGTCGCCGCATATGCTAAATAAAACTCCAGTGGGGGTTGTACCAAAAATCACTTCATTTCAAACAGAAGATTGCCTTAAGAGAGCAGCTCATCATATGAATAGAGATTCATGAGTGCGTTTAAAGCACGACCTAGCGTGCAAGTAAGAGTTTCCAAACAACCGAAGTAAACCGGTCCTTCGAATCTGGTGAAAACATCAATAACATATTTGTGTATTTCACCAATCAACCGACTCATCCTTGTTACCCAGCTGACCCAAGTCTTACCAAAAGCTCCCTAATACAACGAAAAAGCCAACATCGCATTGGGGGTTTGGGAAGTGACATATTTTGTCCACTGAAGTTCGCTGTCCAGGAATATACTCATTGCCTTACCTACATTGGAGAAACGGATGATAACGCCTTTTAGCACTAAATGAATCTAGTCTGTCAGAGACTTCTTTCTCGAGAAGAAAACAGGTTTATTCAAGTGATTGACTAAGACCGGATTTCTAGTGCAGCAATCGTTGATTACGTTTAGAACTTGCGGTCAGCTGGCGTGATCCAACAGACAGTGCTCCTACATCACCAGCATATGCAAAAGCGTAAACGTTAAACCTGTAGAGCATGCAGAGCATGCTGCGATACCCTGCTACTGAGTAATGTCCAAAGCCGACTCCTTCTTATCGACTTCCGATCCAATGAATAGGCCAGTGTCAGGTAGAAAAAATCAGTTGCTGATCTATGCCTGTTTGTAGCGTAACTTGAAATGCTAGCAATGTCAAGTGATTAGAAGCTATCAAAACAGGCAGGAGCATATTTATAGCTCATTAAGCAGCACAACTTATAGCAGGTGTCAGCTTCGTGGGGTGATATTAGTTGGCTCACTTGTATTTCCGGGGAAAAGAGCTAGTTTTAAGCGGGTTGTAATGAGGTTATCAATGAAGTGAATTTCGAAACCAAAGTCCCTACTCTTTGACCTTTTTAAAGACTTCGATCTTGTCGCTAGTTTCACTGAGTATTTTAACCGCAGAAGTGCCTGAATTAAACCAACTTTCAAGCGGATTTCAAGGAAATTTCCCTTCCCATCCCACTTCCCACAGAACCCTCCATGGAGTAATCATTTATAAAGGACAGCAGCATCACTCATCTTCTACAAATTATGTATTTTCATGACTCATTCCATAATTTTATTCTCATATTATTCAGTAATTTTGCTACGCAGTTTGTATTTTTCTTTACACTTTCGACTTAACCACAATCCATGTACCGAACATCTGTCTTCCTATTTATCTTTTGAACCATAAACAATCTAACCTTCCCTTTATTCTAAAGAACAACAGCATCTGTTTACTTAACTTTAATGCCAAAGCAAATGTCAAGAAACCTTTGCATTGAGGGTGGTTTCCAAATTTAGCATAAACCACTAGCTACACTCGTACTTCATGGAAAATCGCTGTTTTGAGAATTTCGACTTTCTTTTGATTTAAATTTTTAAATGAAAAAATTCCTCCTCACCTCAGGGAAAGGCCATAAAACACGATTTTTTTTAATTATCAGTCAAATCTTTAAGCCTCAAGCTACAGATAATAAAATCCACCTAGTCAGACCGTAGTGTTATAAGCCCAACACCTCTTTACAAAACCGAAATTTCCCACTAGCATCCTCTGAACTAAATTAACATTAATAAATGTAACAAACAAGAGAGCAAAGATCCACCTCATATTAGGATACACCCCGACACCATTCGGGTGTAGCTTTGCCGCTGGATTGAAGGGAATTTTCTTGGAATACCAGCCAGTCGTTACAAGTAAGTCCCTAGATACAGATTTATGTATATTCTCCCCGTTCATGATACTGCGTGTTGTATAAAGCTTCGTATCCTTGTTCCTCATCATCTGACGTGTCGGCCTATAGATACACAGAAAGCAACACTAATACACTCGTATAAAATCGTGCGCTAGGATGGCTTTTTGCGTGATATGCATTCCAGCATTGAGTAGGTGTACGATTATACAACGGATACTATCCGTAATTTGAACAGAACCCATCAGCCACATTTCGAAATATCAAATGACATTCTTTTGTTCAGTTGACTGCTTGTACTGTGAACCGTGGGCGGGATACCAATTAAAACCTCGCATTCACCTTGTCCCGGACTGTTTATATGATTTCTGTGAATTTTAGTTCAAAAATATTTCACTCTTCCAATTCTAAAAATAAAAAAAAAAAAATACTCAATCATGCAAAAAGCCATCTACACAAAACTAATGACAGTCATTCTGAGTACTTAGTAAGCATGAAGCCAGTTCTCCACCACCTCGAATCCATAATTACCCCAACCCTGTCAAATGGCAGATACGAGTACATGAGATACTAGAAAGCGAATGACGACTTTAGTATAAAGTGGCATGTCTTGGGGCAGGAAAAATGCTAAACACTCATTTACAGCACACAACCCCTGCCAGAATCTTCCTTGAATGACGTTCGATGCCTTTCACGGCATGACTGTAGGATTGGATATCCTTTTGCCCTCCTTTTGGAATTCTTTTATGCTGTCCTCTTTGTAGTTTCAGAAGAGTTAGAGTTGTCGCTGTCGTTTCTACAGACTTTTTTGAACTACTTTTGTCGCATTGTCATACTCATTTTGGTATGGTGTCCCATACTGACTAGCTTGCATTCTATTGACAATCGTTTAGAAAGGATTTGTTTTAATGAGACTGGGGGGATGATGAAGCTGATAAATAGGCCCTACAGTCCGAATCTTGAGCTGTGAAGGTATATTACTTTGCAAGCTTGCTTGCATGCCCTAATGTTTACTATCTAGATGGTGACGCAAAAGTTGTCACCCGATGTCCTTTGGCTGTAATTTTTTTTATGAATGAAAAACTTCTAAGTATTCTGCTTTTGGATAACGCTTGCGTGATATTCTAAATTTCTTTCCATTTAGTCGAGAAAATGAAAACGGCTAAGTGGCCGCCGCCAAAATTGATGACCATTCGGGCCCGATTTGTGGCATTTTTCATCACTCTTTCCAGAAGTTCCGGCGCTAAGTCCTTGTATTCTTGACGGATATTCTCTTTGAGAGCTTCAAGAGCCTTCGAAGCTTGTTGACATAGACTCGTGACTTAAAAAAAAACCCACTCGTGACTTAAAAGAAGTTTGGAACGGTTAAATCAGGCGATCTTGCCGGCCAGTGCAAATTACCAAAATGACAGATTAGGGAACACGGAAATTCAGCCCTCAGAATCTGTTGCTCGATCCTGTTCGAACCACATGTTCTCCAGTTCCAACTCATCCAATTGAGGAATATGAAAGTCATTGAACATGGTTCTGCAGCGCTTGTCGTAAACAGCACGCCATGCAGTAATTTTGAGCGGGTGTAGTGGCTCTTTGTGGGTTACACGTTGATTTTTGGTGTCTCAGAAGTGATAATTTTGTTTATTCAGATATCCGCAGAGATGGAAGTGGGGCTTGTCGCTCGTGATGATTTTCGATGAAAAGTTGTCTTCCTCGTGGCCGAGACTCAGGATACTCCGGGGTCATCTGCGACAACTTCAACCACAGCTGCGATATTCTCAGAAGAACGGCTACTCCGGGGCCGGCCAGACTTGACATCATCTCGTATTCTTCCATACTCTTCTAGGCGAGCGGCTAAACGTCGTAGTGTTTGCCCATTTGGTGTCGGACGATCAGGAAATCTGCGCCGAACTTCACACCACCGACGAAATATTCCGCAAAAAAATCGTAACAATTATTCCGCGTTCTTTAGGTGTATAGTGATTCATGTCTCATTGATGAGTATTTTGTATCTGTTTACTTCACAAATGTCAAAGTAGAATTGATGTTTGCCGCTATTTGCAAAAATTATAGCAACTTCCGATAGGGTAATGACTTTTGCGCCACCTAATATGTGGATACAGGCGAGGGATAAGTTGAAGTAAATTTCAAACCGATGCGTTCTAGAATTTTTTCATACAACATACGAGTACCTATCTAGGAAAAGCTTGGGACCTCCTTGGATTATTAGGTCCTACATATTGTATTTAGAATATAAAGAATATAGGTTGCAGCCGTGTTCATCTTAAGAGAGAGCTTAACTGTGCATGTGAAATTGCTTTGAGTATCTAAGCGGTTAAATTATAGGTTAAACAGAGTAATGAAGATGGAATGAACTTTCACGTACTTATGTATGTTACTTAGGTTCTACTGCTTTTCGATATCAACCATGGCCTGAACAAACAGACGCCTCCTGTCAAACCGGTCCTTAGCTAAATGCCTTATGCTATGCGCTGTAAATTGGTGTTACTTTACACCTGTAGCCGAGGTCTGTCCCTATTACATTGGCCCTCCTAGTTTCAAACCGGCATTCCAAGTTCGTACCCTAGCCATCCTGGACGTTATGTGTGCAAGTTTTTTTGAAAGGCCGATGCCATAGAATAATATTTGTGAACAAACAGAAAAAAATATTTTATATGGAAGGTTTCTCTTAAACCAGTCAAGGTTATACCAATCAATGGCATTCTAAAGGTTCCATGCTTTAGTGCTACAGATCAATAATGAAGGAACAGATTTTCAATAGAATTCCCATAGTTGTTTGGGATTGGGAAATAGAATTCATCGTGCAATTTCTAAAAAGATAGCTGCTCAAAGGTCCCTACTTATTCTTTACTTAGGTTCAATAATCTTTTCTGGTAAATAGAGCAAACGACAGCAAAAGATTTCAAGCAATCGGCTTCTCATTTGGTATACTCAAGACTTACTCAAGAACTCCTAAGTCGAGCTCACTTCAGGGGCAAATGTAGCAATGACTGGAGGATCCTACTTGATGGGCCATATCTCCATAAAAAAAAAATTTATTTTTACACCTATTTTTCCAGGCGTTAAGGTGATGTAACCCCTTAACGTAAAGGAAGTTAGGCCTACAATGATCTTTTTATCTGTAAAAGATCAATAGGGAAGGCATATGGGTGAAACCTGTAATGATTAACTGGGTGTATTTAGTGGTGGGTGAAAAGCAATAAGAAGGAAAACGATGTTCGGAAAACTAGCGATGGTGCAAAGAACGGCAAGGAAGGCTTTCACGAGTCCTATACTGCGGCACTGGACACATTTCGGAATCTTCTACTAGTTTGTTTACAGATCCAATGGCTTACTAGCAGCTAAAAAATTTAAGTACACTTAGGGCCGGTTTGTTCACACTTAGTTAACTTCAACCAGTGGTTATTACAGCTGGTAACTGTGGAAATAAAGTAGGCACTGAGAGGTGTCAACTTGGCGATACCCAGTATTGCAACTATTTCGACACATCAATTATTTTATTCTCAGGTGCTAACTATCGGGTACTGATCGATGTCCATCTGGACTAGTTTCGCTAAACTTAGAAGAGCGAGTGCTGAGTAGACCAAAAAAAGCAGCACTATAAACGAGACAGCAGATGAATTCCCCAACTGGAATAAGCGGTGTAGAAAAATCCCGAAATATACCAAATGAGAGCTTATCCGGCTACTCCTTGGATCTCAGGTCGGTAGGGATTTCCGAAACTAACTCAGGATCTTGATAAAGAGATGCTGGCGGATGAGACCTTAATAGACCAACGCCAGCGCTCACATCCCCGAACGGGTTACTGGCTTCGGTCTAATTGACCCAACGTTCTAGGGGTATTATAATTGAACTGGCCCTCCAGATTGGGAGCTGTGCCGCAGCGGTAACTGGCCAGCCATGGAAAAAAAATTAAGTTACGAAGCTTGTTGTTAAGCCTTGGATACGGACTGTTGAAAGCCCCTTCAAACGAAACTAGGACAATGAACTTCGGATCAACACGTGGAATGTTAAGTCACAACGGAGGGCCTGAACTGTTGCAAAGCAGATTGTACCGTCATCCATGAAATACGATGGGCTGGGCCGGAAAATAAACAGGATGAAAAACTGTGACAACTACGGCAATTGCAAAAGCTTATTTGAATGCGGATTCCTTGTTAGAAGCAGACTTAGGCTAGAAGACTTGAGTATTCGGCCTTATAGCAAACCGTATTAACGTTAAATTTGTCGACATTAACCTTGTATGCGCGCACACCCGCAGAGAGGAGAAAGACGATAACACCAGAGATGGCTTCTACGAGTTCTTGGACAAAACCTACGAGCAATGCCCTAGCTATGACATTAAAATTGTCTTCGGCGACTATAATGCAAAACTAGGAAGAGGTGCATCTTTAGTGGTACTCCCGCAAAGTATAGCCTGCACGACACCATCTCCGAAAACGGATTCAGGATAATCGACTTTCCGGCGGGGTGAAACATTTTCGTAGCTAGCACGTACGAGTAGTTCTCGCATCTTGATATTCACAAGGAATTAAAAGAACTCCTGGTCAATCAACCGTCAACCAGATTGACCACATTGCGATTGGCGCAAGGCGCACCTTTGGATGTCCCAACGTTCTGAGGTGCCAACATCGACTCGGACCATTATCTTGTTGTAGCCAAGATACGGTTGCGGATATCCCAAACATCGCAAAGGCAAACAAATACTGTGAGGAAGACCAACGTCGAATGGCTACAATCACAAGAGATCACGAAATCCATTTGCGATCGACTCTATCTTAATGTCTTAAGACGCCCTATGCCGCCAGCGTCAAGTACCAAAGGCCAGTGGGAACATTACTAAACAGCTAGCAGAGATGCTGCCTTTGATATTTTGGGTTTCACACGGCCACCACAAAGAAACCTAAAGAAACCTTTTGTGTGATGAAGAGTGCCGGTAAGCGCATGAAGCTAGGCTAGATGCATGCAAAGCGTCGCCGCATAGAAAAACTATAGCTGCTCACGAGAACTACTGACAGAAGAGGAGCGGTGTTCGCTTCTCAGGAGGAAAAAGCAGGAGCATAAGAGCGCGCGGTCGAGGAAATTGAGAGACGCGACCTCAGGAATTAAATTCGAAAGGTAAAGGTAAAAAAGCATGCCACGGATACAAATCCCAAACCGAAGCCTGTAGAGACGAACAAGGGAACATAGTAGTAGAGTTGAAGTCGATGCTGAGGATTTGGACAGCCACCGTCAGGCAGAATGAACCTTTCAACCTGGATGATGCAGACTAACTGTTCCGTCCACCCGACCTGGATGAAGTGAGGATAGCCATATCTAAGCTTAAGTCCGACAAAGGTGCTGAAATGGACGTCCTGAATACTCAGCTCTTCAAAGCGGCAGGCGATGACTTGGTAAGGAGCATACACCAACTCACCTATAAAATATGGTCGGACGAAAGTATGCCCGATAAAAGGAACCTCAGCATTGTCCTTAAGAAAGGAGTTCCTCTGAACTGTGCCAACCACAGAGCCATCGGTCCTACATACACTAACATGGCCTACAAGATCCTATTTGCCGTATTGTGAGAATTCCTGAAACCGTTCGTCAACAATCCGATTGGTCCATATCAGTGTGGTTTTAGGCCAGGAAAGGCCAGGAAAGTCCACCGAACTACGACAGATCTTCGAAAAACCCATATACTTCAAATCGGTACACACCACCTACTCACCTCTACTTACCTCTACTAATCCTATCATTCGGAGCCTTAAAATCGATGAGTATTTGGAGTGTATCGATAAGAAATTCATGGAATTTCGTTGCCTGTACCCCACTGATATGGATCACTCAGGTTGTGGATAAAAGTATTTATGGAGTATAGTGCACAAGATATTCTACCGATGGTACATTTCAGTGGATCTACTTTCAAGAAGATTCCTGAGGTTCCATTCTTCGAGAACGCTTTCGTTCGACTATGCTTTACAGACGAGCTGACGTATGTGCCTCACCAAATCATATTCTGCTGATTCAGTTTTCAGTAAAGCTGCAGGCGATACTATCCAACAGTACAGTACAACTAAAGAAGGATGTCATAGGAAGGGTCCTAGCTTTGCTTTAAATCTACCCAAGAAAATTTGAACGTCATACCTAGCGCACTAGATAACATTTTTAATAAACGAAAAACTACTGCCACAATAAGCATAAGGCAGATGGTAATACTCGTATCTACGTAGAGTATCTGGCTGACTAGACAGAGCTTATCTGTGGGCATTCTGACCTTCTGCTGATCAATTTCTTTTGTGGATCTATCGACTTAAATGATAAACTGAGTTAGAATTCAATTCAATCGGCAAAGGTCAGTCTTTTCCAGATTTCAATAAGATTAAATTCCTCATATGTATCTACGGTCAATGAAGACCTAAACAGGATTTAAGGCCCATTGATCAAACAATTTCCCATACTTTGGATGTATGGTCAAACGAAAATGTCAATCAAAGAATCCCTACTACACCCAAATCAAAATGACACATGTCCCGTCTTACAAAAACCATTCGTCCATCTTGACGTCCACTGACGCATTTCAGACTGTTCACCGATGCGTCAAAATACCACAACTTCATTCCAGTAAAAAGCATGTTTATTGCTCCCAATCTCCTGCCCACGACAACACTGCTGGCACGAGTATATCCTTTTGCCCTGTTTCGGAACTATTTTATTTTTTTTTTTTTTTTCAGAGAGAGATATTTTCTAGTTGTATTTTATTTGGAGCACGGGTATGAGTGCTCGTATCTATATATCTTCTTGTGCTCTTATGTCTGCGGTAGATTTTCATTTTTGTATGTGGGACGTAGTCAACGGCGGCCTACTTTTGCTTCAGCTACCAGCCACTGACATACAAAACGATGTACGAAAAATAAGGACTCCCTACCTCTATGAGCCTTCCGATATTTCTGCCTTAAGGGAGGCTAACCTCGAACGGTAGTAGTACTCGTATCATAGTTATCGCATTTGTGTTGTGGGGTGTGGCATCGTACGACGTATCCTGAAACTTGAATTAAGACAAAACGATATTTTCTATGTTCACAAGTGGCAGAGGAGTTAGTCCTACACTGGTACACTAGTACACTCGTACACTTGTGAACTACAATATATCTAGATTGTGCAAAATCCTTAAAAAGGCTCATCTCAGGAGGTGTATAACTAACGTACTCATACATATATTTCACTTACTTTCGAAAGGGATTTGGAAAAAAAAAAAACAGAAAAATTAAAAAGGATTACGTCAAAAAAGGGAAGAAGTTCTTTATTGTTGCAGACCCAGTGCACTAACAGATACATACGAGCACGAGTACGAGTATATAGTATATTATGTAGTTTTCCTTCTAATCGGCTTAAATACATTTTTCCATATTAGAACAGAGTCCCACACACAATGGGAACGGATAGGTGACGCATGGGGGCATGAATGGAGGAGGTGGAGGCTCAATGGGTTACCTCTTGGGAAGCTTAATTCATTTTATAATGAAATAAAGTGGTTGGCGATTAAATTGAATTTGTTGCGTACTTTGGCGGTAGGAATAAATGCCTCTGAAAAAGGGTAATTCATTTAGAAGCCAATTTATGGAAGGACCTGGGTTCTGTTTTTTTTTTTTAAATGCTAGAATAGTCCTGAGCAGATGGGTTTGTGTAAAATTGGTTGACTTGATGGGTTTAATTAGGGTTCTTAATTAAGGAAAGGTTCCGGTTTTCGGGAGTATTTTGTGAAGTTTCTTCAAGAGATAAGTAGTGTTTGTAGGAGACCGTTCAAAATCCTGGGTTCCTCACACGTGGATTTTAATCGTTTAGAATCGAGTTTGAAATACCTTGTGACATACGAGTATTTACTGATAGCATATTATCTCAAACAATGGAGCCTCTATAAATAATCCTCACATAATCCTGACGGCGATCACTTTGCGATTAAGCCCTAACTGAATGTTGGTTGGGAGATGCAGTAATCCTTGTTATTCGCGAAACCAATTTTCAAACAGAATCTAGTTTCATGAATCAGAGCTCTTATTAGCAAACAACTTTATCAAGTCTGAAAACTTTTAAGTGGTATTAGCGCTTTTCAACAATCTTAAAATCAAAATATAAAAGTCCTCTAAACTCATTGCGGTCGTACGACACTCTAAAAAAGCCTTTAGAAATGCTGCAACTGATGTTGCCGGGTTTCAATCGACCACCTCTATGAAGCCCATCGATTTTTTTTTAAGATTACAAACAAGCAAACGAAGCGACACTGCAAGGAACATTGAGAGCGGCCCGTGAACTCTAACAGCAGAAGAAGAGGATATAACACCGGCTTCTCCGGTGAAAGGAGAACGAGATTGTGAAGCAGCGGCGGACTATTAAACGGCGAGTAAAACCTAAATTTCGCGAGCATAATAATATTCAAGTTAAAATACAATAAGGCTGCTGAGCCAGACGGATTGCCTGCAGGGCTTTTAAGGCAACGGGGTATGACCAAGTAAAGAGCATACACCAACTCATTTTTGCAATTTGACCAGCAGAAATTGTGCCTGAGAAATGGAACCTTAGTACGGTTTGGCCGATCCACAAGAAATGAAACGATTTTAATTGCATCAATTAGAGCGGCATCAGTGTCCTCAAAATCGCATATAAGATCTTATAAGTATCTGTCCTATTAGTCCGAAGCCTACAATCAACCAAATATTCGCACTATGGCAAATTTTAGAAAAAACTTAAGTCCAAATCGACACTCGCCGCCACTTTATAGATTTTAAGGCTGCATATGACAGCATCCGTACAGAACCTGCTGAACCCATTAAATTGTGAAGAACGAAAACGGAGAGCGCTCGCTGCTCCATAAAGGCCGGAAATAATCTCTCCGGGGCCTTTGATGTCAAAAACGGGTTTAGGCATGGTGATGCGCTGTCATATCATATCCTTTTCAATATCAAACTAGAGAGAAATGATGTTCTCAACAGAACGTTACATAGCTGGAGCAGATTTCCGGAGATCCCGAATTCAACCTTGTTGACAGTATCACATTGCACCAACGATGTCGATTAGAAGGTAATGAGCCTCACCCTAGAATTTCGTCTAATCAAGGATTACATAAAGTTTGTAAACTTTTTTCTAATCACCGCGCGCTCAAGGGATTGGGTACCTTTAAAATGTTTGCACACACTACGCGCGAAGAAAGGAAGAAAGGAATATGGATACCAATGTACGTTGGTCTTAAATGTTAGCAAGTTGTAATAGCTAGAAAATAAAGGGCTCAGTAGGGCATTTCATAAGCGAGTTCTACAGCTTAAGAAGGAATCACGATAATTCAGAGTACGCCAAATTTGACTTGAGGGTATACTGATGAGTATTCATAGTGCGTTTCGTGTTACGGGTGAAGGCTTGAAATGTCGGAATGCTAATAATGGAAAAGGCAATAGAACAATGTGAGGCAAGAAACATTACGTCTGAGTTCGAGAGCGTTACTTGGATGAGTGATATTTGCATCTTCTCTGAGTTTTATCTCATGGTTTTGAATCCCATCTAGCAGGTGCTGAAATGTTATAGAAGCCCCTGACCGGATCTGAGCATTGTACTCCAATGATGGGATAAACGCTTTAGAGATTGAGGCTAGATAAGGAGGGTTGAAATATTTCTTACATCGCTTGAGGAAATCTAGGCATTTCAGAGCTTGGTGGCATAAAATATGGGGTTGTTTCATCGTAGGTTTTCATTTACGTACACAACGAAGGCGGATAGTCATTCATGAATATTGGCTGGGTGTTTAAATTTTGCTTTAACGACTGAAGACTGCATTAAATTCTACTCTGTTGGTAGCTCTCCATTTAGTAATAAGGACTTCCCAACTTTGGCAGTTGATAGCGGCCATATTATTAAAGCTACATCTGTCAAATTGGTTCTTAGTTATTCAGTATGTTTGGCAAATCACCAAGGATAGATATAGCGTTCAACAACACGTGCAAATGATAAAATTATTTTATCAACGTTCCGCGCGCTTCGGCCATTTTACGGTAGCCATAATCGTCCTACTACAGTGTGGTGGATAAATTTAAGTCCACTGGTTCAGTAAACGATTAACCTCCAACGAATGGCAAGATCTGTCGAAAATATCGCCGCTGTCCGTGAAAGTGTGCAGGAGAATCCGAGGCAGTTGATTTCGCGTCGCTCACAAAAACTCGGCCTTTCGCAAACAACAACTTGGCGAATTTTGCGTCGTGACTTGGGGATGCACACTTACAAAATTTAACTGACCCAGGAGCTGAAGGTAAACGGCCATAGACATCGACATGTGTTCGCTGAGTGACCTCATGAGCAGTTGGAAACTGACCCTAATTTTCATCGAAAAATCATCTTCAGCGATGAGGCCCATTTCTGGATGAATGAGTACGTCAAGAAACAAAATTGTCGAATTTGGGACAATACCAATCCACATGAGATCCCAGAGCATCCAATGCATTCCGAAAAAGTTATTGTTTGTTGTGGATTTTGGGCTGGCGGCGTCATCGGTTCATATTTCTTTGAGAACGAAGTGGGCCAGGCCATCATCGTCAACGGTGAGTGCTATAGCTCGATGATTCCCAACTTCTTTCGGCCTGAATTGGATGATATGGACACCAACGACATGTAATTTCAAGAGGACGGCGCTACGTACTATTGGAAATTCTACACGAGCGTTTCGAGGGCATGATCATCTCACGTGGAGGTGGTGTGAACTAGCCACCGAGATCGTGCGATTTGACTCTGTTAGACTTTTTCTTGTAGAGTTTTCTGAAGTCGCGGGTTTATGCGAATAAGCCACAAACTACAGTGGCCCTTAAAGCCAACATAACCCATGCCATTGGTCAAATTCATGCGCCAGAGTCATGGAAAATTGGACATTTGGGATGCGCGCCACCCAGAGAAGCCGCGGTAGACGTTTGAACGATGTTATACTCCATACATAATGACATCCATAGGCCTTTCAAACGAATAAAAAGGTTCGATGATATCTCACACACACTTAGTTTTATTTAAATTTAAAGATAACAAGCGCTTAATGAAAGAGCTTTTATAATTTGATGTGCTTAACATACGCAGCAGTTTCCGTTCTACAGAAAAAGCAGGAAAGCAACATAGTCGATTAGAAGTAGCACACAAGAGGTCATTCATGAAAATTAAAAAGAGTGTCAGAGACAGAACGGAGCCCTTTGGTACACCAGCATTTAGTTTGTGAATATCAGACTTGAAAGTATCCAAGACAATTTGAATTGAGCGTTCCAAAAGGTAATTTCTAATGCATTGAAGAAGAGAGTCATCGATCCCAAAAGCACGCATTTTCGACGAAAGAGCTTGATTCCAAACTCTGTCAAATGCCTTAGAAATATCAAGTGGAACTATCTTGCTTTCGCCAGATTAATGTAAGCTTTGGTTCCACTTTTCGGGGAGACATGCCATCAAATCACCAGTGGACCTTGCTATGAAAACATTACTGCTGGTCCGTGAGAATTTTCCGTATTTCGAGATGTTTCAGGTTCTGAAGGTTTATCAGTTTTTCTATGATCTTGGAAATAAGGAACGTAAGTGCAATGGGTCTGTAGGAGAACAGTGAAGAAGATTCGTCTTTTTTTAAGGACGGGCTAGACAAATGCCATTTTCCATCTGCTCGGAAAGGGTCCTAAAGAGCGGATTGATGAAAAAGCTTACTCAGTAGTTTTGCCAGCGTGGAAGAACATCTCTTCAGAAGAACATCTGGACAAGCGGATTTGTGTGAGTTTAGATCTTTAAGTATTCTTGATACTACACGAGCGCGAAAGTGGTTTCGTCCCATTGAAGATTCGGTACACTCAAGTGTCTGAAAGTTTTGAGCTAGCCGCAAAGTGTGTAGCAAACAGTTTGGTCTTGTCCAAAGAGCTGACAGCTGGAATATCATTGTAAATGAGCGTTGGGATGGTGGATGAGGCAGAATTTCTAATGTTTTCGACGAACGATCAAAAGTTCTTACTAGCTTAAGTTACATACTAGATATATGTTACGATCATTCCTGGCTCGTTTGAAGTTTCTCGGCTTTTCCTCTGTCGCGTCGGTCTTAAAGGACAGAAAAAACATTTCTCTAACCCCGTCAGCTTGGCCGGGCCAGAAGCTACAACCGTATTTGCCAACAATTGCAATAGAAAGCGGCTAGACTTTCAGCTTTTCAGGACCCGAGCCTACGTTGGGGCTGCCTGTCTACTCGGTTAGGACTTCTATTGACAACTGGGTTTCATATGAGCATAACTACAGGGTGGCATGGTTTTCCAGGTTGGCGGCAGATCAAACGAATGCTTTCCAACGTCTCTAAAATGTCAGCCATTTGCAGACTGCCCCTCAGTAGGTCAGATTGTAGATTGCTTATTGACGTCAGGACGGAGCGCTATCCTGTTATAATACTAGGCCCTCAAGTATGCTAGGTATTCGTATAACTGACACAATATCCTGCGAAGTTTTCTGCGAGAGTGATGAATACATCAAAAAGTTCCCGGAATTTATTCAGAAAATAAAAAATACAAGTTTATTCATCTAAATCTATATTGTCCCCCTCAAAGTAATCCCCATCGTCTGCAACACACTTATGCCAGCGCTTAATCCAATCCTCGAAACAGTTTTTTATATTCGGTTTTCGGTTCATCAGTGCTTCCTGCGATTTTTCTATTGCTTGCTCTCGGCTGCTGAAACGCGTTCCCCGTAGTGGTTTTTTAACTCGATGGAAAAGAAAAAAGTCACAGGCAGCCAAATCAGGTGAATTCGGTGGCTGTTAGATGGTATTTGTTGCATTTTTCGTCAAAAAATTACGAATAATGATGGCACTGTGCGACGGTGCGTTATCATGGTGCAAAATCCACGAGTTTTCTGCCCACAATTCTGGTCTCTTTCGGCGAATTGCTTCACGCTAACGTCTCATAACGCCCAAATAATACGAGTACTCTTTGTTTACTGTCTGGTCTTCTGGCAAAAATTCATGGTGCACTACACCGTTGTACTCGTAATCCATGAAAGCCGTGAGCATTGCCTTCTTTTTTGACTGAAAACGACGTGGTTTTTTTAGTCTCGGCTCATTTGGTGAACGCCATTCACTTGCCTGATGTCTGGATTGCGCGTCGTGCTCATAAATCCACGTCTCGCCTCCAGTAATGATCCTTTTGATGAATGTGGGATCGGATTCAGCCTCGCAAATCATCTCTTTTGGGACGTTAACACGGTCTCCTTTTTGCATGAAATTGAGGTCTTTTGGCACCATCTTTGCTGCTACACGACGGAAACCCAAATCATTAACCAAACTGTCTTGGACGGTTTCATAGGCAATGTTCAAGTCCTCCGCTATCTCTCTGATGGTTAATTAGCGGTTATTGACCAACATTTATTTTACTCGTACTTCATCAATGTTTTCGTCGGTTTTCGATGTCGATGGTCTGCCACTGCGTTCATCATCTTCGATTGGCTCACGACCACTTTTGAACCGGTCGTGCCACTGGTAAACGACCAGTGGTAAACGACCGTTTCCTTTAGAAAATCATTGCCGAAACACTTTTCCAACATTTCCAACGTTCGCGCACCATTAAATCCGTTTTTTACGCAAAATTTAATGCGAGTACAAGTTCGTTGTTGCAAATTGAAATCCATTTCTAAAATTGTAAAAAATCGCCAACACACACAGAGTTAGATGTACTCTTGGCTACGTAACTTTTGCAAATGTCAAGCTATGATGCTAAGATTTAGAGGGAATATCAACAACCGATTTGCCAACTTAACGAAAAAAACAGAACTCAAATCGGAACAATGGGAGCGCCACATGGTGGTGTGGTGCGGGAACTTTTTGATCAAGGTGGTATAAGTGCCAGACCTACGCTCGCATCAGGCTGCAGGTGCTCAGCGCTAATGTGGTACTTTACGAAGTTTAGATATGTAGTACTTAGATCTTTGATGAACTTGTTATATTTTTACTTTAATTCGATTCGAAGAATCCACAGGAACGCTTCCTAGTAAAGTTATGGTTAAACGTTTCAACTCTGACAAATGGGGAAATTTAAGCGAAATGGTCTGGACATCTATGTGCCTAAAATTTATTTACCCGAGCTCTTACTATCGTACATTGTCCGTTGTGTTGAAATCATTTTCTCCCCAATTTCTCTCATGATTACCACACAATTTAGTACATTCAGTCTTCATATTTTCAAGAAACTTTCCCACAATTTTCCGCCTTCATTCAATGTAGAGTTAATTGAAAAACACATTCGTAAAAAGCTACGACAATAAAAACCATGGACAGTATGTCAGGAAATGACACTTTTTTAATGATTGACAAGGGAGGAAAACTTTGCAATAAGAAGTTATCCGAAGGACTTTTCCTATTTTTTATTTCAAATTTATTACTCGCTTAGATAATTCAAAAAGTCCGTTTCCTACTATCTATCTGTCGGTGATGACTATAAAAATCATAAAATCAACGTCGTGATTCAATGTCAACCGAAAGATCAAATGTCATGATTTTTTCGTCCTTAAAAGAAATTTGCTATTTGGAGTTCAATCCATCAATCCTGATCACTTTTCCAGGAACTCCACAATACATACCTGGTACATGGTATACTTCTTGTCAAAAGCTTATACGAGTATGTATCGTTCATTCATTGACAACGCAACAAAGTTTACGGAGACATCCTTGAAAATATTTTTTTATTACCGGATTTAACAAAAGCCCTTGAAAGTACTCCCATACTCATACCATGCTCTGGTCCATAATTTCGACCTCATAAAAAATACATACTCCGAAAGTGTATTCATATAATGAATTCGCTTTAGGAATCATAAGCTCGACACCGAATGGATATCGCAAAAATTCAGACGCAGAAAACCCATCCTCTTCACACCGACTAAGTTTTACAAGTCACAATCTTTTACAATAATATCCGACGCCATGATGTAAGGATGCATTAGGATGAATAGACATCCTTTCAGCAAAAAAAAAAAAAAAACGAAAAACTGAAAAACAAAAATCGAACCATAGTCAGAACAAAAACAAAGTAAAGAGAATCCTTAAATGTGCTCCAAATTTCGGATGAAGGAGAAAGATTGTCGGCGTCAGTAAAGCCACAAATTCTTCTCGTACATGGTTATTGCATAAAGGCGGTGGAAAGGAAAAATTGATATTTCCGATATAATGACGTCATGTACTCGTACAAGTAAATAGAGCATTCTGAAGGAGCCACCGAAATTAAATATTGCACGAAGGGATAACAATTTTTCATAAAGAAATAAAAATAAAAAAATTGGACAGAATCCATAACGTTGAAGAGGGTCAGTCAGATTAATGTCTGGGCATGTTATGATGCAGATAATTCCTGTATCCCTTGCGGGATGGTCATTAAAAACTCATACAATGTCCGGTTTAATTAGGACTACCACTCAAAGTGTAACAAATGTGCCTTGGAGGAGATTCGCAAGTTGTACAGGATTTATAGGTCCTCGTTTGTATCGTAAATCACATATGCTCTCAAGGACATACCTTTGGAATACAGATACACATATCTAAAAACATATTTATCTATCATATACCATATAAAGGACAAATGTAACAGTACGAGTCTCTAAGATGTCTCCAATGGCAAGCGAATTTAATCCTTAATGGCCCAGTCATTTTGTAAATCTTTCGCAGAATAAAACTTTGTGAGGTATCGAAATATTCCACAGAGATACGAGTATTTGTTTTTATGTTTGGCAGCCTAATGAATTATTTATTGAAATGGTGCGAAGGAAATACGATTTCATGGCAAATAACTTGCCACTTTATGTGTTGAATATTATATAAAGGAAATTTAATCAGCTGAACTAAGGAAAGGACTTCGGATTGGTTACTGTCAATGACTCACACTATCCTCTAGAGTTCGATTTTTTCATTTTATCAGAGATTTCCATTTGAATTTCTATTTAAAAATACCCCCTTCAATTGTTAAAATGTGAAAACATCGCCACGCAATTTACCATACAAAAACGAAACACGAATTTATGAGAATCAACAAGAAGGAAAAATTTAGGAAATTTATTCAGAGCTACTCGTATTATTTTTCTTCTCTTTTGGTTTGCTGTCTATTTTCAGTTATTGCACAATAACAATACAATACAATTTGTTAAATAATTGGATGATGACAACGAGACACCGAGACACCGATGCCGATGTCAGTTTTCGATCGAAATCCTGCGGTCATCTGTGGCATATTTCACGGAAATTGCATTTCATGTTTGGACTGATTGTAGTCAGGCGTTTCGGTATGGAAAATCCAATCAAATTGTGTTGAAAGATGATTAAATTGTACAAAATTGAATGTAGATAGAGGTTGAATACATCTCTGTTGTGTTGCGGCAATTGTTTCGTACAGAACTTATTTCTAAGTAAAACAGAAATCTCTGTTAATGCGAATTTTGAAATTGTATAAATTAAAGTAGCTTTTTCACATACGAGGAAGTGTACTCTCTTTAATTACACTTTCTTACTCTTTACGCAGAAAACGAGGGAAAGGCAAGCGTTAAAATTGGTTCATTATGGCGTTGTTGTTAGCACTTTGGAGAAAGAATTGCTAGAGTGTGATTTCCATTCCGCATTTTAAGCCTTGAAAGTAGTTGAGGTTGTTTGAGGACTTTCACATGATTTTTATTACTTTTTAAAGTTCCTTTTAAAGTAGAGTGGAAAACATTCATAAACTAAAACTAACTTAACAAAAATAGTTATGAGCGAAAGGAATGCTAATTGTATATCAGAATCCGTAATTATGAGCACGGAAGCATTTTCCAACAATGTTTTCCCTCGGTTATTTTATGATGTCATTACGACTTATCCATGGTTTTTTCGAAAGCGGAAACATAACATAAACAGGTAACGAGTTAAATACTTACTACCTAATCTTTTTGGCGTCACGGCTATTCGAAGTTTTGTTATAATTTTTATTCGATACAGTTTGGCTTGTTAGAGAAGGACCTGCTTCGGAATGATGCATCTGACACAATCAGCTCTTTAGAATTCTTTCGGAACATCTAACATGCTAATATCTATAATGTAATCGTAAGTTTGCTACTGAGTTCAGAGTTAGATATAAGTTCCTTAAAATAGAAAATCGCCTCTCTAAGGGAATCTAAAATTACGGTTCTCTGACAAAGGACTGAGATGACTGTAGCTTGAAAGAAGTCTATATAAAGGTTGTTTTTTTCTACAGATTGTCAATTTGACAGTTAAAAGTTGGTTTGTAGTTAGTACGTTTTGCCATTTTACGATGAATAGATTAACGCCAAAACAACGCGCGTGAATTGTGCAAACTTATTTTAAAAACCATGGTTCGGTTCGCCAAACTAATCGTGCGCTACATCCATTTTACGGTTGACATAATCGCCCATCTGAGCAAGTTATTCGGAACAGGACGAATCGTTTTCGCACCACGTACACTCTAGTGGATAATTCACATCCGCAAAGATGACAAACAGTGCGAACAGAAGAAGTTATTGCCGTTGTGGAGCGCAGTGTTGAGGAGAATCCGAATGAGTCTTTTCGCCATCATGCACAGCAATTGGAGCTATGCTTATGAGATCCAGCTTGTGCAAGAGTTGAAACCGCGTGACCATTGTACGCGTAGTAGGTTCAGTGAATTTGCCGAAAACATGATTCAGCTTTATCCTCATTTTCTACGCAAAATTTTGTTCACCGATGAGGTCCATTTTTGGTTAAATGGATATGTAAACAAGTAAAATTGCAGAAACCCCAGAAGCCTTTGTCGAGACGCCCTTACAACCATTAAAACTCACTGTTTGGTGTGCTTTATGGGCTGGCGGAATCATAGGCCAATATTTCTTTAAGGATGATGCCCGCCAGAATTCTACCGTCAATGGAGGGCGCTATAGAAACATGATTTCTGACTTCTTCGTTCCTCAGTTGAATGGCATTGACGTGACAGAGCTTCGGTTTCAACAAGATGGGGCAACATGCTACACGGCGCGCGACACCATCAATTTACTGCGGGAAACATTTGCTGAGTGCGTAATTTCGCGTGATGGACCTATGAACTGGCCTCCACGATCCTGTGATCTCACACATTTCGATTACTTTCTTTGGGGGTATGTGAAGTCACTAGTCTATGCCGATAAACCAGAGATGTTGGACGATTTGAAAGTCAACATTCACCGTGTTATTGCTGATCTACGGCACCAGTTGCTCGATAAAGTTGTAGAAAATTGGGCTTCACGATTGCGCTTCATTTGAGCTAGCCGCGGCGTGCGTATGCCCGATATCATATTTAAACACTAATGGCATAAAATTATCTATTAAATAAAGCTAATATCATACACATTAACATTAGCTTTAAGTGTAATTGTATGCCTTCATAATTAGCACGCGCTCAAGGGGTTATTATACCCTTAAAATGTAGAAAAGGATGGTGTGAAGGAAACCGTCGAAGGAAAATCAACATATTCGCGGGAGTCCAAAAAAGGTCGGTACTGGGGCCCCTACTCTTGAATATTATGTACGGCGGAGTTCTGCAAAGGATTCGCTGACCACATCGTCGTTGCAAAGACCATTTGCGAGATAGAATCACCGCCAACCTAGATTTAGCAGCTAGAAAATGTGGAATACGTGGACATATGGGTAGGAAGTCACTACATTAGATCAATAGATTTATATAAACTACCTAGGAGTAGTCAGTGTGTGGCAGTGGGAAATCTTCGTCGTTGCTCTTTGCGTTCTTATACTCAGCTGACTGGTGAAAATTGTCTCCTCTGTTTGTGATTTAACCAATAGTGCGGACATTCACTGTTAAAATCCAATAAGAAACGAGAAACAACAGAATTTTGAATTCACACAAAAGATGTGCCGTATAAGCGCTCAGCAAGACAACAAGGAGCATGTAATTGCCGTTTCCAGGGATTTCATTTCCCAGCCATACGAAACCGTGTCTGATGTCAGTAGTCCTCTGGTCATCGTTGATTAGGTGAAATTTCCCAACTTCGCTGAAATTGTGCAACTTCGTTTGAACGATGGCAGCATACGCCCGGGACAAGTTCTTGAACCGCGAGGCTCAAAGGCTGTCAATACTGTACATCGTGTTCTAGTGTACTATACATCGGGTATTTATACCAAGAACACACTTTTGGAGGTCACTGGTGAAATTTTGCGTACACCTGTATCAGAAGATATGTCCATCGACAAAGGACGCCCAATTTTGGCAGAAGATTTTCTTCATATCCGATGCCAACCCATTACCATTGCTCACGTATTTACCCCGAGAAAATGATCCAAACTGGTATCTCTTCTATTGGCCTAATGAACTCAATTGCCGGTAGTCAGAAGGTTCCCTTCTTCTCTGCTGCTGGTCTTCCACTCAATGAAATTGCTGTTCAAATTTGTCGTCGAGCAGGTTTGGTTAAGGTTCCTTGCAAATCAGTGCTCGATTACCATGAAGATAATTTTGCTATTGTATTCGCTGCTTTGGGTGTTAACATAGAAACTGCTCGTTTCTTTAAAGAGAACTTTGAGGAGAACAGTTCAGTTTGTTCTTAAACTTGGGCAACAATCCAACCATCGAACGCATTATTACACCACGTTTAGCTTTCACTGCAGCTGAATTCTTTGCCTACCAATGTGAGAAGCAAATGATGGTCATTCTGACCGACATGTTGTCATACTATATGCCGAAGCTTTGCGCGAGGTATCAATCGCTCGTACCAGTCCGTACCAGGTCGTCGTGGTTTCCCCGGTCGTAGGTACACAGATTTGGCTCCAATTTATGAACCTGTCGGACATGATAACGACCGCAACGGATCCATTACACAGATTCCTATTCTTCCTATGCCTAACTATTGTAGGAAGGACAAACCTACGTCGATCGTCAATTGCACAACAGACAAATTTATCCACCAGTAAACGTGCTATCATCTCTGTCACGTTTGATGAAGTCAGTTATCGATGAAGGCATGCCCAGGAAAGATCACTCTTATGATCATATCAGTTGTATGCTTGTTATGGCATAGGTAAGGATGTGCAATCCATGAAGGCTCTAATAATTTGCACCTAATTTCGAAGATATTGTAGTAAACTCAATCCTATTTTATGCTGCTCCAGTTGGTAAGCAGGCGACAAAGGAAGCAAGGAGAAAGTTAACATCAACATACTAGTATCGATTTAGCGCATTAAGTCTCGGACGAAGCAGCTTTTTCTATAGCCGGTATGATTCAGATCGATATTCTTGCAGATGAAATGCAAAGAGTCTATATAGGAGAGCTTCCAGGTACCAAGAGGAAGAAAAAAGAGCGACTTCAATGACTAGCTGGCAAGCTCGGTAGAACATCTCTATGAACGGCAGATAGACCTACAGATTGCTCCCATCCACAGACGTTTGAAAAAACAGAAGGCATAGAAACTGTAACTACCATTTTACGCAGTTCCTATCTGGTCCCGGTGACTATCGAAAATATCTACACCGCTTCGGGCACGATATCTCACAGATACCTAAATCAAGACAAAGACACATAACATGCAGTATTCCCTTGTATACGCTTTCTGGGACGAAGAACTGGTATACCAAGCCCACAGTCAATATATCCAAATGTTGTGGTCAGAAGAAAATTGGTTGGAAGTCTGCACATTCACCACAAACGTGCGAAGGATTGAAACAATAAGACGTGCAGATACGGCAAATATAAAAGATACAGCATAGATTACTTACCAGTCCCGCAAAGTATTATCTAACAGCAGTACCATGGGAGAGTGGTCGAAGTGTGTGGGTTGTGGTTTAGCACATAGGCGTATTCCTGGAATCGGGCAACCAGGCTAGCGAATCGCGCTTGCTGGTAGCCCATTTTCTTAAAAATGTCTAAAAATATTATCGAAACATAAAGATGCGTATCATCAAATATATAAACTTCCCTATCAGAAAGTTAGCAAAATAATGGTTCGACTTTAAAGCTGTTCAAGAGTCCGATCCGTGTTCCTGTGACTTAAGTTTCTATACCAGCTGCTATTACGTACGCACATCACGTTGACACGTTGCTAGCTTTGCGTCATATTACGAAATTTATTCAAAACACGAAGGCGAGCTCAGTTGGTTGAATATGAAGACCAAAAAATCACATAATCTTCCACGTGTTTCGCGAATTGATGACCCTTTTTCCCAAAAAAAGTTTGATTGATATTCGTACGGAAGCACTGTTCTGGGGTAGGTCTATTCAAAAAACACCCTGCTTAAGAAGGTATGGTATGGTATACGTCTGTATGAACTTTAAATAAATACGCTCGATTCACTTACATCAGGATTAAACCACATTATTTTTAACTAATTCGAATGTGATCAAACCATTTGAAGATGTCGAAACACTGGTGTGAATTTTCCGTCAGAGATAGACGTTATTTGGAAGTCATCAGCCTCATTTAATTAATGGCAAATTCGGCAACATAAGGACGAAATAAAATGCGGCACGGCATATGTGGGCAATTATATGACAGGAGTTTTGAAACGTTACATGGAATGGAATGCTTGTTGATTATTAAACAGAATAAATTTGACTCTTTCGTTATCCACTAATGAGGTGGAAATCATGAAAGCAACTAACAAAACGGCGACTGAAAGCAAAAGAATTTTATTTTACTGGTCCATCAAGTATCATCCAGTTCACATGTCCTTAATTAAGGCAATGCCACGCTGTTGCCAGACCCTAACTGCTCTCACTAGTGGTTTTAGAATAGTGTTTGGCATTAAAAACCTTTGTTCCATTTTCCATAACCTGTTTATTTTTCTAAAGGGTGTTCTTTTTAGAGGTATACAAATTCAATATGAAATAAAATATTTAACGCTAATGTTAATGTGTATGATATTAGCTTTATTTAATAGATAATTTTATGCCATTAGTGTCTAAATATGATATCGGGCATATGCGCACCATGGCTAGCTCGAATGAAGCGCAATCGTGAAGTCCAATTTTCGACAACTTTATCCAGCAACTAGTGCCGTATATCAGTAATAACACGGCGAATGTTGACTTTCATATCGTCCAACGTCTCTGGTTTATCGGTACAGACTAGTGACTTCACATACCCCCAAAGAAAGTAATCGAAAGATGTGAGATCACAGGATCGTGGAGGCCAGTTCACAGGTCCATTATGCGAAATTACGCACTCAGCAAATGTTACCCGCAGTTAATTGATGGTGTCGCGCGCCGTGTAGCAGGTTGCCTCACCTTGTTGAAACCGAAGCTCTGTCACGTCAATGCCATTCAACTGAGGAACGAAGAAGTCAGAAATCATGTTTCTGTAGCGCCCTCCATTGACAATAGAATTCTGGCCGGCATCATCCTTAAAGAAATATGGGCCGATGATTCCGCCAGCCCTTAAAACACACCAAACAGTGAGTTTTAATGGTTGTAAGGGCGTCGCGACAAAGACTTCTGGGTTTTCTCCACTCCAAATTCGGCCATTTTGCTTGCTTGCATACCCATTTAACCAAAAAGGGGCCTCATCGGAGAATACAATTTTGCGTAGAAAATGAGGATCAAGCTGAATCATGTTTGGAGAAGCTGGGTCTTATAAGCTTTTAAGCCAAGATCTTTCCGCAAAATCTTCCACAAAGTGGATGGGCATAGCTCCAATGGCTGTGCACGATGGCGAATCGACTCATTCACATTCTCTTCAACACTGCGCTGCACAACAGCAGTAACTTCATCTGTTCGCACTGTTTGTCGTCTTTGGGATACGTACGAGGGTTGTTTGAAAAGTTTCCGGCCACAACGTAAAGATAGCGGCACTCGTCCATAAAAGCTAGTGAATGCTAGTTGCGCATCTTTTGACAGTTACTTACCGAAGCTTCAGCCATTTTTAATGCGCAGGTTTTAGTTGACAGTCGTTTGAGTGAATCGACGTGAGTATTTTTTTTTGTGAAAATGGAAAAAATTGAGTATCGAGCTGTTATTACTCGTAAATTCTTGTTTTTCAAAGGCAATACGCCTACGCAAATCAAAAATGAGTTGGACCCTGTGTATGGGGAATCTGCACCATCATTTACCATAGTGAAATTTTAGGCAGGTGAATTTAAACGTGGCTGTAAGAGCTTGGGAGATGATGAACGTTCGGGACGTCCAAAAACTGCAAGCACTGACGATGACTTTGCTAAAGTTCACCAAATGGTGTTAGACGACCTCCGAATTAAAGTAAGAGAATTGGTAGAGGTTACGAAAATGTCCAAAGAACGTGTTTGTTACATATTAAATCAAGATTTAGGCATTAGAAAGCTGTCCGCGCGTTGGGTGCCGCGTTTGCTTACGTTAGACCAAAAACGTGTTCGAATGAACATTTCCAACGCTCTGTTGGCGCAGTTTAGGCGCAATAAATCCGAGTTTTGGCACCGATTAATTACTGTAGATGAAACTTGGATACACTATTATACGCCCGAAACAAAAATTCAGTCAAAACAGTGGACTGCAAAGGGCGAGCCGGCTCCAAAATAAGCAAAAACTGTTTTTTCGGCTGGGATAGTGATGGCGACTGTTTTTTGGGATAGTAAAGGAGTTATCTTAATCGATTATCTTGAAAAAGGAAAAACGATTACAGGAGCATACTACGCATCATTACTTGCCAAGCTGAAGGCAGAAATTGCGGGCCAGAAGACAAAGCGCCATCTCACACCTCAGCGGTTGCCATGGCGAAATTCCATGAATTACGGTTTGAACTGCTTGACCATCCGCCTTATGCACCAGATCTAGCCCCAAGCGACTTCTTTTTGTTCCCTCATCTAAAAACTGCGCTCGGAGGACAGAGATTTTCCTCAAATGAGGAGGCAATCAAGTTCGTGAACAATTATTTTGCAGAGAAAAACGCCAAGTACTATTTGGACGGGTTAGAGAGATGGGAGTATCGTTGGGAGAAGTCTGTAGAGTTACAAGGAGACTATGTAGAAAATTTTGAGAAAAAATGTCGAGTTTTCAGAAAACCCTCGTATTATCCACTAGAGTGTACGTTGTGCGAAAACGATTCATCGTATTCCGAATAACTTGCTCAGATGGACGATTATGCCGACCGTAAAATGGACGTAGGGCACGATTAGTTTGGCGAACCGAACCATGGTTTTTAAAATATGTTTGCACAATTTACACGCGTTGTTCTGGTGTTAATCTATTCATCGTGAAATAGAAAAACGTACTAACTATAAGTCAACACTTTCAACTGTCAAATTGACAATCTGTAGAAACAGTGTTACCAGTTTAAAAACATAACCTCTAAAAAAAACAGCCTTTATATGAAAAAAAAAAAAAATATCTCAACCTTCTATTGGTGAAATAGCTGGATATAATCTTTCGCAGGTAGTATGGTGTATCCATTCTGAATAGTGACCTTCTTATAAATGGCGAATTTGCTGAGTTAAAGGCATTTTTATGTCCAGCGCCACTACTGCACAATATTCCTTTGTTCCCCATCGCCATCATTCTCCCTTTATTGCTTCGGTTGATATTTCTATCACCGCTTTTATGGTGTCGAGAGTGGAGCGCGATTGTATGAATCCAAACTGTTTAAACTTACCTGACAATGCTCCCTTTTTATCTGCCATGGTGAGAAATCTATCGTAAATGTTCGGTTCAAGCATATATTTTGTCCAGTGTGTCCAGTCGACATATTGGGCGATAAGATGCTGGCTCTCCAGGTGGTTTGTTTCCCTTTGGTAAGAGTATCAAATCTTGCAGGTTCCACTGTTCTGGGAAAACGCCTTTTTTCAGACACTTCTGTATTGTTGTTATACACTTGTCTGGTCTCTTTTGAACGGCCGCTTTCACTGCCTTATATAGGATGTCGTCAGATACATGCGCTTTATTGACGGCTATCTTCTTCCAAGCGTTGAAAACTTCGTCTAGTGTTATTATTGGATCTGCTTTTGTGCTGAATTCTCTAATTATATATACAATATATTGCACAGTGTCGATGGCCTCTGGTGGAATAGGTGCTCTACTTAATAATTCGGGGGATCTACAGCCCTTCAGCTTATTCATTATCATTCTGTAAGTCCCAAGGCGCTTGAAACATCTTGCTCTTCTTTTTTCTATCGCCTTTTAAGGTCCCTTCTTACCAGTCGGGATATGCCTAGTCATTTCTGAAAATGCGTGAACCTGTACTGTAGGACATTTGCGTTCAAAAAGGATGGTGCTACATGCCATATTGCAGGCGAAACCAAGGAGTTATTAAAGGAAGTGATCTAAAGCAACATTATCTGTAGAAATGAATAAATGGCCTAGCCCCCAAGACTGATTATTTCCTCTGGATGTGTTTGAAGTCGATGGTCTACACGAACTCGCCAACAACGATTCCAGCCTTGGAGGCCAACGTCGAGCGCACCATATGTGAGATACGATCTCAAATAATCGATAGATAGCTCCAAGATTCAGTTTCTGAGACGCTCCCGCGATGGCCACATGTCCGAAATCATTTTTGATCATTAATGCCATAAAATTATCTATCGAGCAAAAAAAAACATGCCTTTTTGATGGGCCTGTGTGTTTTTATTTCAATTTCAAATCACACTGCTGTTGAAAAATACCCTTTGCACATATTTCATGAATTGAATATCAACTCCATGAGCCCTGTAAAGCTATCGACATTTCAGATTACAATGACGATTAGGCCACTATTTTGATAGGCAAACATAGATCTAAAAGCGAGTGTTGTAGTTGAAAATAAGTGAACGCTGAAACTTTATAAAATATCTCGGATTTTGCCAAGGAAAGACTTCTGGGCACACCCTTACAATTATTCGAAATATGTATATTTAAATTTAACAAGGCATACTCATAAGTAAACATTATTTCTCAAGAACAACAATACATAAAACATTAAATTTAATATCTAGTGCTGAAACAAACAAATCCAACTTACCACTTTTGCCTGTATTTCGATTCTCAAATCATCTCTGTTATTTTTAATAATTTGTCATACGAGTTCTGAAAATACTATGAATGAAATAAAACGCTCCCTTAGGAGTCATATTCATAATACAATTGCAAATATGTTTCCTTATTCATGTCCATAACACAACTCAACAAATTTTTTTTTAAAACTATTTAAATACATACTCGTAGTCCCGTCATGTGGAGATTAACTTAAGAGCTCTCGGAGGCTTAATGTCAAAAATAAAATGACATTTATGACATTAAGAGGGTTGACAGGATTTCATGTTTAAACGTTAGTGTCCATTCAGACAACTAAAGTACTTCGATAGTTTAGAAACCATTGTTCTGATAAATCTGCTGTCAGCTCAAAACATTCAGTTTTTTAACCAAGTTTTCCAAGTTATTACTCTCTGACTGGCTATTTACTCCAATTCTCATGTGTTTTGGGTCTCTATTACATGAACCGGATTTGTCTGTATAAACAAATTTTTTATTGGCATTTCGTGTATGTTAAATTATTGATTAACACATCCGATAATGGTAATGTGTAAACACTATGCCCCGACCATTGTGTAGTTCTATGAAACTGTCATTCTGACACATGTTTTCTTTTATCCGTCACCTTTCGAAATCAACGTAAACTATAACACTTATGTTATTTGATTTTCTATATCAGTTCGATGTTAGTTTATACAACTCTACGTAGGTTGACTAATAAATTAACGGAAATCTGAATATCTACCCACTAACTTGTGACGACGCAAACCCAATGACATTTAGTCCCACAGTTAAGATTGTGGAAAAATCAATTGAAAACTTGTGTTGTCCCCATTTCGAAGGTGTAAGTGCGTTTGTGGTTAGATTATTGTTGAACTACATTGGTCTCACTACTTATTATTTTCTCCATTTTTATGACATTTTGGGATATGCAACACCTTCTACCCAGTATTCGACAAATGAGCAACTGGGTTTTATAACAATAAAATTTATCACTGAACGTAACCTTTATGTTCATTGCCTGAACTCAGCTATGTACTCGTATGAATCTTATGTCATTTGGTTTGGTCTTTTGTGACATTTACGTAAATTGGCATTTATTACATGATAAAATACAAATAATAGCAATATTATAGAAGTTTTTTGTTTTCTGTAATTAAAATAAGTTCTTTCACTTCGCTGGTATTGCACAAACTACATATCAAATCAGTGAACAGACTCCAAAGTGTCAAATGTCAAATGTGACAGTATACTTGCATGTAAGCAGCGACAGTTGGTTCTGTTCGGTCAAGAAATTAATACGACTCACGTTAGCTCTTAAAGCAGTTCTATGGCTTCCTTGGTGAATGTTCCGAAAGTGCTCAGTCAAGAAGTATATAAAAGGTCAAAGGCTCGTTTGCAAGATCAAGGAATGACGCCGGATGTCTTAGTGTAGCAAACCGGAAACTGCAAGCGTATGGAAACTTAGGAGGGTTTCGACCTTATTAAAGGCTAGCCCAATGTCAATTTCATAATCTTGACTTCCTTACAACATAATGAGATCTAGTTAAGGATCCCGGTAGTGTGCTACTATCTATCTATCTACTTGGGGTGTATTTTCTCTAAAGTTTTGAAAAAATGTTTCGCCTTAGATCTGTGGAAGTACTTGTTAAACTTCACCGATCCTTTGATGTTGTCTGCACACCGAATGGGCGCCACCCCAATTACAAACGCTACATCTTTTCAATGCCATAGTCTGGTAATAAACTGGAGTAGGAACAAAGCTGTTCTTATGTAAAAGAACATTAGGTTGGAGTGACTCATGTAAATACATAGCATTTGAGCGGCGACAATAATTGAACAACATCGGCTTTGTTCTGTACTATGGCAATGAGGAGCCCCTGGAACTTCGGTTACAGCCTGACTTGTACAGGTCAGGTTGTGTCGATGTTTTTGACCAATGCATAGTCGGTCAGTGGTGTTAGCGCAGCGTGAATTTCGGCGTCGATTTCCTAATCGTGTCGCGCCAACTGGGCAAACATTCCGGCGCTTAGCTACTCGGCTCGAACAGAGTGGATCCATAGGAGACCATGCAGGGCGTGGCCGCCACAAGACTGGTCGTTCGGCCCGAGAATATTGCAGTTGTGGCTGCCGATATCGCTGAGAACAAAGAAACTTCAACCAGGCGACGGGCCACGCAATTGGGCATCACCAGACGGACCCTACAGCGAATTTTACCGAAAAACTTACACATGTTCCCCTACAAAGTGCAAACAGTGCATCATTTAATGCCTCCTGATCGTCCGTCACCTGTGAATTACTGGAAAGCCATCCTGAATCTCAACAACGAAGAGGACGATTTTGTGTCGAAAATCATCATGACCGACGAGGCGCATTTCCTCTGAAAATCCGCGTGTGATGCACGAAGGTCCATTACATACATTCAAGGCCACTGTGTGGTGCGGCGTATACGCGGGAGGAGTGATTGGGCCGTATTTTTTTGAAGACGCCATCGCCAATACAGTCACTGCTACTGGCGAACGCTACAGGGCCATGATAAACGGCTTCTTATTGCCGGAATTGGATGAGCGGGGCTTGGTGAACATGTGGTTTCAACAAGACGGTGCAACCGCACACACAGTACGAGCCACAATGGATATTGTGAAGGAAGCGTTTCCTGGTCGCGTAATCTACCGTTTTGGAGATTTGGCATGCCCAGCAAGATTGCCCGATTTAACCATCCCAGACTTCTTTCTTTGGGGCTACTTGAAGTCGCGGATTTATGCCAACAAGCCTCAGAAAATGTGTATCAACACTGGCGGCAGCCAATTAGCGGATATCATCTTTTCCACTTATCAGAAACAATTGCAAAGGTCCAAGTAAATATTACCATCGCTCAAATTCATTTATCTTTTTATTTAGTAAAAAAGTAATTCAACAACAAAATTGGATGATTAATTTTGCGTCACCTTGTACTACAGGGTGCCATAACCCCAAAATTGGCAAGATTGGCAGAGGTTTTAGGTAGGCGTTACCCTCCACCAAGGGAAAAGTTCAGTCTACACGACGACTTGGTACTGATCTGAATGGGATTTCCCCAGGATTATCTAAAGACCAAGGAGGATAGGGGTTATTCCCCAGTCAGGATCAGGGCGATGATTTACGCAGTAATTATCCCAAGTGTTGTGCTTAAGCCAACCATGGCTGCACACTGAATGTTGTATCGAAAATTAGAAAGCAAGTGGAGTTGTCAAAATGTCGCTTATGTTTCAAGAAGATGTGTACGGTTTGAAAGGCCTATTATTGTACAGCTGATGCATGTAAGGTTGGCATATGGTGACAGAGGTCATATTTAAGTGTGGGAAATTTATTATGGAATGCTACACAGCGAAAGAAAAAATCCAAATCATTAAATTTACATTCAATCGCGACGATGATGCGATAAAATCGTTTCAATTTTACACGTAATCATGTGGCGCAACAAAATCAAAAAATTCCAAGAGGCGGCCTCAGTACATGTGAAGATGCCGAAACATGTTCTCCCCGGACGTTCAATGGAAACATCACCGTTCTCAGGAGTGTGACCACTCCACAGCAACGCTGAACCGAATTTTAACTAAAGATTTGGGTCTCTATGTTAACATGGTCCACTAATGCAAGAACTAAAGCCGGCCGAACTCTTGTACCACCGTACGTACTCGGATTCGGTCCTCGAAAATATGAATGCAGACATTGATATCTACAAGAAAATCGTGTTTTCGGATGAGGCCAATTTCCACATTTTTGACACCAAAAATCCACGAGTCATTCAGGAGATGCCAATGCTCCCAGAAAGAGTAATTCTTTGGTGCGGTTTATGGACAGAAGGTGACATAGTGCCGTACTTTTTCAAAATGAGGCCAGAAAAGTCATTATTATTACAGGAGCGCGCTACCGAGACATGATAAACAATTTCTTTGTGGCCGGAGCCCGAGGACATGGATACGGACGACCCATGCTTTCAACAAAATATTGCTATGTGTCATACAAGTGACGAAACAATCAAGTTATTGCGCGTGAAGTTTCCTAGCCACGTAATTTTGCGTTTCGAAGACACCCATTGTGCAACAAGATCGTGCGTCTTGACACCGTTAGACTTCTTTCTTTGGGGCTACGTTAAAAGCAAGATCTAGGCCAACCATCCGAAAATAATTCCAACTCTGATAGGGAAAATTGAAGCCGCGATCGCCAGGATAGAGCTCCAATTATATGACAGAGTGATTGAAAATTTCAGAAAAAGGATGAGGGTCAGCTAGCAGATCAGAGACAGTCATTTTAAAGACATCGTATTCCATGAATAACCCCCATGTGTCCATTTTATAAAGCAATAAAGGTTTCAGAAATACATGTATATCACCAATTGAAATGGAAAAGGAAAGTAATCTTTCCATTTGGAGGTTCATGAACTATCCTTCTTAACATCTTCCGTTTTCCCGCTTCACAAGAAAGGTGAGTCTTAGAGGTCATCGGTCTGTTAACATCGCATACAAGATATTGTCTGGCATACTATGTATATGAACGCCTGAAACCAATTTTCACTAATCTGACACCTACCAGTGCGGCTTCAGGCCTGGTGAGTCTTCAATTTCAAAAATATTCACTTTACGGTAGATCTAATTAATCACCTCAAACTCACCACCTTTTTATCGATTAGAATTCCGTATATGACAGCATCTATAGACAGGGTATAAACGGAGCCATTTCTAATTTCGGCATCCCTACCAAAATCCTCAGAGTATGCTGAATGCCTTTGGAAAACGCTCACTCTCCCGTAAGGTCTAAAACAATGCTATCAAGTTCTATTGGCATCACAAAAAAGTGTAGTCAAGGTTCCATATCATACTCCAGAAGATTGTGCAAATCTCGTAAGTCAACCGAAAGTTACAATTTTTTTTCTGTTTTATTAACGAATGGGGGTCAAACCCGTGTATTCAGTCAACATGAAGGGACACATAACATCGACGAATAGAAAAGAATGTCACAATACAAAGCTATAACTACAACAAAGTTGAGGATTTTGTCGGTCAAGTTGCACTGGCAGCGCTGTCTCTTTGGCATAAAAGGGCAAGACAATATGGTTAAGACATGAGGAGCTAGTAGATATCAACACTTCGAGTTGAAGAGTCTTTGTTGCCTACTTAAAAGACCGTGTTAACTGCAAATTATTGGTAGAGGCCCAGAACTAAAGAGTGGCATTTGTAATGGCCTGAAAAGGTCATGCTATCGATTCGTTTTCACTATAACTATCAGGACCAATGAAAGTCTTTCGTTTGACTGGGTTTGCCTTCCGCTTTCTTGATGAAGAGCTTGTGATCTTGCGCCATATCATAACAGAATTGATTTCCTCTGGCAAAATGTCCTGCTCAACAGTTTTCCTTTTACTCGCTGGTGTGGCGAGTTATTCTAGAACTGGCAGAAGCCAATTACAAAATATGATGCGATGATGAAAGAGAATTACGATGTAGGCTTAGCTTATGCTTTCCACAGTAGAGTGTACAGATTTTGATTGAAGCATGACTTAAAATTGGAATTCAAGAGAAGTCAGGCGAAAGTTTCTTATTCCTGTCAAACACAGAGGCCTTAGATGGGAAGATTACCTTCGTAAGACATTTTCAAAGAATCTAAGTAAATATTTGAGCCATCGCTTACCATAAGTGATCTATCCGCCGATATTAGCCTTGTTGAACTATCCCAGTTCACCAAAGCCTACATAAGGTTTTCCGTCTTCATATTATATCCTGCCTTCTTACTAAGGTTTACAAATTATGCGGTACTGAAAATCCGAGAGCTATGCGCGAAGAGCCATTAGATCCACTTGACATTGACTTCATTACGCTGCGCTAAACGGCCACTGTAGATGATGAGCGTTACAAAACAATGTTCAATGAATTTCTCATTCCTCAATTGGATGAATTGGGACTAGAGGACATGTGTGGCAGGATGGAGCAGCGACGCATACTTGTACTGCATGAGCCATAATTGACATCTTAAAGCTTACCTTATACAAGGTGGCGCAAAAATTATCACCCGATGTTCTTCGGCTGTAATTTTTTTTATGAATGAAAGTCGAGAACATGATATCGGTTAAGTGGTCACCGCCAGAGTTGATGACCATTCGGGCCCGATATGTGGCATTTTCTATCACTCGTGGCGAATATTCTCTTTGAGGACTTCAAGAGTCTGAGGCTTGTTGACATAGACCTCGAAATGAGGAAGGAGAAACCGTATGGTATCAGGTACAGAGCGATGTAAACCGACTTTCTGTGGGCACAGCTCGACAACATCGATAAATCCGAGCTGTGGCTCCAACAACATGTCGCTACATGTCATACAAGCGACGCAACGCTCGTAGTTGTGAAGGAAAAATTTGCCGACTGGGTCATCTCACGGTGAGCATTCATAAATTGACCGCCGAAGTCATGCGATTTGACGCCACTCGATTATTTTCTCTGGGGCCATGTCAAGTCCTTAGTATACGCTGCAAGCCAACCAATTTGGACGAGGTCGAGGCCAACGTTCAACACGCTATTGCCGGGCCCGATTTGTGACATTTTCCATCACTCGTGGCGAATATTCTTTTTGAGGACTTCAAGAGTCTGAGGCTTGTTGGCATAAACTCGCAGCTTCAAAAAACCCCACAAAAAGAAGTCTGGAACGCTTAAATCAGGTGTTCCTGCCGGACAGTGGAAATCGCCAAAATATGAGATTAGGCGACCCGGAAATGCAGCCCTCAGGATTTCGATTGTGGGTCGTGCAGTATGCGCGGTTGCTCCATGCTGTTGGAATCACATATTCTCCAGTCCAAATTAATCCATCTGAGGGGGATGAAAGAAATTCGTTGAACATGGCGGCCTGTATCGCTCGCTGTCCCCAATAGTTTTGTTCAGCAGCGTTTTCGAAAAATGCTGGATGATGCCTCCAGAGCAATCAGCACACCATGCAGTAACTTTGAAAGGGTGAAATGCTCCTAATAGCGATAAATCAAACATTTTTATTTGCAGTCGACGCTCAAGGTTTGACAAGCTGAGAATTCAGATTATGGCATTGCAATGACCATAAAGATGAATATGCAGTTCTCAAGCACGGTTTATTATTTCGTCATCGACGGTAGTTATTCTTATATATCTGTGAATATCATTGTTCCCGATTAGTTATATAACATTGTGGCAAATCTTCGTATTCGTATGGCGAATTTTGTCCAAATTCCTTGGAGCTTTACATCTCCTGGCTCGACTTACTTACCTGTTACAACCGCGTCAACGGCAGTGCCATCTTCTTGGAATACATTTCGAGTGTAGAGTGAAAACAAGATAGGACCAAGAACACTTCGTTGCGGTACTCCAACAGCGATTGCCTTAAATTCAGAGTATTGAATTCCGTGCGTAATAGGAAAAGGTGGGATACTGAAATCTCTTATGATAGAACTATAGAACCTATCTTAGCTTAACCTTTAATCCTATGGCACATCTTGTACACCTGGTCAATGGTGGGGTGCTTAGTTCTGAAGCCGCGTTAATCTTTTCTGCTCACTGGGCGGTTGGAAGCGATTTAACAAAAGCTTTGCAAATATCTTGGACACTATCGTTTGGAAAATTGCCAGGTTTTGACCCAGCAGACTTGTTTTTGTCTTGTCTATCTTCTATCACAATCTGATTATTGCATAAGGAATATGAAGATATTTGGTCATGGCTTTCATTGGCAATTCATTAAAGACCTCTCTGGTTATTAAATGATAATGTCGATATCATCCATTTATTACATCAGCTGAACTAGCAACATTCCTTACCGAAAACCAGCATGTTTAAAAAAAATTCAAAAGAGCTATTGAAAAAATTCACATGGTGTCGTCAGTAGAACCAGAATCCTTGACTCGACCACCGTCCTAAGTGTGACACTATTAGGTTGGATTGAAATCAAAAGAAAAATCTTCCTTTCGTATCTTTTCTAGACAGAATGGGCCCCTAAACAAAGTCTTGTGGAACTAAACCAATAATCCTGAAGGAATGGACCTCTAAATATTAAAGGACAATATACTCGCAGAACAGCACAAACTTTTATAAAATAATTCAGTAGACGACATTGGTAAAAGTATTATAGTAAAAGTTGTATCCTCAGACGACAATTTACACTTTCACGAAATGCCTTCTAAGTACAATATTTGTTTGCTTCCATGGAATTTCTTTTAGGCGTTGTATACGTCAGTATTTCAACGTATAACTGATAAAAATAACCACCGTCGATGCTCTTATATGAGTATATTGATTTTCTTGTAAACAATAGTAAACAATTCCTCCATCGTAGTGCTACTTAAACATTAAATAAAAATTGGTTTCTAAATTTAACCCTTAAAGGTACTCAAAGATACTATTAACACTACACATGTCCATAAAGAAGTAAATCCTTTTCCAAGTTTTGGTAAACAACATGATTCGCTAAGTGGAATCGTAAACAAGTTCAAGGTCACCGAAATATCAAATGATACTGTTTGTTTATACCTACTTCACCATATGACCACAGTACTCGTATGTAGACATACGAGTCGAGTCCTTGAGGTTAATGCAAAAATAGGTTCACACTCGTGGAAATTCACAGATATTTAACAAAATATGTACGAGTATCTAAATATGTATGTAGATTGTAGATACACGAATATCTGATGCCAAATAGAAAATTAAAATAAAAAATAAATTATTGTACTTAAGATTGATATCCTTAATGGCAAACTGCCGACTTCGCAGAGATTTATGGTTCGAAAGGCGATTCCTAGTCAACTTTTTGACGGTAGGCAGTGAATTTCTCACATGTTCAGTCGTAGTCAACACTTCGAAATGGGTTTCTGGAAATTATAAATCCACTTAGAGATACGTACTACCGAAAATACTGATCGAATAGAGTTCAAGGTTTCATTTGAAATTCAGGCAATAACTTGTTTATGATGAGTCGAGAGGGCAGAGAAGGTTTGTTTTCGTGTCAACAACATATTTTGGTAACTGGAGACAATATTTATGACAAACAACCATTAACTCCCAATTAATGAAATGTGGAAGGTTATCCTGCCAATTAAATTTAACTTATCCATTGGAGCATGATTTTTTTTTTTTTTATAATTTATAAGAGTTTAAGGATTGAGGAATGGATCTGAGGCGTCAACGTGGAATGTATTTCCACTCATAACTCATCGGTGGATGGGAAGTCACTTATCGGTGGAATCCTTCCACTAAAGCAATTCAGGTAAAATGTGGAATGAATTACACTCGGAAGTTAAGTCAAATTCACTTAGGTCCTGAATATCCAAATAAGTTAAGTATGGGCTCCACCATTTACCTCACGTAAGGTGTTTATTTTCTTGCCGTAATTTAATATTTTAACACAAGAACATCTTCTTTGGGGGAGACAGAACTTAGTCAAAACCAGCACGTGGTTTCCACATCTCAACATTCTCACATTCACTTGGCTATATGATGATCAAACTGTCGGCCTGGTTAACCTACTTGCAATAGACTCAAGGTATCGATATTGACTCAGATCACTACTATATTGTAGCCAAGGTGGATATGAGCATATCCTGTTCATCGCCAAGCCAAACTAATATGAGCACTGGCAAGAAGTTTGACGTCCAAGGGAAGAATCACAAAAGATTGTCACAGTGATTCCCAATCGAATGTCGTTTCGAAAGCCAGTGATAACAACAAGAAACCTCTTGTTTAATTATGGATGTAGTAAAGCATATCCCACTAGGCAAGAAACATACAAAGAGCTCTTTTCCGATCTTAAAAAAAACTAGAGCACAACTTCCACAGAATAAGAAAACGATGACCATGACAGGCTATCGACTATCAATTAAGATGATGAAGAGATGCTTTTACAGAAATGAGGTTCGAAAGTATCCGTTGGTACAGAAACATGCCAAAGCTGAAAAGCCGACCCGAACGCCGCAAAGATGATCAAGGCTGAATCGAAATCACTGCTGAGAATATTGAAAAATCATTCCGGCAGACTGGTAATAATAAAACAGGTTACGTCAGACAGAATACACCACTGAAAGCACAATTCAACTTGGACGACAATGGATAATATTTCCGCCCTCCCAATCCTGACGAGGTTAAGCGCTGAAGGCTAATCAGCCAAATTCTTTAACAGCAATCGGCGGTGAGTTTGTGAAGACTTTGCATCTACTCACTTGCAAAATATGATCGAAGAAGTCATGCTTGGCGTCGTTTGTCAACAGGTGATTCTATAAAGTGCACCAATTTCAAAGCCACAGTCTCTTAACCATTCCATATAAAATTCTATCTTCTATCATGAATGAACGCTTAAAATCTCACGTAGCAATTAGATAATGATTCTGAATGCACGTTACTCAGTCAAGGCCTTAAAAGACTTAACCGAAACCCTCAATGTAAAAAAAGGTTCGGACAAAATGGCGCTTTCAGGCGACTTTTAAACATCATCCTTCAAAGAATTGCACGGATCTCTTCAACTTTAAAACCAGAAGCACAGTCCTTCAAACCACTCTGTTACGCGGACGATATTGGCATTTTTGAGAAAACCTAGCGCGTTCTTAAGGGCGTATTTCTGAGTATTGAAGAAGATGTCGATTTGAAAAGCCTTTAGAACCTGCTGGCTTTCAGGGAGATTGCGGCAGGACATGGGACTTGTCACCGAAGTGGGTCTTTCGAATCCACACAAACTCCAAAGAACGGAATATCTAAGCTATTTGGAACTTTTTCTAGCACTAATGAATCTCCCTCCTCTTGATGTTCACATAAAGGGTAGCCAGATAAGAACGGAAGGGAAAAAAACTAAATAAACCAACAACGATGTGAGATATAAAATTGATTCTGGCTTTATTTTGAAGCAACGTTCGTGCCATTATGTGTGGAAAAGCACATCATTCAAATGGCCACTTGGGATTCGCTAGCAGTGCTCCAATTTCTGATGACTTGGTTCAATATGTGCGGCGTTATTCAAAAATTTTTACAAAAAAGCATTTCTGGGACTATACACCGAAATGCAGCTTCTCCAGAGCTCCGAATCTTTCAGCGTAAGCCATAGAAGAAAAAGAAAAACACGCGCAATTCCAGTCGTCTACTTCATCTTCTTCTTTGGGCGGAGATTGTTGGTGTGTCCGCACTTCTTACAGCAATAGGTTGCCCTTGGTTGAAACCCGGCATAGCACTTGTGGCAAATCATCTTGTCGCCGTTGTATTTCAGTGCCAAGATACGCAGAGATAGTTCGATGATACCACCACGCAGACGGAGCACCAAATGCAGGGTAAACTCCTTTTGGATGTTGTAGTCGGACAGAGTGCGACCATCCTCGAGCTGTTTACCAGTGAAGATCAAATGCTGTTAGTCTGTGGGATTCCCACATTCTCGATGGTGAGTATTTTGACGAAGATCTGCATTTTGAAGCGTTTTCGGAGAAACGTGCAACCAAAAGCAAATCACAAATTGAAAAGGAAGTAGAGTGTCGAATGTTGGCCTCGAGCTCATCCAAAGTGGTTGGATTGTTAGCGTAGAATAAGGACTTGACGTAGTCCCAGAGAAAATAATCGAGTTGTGTCAAATCGCATGACCTCGGCGGCGTTCATCAATTATGAACGCTGGCCATCAGATGGCCAAATTTCTCCTTCACAACTTCGAGCGTTACGTCGCTTGTATGGCTTTTGTGCCGTCTTGATCGAATGTTATCGAGTTCTGACCAAAGAAAGTCCATTAACATCGCTCTATACCCGATACCATTAAGGGTAAAGGTGTCCCCTTCCTCATTTCAAAAGAAATAAGGTCCGATGATGCCGCTATGCCATAAACCGAACCAAACAGTCAATCTTTGTGGATCATTGATGCTTGGCCGAACACTTGTGGATTGTGTTCGCTCCAATAATGGCAATTTTGCTTGTTGACGTGCCAAAAATGGGCCTCGTCCGAGAAGATGATTTTTTGGTCAAGATCCAGATCTCTTGCCAACATTTCCAGCGACCAATCAGCAAACTCACAGCGTTGTCCATAGTCGTCCGGTTTCAATTCTTGCGTCAGCACAATCTTATACGGATGTAGGTCCAAATCCAACTGCAAAATAAGCCGGGTTGACTCGCAATTCAGCTGATCGCGACGAATCGACATTTCTGGGTCTTCTTTAATACTGGCCAATACGGCGGCTCTATCTATTTTCTTCATTTCGCACAAATTTCTGTCTGGTTGGTGGCTTAAGATCCAAACTTTTGCACTCCAACTTTTCTACCGGAATTTCAATATAATTTGGCAAGCGTGAAACGATGCATGATGAAATGGCAAACTTTACGGAATATATTGACAGCTGGATGTCATTGGTAACTTTGACAGCTGGAGCATAACATTGCTATGTCATGGGTTGCTTTAAGCAATCTTCTGTTTAGAAAGAATTGGCCTTTGGTACAACACCTACTGGAATTTTGTTGATCTTTCGTGTCCGTTAGCTCTGGTCTTATCGGACGGATGAAGCAATTACACGCTGACACTTATGACTGCGAAAATATAAATCAAGTTTTACTGTACTCAAGAGCTGATCCAGGGAGAGTTTTTCAAGATTTTTTCAGGTACGACCTGAAAGTGAAGCACTGCAACCGTCCTCAGTTTATTATAGATGCATGAGCAGAGACCTAACAGGTCAAGGGAATGCTTCCCGATGTCTCTTAATGGTCAGCATTTTTCTGGCTGTTCCTCAATTTGAAGGACTGTATGCTGCTTACTGGTGACCTAATGCGCCAGAAGGCGTTTGCTAAGCATTTAAGTGTACTAAACATAAGTGACACAACTTCCTGTTTCATTTGCTGTTAGAGTGATGACGACGCCAAGGAGCACATTATATTGCTCCCATCAGGCTGCAAGTAATCGCCGCTAATGTGCTTGATACTGGTACTATAGGCACCCTAAGTGGTTACTGAACACTTGCAAGGAGTACAATTGACTAGTTCTTCGTCTTAGCGCTCGGATCCGAAAGAAAAAACGTGTCTCGAAGTTTTGGACTTATTTTACTTCATAACCACAGTACCTCCAGTTCTAACTTATGGCCAAGGATATCGTACTCAACACGTGAACAGCTATAACATGTTGACTCTAAGATCAGATCCACCTTCTGTTCACTTGCGCTTTTGGCTCATTTTTAGACTTGCAGAAGAGATGTTCCAACTTCTATCCGTCGTTAAAGAGGGGTTTTTGGCCCTATTTCCAAATATTTTCTTAGACCACGGAGCTACCGACAATTAAGGTCACCAATCGGCCACTATCTTGTTGCTTCCAAAGAAAATTTTAGTCTTTCAATTGATGTTATCAGAAGACACGAGGAAGTATTCATTAGCAGAGCATAAATTTACTCAGCAACACCGAATTCAGTCCTCTTCAGTCTTTAAACTTGGCCTTGCCATACCAATTGCCTTTGTTTTATTCAGGACTTACAGGAAGGTTTCTTGGTGTGCTTGCAGTGAAATCTGACCAGTGACCCAGTTCGTCATCATACAAGGATTTTATTATGTCCCAAATGGGTAAGGACGAAATGAGAAGCTGAACAAATATCCATTTTTGTGTAGTCAAATTCGTTCTTTCAAATTGACTTTCACTAAATTAAAGTAGTATGCTCGAAGCGTTTTTGTAGGAATAGACAAATTGAGAGTGGATCTCGGCAAATTATCATAGATAGATCCTTAATTAAGTGGATAGATCTCCAACAAAGTGGGTATAACTCATTCAGTTCAGTAAAAGGCGTTTTATTTCCCTTCAATCAAGCAAAACAAGTGAATCTTACATCTGATTCAAGGGTGAGAATCTACAATATTTTCCAAATATCAGCTCTCTAATGGAAAACTGATTTTCTTAAGCACTCCCTCAGTTCACTGAACATTCACTTATTCAACTCTTTATAGCCAATAGGTGTCTGTTTCAGATCAATGCATCTTTTAAAATCAAAACATTTCAAATAAAAACGGATTTCAATTCATAGAATCAAATCGAGAAGCGTCAGATACATAGTAAGTCAAATCCAACACAATATTATACAAACGTAAGACTTAAACACATTGTGTATACAATTATCCTGGAGCAAGATGTCGATACATTGCTATAGAACATCATTTGAGATATATAGAGGTACTTGTACTTCCAAGTACTGCTTTAGTACCGACCTTGTGTTTTATTGAGAGAGGGTTCACCGTCTTGACTCCATGACAACCACCCAAGTTGGGTCCTTTGAACATGGGTTAACGTTTCCCAGAGCCATGTCAGGACAATAAAAATTCGTCGATTTACTTTATCCGCAATTTATTCAGATGTTTGATTTTTATACTTTTCTATTAGAGCCTCTGGTCCCCTTGAATCTTAAGGCTCCTCTGTCAGTAAGGACTATTTTCGTTTTATGACACTCATATCGGATTACATTTTAATGAACACACCCCCTCAAACAGATCGTTGGTAGATTAATTTGATTCCCCATTTAATGACATCCTTTCAGGCTGGCAGAGTTTCATCGAAATTAATTGCCATATGTTCGGGAAAAAGAGCCGTTTGGAGTGCTTTATTTTTACCCTCTTTGATGAGCTTTTTGTGGATTTTTTTTCTATCACTCTATGTTGTTATGTTTACCACCCTTTTGACTGACTGTTAGATTAAATTGCAATCGATACTGCCTCTGACGTTATCGTTCGATAACTAAGCATTAGATTGCATAAAAATAAAAAAAAAAATTGAAAGACAAACTTCAACCCTTCCGAGCAAGGGCAGTGACAATGAATTCATTTGCAGATGCCAAGTTTCCTCATATATTGTTGGTGATACCTTGAGAAATCCCGGAAGTACTGAGATATTGCAAATGCAACACCATAGCCAAGAACACTTTAAAAACGCTACGCACGTTAAGGCTATCCATTCAATAAAAGTTAGTTTTTCCACCCCATGAATGTGCAAAAAAGGGTGCATTTAAAATGAACCGACAAGACGAAGGTTTGACGGATGTCTCACATTTTAAATCGGATTATATAGTCATAATAGTGACCCACGTAATGGTGCTGCATACTTTCAGTTCTAGTGTATCTGCGGAAGTTTCTTTTATTTTTTTATCCGCTTGGTTTCAACCTATGCCAGGGTTACAAATTGTTTTCTAATTGACATTCAGCTAAGTGGGTGAAGGTCTCGTAGAGTTCCGAGATATGGAATATGTGCGGATTTTTACGAATAAATGTGGAAAACTTAAATAGGGGTGACTCCACCCTGTACAGAAAAAATTTAATTTGTTTCATTCATGCTGGATAAGCCGTGCGTATAGAATTGACGGAAGGGAAGGAATTAAATCTAGATAGTCCACACAACCCGAAACAGATGAATAAAAATTCTCTCTGAAATAAAAGAGTCAATGGACGCATACATGCTAATCATGGAAATATGATTAAGTAGACTAACATTCTTGGTCCTGCACATAATGGTCTTAACCTCTTTTTTGGGTTCGCATTTGCACGGTTACCCAACGTTCGCTTCTAAAAAATCCAGCCATTTCATTTGTCGAAATATTATTCCTAACCCCGGGCCAGTTCTTGTCGTATCAGATTGATGATAATATTTCCTACAAGGGATAGAAGCTGCTCCTGTTACCCTCATTTTAGCATCGTATAGCACTCCGCTGGGCTTTAGCAAAAGTTTGGGTCATGGGTCAAGCGCCCGTAATCGGCCCTTATACGGTATGGCCAACAAATCTCATCCAATTTGGAAATAGATTTTTTTTTTTTGTAATTTGCGCCCGCTCAAGGGATTTATAGTAAGTACCCTTAAAATGCTTGCACACAGCGCCGGCGAAGGGAAATCGGGGAGAATAGAAAGAAAGATACCGATGCACGTTGGTTTTAAATGTTTGAAGATTATAATGACTAGGAAATAGAGATCTAGGCAGGGCATTCCATAAGCGAGTTGTACGGCTTAGGGACGAATGACGATATTTTTGAGTACGTCCGAAAGTTTGCTTGAGGGTATACTGATGAGCATTCAAAGCGAGACGGGTGTTACGGTTAAAAGTTTCAATGGGCGGAATGCTACTGGCGATTTCTATGGAGTACTGTTGGTGAAAATAGCTATAAAACAGAATGAGACACGAGACATTGCGTCGGTGTTCGAGAGTGTCCATTGTTTGAGTGTTATTGATATAAGCTATGAGTTTTTTTGACGACACCGAATATGTGGTCATTCCAACGTAAGTTTTCACTCACACACATACCGATAATGGAAAGTTTATCGGTTTCGACGATGCAAGTGGCATTCATGGATAATGGCTGGGTATTTGAATTTCGCTTTAATGACAGCATTGAGTTTTGGAACCATTTAATTCCACTTTGTTCCCCAATTGGTTATGCTGTTAATATCGGAATTTAATGAGCTTAACATACGCTGCCGTTCTGGTCCTACAGACGAAGAGCAGGGGCATAAGGCAGTGAACGAATATAAAAAGCAGAGAGTACTGTCATCAGCAAAGGAATATATTGGATTAGAAGTAGCAGGTGAGGATCATTAATAAAAATTAAAAAGAGTGTCGGAGACAGAACTGAGACCTGGGGCACACCAGCATTTATTTTGTGAATGTCAGATTTGAAACCGTCCAAGACAACTAGGATTGAACGTTCCGAAAGGTAACTTTTAATCCATTGAAGAAGAGAGTCATCGATCCCAAATGCACGCATTTTCGACAAAAGAGCCTAATGCCAAACTCTGTCAAATGCCTTAGAAATATCAAGTGCAACTCTCTTGCTCTCGTCAGATTGATGTACACTTTGGTTCCACTTTTCAGTGAGACATGCCATCAAATCACCAGTGGACCGAAAACCATATTGCCGGTCATTGAGCAGTTTTCGTGTGTCGAGATATTTCATAAGCTGACGGTTTATCAGCATTTCAATGACCAGAGAAAGAGGGGACGTAAGTGCAATGGGTCTGTAGGAGGAGTGAGACGAAGATTTGCCTTTTTTAGGGACGGGCTGGACAAATGCTGTTTTCCATCTGCTCGGAAAGAGTCCTAAAGAGTAGAATTGAAGAAAAAGCTTATGCAGTGGTTTTACCAGAATGGAAGAACACCTTTTCAGAATAAGAGGAGATATACCATCTGAACCAGCGGATTTATGTATGTTGAGGTCTTTAAGTACTCTTGCTACAACACTGTCACTGTGCGAAAGTGGATTTGTCCCATTGAAGATTCGACGCACTCAAGTGTAGGCGGAGACAAAGAACAATCTGGGAGTGTTGAGGTGGCCGTAAAGTGTGCACCAAGCAGATTGGCCTTGTCCAAAGAGCTGACCGCTGGAATGTCATTATAAATGAGCGTTCAGATGGAGTATGAGGCAGAATTTCTAATATTTTTGACGAACGACCAAAAATTTGTACTACCTTTGGGACAAAGCAGTATTTTTTGCCTGTTTTTACAGCATTAGAATTTTATGAGCTAAGAAAAACGTTGCAGTCATTCCTGACTCGATGGAACTTTTCCCGTTTTCCCTTTGTCGGGTTGGTCTTATAGGACCGAAAAAACAATTCTCTAACCCTGACAGCCTCTTTACAGCTCGAGTCATACCATGCCTTTTCTTTTGGTTTGATACACTTCATCCGATGAGTGATAAAGTTTCTCATTCCAAAGAGAATTGTGTCTGTGATCTTATCAGCAGCGGCATCCACGTCGTTATCGAGGAAACATAACGACCAGTTAAAATTCCTAAAGAAGCTGTTAATACCGCTACAGTTGGCTTTCTCATATTGCCATACGATTCTTTTGTGAATGTTTTCTCTAACTGTGTGGTCGGTGTACGAGAAACTTGCTGAAATAACACTATGGTCCGACGAGCCTGGAAGGGAACCCACATCAACGATGTACTTATCAGGGTGAGAAATTAAAAACATGTCCAGGATGTTGGCGGTATGACTATTAACGTCTGAACGTCCTTTACAGCCGCTTCTTATGATGCAAGTAACAAAATTCAGTGAAAGTTAATTTTTTTTTATGGTTTCGGGCTTTCTCACCTTCTCCATGCATACTATCAAGCATGATGCCTTCGGTATGCCTAGCCTTAGGTTCACTTAGAGCAAAAGGCGAGAAATACTCAGAAATGCCACTCTTTTCGGTGAAGTAATCTGGATGGAAAACTTACGTGGGACACTCATCTTTGGACCAGCAAAAGTGTAGCTGGAAAAAATTGGGAACTTAATCCCAAAATGACACTATGGATGTACACGGCAATAACGAGACCTATCATCACATACAGCAGCCGCCGTTTGGTGGCATAAAGCAAAGCAGAGGTCAACACAGGCCAAACTCAACAAATTACAGAGACTAGCCTGTGTTTGTGTAACTGGTGCAATGAAAACCGCACCAGCAGCTGCGCTTGAAGTTATCCTAAACATTCCATCATTTCATCTAGCTGAAAGAAGCAATTGTAAATGCTCACACTCAACAAGCAGTTCTTCTTTCGCGTTCTATTTTGCTTTAATAAAATATTTTGCAGGCTTTAAAAATTAAGCGCTGCTGATCAAAGCGCTAGATCGAGAGGCTTAATTCTTTTTAGGCGGCGCAATAAGTTTGTCTCGTCAAGGATCTGTTGAACAGAAATATTCGTATGTCCTGTGAGTCGATTTTTGTGTTTTCGCGCAAACATTTTAATTTCGTTCTGAACGTTTTCGACTCATAGGTCTCTGTGGATATCATCGTTTCTAATGTACCACGGGGTATTAACAAACCCTCGAAGAGCTCTGTTTTGGAATGTCTTAAAGACTTTAACGTTACTATTTTTGGTACAACCCTAAAGCTGTATACCATATAGTCCAGACCGGTTTTAGCACTTGCTTGTACATATAGCAGCAATTTGTTTTCTAAACAGAGCTTGGAATACTTTCCAAGAAGCCATGTCTCTATGCTTAATCTCAAGCTCGTCACGTTTTTTCTTAACGTGTGCTCTCCATTTAAGTTTAGCGTCGAGTGTCATACCAAGATATTTGGCTAAAAATCGAGCTGGCTTGAGACGTTTGTTGGCTAAGGCCGCTAATTATGAAATTATAATATGTTTCTAAGAAAAGCTGACTGGTTCCAATCGAGTCTGATAAAAATGAATATTCTCCCATATTTCCTTGAAAGACACTTTCTTAACCTTTACGTTAGTTCAGAGCTAACTATAATCAGTTCAACGTTGAGTTCAGTTTTCGTATCTAAGTAAAGATCTTAACTTTTCTTAAGATTTCGCGGTTGTTCATTCGCAAATGGTACCCACTGTTTGGCCATTCCTTGATCGGATAACTGTTTTTAAAAGATGCGACATGTGTTGATATTCTTCTACAACCGTATCATTCTTACCAAAATGTATTCCAGTGTGATCCTCATCGGCATGGTAATACAATGCTTAGATGAGATGCCTTTTGGAATATTAGCAGTACTTTACAAGGTCCTGTAACCCAATACATGGTATTTGGTCACCGCCTCCAGGAATATGAGCATTTTGAAATTTGAAAAGTGTTTATTTGAAAAGTTCTAATGTTTTTATTTTAATAAATATTCGCTAAATGGCCGCCTCATGACTGATGACACACCTTGATCCTATTGACGAAATTTTCGATGACATTTTGGCTTAGTATCGGCTCAATTTCATCAATCGCGTGTTGAATCTCGTCTTTCAGTTCAGGAATTGTTCAAAGGCCTTTCCTTTCAAAAAACCCTAAAGAAAGAATCCAATGACATTAAATGGCGTAATCTTGGTGGCCAATTCACATCGAGAGAGCTCTCCTTTCAAATTTCATCTTCAACATTTCCATTGTTACGATCGCTGTATGAGCGATTGCGCCATCCTATTGAAACCACATGTCTTGGAGATCCATTTCAGTAATTTGAGGCCAGAAGAAGTTGTCGCTGTGTATGGTCTACTTGCTTCAAATGTTGTATCAATTGAAATCTTGTAAGCACGAAAATGCACATCTTTAGACAAAATTCGCGATTGCGAATCGATGTATTGTAGAAGGATTCTGGTCAACACTCTCACTAACTGCTGTAATGCTATCATTAGACCGAGCTGCACGAAAAAGACCAGATCTCTTCTAACCCAATAGCTTGAAATTTTTCGGTAAATCAGGACCACTGTACGACATTTCGAACCGTCTGGATTTTCACAATTTCTATAAGTCGTGCTTCCGCGACGTGACTAAACCTAAATATCCACACATGACAGCTGTCAAACAACACTGCTGTACAAGTGACACAAAAAACTGGCGCAAAATTCAAAATATGCGGTCTTAGTGGGGCACTCTTTATAATTTTTATTAGAGCTAATCACGCAAGCTGTTGTTCCCTCCCTACAGTGGGTAATACAGCGGAAATAAGCTGCTTTGACGGTCGATTATTTTACCTTCTCTCGCTCAAGGCTCTTGTATGAGTTCTAGGACTAAATTTTGCGCAACGAGATCACAAACTACTCTTGAACGTAACAATTTTAGCGTGGTGCAGGATACCTTTTTTTTACGATATATGGGGCCTCTATTCCAGTTTGGCTCGCTGCCATCACGGCTTCAAAAGATTTTAGACCCGTGTTTATGACCAGATAGCGGTTTTTCCAATGAAGATTCCGCCATTGTGGAATTTTGACGGGCCACAAACATTTGCTGAACAGCGCGAGAATTTTCTGTTCTATTGTTAGTTGTCTTTTGTGTCCGCGGAGATGTTAAAGCAGCTTCAGTTGGAGAAACAAAGGCAGTCACCGTGCTACTATTGCCACTAAAGGACGCTGGGATGGTAGCAGTGGCTTCGAACTCACATTGGTTGGCATTGTTGGCAGCGGATATTTGTTGGATCCCCGTGGTTGGCTTCTCGATGCTTTTGGTAATGACATCGACGAAATAGGAGACTTTGCAGATTATTTGCATACATGGGTCCAGCAACCTGTCATTGATGACCATCACGAAGTGCACAGTATCATTTTCTGCTGCGGCCTGTATATCCCGCCAATAATTGGGATGTAGGTCGTCCTTTTGCGGATCTAAATTACAAACATTTTCTCGCTCAGTACGAATAGTAATCTCCGCTATTACTAAGAATTAGCTCCTACCTATGCACCTACTCTTCTAGCTCCTTTAATGTGGCGTAACATTGGACCTAATTTCGCCTTAGTGACCCTTGGATATAACCAGTCTTGCATAGCCCAAATTTTTACTATCTTTTCACTAATGGCAAAATGTCTAAGGAGCAGGACTCCTAGTATTCTTGCATACATACCAACTTCTTGAATGGGGGAATATGCTCATATTTGGAAAGCATTTTCACTATTCTCCTCTTTGAATTCATTGTTTCCTTTCTCAGAATTGAATTAACGCTCCAGAATTACTTCTACCCCCAGGTGGACTCCTCTTTGCATGATCTAAATAGAAACAAATTGAGCTTGTCAGTGTTTTCGGTAAGGCCGATTAGTTCGCCACCTTTTTCAACCATCTCTCTTTGAAGAATTTTCATCGCATCACATCTTCATTTCAGTTCATGCAGACCTGGGGACATTTTCTTTTCACGTTGTTAATAAGTCCATCACCTCTGTCTGTACCCTTTCCGGGCTTCTTTTAATACTCACCTATTAGCTTTGAGCTTTGAGTTCCTTTTAAAGGGGTCATCTGAGCTGATGTTTAGTGTTCCCAATTATGTATTACAATTTAATTCTCTGTGGACTTGTTCATGAGCCTTCGTCTTCATGCGCCCTTATTCCTACATAAGTACCTAAGAAAGCACACGTGCTCCATTCCTATTTCAATCTTCTTAAGTCAGAACACCTTACAGCGGTTAGAAATAGAGGTAATTTATACTTTCCAAGAAGGAAAATTCATTTCAAAGGACGAAGTTAGTTCAAGGTTTTAAGCTAAAATTAACTTCAATTTGGAGAACATGCGGAATATTTAGCTCGTTTTCCTGGAAATCAGAACGCCTCTGGGCGCGCATCTAAAAAGGTCATGAAACACAAAAAATACGTATTTTCATCTGTGGCCATGAAATGAAACGACCACATTGAGATTTTAGCTTAATGGAGTATTCCGCACCATAACGCAGCTGGATTGCTTCCTTTTTGTGGTGGAGCAACAAATTTCAGCTCGTGTACGTGTGGGATAGTGTGTCAGAGGGGGCAGAACTTTGCTTTTTGATGGATTTCGACAAAACCTCATACAGATACTCGTACACCAGAGCTCTGTAGTGTGTAATTCGACAGAGAAAATAAAATGAATTTTTATAGATACAATCTAATCGAAATATTTATTTTCATATCTGCGTGTGGTTTTGTGTTTTCTTTGTCGAATTATTTATTTTGATTTTTCCCAAATTGATTTGGTCAACCAGTGTGGGTGGCGTTACACAATGGAACGTGTGGCTTTATTGAATTTAGGGGAACTGATTTTTGATTAAGGATACTCGAATATCTCTAAGTTTGGGGGAGGATATTTGATGATTAACATCTCATCTGATGTGTAAATAAAGATAAGCAGGATACATAAAATAGATTTTATTACATCCATCAGGATAAAGTTGCCCATTGAAGCAGTTAGGAACTTCTCAAGAATCAATCAAGTTTCTGCCTCTTTCTTGGAGAGGTCAGTCGAAGTTTCATAAATCTGTGTTCTGAAGACCAAAGCTATATCTGAAAACTATTTTATTTACTCAGAAGATCTTCTTCTTCCACTTGTTTGAGTTAAAGTGGCATTTTAGTATGCTCAATCTGGGTCTTAAATAAAACGGCTTTCCAACTGTCACTAACTCGGCGTCTCTACACCTGTGCGCTGCAAATTGGCTAGATTTTAGAGTGTTCCTCTCGAAACTACTTTTGATAGAGTCCATGATTCAACGCCATCAAGTAGGACTAAGATGATCAAGGCATCTTTACTTGTACGGGATGGTGCCTTATTACTCAAGGGTTATCCTTCGTTTTATTTCTATGAAGTGTTCCTCGCAGAATAGCAAAGAGATGTACTGGTGGACTAAGTCCTAGCTACCCCAAAGTTGTAGCTGTAGCCTATGACGTTCTGTCCATGCCATCGATGTTGTGCGTCCCCCCTTGTTCTCATTTTGGCAGCTTCTGGTTCAATACTAGCGAACGAACCGGCGACAGCCCGCTGAGTTATGCCAGTAATGCCCATTCGCACAATTCTATCAAATTTGCTGTAGAAGAAATAACACGAAAGTACTTTGCAAAATCTTTTTCGACATCAAAGGTCTCGGATAATACAGGGTGACCAGATAGCAATGGTAGTTTTTCCAGTAGTTATATTTCAGCTGTCAAAGTTACCAATAACATCCAGCTGACAAAATATTCAGAAAAGTTTGTCATTTCTTCATGCATCGTTTTACGTTTGCCGCACGTGCGGAAATTATTAAAAAATATCGAAATTCCGGCTCAGTTGCAAATACAAAACGTGAATTTCGTCGAGAGGTTTGTAGTCATCATGGCTTCAGTGTGCAAGCAATTCGTCGCACTGTAAATAAGTTTGAGCGCGAGTACACTCTTTTGGATTTTAAGGCACCAACCAGACAGAGATTTGTGCGAAATGAAGAAAACATAGCCGCCGTAGCGGCCAGTATCAAACAAGACCCAGAAATGGCGATTCGGCGCCGATCAGCTGAATTGGGCATCGCCAGATCGTCAGCCGTCAGACAATGCCGTGAGTTCGCTAATTGGGCGTTGGACATATTGGCCGAGGATCCGGATTTTGGCCAAAAAATTATCTTCTCGGACAAGGCCCATTTTTGGCTCAGCGGCTATGTCAGCAAGAAAAATTGCCGTTATTGGAGCAAGCACAATCCGCAAATGTTCGGCCAAACATCAATGCATCCACAAAGTTTGACTGTTTGGTGCGATTTATGGCATGGCGGCATCATCGGACCTAATTTCTTTCGAAAAGTTGAAATAGGCACCGTTACAGTCAATGGCCTGTGGTCTTTCTGTGGTCAGAGCTCGACAACATCGAACTGTGGTTCCGCTGGAGACGGCTAGCGTTCATCAAATGGCCGCCGGGATTATGCGATTTGACACCACTCGATTATTTTCTCTGGGGCTACGCCAAGCCCTCAGTCTACGCTAACAAGCCAACCACTTTGGACGAGCTCGAGGCTAACATTCGACACTCTACTTCCTTTTCAATTTCTGATTTGGTTTTGGTTGCACGTTTCTAAGAAAACGCTTCAAAATGCAGATCTTCGTCAAAACACTCACTGGAAAAATCATTATCGTGGAGGTTGAACCCTCAGACACCATCGAGAGTGTGGGAATTCCCCCCGATCAACAGCGTTTCAACTTCGCTGGTAAACAGCTCGAAGATGGTCGCACTCTGTCCGATTACAACATCCAAAAGGAGTCTACCGTGCATGTGGTGCTCCGTCTGCGTGGTGGTATCATCGAACCATCTCTAAGTATCTTGGCACAGAAATACAACTGCAACAAGATGATTTGCCGCAAGTGCTACGCAAGGTTTCATCCAAGGGCAACCACTTGCCGCAAAAAGAAGTGCGGACACACCAATAACCTCCAAGAAGAAGTTCAAGTAGACGACTGGGATTGCGACTTTTTTCTTTTTCTTTTATGGCTTACGCTGAGAGGATTCGGAGCTCTGGAGAAGCTACATTTTGGTGTACAGTTCCAGAAATACTTTTTTGGAAAAAAATTTGGAATAATGCCGCACATATTGGACCGAGTCATCAAAAATTAGACCGACCGCTTGAAACATTACCATAGAAGCCGAGGTGGCCATTTGAATGATGTGCTATTCCACACATGATACTCGTAGCAAGAACGTAGCTTCAAAATAAAGCCAGAACTAATTTTATATCTCACACCTTTGTTGTTCTATTTAAATTTATCGTTCTTATCTGGCCACCCATTATGTTACCAACTCTAAGGGAGCAGCGAGCGTTCGCCATCGGTGGTCAGATGAACGAAAGTTTTGGCTATTATCGTCTTAGTTGAATGGTATATTCTGCCTGAGGGCAGGATGTTGGGCTCCGTCGGCGTTATACCGTCTGTCAAAAAAGTGTTCCCATATTTTCAGCATCGACTGTGACTCTACTACAAGATTCCCTTCTTCATCTCTACAGGTTTTTTACGATTCGCGGTACCTTGATATATTCTTTTTATCTGTTGGTAAAATTTCCGTACGTTATTCCTGGAGTACTGACTCTCAATGACTTCTCATGCTTTGGTCCTTTTGGCGCTCTGAACCCTTCTTGTTTTTCTGCATGTGCTTGCCGGCATTCTTCATCAAACCAGAGATGGTGGTCGAGTGAAACCCAGCACATCAGTTGCGGAGTCTTTGAATGGATCCTGACTGCGTTACCACGTCTTCTGTACTTGATACTGACGGCATAGGAGTTATTGAGAGATTTCGGGATACGCTTGAGTGAAGATTCCGACGGTCTCTTGTGATTGCAGCTCTTCAGGGCTATATCTTCTAACAGTAGTTCTTCTTTGTTGCGACGCCTGAGAAATTGGCGTTCCAGCCTTTGCCGCAACAAGGTAGGGACCCAAGTCAGTGTTGGCTGCCTGGAGATATGCCTTAGAGATCGAGGTAATGAACAATTTGGTTTAGAGTCTCTTGATCCGAGGACCATCGCATCCCTTTGCGTATATTAAGATGAGGAAACTTGACTTGTTATTAAAGCATTTCGTCCTGCCGCAAAATCAGTGCGTTGCCAAACATGGTGTCCTGTTGGATATGGTTACTAACTATCCTACCAAACTTGTCCAAATTTCATATTTTGGAGGTCGTATGTCACTTTCTAGATGAAATTGCTAATTTCTGCAATATCCGTGCTCCTTTTCACTTTTTTCATAGTTTTGTGCTCATCAAAACTCCTTGTGAATTTACTACTCTCGTGTGCCAGTATGCTAGAGCTTGAATTAATGAACATTTACTAGTGTCCACTTACATTTTTTGTCATTGAGTGGAGTCATGATGGACTTACCTATCTCAGGGCCACAAGTCAAAGAAAGTATGTTTCATTTACTTCTCATTAGTAAAATATTATAAATCCATAGACTGGTAACTGTTGGATCACATTTAAATCTCACATTTAAGTGTTGACTCAATGGCGCCATTCCTTGACGTATTTGAACTTAATGCAAACATCGCTCTCGAAGCCCTTCTCGTCACATATGTGCTCAATTAATGCCGACAACATGACTCACGGTTCACTCGGATGCCATTTAAAGCGAAAACATCTTCATCTTTATCGCCCACACGTATCCGCACATGCAAAAATGAGGTCAATTCAAAATATGTACAAACTAATAGGAGGAGTACTTGCTCGCCCCCTGTGGTGTTACAAGCACCCCGAAATAAAAGTCAAACTACTAAAGCTCTGAACGGAACACGCGACGACCATAATTAAGCGTGTACTCATTCATCGACACGACAACATTAAAATTAGGTCCACGCTCCTGATGCTCTTATGGGAAACACTTACTCATGTCCTTTCCTCGCTCCATTTCCTTGGAGCCAGGGAAAAAAAAAAAACAAAAATGAGATGACATTCATTGGCATCGTTAGAGGCTTAGAAAATTAAAGCTTTTTAAAGTATCTCATGGACTCTCAGTGCTATCGTACACCTACGTTGAAGGAATATTATTAAGTGGTAACCCTTAGCCAACAGTTAAGGATTGTGGGTAGAAAGTAATACGAGTACCTATAGATACGCCGCGTGTTTTAGTATTCACTCAACGTAATTGCCTATATTACTCGTATATCGGTCTTGCACTTTACCCATATAATTATTATTTCCTCTCTCTTCGCTTAGTTTCTTCCTTCAATAGTGCTCAATCATTGTCCTGTCATTCCTGCTTTCAAAAATCGATAGCTGGCACGGATCCCAATGCAGGATATAAGAGTACATCGTACGTAGATAGAAATGCTTTAGCTTGTCCTAGATGCATTTTATTTTCCTTTTTATCTATCCCCCTCCGGAATGTTCTTTGAAAAGGATGTTCAAATACTTAGATATAGATAGGAATCTATTGCAACAGGAAAAAATGGCCAAGTGTTGTTGGTGGTAGTGGGAATCGTTTAAAATGTAGGCTACATTCGATGTTGCCAGATTGAAATTTTTTTTTCTTCACAAAAGATGTGTAGGTAACCTAAATAGGGCCGGACTTGGCGTTGATGACATGCCTCGATTTAAAAAACAAAACAAAAATGTGAGACCTCATTTACTAACGAAGACAATATTTATTTTTAATCAAATATTTTCCAATTGGATGTTGCGTTTAAAAAGAACAATTAGAGCTGAATTTGAGCTACGGATGTGTTTGTATAATCCGAATTCGACTTGGAGCACTAGCTGTTTATATGACAATCTCGAACGAGGCCATTTATAAATTAACGTTTCGAGTGATCCTGGTTTTATTTATTCATATGGATTCCACTCAAAAAAAATAGAGTCAGTTCATCCCTTAAGTTACTGAATATTGTAACCCCGACTCGTCTTTGCTTTGTGAGACTTTTCTTCAAGGATATCTGTCTGACACCCCAGCAGATACAGATTGGGAAGAACTACTCAAACTACTTCAACTTTTATTCACCTATCTGTTGTCTATTGGGTGGTTTCGTCCAAGATGCTAGAGTTTTTGTTTACTTTCCGCCTTCGTCCTGATCATATTTTCCTTGCATATCTTAAAGCAAACCGATTCTAGAATTCTTCATGCATTACTCTTTTGGGTGTCGGGCGTTTTCTTAAGGATTCCAATCGCGTCAGTTACCGAGTTATGTTTTTATTTCTCTTTTGTGAACAAAGAATACACAGAGGCGGACCTATCATCTCCTGACGACTCCGAAGGGAGAAAGAACGAGAGACATTTTAATGAGCAGAAATTGTCAAAAGGGTGGTGTCGTCGGAAATATTTGTTTTCCGTTTTTTGGATTATGGCCTGGTAATCGAACCTCGATGTCTAGCAAAGTAATCGATGGGACTGAACCCCAAAATACGAAAAATGCGTTGGCTATAAACTACTCCAACAGGACAGGTTTCACTTTAGATGACTTCCAATCTATTGCTAATGAAAAAATCTCAGCAAGTGCGATGATTCTGCATAAGTTCATCGAAAACCCCAGAGAGATCATAATTGGAGACAACTTTTACTTACCAGGTCAGCATTACGCCTGACAGAGAACAAGGCACTGTGCATACCAACTTATTTAGGATGTAACTGCATCTTCAATAGATGATAAGTTATCTATGTACCAACATAAGTTCATTTCAGTGCAGGGTTTAACACTTGACGCTAGACTGAGCGGCAGCGATTGGCAAGATTTATTCTTCGCTTGATCTCACCGCTGCTGTCGTTGTCTGAATTGATAGCGGAGCCTAGCTATATCTATCGGGGTGACATTCTCGGTCTTGCCCTCATTGACCTTTAAACCCATCTTCGCCGCTTCCGTCTCAATACTCGAAAGCTGATTTCATCTAATTATATATGTCAATATCATCGGTGTATGAGAGTAACCGGACGGACTTTGGAAATATAGTGCCTCTTGTGTTGGCGCGTGAGTTTTGCTCTATTCTTTCAAGAATGGTCTTAAAGAAATCGTGTGACAGCTTATCGCCTTGTCTAAATCCTTTTTTGACATCAAATGTCTCGGTGAGTTCTTTACCGATCTTAATCGAGTAGTGTGCATTCTCCATCGTCTTCCTGCATAAACGGACCAACGGGAGGGATGTCAAAACTAGACATTGCTATGTATAGCTCATCTCTATAGACGCTGTCATACGCGGCCTTAAAATCAATGAACATGTGGTGTGTACTCATTTGGAGCGATGGTGGACTTTCCTGGATTCAAGAAACACTGATATGGACCAATGAGACGTTCACACAATGCGGCAGATAGAATCTTTTAGGCAATGTTAAGAAGACTGATGCCTCTGTAGTTAGCGCAGTTCAGAGGAACTCCTATCTTAAGGATCGAACAAACAAACCTTAGGTTCCATTCATCGGGCATACTTTCGTCGGACCATATTTTACAGATCAGTTGGTGTATGCTCCTTACCAAGTCATCGCCTGCCGCTTTGAAGAGCTCGTCAGTCAGGCCGTCCGCTGCAACAGCTTTGTTGGATTTAAGCTTAGATATGACTATCTTCACTTCATTCAGGTCGGGTGGACGGAATTGCTAGTCTGTATCGTCCAGGATGAAAGGTTCATTCTGCCTGACAGCGGTATTTAGTTCGCCATCAGTCCACAGAAATGCTTTTTCCAAATACTCAGCTTCAATTACGATGTTCCCTTGTTCGTCTCCACAGGTTTGGGTTCGGGGTTTGCGTCCATTGGATGCTTTTTTTACCATTTTGTAGAACTTCCGAATCTCATTCCTGGAGAAATATCTCTCAATTTCGTCGACTAACTTCTCATGCTAGTGCTTTTCCCTACTGAGAAGCCTGTGTTCGTCTCTCCACTTCTGCTCATAGAGCAGCTCTAGTCCTTCTAAGCACCGACGCTTTGTATGCATCTTGCTTAGCCGCAAGTGCTTGCCGGCACTCGTCGTCAAAACAGTGGTATCTTTGTGAAGGCTGAGTGAAACCCAGCTCATGAAAGGCGGCATCTCTGATGGCTTTTTGGCAATGTTGTCACTGGTCTTCGATTTGATGCTGGCGACATAGGTCCTCTTAAGGGACTAAGGGAGACGCGATCGGAAATGAATTTGGCGATCTCTTGCGATTGTAGCCGTTCAACGTCGAACTTCCTCACAGTATTAGCTTGCATTTGCGATGTTCGGAACATCCGCAACCGTACCTCTCGGAACTTTCGGACATCCATAATATTATAGGAGTGGCTTGCGTCGATCAGAATGTAGTCAATCTGGTTGACGGTTAATTGATCAGGAGTTCCTCAAGTCCACTTGTGAATATCAAGATGAAAGAACCGCCTGTTAGCTACGACAATGTTTCGTCGGATGCAAAATCGAGATGGTATCGTTCTAACAGTACTACTACTCCTCCTAGCTTTGCATTAAAATCGCCTAGAACAATTTTAATGTCATAGATGGGGCACTGCTCGTAAGTCTTGTCCAAGAGCTCGTAGAAGCTATCTTTGGTGTCTTCATCTTTCTCCTCTGTGATCTCGTGTGATGAGATAAATTTGGGAAAAATACTGATTATTACGAGGCGCTCGTTAACATGCCAGAAACTCAAAACTTCTTGCCTATGTCTGCCTCTAACAACGAATTCGCATGCAAAAAGGCGTTGCTTTTGCCGTCGATAACAGTCGCCGTAGTATATGTCGCAGTTTTTCATCTCCTTTTTGTCCGGACGATCGTATCACATTGCTTGAATGGCTGCAATATCTGTTTTGCAGCAGTCCAGGGCCTCTGTTAGTTGTTCGGATGTACGAGTTCAGATCCGAAGCTCGTTGTCCTAATTTCGTTTGCAGGGGTTATCAACTGTAAATCTGTCCATATCCGAGGCTTATTGTTGCTTCGTAACTTAAGTTTTATTTTCCACAATCGGGCGGTTACCCTAGCGACACAACTGCCAACCCTAAGACATGGGGTCGGTTAGACCGAAGGCAGTAACACGTTCGGGGATGTGAGCGCTGCCGTTGGTCCATTAATGGCTCCTCCGCCAACATCTCTTTTCCAAGACCCTGACTTATTCTCGGAAATCTTTACCAGGCTGAGCTCCAAATATTGCGGAGTAGCCTGAACAAGGTCTTATTCTGGGATTTAACTTGACCTCTGATTCCATCTGCGGAATTCGTCCGTTATCCCGTTTTGACTGCTGGTCAGCACGCGCCCTTATAAGTTTGACAAGTCGAGTCCAGATGAACGTCGACAAGTACCCGTTGGTTACCACTTGGAGGTAAAATAAGCACAATTGATGTGTAGGAACAGTTACAACACTGGGCATGGCGAAGTTGACACTCCTCAGTGCCTGCGCTATTACTACAGCATCCAAACACCAATCGACACGAGCCTTTTTCTGAGCGATTTTCATGCAATATTGACAGTATACGAGTGGAACGAATGTCGCAGCATGCCTCAAATTCACAACACGTCACTTGACGACCTTGAATATCAGTTCACACATAGCATCAATTCGTCCTGGAGCGAACGGCGACCAGGAAACACGGTAGCCCGGGATATCTCTCCATCTCCAAAACTCGAAGCGAGTTGTTCCGCACACTGTTTTTGGCATAATCCACGTCGAAAACCATTTAATTCCATCTTTTAGCTGAGATGAATTTTTCAAGTCTTTGTAAAAAAAACGTAAATAGGACTGGGATGACAAAAGGTCCTAAGCACGTGTACCAATAAAAATGTGGAACTTTACGATTCTGGTGACAGATTAAACGTATCTACACCGGCAGATCATCAGATCATGAGTGCTACTGAAATGAAATCGTTCAAAAAAGTTTATAACGTTTACTAGAAAACGTTCCGTCAATTTTTAATTCCACATGGTTTAATGAGGTGATTTTGTGCAACAAATCCAAAACTCTGAAGTCGATAAGTAGGGAATCTGTATGCGCACGTACTTGAAATGGATTTGCTTGAGAATCTGTATTCTGGGCTTAAAACCACCTGCAAGCTGCTTGGCTTTCCCAAATAAATTCTGGTTGTTACTCGCATTTCCTTTTCACAGGATTTTTTCTTGTCATCCGATGCTAGTGCCTTTTCTTTTTGTATTCCTTTTCTATCACCAGTTTTCATTTTGTGTGTCGTCGTACTGCAGATTTTTTCCTTGGATTTGTTTTATTATGGCTTGGAGGTGTTTCTTTCTTGGCAATATCCCTGGCGATGATATAGCACTTTGTCCACCTTCGAATGCCTTTTCATTCCACACTCAGATTCTTAAGCGAGCAGCGGTCAAAAATAAACAGAGTTAATATATGTCGCTCCTCTGAAAGTGCGTTCATCCAATATGCATTCTATCCAGATTAAAAAATGGATAACATCGCACGAACACCTTGCGCCACTTATCAATGCCATCTGTGCAGTTACCAATTCTATTAGTCGAAGACCGATAGTAAGTAAGTCTGCCAAATATGACTGCCTTAACGATTTTTTCCGATATCACTGAAAATCTCGAGCACGATTTCCGTATTTGTCAGAAGACAGCCGTTTTATGCTCCGTCCAACAATCGTAAAAGTCCTCTGCTTCCCCGATCAAAGCTTGTGCACTTTTTATATTTTTGTCACAATCGCAGTAATATTTGTCCATCTCGATTGCTATACAGCAGACCCTCGATAATCCGAACACCCAAAATGTATACGATGTTCGGACTAGCGAATCGTTCATCCGCCTATCCTAAGCAAGTATTTAAGGTACACACAGCTTGAGTATGTGGAATCCTTGCAACTGGTTCCGATGACTCCAATTCTTCTTCGCTTTCGATGTCCTCCTGATTCATTACTTGTCTTGCTATGTATTCAGTTAACGGCTCCTGGCAGTCGATGTCATCATTGGTTACGAAAAATGCTTAATGGGAGATCATCTTCATGATCAAAATCATCATCTACATCTTGGTTAGACATTTCCTCTGATTCGAATAATAAAGGCCACAGAGGCTTCCAAGACTTTTTAGTCAAATTTAAAGACAATTGCTGCCAACTTTGAGCCAATGAAAACACTGCATCTTTCATCATGGTCTTTTTAAGCAGTTCAGATACTACGCATTCTGGATCAACTTCTTGCTAGGAGTTTTTTCTTGTATGTCACTTTAATGTTTTGAATCACATTTTGGTCCATGGGTTGAATAAGAGCTATGCAATTAGGTGGCATGTACAAAACAGTGAAATTTTCGTCGATCGATTGCAGATTTCTTCAAGTGGATGTGCTGGTGCATTACCAAGAAGTAAAAGTGCTTTTAGCGGTAGATTTACTTCAATAAAAATTTCTTCACTTCGGGAATGAAATGTCCTTTTAACCACTCTAAAAATATTGGTCTTGTAACCGAAGCATTTCTTTGGCCTGTGTAATGGACTGGTAACTTTTTGGCTGTTGCAAATGCACGTGGCTGTTGTGCTTTGCCAACAACCAACAAAGGCGGTTTGTGCGTTCCGGTTGCGTTTGCGCATGCCATAAATGTGATCCTCTTCTTCGATACTTTGGAACCTGGGGCCTTACTCTCTGACCCAGACGCCAGCGTTTTGTCTGGTATCATTTTCCAGTACAAGCCTGAATCGTCAGCATTATAGATGTGATCTGGAATCAGATCTCTTTCCCTACAAACGTCCATAAATTTTTCCTGGAATGGCTTCACAACTGCTTCATTATTCGACAATTTCTCACCGTTTAGTTTTAGTTGGCATATACCATACCTTTTCTTAAAATTATTTAACCATCCTCTACTGGCAACAAACTTTCCTTTTTCAAGTCTTTCTTGGAAAAATTTGGCCTTTACCATCAATACTTCATCTGACAAAGGGACGTTCTGTCTTCGCTGCTCTTAAAACCACGTAAATAAAGCATCTTCAAGCTGGAAGTTCTCAGGAATTTTTAAGGTTTTTCTGGTGCCTGGACCATTTTCTGTGTTTTTATTTTTTTCCCCTTGCTTTTAATGTCAAAAATAGTGGATTTTCCAACGTTATACTACATTGCAAAACATGATAACGAGATACCTTGCTTATTCTTGTCTGCTTACTCTGCGCGTCAACTTAAAGTTACAGGAAAAAGTAAGGCCCGTTGCACTTAAGCTGCAAAATAGATAGGAAGAAATACTGCATTGATCCAAAAGTTCCCGGAATGCATTCAGAAAATTGAAAATACAAGTTTATTCATCTAAATCTATATTGTCTCCTTCAAAGTAATCCCCATCGACTGCAACACACTTATGCCAGCGCTTAATCCAATCCTCGAAACATTTTTTATATTCGGTTCCTTCGATTTTTCCATTACTTCCTCTCGGCTGCTGAAACGCGTTCCCCGTAGAGGTTTTTTAACTCGATTGAACAGAAAGAAGTCACAGAAGTTGCATTTTTCGTCAAAAAATTACGAATAATAATGGCACTGTACGACGGTGGGTGCAAAATCCACGAGTTTTCTGTCCACAATTCTGGTCTCTTTCGGGGAATTGCTTCACTCATAGGTCTTATAACGGCCTTCTGGCAAAAATTCATGGTACACTACACCGTTGTAATCCATGAAAACCGTGAGCATTGAATTCTTTTTTGACTGAAGGCGACGTGGTTTTTTTGGTCTCGGCTCATTTGGTGAACGCCATTCACTTGCCTGATGTCTGGATTGCGTGTCGTACTCATAAACCTACGTCTCGTCTCCAGTAATGATCCTTTTGATAAATGTGGGATCGGATTCGTCTCTTTTGCGACGTCAACACGATCTCTTTTTTGCATGAAATTGAGGTCTTTTGCCACCAAATTTGCTGCTACACGACGGAAACCCAAATCATTAGCCAAAATGTCTTGGACGGATCCATAGGCAATGTTCAGGTCCTCCGCTATCTCTCTGATGGTTAATTAGCGGTTATTGACCAACACTTATTTTACTCGTACTTCATCAATGTTTTCGTCGGTTTTCGATGTCGATGGTCTGCCACTGCGTTCATCATCTTCGATTGACTCACGATCACTTTTGAACCTCTCGTGCCACTGGTAAACGACTGTTTTCTTCAGAGATTCGTTGCCGAAACACTTTTCCAACATTTCCAACGTTCGGGCACCATTAAATCCGTTATTTACGCAAAATTTAATACGAGTACAAGTTCGTTGTTGCAAATTTAAATCAATTTCTAAAATTGTAAAAAATCGCCAACACACACAGAGATAGATGTGCTCTTGGCTACATAACTTTTGCAAATGTCAAACTATGACGCTAAGATTTAGAGAGAATATCAACAACAGATTTACCAACTTAACAAAAAAAACAGAACAATCGGAACAATGGGAGCGCCACACGGTGGTGTGGTGCGGGGACTTTTTAATCAAGGTGGTACGTTGCAGCTCATGCGCATCGGGCTAAGGGCACAGACTTTGTATTGCGTGGTGTGTGTGGCACTGCGAGTGACATTAGACTCAAGTTAAATGAATTCTACGAATTTTCGCTCTCGTTCGCAGACCCAGGGGGGTCTTTCGGATTAGCGAGTGTTCGGATTATCGAGGCCCTGCTGTAGTTTGAAACTATCTACATACATTTCCATCCTTAGATTTTCGAAGCTCACGTCTAGCTTTCACAGTAATTTCGGATTCAATTACAGGTTTTACGAGGAAATGGAAATTGACCTGAAGAGGCAGCAAGGTACACTCGGAGTCAATGTCGTTTACCCTGAACTTGTAGATAGCAAAATGCTGGGTGTCTCCATATACTCGTATCTTATTGTCACTGTACGCTCCATTTTATTGAAATTTGATTAATCAAGAGACCGGAAAACCGTCTTGAAATGAACCATCTGGTTATTAGTTTACCTTAACGTGACAGTGATGAGCCTATATCCGCTTTCAAAAGTCATGTCGTGTGGACTTTATTTTTACCTGTGTTGTCGTGTTAAGTGAACTTGGTATCTTTTACAAATTATTTTGTGTTATTATGAAAAATGTCGGAAATGCAAAACCCGCTACATCACGGCATAAGAAATATAACCAGATGAACCCTTCTCAAGTTATCTCACTCAACAACAAGACAATTTACAATGACAAACAGAAATAGTACTTAGGACATATGGAAGGGCAACATGGGTTGGATCACAAAGCCTCTTGGTTAAACCCGAATCAATTATACGAAAGGTCATCGGGGAGTACATATTTCTATTGCAACCCTTTACCTCAATCTATGTATATTGATTTTACAAAATAGAGCACCGAGACAAAATGAATTAAATATGATCCGTAAGGGTTTGCCCTTATCATTGGACCATAATCAAATACTTTCTATTTTCATTTTTCGTTTTCCCAGTTAAACTCTGCCAACCTGTCCTTCAGTAATTTATCTTAAGGCAACTCCAGTTCAAGGAGACAAGCATCATCCTTTTTACTATCGGTGGTACAATAATGTGATAAATTAACCACTACCAAATGAAGCCCAGACGAAAACGACGCAAAAGCGATCGCTTTCATTAGATAAATAGCCAAAACGTTGTAAACAGTTGACCCCTAATTTAACCTACCAATCTAACCCGCACTGCAGCACCCCAGCATCTGTGTGGCTAAAGTTTAAATTGAATTTAAAAGCAATTAACCGCGACATAATCATATGGGCCACCCTAATACGCCTTTACCAACCGCCATCCTCCCAATCTGTTTGGTATTCGGTAATTTTGAAAAAGCTTAAACGCACACAAAAGCACACTGACACTGCCCCACATATCTACATGCATAGATACGAATAGAAAGAAAAATACGATTCAGAGATACACACCCTCTGGATAAATTACATGAGCAAATACTCGTCCAGATACAGATACAGAGATGAGAAAATCGAGGAAAATTACTGGACACCAGCCAGTGAGGTCACTGATATGAACGAGTATCCTTTGTGTGGGCAGCTGGAACTCGAAACTTATCCCTTCTCGCTTTGTCTCGATGGACGACCGAGTGCTTCTGAATGAATGGATGATTTCCACTCTAACAACAGTTCAACAGTCCATCAGTCCGACAATCCGACTGCGTGTACTCGTATCTATTGAATGTTATGTATGTGGGTGGTATATCACTCAGAATAAGAAAGACTGATGGAATACATTACATTACACAGTATTCGCATTCATATAGACACCATCGTGATTAATGGCTCGTGACAGGGTGTACGTTGTACAATCTTATCCTTCGAGTGCGATAAAATTGTTCGCCCACCGCCGCATCGCCGCACCGCCGGATATTAACGTATCCCAAAGTCATTCTGCCTCTGAGAGATGTATCTGAGCGCTATTGTTTCGTTAGAAATTATGAAAATCACTTTAAGGATCTGAATACAAAACATTCGGGGAGCGATAAAGAGGAGCACATTGTGCGTCTGACATTTTTATTTATAAACGATGACAACTCTTCAAAGGATGAAATCATCATTTAACTAATTTGATTTTTTTTTCTTTCTCTCTCTCTATTTGGTTTTAGAATAAAAACAGAATAACAAAAGAAAAATGCCTCCAAGCGGTCAAGGTAATGAGACAGTGCCGCAGGTCGGCGAGGAGCTCAAAGTGGATGACATAGCTGCAAAGAGTAATTTTAGGCAATTGCAAATTACCACATCAACAAGAAGTCCCACAACATCAGAAGGTAAGTACTAAACGGATGCCAACAAAAGATACATATCTTTTGCTCGGGCGAGCTAAATTTAATATTAATCAAAAACCGAATTAGCTAACTTAGAACCAGAACCAGAACTAGAATCAAAAACATCGTCTGCTACACCCTTCGAGGAGAAGGTGGAAAAACTCGGCAAAGAAACTGTCGAAATCACAGAGAAATTCGCCCACAAAGTTGGCATACCACCATGGGGCATGGTAGCGATTATTATCGCTGTCTGTCTCATTGTTCTTGGCCTGTGTTTCTTCTGTGTACGAAGATTCCTTAAAAAACGACGGACCAAAGATGGTAAGGGTAAGAAGGGGGTCGATATGAAATCGGTCCAATTACTAGGCTCGGCGTATAAAGAGAAAGTAAGTATCACGCCGTCATTATTATCTTAGTAGTTATTGGGTTCTGGTATGTCATAGGTTCAGCCTGATATGGAGGAATTGACCGAAAATGCCGAAGAGCAAGATGACGGCGAAAGCAAGCAGAGCGAACAAAAATTAGGCAGATTAAATTTCAAGGTAAGTTCTAGGGAGCCGTGGTAGGTCGGCGGTATATTGATGATGGTGGTCTGAACGTTATGGATTTTTTTAACAGACGATGAAGATCTCCTAAAACAAAAGACAACAGAAAACTGCATAAACTTTTGATTACACAGTTTTTTTTTTTGTTTTGTTTTTTTTTTTTTTTTATCGATGGAGGTTCTAATGGTGAGAGTATATTCGTACGTCTTGACAATTGATCAGATATATCATTTCATGTTTATGATTCCCATTCACCTGTCATTGCCATCAATAGGACTTTTCGAAAGTTTTACTTGTGTCTTTGTTGTCCTTGGAATGATATTCATTCATCTGGGCAGAATAAATGACAATCTCCTGTCATTTGTCACAAAGTTCTGGCATATCTAACAAATTTCTTCATTAAAATCTCGAGCGGAATTCTCTTTGAACTTTTCTTTTACAATCAGCCTTCGCTGCCTTGGGTCAGTCTTCTCCTCCGCCTTATTGCTGATCATGTCAGTTATAGTTATGTTAATCGAATCACTAAATAAAGAAGAAATTTTCGAAACACACCTGATTGCGCTTTTCCCTTTGATTACCTACTTTGCTGTTAGTCCCCTTTATTTATGATGACGCGGGTGGATTAAAATTCTTATGCTCAAAGATGGCTTTGCGTCCAACGGAAATTAGAAAACGGCGTGTTCGTTTGATGGTCAACAAGAGAATGTTAGAACGTTTATTAAGAAGTGTCAAAAAACATTGTATGCAGCGCGAAGTGTGCTGCGGTTACAAATTTGCATTTTACGATGGGAGCGTTCAACACCGATGGACAGTAGGTCGAACTTCTCAACTTTTAAATAAAAGACACGACTATTAATTTTACTTAATTTCTTCTTTAATAATCTGGTACATCTAGAATATATGTAGTAATTTATGGTTCGGTGGTTGGTCTTCGAATTCTTTCATCATCGACTTCAACAATATGTGAGAGATACTTTAATCCATTCCTCGTCTTCAGGTGCACGACACGAATTTTGCCATCTGCTGATATCACTGTTCTCATAATTTTGCCCAGGAGCCATTGCTGAGGAGATGAATAGTCTTCAGAAATAAGGACGATTATGCCAATTTTCACAATTTCGGAAGACGAATTCCACTTTACCCTTCGCTGCAACTCTAAGAGATACCCTTTCGACCATCGGATCCAGAAATGCTGTTTAATTTGAGCCAGCTGCCTCCACCTCTTCAATCAGAGTATCTTTTCATGTTCCAGTGAAGGTTCTGGAATGGCACTCAGAGGACCACCGATCAACAAATGCCCCGGAGTTAGAATTTGCCCATCACTGAGATCACTCGACATCTGGCAGATTGGTCGAGAGTTTAAAATAGCTCCAACTTCTGTCACCACTGTAGTAAGCTCTTCAAACGTCAATTTGGCAACAAATAAGATTTCGCGGACCTTACAGCGGCCTCCCAAAGTCTTCCAAAATGAGTACACCAGGTACGCCAGGAGCGATTGCATCTTGTTTTTGCTGTTGCACAGGAATTGATCTTTAAACTCCTTCAGCTCGTTTCGGGCTCCAGCAAAATTGGTTGCATTGCCACAGAAAATTTATCAGCATAGTCCTCGCCGAGAAACGAACCTTTTCAAAGCAGCGATGAAGCCTTGACTTGTTAGGTCTGAGATAACCTCCAAATAAACCGCTTTGACCACAAAGCAGACAGCAAATACTTAGGCCACGAAGTTTTTGTGTAACATGGAATGACCCACAGAAATCAACTCCAGTCTTCAGGAATGGCCTGGCAGGTTGCACTAGGTCCAATGGCAAATTTTCCATAATTTGTGTCATCAACTTGGGCCGATACCTGAAGCAGTGAACGCATCTGTTAAGCACCTTCTTCATTAGTCTTCTAATGTTAAGTACCCAAAATCGTTGCCGTTTAATGCCATTTAGCGCTTGTGGTCCTGCATGGTAGTTTTTCTATGTAAATAAGAAACAAGATTATAAACAAAAGGGTGTGAAGAAGAATAGGACATTTGGTGGAGTAAGGAATGTCTGCGTTCTGCAAACGCCCACTACCTCTAACGAGTTTTAAAGAAGTATCGTCGAGGAAAGGATTTAAATTTTTGACGAAACTCATTGGGCTAATCGAAATATCTTTTTCTAGTTGCTGGATTTCGGATTTCTTCTTTGAATTTGCGCGCGCTGCATGTGTCACAAGATACGGAGAAGTGCCTCGTCTATCTCCCTTACTGTTAGTGGAATAACATCTTGTTTAGGCTTTCGGTTTTCGCCTAGAGTTCTTTAATGCATTTATGGACTTCACTGAATATCCAAAAACTCTGCAATTCCTTTGGATGTCCCTATGATGCAGATACATTTGCGAAATTTGCTGTTAAATAGCTATTATTCGTCAGTAAAACTGTTATTGTTTTGCGCCTACCTGGTGCATTATTGAGAATAGAAAAATCTTTTTGAATTGGCCACTGATCGCTTGGAAAGTTTAGAAATCCTGGTCCTCGAAACCAAATACTTTTCTCCAATTCCGCTGGCTTCTGTTTACCGCATAAGTGTGTCAAATTAGCTCCTGGTAGATCTGCTTGTATCTTCGACACTCTGTTTGCGATAAAGACATCCCACGTTGAGGGATGCGCCGATACAACAAAGAACAATTTCAGAGTCCGTCCAAAGATATACCTGGTCTATCATCAGATGTGAAAGATTTGGATACACTGTCCTCAATAGCATCACTAACAATTCCAACTTAGGCAAAATTTGAGCTTTTATGGGGGCAACTCCTGACTTAGCAGCCAAAAGTTGCACGTTACGTGCTCAATTCCATCAGTCGCTCGAACATGTAAACAGGTTGTTTTTTTTTAAAGCTTGAGAACTTTAAATAATAATAATTATAACAATAATAATAATTATAATCTGGTAGATAATTTCATGGCATTTATTTTTTAAATATGATTTTTGGCATACACCCGCCACGAATGTGAATTACATGGCCCATTCGATCTGTCCAATTTTTCACTACTTTTTCCAATAAATCTGGCCGTATGGCGTCAATGGTGGCTTGAATATTGGCTTCCAATGCTTCAAGAGTTGCTGGTTTGTCGGCATAAACCAATGACTTAACATAGCCCTATAAAAAAGAATCGTAGGCGTAAGTCGCATGAACGAGGGGGCCAGTTAACAGGACCACTTCTGGAAATAGAGTTGACATCAAATTGATTTTGCAATAAATTGAGGGTTAAGCGCGCTGTATGGCAAGTTCCGCCGTTTGGTTGGAACCAAATGTCGTCGACGTTTAGCTGATTAATTTTTGAAAACAAAAAATCAGTCAGCATGGCTCGTTAGCACTCGCCATTCACCGTAACGGCAGCTCCTTCCTCATTTGGAAAGAAATAAGGACCGATGATGCTGCCAGCGTGTAAACCGCACCAAACAGTCAATTTTTCTGAACACAATTCTTCGATAAAAATGCTCATCTTCGGCCAGTTTCAAATTAGCCCAATCAGCAAAAATGCGACGTGAGCGATGGTTATTTTGCTTTAATTCTTGCACGAGCTGTATTTTATAGGCACGTAAGCCCAGATCCTTACGTACAATTTTCCACGTAGTCGAAGGACAAAAGCCAACAAGCTAAGGACAGAGACGAATCGACATTTCGTCGTCTTCTTCAACACTTCGCTCTACAGCAGCAATATTCTCTTCGGTACGCACATTTCTTTATCTTGTTGATGTTTTTGAATCGAGAAGAGTAAAGTTAGTGCGAAAATGATCAATAACTGCACAAATTGCTTGCTCACTAGGCCGATTATGTTGACCGTAAAATTGACGAAGTACTCTATGAACTTCCCGAACAGATTTATTTTTTTCAAAGTAAATTTCCACAATTTGGAAGCGTTGTTCTGACGTTAAACGATTCGTGAATTGCCACTGAACAGATATGTCAACACAGTTTGACATTGACAGCTGATAAACCATAGACAACAACCATCGAATGCAGTTAAAAAAATACCTTTTACATCAAACATATGCTTTCAGCGATGCATCTGCAAATCCGTGAACTTGAATCGTTTTGTAATATGATTTCAAGACATATCGCGGGTCTTTAATGTTGTCTAGTTCTCGAAGGTGATGTCGAAACACCATCCATTCCTCGTATATACGAGCCTGCACTGATTCATCACAATTTGTCTTCTGCAACCAAAGGCTCTGAAGTATTATTTTTCCCTTGACAATCACTGAATTAATCAGTCCCAATGGATCAAAAAGGGTAGACAGTGATTTGCAATCAATTTCTTTCACGTACCCTTAGTCTATTTCTAGAATTGCTATTCCCTTGATTCTTCAAAACTGGCTGGAGTATTTATTAAAGCCAGCTTCACAACGCAACGATAGGAGGATATAATCGATGTTCTTATTGTCGATATTGTTAAGACTCCCTTTTCCATTGAAGGTAGCCCGTACTCAGTCGTCTCTAAATGATTGGCGATGGATGGAGATTGAGCTTTCTCTAACCTAGAAAGTCGTTACACACGCAAAATAAGGTTGGGGGTACCTTTTATGTAGCTTTTCCAACGAATTGGTATCTAGTTGATATGGATCACGAATTAGATCCTCCATGCTTGGTGTTAACTTGATCTACCGAAAGCACTTCGGGATACAAAGAATGCAAGAATGCTTTTTCTTGCCTGAAAAATCTGCCAGCAGAAATAACTTTCTAACAATGCTGTGTTTTTTGACAATTCTTTGATATTTATTGTATATTAAGCATTACTCAAAAATCATCATGAAAGACTTACTACGGAAGCCCGCTTTCGTATCATTCAAACATATTTTGAAAATTGGTCTTTAATTCATGAGACGTATAAAAGATCACTTGACTATCAAGGTCTACATAATCTACCTTCTAAACTCACTACGTATTCCTTGTGTTGTATATAATTTTGTAAAATTTTTTCTTTTTTTGTGTACCCCTAAAATGCGGTTGCACACAGAGGCACCGATGAACGTTGGTTTTGAATGTTTGAAGGTTATAATGACCAGGAAATAAAAAACTAGGCAGGGCATTCCATAAGCGAGTAATACGACTTAGGAACCAATCACAAAATTTTAAAGTACGTCCGAAAGTGGGCTTCAGGGGACTCTAAAATGATGAGCATTTATAGCAAGATGGGTGTGACTACAAAATGTTTGAAGGGGCGGAATGCTACTGGCGATTTATATAGAGCGCGAGTGGTAGAACATAAATTTTACCCAACACAAAACACGAACGCGTCAATGTAATGTGCGTAAAAATTTTGCAGCGAGTGTGAACGATCGTCATCGATCACAACAGTTTGGCCTTGTCCGTGCATCCTGCTAGTGCAGGAACTAAATCCATGCTACTATGGATTTCGACTTGCCTTGTGGATTGGGCAGATTTTCACAAACGTGAAGTCGACCCTTATTATTTTATTTAATAATCGTTTTTGGAGACGACGCTTACTTTTACCTCAATAGGTTTGTGAAGAGGCAACATTGCCCCCTCTTAAGTGAATCAAATCCAGAAGACACTTATAAGACTCAAAAACACCCATGAAAATGCATTACGCTGGTGGCATCATCGATGCTTATTTCATCAAAAATGAGAGCGGAGTTGTCATTACAGCCATGTTTAGCGAGTCATTGGTGAGATAGAGTCCCAAACGTTCGAAGAGAGCTCCAAAATTAGACCTATAGGATGCGCTTAATCAAAAACCGTCGAGGAAACCACATGCTTGAAATAGTAAATAAAGATTTTTTTATTCAAGCTAAACTCCTGTCGTTATTGTTTAAAAAAATAACGATGAGGATATGAACGCCCTAAGGTTGGTTAAATATTTAGTCTGCCAATTCCATATTCTTCTGCATCAGCAATTGACTTCTTTCGATATGTTGGCCTGGTTGTCATGACGTTATGATTTTCAGGACATAAAATCTTGGATTAGCGCTGTAACCAATACAGCTTTGAATGCTCATTCCCCATTTCAGAAACGTGCGATGATTCATCCGGTTGCGGTGAAACTCATTTTAAATTTGAACTTTTGGATAGCTCCAGACTTGGGTTGTTCTTTTGAGCAAACGAATTGTAAACATTTATTGGCCTGCGTAACCTTAAGTTCCCATCCAGTAATGGAATTCTAAAGGTTTTATTCAATAACCATTGCAGCTTTTTGTAGAGCTAATCAGCATCCCGCAGAATGATCTCGGCGTCATACATATTAAGTTGCATCCTTTCCTGGCTATTATTCATCCCTTCTGCTCTTGCATTGCCGTCTAGACCACTGTACCCTAACACTCAGATTAAATGAATTCTATTTGTTCTGCCTAGTGTTTGAAGCAGCTTCATGCAACCCAGGGTAATTTTCAAGTTATCCCAAAAGTGTTGGTAACAAGTAGGACTGCTTTGATGTCAGAGAGAAAGTAAATGTTCTTGAAGGTAAAATGCCTGTTTAGGTGCTCACTGAAACGAAGCTTCATTACATGTTTCTTAGCTGGAAAAACGGTGAGACGATTTCGGATGTACTGACACCGTCTTGTTGTTGCGGTCTTGACGCTGCAAGCACACTAAATACGTTTCTATCAGCAGTCAATGCGCTTTTTTTTTTTGAAAATGCTTTGGAAATTTGTTAGACTCAAACGTCAAGACTCCACCATGTCTAAATTATGAATGCAGATATCAACTTTGGCTGTTTCTGCCAAAATCCAAATCCATTGTTCGCCTGTCTCAAGTCCGATTGCTTGTATCCTTATTACTGTGTTCCTTTTATACATGCATGTAAAGGCTTATACAAATAACGTCGCCAATCAATTTTTAAGTCGAAAGGTAATGTAGATTTAAGCTACACATCCCTTAGAAAACCAGAAACTTGAAGCCTCATCTATCCGTGACATCAAGTGAAACATTCCAAAATTAAACACAAAATTACGAGTTTATCTGACAAATACTTAAAAATCCTCTCCATTGTGTGGAATAAATTTTTCGAGATATTCGATCCGACCGCCCCTTTGGTTGTCGATGGAAATGTAAAATGCCGCCCTAAATGACCTTCTATTGTTTTGTTGCTTTTTTTTCTGCTGACAAACGGATACTCATACTCAGATACTCATTCGGGTATCGTTTGTTCCAAGGCATGTGTTGCCGAAAAGGGATAATGCCTGCGTCTATTATTAATGATTCGGACAGAAGAAGATTAACGAGCTCCCGGCTCCCTAATCAGTTCAATTCCCAGAAAATCAATAACAATTCCTGAAAGTAGATGGGAATTTCAACGTTTTTGTTTTTTTTTGTCAAAAACCGAAAAGAGAACTCACTCACTCACTAACATTACTCACCATCATTCGACACATACATGCATATATTTTCCATTTTCCATTTTAAAGTGAAGGATATTGATTTTGGACTTTATTTTTTGACAGCTTGAATACGACTTTAACTCAAACAGCTTAGCCGTAACAATTATTCAAGCTGAGGAACTACCCGCCCTGGATATGGGTGGTACATCAGATCCTTACGTTAAGTGCTACCTACTACCGGATAAGAAAAAGAAATTCGAAACTAAAGTGCATCGTAAGACCTTGAGTCCTGTCTTCAATGAGACATTTACTTTTAAGGTAAGTTACAAATGCTGTCCTCTTACAGACTGTTGCATTCAAATGTTTTTGTTTTTTTGAATAGAGTTTACCCTATGCCGATGCCATGAATAAGACCCTAGTATTTGCGATCTTCGATTTTGATCGTTTCTCCAAACATGACCAAATTGGCGAAGTCAAGGTGCCACTATGTACCATCGATTTGGCGCAAACTATCGAGGAATGGCGTGACCTAGTCAGCGTCGAAGGCGAAGGTGGACAGGTATGTACTTTTACTCCTACATTATTCTTATAAACAAAAACTGATTTTCTGTTTTATGATTTTTATAAATTTGTGTTTTAAATTGCAAATAAACGAAAGAACCCTAGGTAGAAACACAATTTCAAATGCGAAAGTCCTTTCGAGTAACAAAATACATAAAAAAAAAAAAAAAAAAAAAAACTATATCCACACCCAGTTCAAAAAGCTGAAAAATCGAAAACAGTTTTTTTTTCCATATATAAAAACAAAACCAACACTAAAAAATTACTTTGCCATATTTTTAACAATTTTGTAATATTAAAAAAAATAATAATAATAATTGAAACTATATATCTTCCTCTTTTATATATAAGAATTTCTTAATTTTTTTTTTGTTTAAATTATGGGCGGGTTTATTTCAACAGTGACTTACTGAAAATATATATTTTCCTATTTTTCTTTTTCCCCCTTTTTTGAAAACAAAACCAAAAAAATAAAAAAAACTCTGTTTCGACCCTTCGTAGAAGGTAAATACAAGAATATTACACAACAACAACTACAACTACTACTTAACTACTTCTGATAAAATAAAATAAGAAACAAGGTCAGAGATTATCATTTCATTTTCATTTTTAGTTAGTTTTTGTTTTTGTTTTTTTTTTTTTTTAATTTTCTTGTGAATTTAAAAATTAAAAAAAAAATTTAATTTTTTTCCTTTTATATACAAGCAGAGCATTTTATAATACCAGAGTTTGAATTATACAATTTTTTCTCATACTTTTACTCAATTGGAAAGAGTTTTTCTAATTTTATTTTATTTTCTAATTTAAAAAGCTGATTGATTGGATGATGCTAAATATAATAATATGCAAAATATTTGATTTTATAAAAAAAAAAAAAAAAAAAAACAGTTTTTCATGAGTTTTAGAGAGAGTACGATTTTTTCAATTGGAGTTTTATTTGAATTAAATTATTTTTCTATTTAACGATTAACTTAGGCATTTAGCGATCATTATTCGGCTGTTTTGGATATTTACATGCACCAGTTCTTATTCTTTTATTTATTAATTCGTTATTTTCAATACATGAAATGTGATTTAAAATAAGATAGAAATAAAGAGAGAAGACCGATTTAAATAGTAGAATTGAGGAAATATCTTAAAATTTCGGTGAAATTAAAAACAGCTTCGGCGCAAAAAAACCCTCTTAAGGGACTAGGCTGCTTACAAGAAAGGGCGTAATAGTGCAACCCGTGTTATTCGTACTGCAAAACATAACTATTCTTCAAATTTAAATACTTCACTTCAACCCAGAAAACTCTGGACTAACTTGCGTGTCTGAACTGATCTACGTCCCTAATAATACAAACTGTGTTAAGTGTGACCTGGATCCCGACGTCCTTAATGATGGCTCTGACTTTGATTTGAATGAAATTTCTGTAGCTGATTTTCATGTGCTTTCCGAAAGTGAAGTTATTGACTGTGTTGTAAATATTAAATCTAATTCAAATGGTGTGGACGGAGTACCTATCCGTTTCAGTAAGTTTACCTAGTCCTGCCTGTTTTGTTACAAATATAAAACACTGTTAGAAAAAAACCAGTAAGCATATTGCATTTAAAATTATTTCATTTATTAGACCACAATATGTATTATTAAAAAATATTGGATTCACTCGAAATGACTGCATTTTGCTTTAACACAAGCTTCCAAACGGTGTGGCCATTGGGCTATAGCGGCACATACCGTTTCCATGGAGATCGTGGACGCTGCTCTGCTTAATGCTGTTTTAAGGCTTTCCAAATTTCTGTGGAGACTCTTGCAGGCCATGTTCTCCAATTCTGACCACAAACTATAATCCAGTGAATTCAGATCTGGACTCCCCGACGGCCAATCTTCTGCTGCTATAAAGCCAGGAATTTTGACTCTGAGCCACTCCTTCGTGGTTTTGGCTTTGTGCGCTGGAGCAGCGTCCTGTTGGAAGATCCATCTGTATCCACTAAAAAGGGTATTGGTCAAACCCTTCACAACACCCTCTAGAACATCTTCTTGGTAAGCCTTTGCACCAGTTTTTACGCCTTTTTCACAGAAATGGAAGGATGTGACACCATGGTGAGAGACCCTCCACCAAACCATTACGGATGCGGGATGATGTCCACATTGAACCCTTGGAACAAGTTTTTTCGCTTCCTTAGATGAAGTGGCATAAATTTTGTAATTTTTTTTTGTTCAAAACTTCTTCCACGGTAAAAATTTTCTCATCCGTAAACAGAATGTTTTCATGGCCATTGTCCGCGTGCCACTTCAAAAGTCGCTTGCATCTTTCTAGCCTAATTTTTTTTTTATTTGAGGAGTTAGAAGATGGCCCATGGACCCATGAAAGCCTACCTTTCATATGCAGATCATAACGAATAAGGTCAGGCATGGATCTGGTTGATACATCCAATTCCTTGGACATGATCCTCTGCGTCCTAAGGGGATTTCTCCGAATTCGTTCACACACTACCTTTACTACCGCATTCGTATGGACGACGCGCTGGCGATCACTTCTTGGCCTGTCCTCTACTCCAGACAATTCACCGAAGCGTGCAGTACCCCAGATAAACGAATATTATCGCTATTCTGAGTGGTTTTAGCAACTCGAAAATTTTGCCACCACTTTTCCGCACTCATGCAACGCTATTACCTCGACTCAATTCTCTTTGACTCCCTGCTCCATGTTAATAGTTTGCAAACTGAAACCAAACTGACTAGTATCCTTCACTGATCAGTGTAAGTGTTTTGAAAAAAAAAGTTAACGGTCCTATTCCCGCAAGAAGTTTTGAGCGATAAGCGCTGGAAACAGAACTTATGGCAGGACTAGGCACATTGCTTCAAATTATTAGCCCCCTAACTTAAATTGCTAACCATTGCTTCCTCAATTCCTGAAACACGGAAAATCGCTAAAGTCATAGCGATTGCCAAAAACTCACGTTTAATCTCTGCTAGTGATTTTAGGCCTGTTCGCATTTTACCATGCCTCTGTAAGTTGTTGAAAAACTTATTTCGAAACAAATATCTACTTACCTATCTTCGAATCGCCTTTCAGAGCCCTTTCTATCAGGGTTTAGATCCAATCACAGCTGCTCCTCGGGTATAATAAACATCTTGGACGATATAAGAAGTGAATTTGATGGAGGCTATGAAGCACTCCTTTGCCTACTCGATTTCTCAAGAGCATTCGATAAAATCAATCATAGTATGCTGGAAGCTCCAGAATTTATTTGGTTTCAACGAACGAGCTATCCAGCTTACTAGAAGTTATCTCTCCAACAGGTGGCATAGAGTTGTAATTAGTGACAAATCTAGAGAACTCAGGCGTGCCTATTTTATTCTGTGCATTTATCAGAGACTTGCCATCAGTATGCTAGCACGCCTCAGTTCACCTTTATGCTGACGACGTTCAACTATAACTGGCCCGTCCTGTAAATTCAATTGCAGAGCTTGCTCTAAAATTAATCGAAGATTTAGATTGTTGTTAAATCCTGATAAGTTGAAAGTTCTTCTAATCTTTAACCGCAAACTTGATACCTATTCTGCGTCGGAAGGATGGCTGTCTGACTACAGACTTGTACAATTAACAACCAGTATTGTACTTAATATAAGCAGTAATTTATCTGGATATAATCATGCAAAGCTTGTTGTTGGACGGATCTATGGATGATTATGTAAGCTCCGGCTTGCATGCTAACATCACTTCATTTGAAACCTTGACCCTCATACTACCCATAATATATAAGTTACGCTGATGTGATTTATAGTAATCTTGACTCCCTATCAGTCCAGTCCAGATAACGTTTAACGACGGTACGAAATTTTCTATGGACTCCGCAGATACGACCATATTTCTGCAAATTACACTGCATCTAAAAATGTACCCTTAAACAGTATTTCGATGCATGAAATTGTATTAACTTACATCGTGTCTTTAGTAATAAATCGCCACCATACTTGGTCAACAAAATTCAACTTTTTTTTCTTAAAAATCTGCGCGCGCTCAAGGGATTTGAGTACTATCAAAGTGCTTGCAAGCAGCGTGGACGAAGAAAGAGAGGTACCAATGAGCGTTGGTTTTAAATGTTTGAAGGTTATAATGACCGGGAAATAAAGAGCTAGGCAGGATATTCCATATGCGAGTTGTACGGTTTTGGAACGAATGATGACATCTTAGAGTACGTCCGACAGTGGTTTGAGGGTATACTGATGAGCATTCGTAGCGAGACTGGTGTTAAGGTTTGAAGGAACGGAATGCTACTGGCGATTTCATCGGAGAACTCGTGGTGAAAATAACGATAGAACAAAGTAAGGCAGGAGATGTTACGTGGGTGATATTAGCACACCTATAAGTTTTACCGCACGATCTTGGATCCTATCTAGCAGGTGCAGAGATATTTAAGGAGCACCTGAGCATATGTAGGCACTGTACTTCAATTTTCGGTGGATATATTAAAGCCCGATCAGAGGATGTGAAATATTTCTTACATCCCTTGAGGAAACCTAGACATTTCGAAGCATTTTTGACGACATCGAATATGTGGTCATTCCAACGTAAATTGACATTGATACACATACCGAGAATGGAAAGTTTTTCGACAGCACATAGTATTGTGTTTTGCAAGCATTAAATTTCAATCTGTTGATGGCTCTCCAAATTACTTACGCTGTTAATATCGGAATTTAATAAGCTTAACATAAGCTTCCGTTTCCGCTTTACAGCCGAAGAGCAGGGACGTTAGTCCGGAAACGAATATAAAAAGCAGAGAGTACTGTCGTCAGCAAATTAATATATTGGATTAGAAGTAACAGATAAGAGTTCATTGATGAAAATTAAAAAGAGTGTCGGAGACAGAACGGAGCCCTGCGGCACACCACCATTTATTTTGTGATTATCAGAGTTGAAACCATCTCGAATTCTAACCTATTGAAGAAGAGCGTCATCGATTCTAAATGACCGCATTATCAACAAAAGGGCCTGATGCAAAATGGCTTAGAAATTTCAAGTATCAAGAAATATCTTGCTTTCGCCAGGTTGATGTACGCTTTGGTTCTACTTTTCGGTGAGAAGTGCCATCGAATCACCAGTAGGCCTGTTGTTCCGAAAACCTTACAGCCGGCCATTGACAAGTTTTCGTGTTTCCAGATATTTCATAAGCTGGCGGTTTATGAGTGTTTCAATGACCTTAGAGAGAAGGGACGCAAGCTTGATGGGTCTGTAGGAGGAGAGAGAAAAACATTCTGGACCAGCGGATTTGTGTATATTAAGATCCTTAAGTGCTTTTGATACTACCCGAATGCGAAACTTGTTTCGTTCCGTTGAAGATTCAGCGTACTCAAGTGTAGGTGGAGACGTGACACAATTTGGCAGTGTTGAAGCGTCTGTGAAGTGTGCAGCGAGCAGGGTGGCCTTAGCCAAAAAGCTGACAGTTGGAATGTCATTGTAATTGCTGATGTTTTTGACGAACGATCAAAAATGCTCACTACCTTTGTGTGATAGTATCTTTTGCCTCAGTTTCTGGTCGTATTGAAATTTCACAAGCTCAATAAAGGCGATGTAGTCATTCCTGTCATGTTTGAACTTTTTTAAAGTGTTTTCTGTCGGGTTGGACTTTCAGGACCGACAAACGTTTCTCTAATCCTTTTTTTTTGGTTTGATACTCTTATCCCATGAGGTATAAAGGATCTCATTCCAAAGATCATATCAGCAGCGGCATCCAAGTCGTTATCGAGGAAACATAAGGACTAGTTAATTGACAATTGGTTTTCTCGTATTGATATACGGTTTTTTCAGGAATTTTTTCTCTAATTGTGTGGTCAGTGTACGAGAAATTAGCTTAGTCCGATGAGCCTAGAGAAAAAAGCACATCAACTTTGTACTTATTAGTGTGAGAAGTTAAAAATAAGTCCAGGGTCCTGGCGGCATGACCATCAAAGTATGCCATTCACGTGGGCTCATTGGGTCAAGTTGTTATCCGCAGCGAAGATCTCAACACACCAAAACAATTTAGAAAGCAAGTAAAAACAATTCCAATTAAAATTTTTAAAAATATAGCTTAAATAAATAGGTGTGGTTCAAGAGTGGTATTTTTGTGTAGTTGATCCAAGTATGTCTTGAGCTGGCGAAAATGCAAATAAGATCTTTTACCCAGATCTACAATACCTTCAACGTCTGCTCCAGTGACACATAGCGAACATTTTCCTGAACCTTCTTGTCCAGAGCTAAAGAACTTTGTGTTATCTTCATCCTAAACTACTACTACCAGCTATGAGAGCTATGACTTCGAGACCAAATCAGTCAGTCGCGAACCACACCTCATTAACTCGAACGAGTTAAATGACTTATTGTGATCCGAATCTTATCCCAAGTAAAGCAGAAATTCCAGCTTTTTGGTTGAAACAGTGGATTTGCTTGAGACAGATGATAACAAGTGATCAAAAAAAGTGTTATGAAGGTTTTTTATTTCGCTTTTTCAGTAAAGAAGATAAGAGCAATATGGCGTAAATGTTTTACGTATGTGAACATATCCATAGTAGCAAATATGAAATTTTCAAAACAGCACAAGTATAGGGTAACAAATAGTATGAAACAGGCGAAAAACTCCTAAGATACTATAATAAACGAATCTTTCACCGTTCACCGAGTACACCAAACTATCTCCTGGGAACTGAAACAGGACTATCTACACTATTTATTGAAACCTTTAAATTGCACTTTACCAACCTTATAAAGGTTCTGGAAATGAAAAACCATCTCTTACGCAAGATAGTGGCACTCAGGCAAATAAGGAGCAGGTCTAGCTGGTGTGGTGATTGGAAATAACTGGCTGAAAGTTGTGGAATGGAGCTGGATCTTAATCCGAAGGCACTACAAAGTTGGAAGCCCATTCCCATGGACCTTATCGTAAAACTAGATCAGTAATTTCGAGAAAAATACTGTAGGGAAATGGCGAAATCGCCCCATAAAAGAGTACATGGTCAATTACGTTACAACACTCCAAAGGAGTATTTTCGGGACAAGTATCTACATTTCAAATCTCAATGATATTGAAACTACGAGGGGAATTGTCCCATTTAAATTTTATATCACACAGGATTAATTTACCCGTCCTTTGTGGGCATATGTAACAGAGGTGAGACTGAGGGCGTTTTGTATTACATAGGAAGATGTCCACCATGGAAGACCGCTTTCAATTATATGTAGATGAAATACTTTAAAGGAAAACTTCTAAGCATAATTATAAAGAAACTACACTTATTTAATTATGTAAGAAAACTCAAGGATTACTATTAAATTAAAAAAACCGGTCTTTATTGTTATAGAATTTAAATTTAATTAAACGATTATCAGAGGTATTAAAATTAAACAAATTAAAGACGGAAATGCCATGCTTAAATATGATTTTGTTTTCTTATGAATGATTGAAAAGACATTGATTGAATAAAAAATCTTGATTAACTGACACTAAACTGGTGATGGGAAGGACTTGCTTAAAGAAATCAGAAATCCATGCATCCATCCTAACTGGCAATCCGTGAAACTCTTCGTCAAGATTCTCAAGCTCTTCAATATCTAAACGAATTGTTTCCTAAGTTATACGAAGGCAAAATAAAAGCTGGTATTTTCGTCGGCATACAAATAAAAAAAAAATAATGACCAGCAACTCAACACCGATGAAAGGCAAGCATGGGACAGCCCTAAAGCAGTGGTCCATGATATTTTTCGGAACCATCAGAGCTGAGGATCCCAAAGAGCTTATTTCAAATATTTTTTAAACTCATGGGTTGAACAATGTCCCTAAAGGGCATATGTTACATCCTCACTCGGACCAATTTAAAGATAATATGGCCGCTTATTCGGAAGAACAATGTGAGTATTTTCATCAAGATCTGCCGGATTTTGAACATCGTTATTAGGGCCAATATAATGATGGGAAACTATATTTGGTCTGTCTTGCAGACCACACAATCACAGAAGAACTACGAAAAATATTAATTTTTATACATTTTATTTATTGTTTATATGTTTTGTTGATATAGTTATTTGTTATAAATTATTAGTAACAATTCGATGCAAAAGTGTATTTTTATTTTTAAGTACAATAAAGACATGAACAAGTGTTGTATCACTTATGCCCACAGCATTTGAGTGCTTAGCAAAAGTGTAGTGCCCCGTCACGACGCCAGTAAGCAAGCTGTGGTTTTTCCTGGAAAGACAACAGGGAGGGTGCCTATTTCTTAGAAACGTCGAAAAGCATTCATTTGGTCCGCCTGCAACCTGTGGAGTCATGCTATCTGCAGTTGTACTCATATGAAACCCAACTACCAATGGAAGCTTTAACCGAAAACGCAGGCAGACCTGACAGCTCTCCTCTGAGGTTTACCAGGCAAGTTGATCGGCGATTACATTTCCCGCGATCCCATGCGACCCAAGCAAAACGTAAATTAAGCCTTCCGACTGCATTCAGTGTTCTCTTGGATTTTCGATTGTATTGGCTATCGTTATAGAGTTCAGCAAGAATCAGACTGTCACTACAGATACAAATGCTTCGCCTGCTTCCCTTGCGGTTCTCCGCAATATAGTTCGCTGCCACCCGGTTTGCGTAAATTTCCGCATGGAAACAGACGGAAGGAATGAAATCTAATTTTGTCGTCTTTCAGTTTAGGAGCCATACGTGAAGATCCGACTACATTCATTACCTGGCTCAGATTCTGGCCGAGATCGGTCTTGGGCACAAGCAAAGCCGATTTCGTATTTTTCCAGCAGCTGGAGTTCTGGTGTCACTGCAACAAATGGCGTGTCCAAAAGACCAAAGTCAAAAGAAAGCCTGCGCACAAGCTCATCAAAACTATCAAAAAAGAATTGGATAGCGATGCCTTTAAGCAGTGGATGAGTCAGACCAGTCCGCTTCCGTCTTCTCGTAAAGAAAACAACCTCAATTTTGAGAGGATAGATTGAAAGTTCACTTCTAGTGCACCAATCGTCGATCACGGCTACCTGGCCTTTAGTATAGATAGTCGCTAGACGCGATCCAGCAAATAGTACATCCGCCCTACGAGAAACACCCATCCTCAATCTGTGCCCCATTCACCAGAATTCCTTTTATCCACGCCGTGTTGCCTAGGCAAGTTACACATGCCGTCAAAAGTTACGTTGTCGAAAGCACCCTCAATGTCGATGAAAATGCCTTACGCGTATTGCTTCCTGTCGAGTGCGCTCTTGCAAGATTTTCTGCCCTGGTAAGAATGTTGAATCTCATTTGACAACGATTTTTTTCCCATAGTCACGCAGAGACTTTGGTATGCCCAAACAGCAAGGTAGCCCGTGCTGCCGCTAAAGATTCTGACGGTAAGGACGTAATGGACATTGTTGCACTTGAATCATCACAAATAGTTTCGCGTGCATGGATCTATGTTCTTCAGTTCTAGTTTAGTGTCCTCGTGCGTTGTATTTTGATCGAGTGGCCGACTGTTGGAGTCTAGGTTTCGGGAAATGCATACTTTCTCTGATAAAATTCCGTCCAATTGCATCTTTTTATGAGTCTGCTTGCAATGAAAATTTGTATTTAAATATGGTCTGCATGCCATTGCAAAAGCCATAGTAGGTGTATCGGTTTTTTATCATCTTCATGTACAGTCCGTCAAGATTTCTTGGATGGCGTTGCCTTATAGGCCTTATCCTGAAGCTCCTGAAATCTCCAAAGTCTCCACATTACAATAGAATAGGTTGTTATCGGTGTTACGTTTGCATTAGTCGTCAACAAGTTAGTTTTATCAGAGGCTGTTGTTGTTGTTTCCATCTAATCCGTATTCTCTTCCGCATTACCTTGTGTACACACTACTCGTATTCTTCTTCCCAAAGGACTTCTTGTTTAAACTACCAAGACGCATATTACAACCGATCAGGGTAACAAGCTATACGAGTATATGGGTATTCTGATGGGCTGGCACTAGTACCTCACCTTTTATATCCACCATGTTGACATTTACCAAGACGAGCAAGAGCAGTTCCGATTGTTCAACGCTTCACTTAGATATACCTATCCAGTAGGTTGAAGGTAATGACGCGATTTTATAGTCCAAAGCACATTGTTAGGCTATAATTTCCAGATGAGGTGATAGTTCATTTTAACCAAATTATATCTCACTGTCTTAAATAACCCGACTTTAAGTCCGCTTGCCCATCTAGCGTTATTGAATTTTTGATTGGATGTATATATTAAAAAATTTCATCATCAAGTGGACTGTTGTCATCCAGTCTGGTTCAATTATCACCGAAGGCTAAAGATGTGCAAAGGAACCAAATTTCAGCACCGGACATAGTACTATACTCGCATCCTTATTGCTGCCTGATTCTCATTGGAATTTTTGTACCATGATTGTTTTAATTTCTGGTCAGATGTCCTTATAACGTTGCTGCAGATCGGCTCGGCAAAGTCACTGTCAAGATTGTTCCTCCACTTCATCGCTCGCAGAAATTAGATAAGCTGTTTTAATCCTTTTCCTCAACGCCTGTTTCGCTGGATGGGCTTGTCGACAAACCAGGGTTCTAGTTGTGGTGGTCCGGTGAATTATATTACATCAAATGTGCCGTTTGTAATGACTGATTTTTTGCGCTTGCTATCGGCATCATTGACCCAATGCGAGGTATTCTTATAATTGTATCTATTGAGCTGCGAACGTTCATCCAGATCTTCCTCATGGTTTTGTCGTTCGGGATATATTCGTACTTGTAGCTTACCTGCAATAAGGAATTCGACCAGCGATATTGTATTCCACGGTTTTACAAAGATATGCAGCCTTGTATGATTATATCGTTTCAGTGAGCTTTGCACTCTAGTAGTAATGCATTGGTGTGGAGGTAGATAGCTACTTAATTGAATTCATTCAAGGACACTTTCTTTTGATATTTTTTTAAGATAACCTCTTTTCAAAAAGTAAAATATTAATAATAAAAATCGGTCTTCTCTCTTAAACTAGTGTAGGACTTGTAAACACTAACTCACAGTGCATTCTTACCACTTGTACACAAACAAATTTAATCGTTTAGTTCATAGTAAATTTTTTTTTACAAAACTAGAAGTTGTTGAAAAAGTTTTGAAGCATCCCCCTTCTAGCCTTTGGAAGGATTGAGTTCAAGAAAGCCGATTTTCTTTTCCTTACAGTTTTTTTTTTTTTTCAAATTTTTCCTTAGAACTTGCACACAATTTTCTTATGCTCTGCTAGAACTGAAATGATCGCTAAAAAAAAATTATATACAAAAAAAAAAAACAATTTTATTTACCAAAATATTCGACTTATAAAAATTTGCATTTTCAAAAAACATTTCAATTCCAGTTCGATTCACTTTGAGTATACATATCAGCGCTTACAAATTTTCCAAAATGATTTAAAAAAAACAAAAGTCCCATTTTCTTAATAGACAATTTTGTTTTGTTTGGGAAGTTTTTCTCTTTGTTTTTGTTTTTTTTTAATTAATTTATATAAACAACAAAAATTTATTTATTTTTTTTTTTTTATAAATCACTAACATGTGTTCGAAATATGATTTATATATAGTCAATCCCCTTTCGTAGACAGTTTAACAGTTTTATATGTTCCACAACGCAATACAGTAAATCAGAACCGAAGAAAACAAAAACCAATCAAAATTTATACTTTTTTTCAAAATTCCAAATTTAAAAAAAAAATCAAAACACAACGATTCAACAAAAAACACATAGCGTACTCGTATCTCACCACAACACTTGATGTTAAAATTTTTAGTTCGAAATACTTTTACTGTAACGTTTTTTTATTTAAGTTTTTTCCCCCACCGTCAGTCATTTTTAACATCTGCTGTGCTTACGCCTGTGAATGGTTGTGTCTTCTGAAGAACTAATTATACAAATTCTTATAAGAAAAATTATTAAAAAAAAAAATAAAAAAATATATAATAAATATATATTGAAAAATTCGCATTTTGTACGAAACAAAAATTAAAAAAAAAAAAAATTACTAAAAATTTTATACAACATGCATGCTTTCGCTTATAAATGAACATTTTTTTCTTAAAAAAAAAAAAGAAACTTGTAACATTTTTTCTTTATCTCAAAAAAAAAAAAAATACATAAAATTACATTCCAAAAATATTTATCCTCTTTCAAATCATATATTAAATTATTTTTTTTTTTTTGTTTCAAAAACAAATCTTACTTTTAATCAAATTTTAATCTAATATTAATTTTTTTCGATATTTAATTTTTTTGTATCGCTAACGAAAACAAATTATCAATCAATCCATAACTATTGCCAAAATTATCAATCAAAATTCTGTCTCGCAAAAAAACTAAATCATCCACGTAAGTACTGAAATTATTGAAAATTCAAAAAAAACCAAAAAAAAAAATTAGAAAAAAAAAACAAAATTCGTATTCATTATGTGTTTGTGTGTAACGAAATTATTCGTATTCGTATATGTGTTTGAAATTGGTGTAATCGTATTTCATGTTTGACATTTACTATTGTTGTTCGTAGTTTTCTTTTTAACTATTTTCAAAAGCATCTGTTTATGTACTCGTATTATGTATCTGTAACTATGCGTTCATGACAATAATTGTGTCATTCTGCTTTTGTCTGATTTTTATTTTCGTTTTGTATATTTTTATTTTAAGTTTTAGAAACTAAAAAAGTAATTTCAGCTAATCGTATGAAAACTAAAAAAAACTCGGCCTTCGAAATTTGTACTTAAATATTTTTTACTTACCTATTTACTTACTTAGGCGGTTTACGAGGATTCGCTGAAAAGCCTCTCCAACTAGCATGATCCCTTTCCAGCTGCTCGAAAGTTGTGGCGTCCATTTGCTCAATGTAACCCAGCCATTGAATCCATTGGACTCGCTGTGTTCATCTCATCATTTCAATGTTGCGCGTTGCCTTGTCTGAAACCTTTCATGGCATAGAAGGTCTCGATTAATTCACTACCTTGCCTTTATGGAAGAGCCAGACTTTCCATAGTCATCCTCCACAACCTGACGAGATTGGCAGAGAAGTCATGTCGTTGTTGAGCTCATTCCTATACAAGCTGTCATATGTGGCTTTCAAGTCGGCAAATAAATGGTGACAGCCCATCTGAAATTGCCTCGCTTTTTCAAGACCGGGTTGTTCATGAATGGTTTCAGACGTTCACATAAAAGGTGTCGGGCATATGCGCGCCACGGCTAGCTCGAATGAAGCGCAATCGTGAAGTGCAATTTTCGACAACTTTATCGAGCAACTGGTGCCGTATATCAGCAATAACACGGCGAATGTTGACTTCCAAATCATCCAACGTCTCTGGTTTATCGGCATAGACTAGTGACTTCACATACCCCCAAAGAAAGTAATCTAAAGCTGTGTGATCACAGGATCGTGGAGGTCAGTTCACAGATCCGTTACGCGGAATTATGAGCTCAGCAAATGTTTTCCGCAATAAATTGGTGGTGTCGCGCTCCGTATGGCATGTTGCGCCATCTTGTTGAAACTTTTGTTTCTTTTGTCGAAAATGCGTGCTTTTGGGATCGATGACTCTCTTCTTGAATGGATTAGAAATTACCTTTCGGAACGTTCAATTCAAGTTGTCTTGGATGGTATCAAGTTTGATATTCTTAAAATAAATGCTGGTGTGCCCCAGTGCTCCGTTCTGTCTCCGACACTCTTTTTAATTTTCATTAATGATCTCTTGTCTGTTACTTCTAATCCAATATATTCCTTTGCTGATCACAGTACTCTCTGCTTTTCATATCCTTTCCCGGACTCACGCCCCTGCTCTTCGGAGAGAGAACGGGAACGGCAGCGTATGTTAAGCTCATTAAACTCCGATATTAACAGCATAACCAATTGGGGAACTGTCAATCGAGTGGAATTTAATGTTTCCAAAACTCAATGCTGTCTGCTGTCATTAAAGCGAAATTCAAATACCCAGCCATTATCCGTGAATGGTACTTGCATCGTCGAAACCGGTAAACTTTCCATTCTCGGTATGTGTGTCAGTGACAACTTACGTTGGAATGACCACATATTCGATGTCGTCAAAAATACTACGAATTGTCTAGGTTTCCTCAAGTGATGTAAGAAATATTTTACCCAATCTGGTCTGGCCTCAATATATAAGGCATTCATCCGGTCAAAATTGGAGTATAGTGCCCGGGTTAGGTGCTACTAAAACATCTCTGCACTTGCTAGATACTATTCAAAACCGTGCGATAAAACTCATAGCTGATACCAATATCACTTAGTCAATGCATATCCTTGAACACAGACGAAAAGTCTCGTGTCTCACTCTGTTTTATAGCTATTTCCACCACCAGTGCTCCACTGAAATCGCCAATAGCATTCCGTCCATTCAAACGTTAAACCGTAACACCCGTCTCGCTATGAATGCTCATCAGAATACCCTTAAGCCCATTTTCGAACGTACTCTAAAATATCGTGATTCTTTCCTAAGCCGTAAAACTCGCTTATGGAATGCCCTGCCGATATCTGTGTTTCCTGGTCGTTATAACTTACAAACATTTAAAAACCATGTGCATCGGTTCCTGTCTTTTCTTCCTCCCTAAATTTCCTTCGCCCGCGCTGTGTACGAACATTTGAAGGGTACAAAAATCCCTTGAGTGCGCGCTCATTATAAAAAGAAAGAAACCAAAGCTCTGTGACGTCAATGCCATTCAACTGAGGAACGAAAAAGTCATTGACGGTAACATTCTGGCCGGCATCGTCCTTAAAGAAATATGGGCCGATGATTCCACCAGCCATAGCACACCAACCAGTGAGTTTTAATTGTGGTAAAGACGTATCAACAAAGGCTCCTGGGTTTTCTCCACTCCAAATTCGGCAATTTTGCTTGTTTACATATCCATTTAACCAAAAATGGGCCCCATCGGAGAGCAAAATTTTGCGATGAAAATGAGGATCAAGCTGAATTAGGTTTTCGGCCCATTCACCGAACCTACGACGCGTGTAATGGTCACGCGGTTTCAACTCGTGCACAAGCTGGATCTTATAAGCTTTTAAGCCAAGATCTTTCCGTAAAATCTTCCACAAAGTGGATGGGCATAGCTCCAATGGCTGTGTACGATGGCGAATCGACTCATTCGGATTCTCCTCAACACTGCGCTCCACAACGGCAATAACTTCTTCTGTTCGGACTGTTTGTCGTCTTTGGGGATGCTTATTATCCACTAGAGTGTACGTAGCGCGAGAACGGTTCATCGGGTTTCGAATAACTTGCTCAGGTGGACGATTATGTCGACCGTAAAATGGACGTAGCGTACGATAAGTTTAGCGAACCGAACCATGGTTTTCAAAATAAGTTTGCACGCGTTGTTCTGACGTTAATCTATTCTTTGTAAAATGGCAAAACGTACTAACCACAAATCAACTGTCAAATTAACAATCTGTAGAAACAACACCCTTTAAATAGAACGGCGGAAACGATCTTAAGTAGGAGCAGTCAAAAGGGTCTCCTTTCTTATGGATCGGATAAACAATACTGAGACGATGTGATTCGGGTATGCTTTCATTTGACCATATCTTACAAAATCCCTTGAGAGCGCACTAATTATAGTATATAAAAAAAAGCTTTACAATTGCTTCCCTAACTTTTTCCGAGCCAGGGGGGCAGAGTCCTTTGATGACTTCGCTTGACAGTGGAATTTTCAAAATCATCGCTGTGACACAGTCTGCAGAAGTAGTCTTTCTGCTTAGACTGTGACTCTACTGACTACTAGATTTCCATTCTCATCTTTGCAGGTTTTCATTCTGACCTTGTAACTCCGGCATGTGCATTTCATTCTCTGACGAAACTTTCGAACGTCATTCCTGCAGTAACATTATCTTTTTCGGAAGCCATCTCCACTTCAGGATCCCAACACAAATATAAAGCTCCCTGTAGACCTGCGGTCAGAATAGATCAAAGTAGCCCTAAAAGGAGATGAGCCCCAAGTAGCTCAAACAAGAGCCGTGGACGTCGCCGTTGATCCATAGATGGGATTTGGGTATCCTACCTTACATGACGATACTCCTTGGAGCTAAGAGTAGGAGTTGATGGGCAGAGGCATAAGTGTCAATACTTGCTTTTTTATAAAACCCTTGGCAAGAGAGCAATTATAAGTGGAGTTTTTTAGAGCTTTAAGCTTCAAGACGTAGACTTTCTTTAAACAATAACAACAGCAACTTTGTTGGAATCAAAACTCTGCTCGATTTCTGCTCCACAAAAGCCCAATCTACGGAGTCCCGTGGCAAGCCATGGTCATGAGGTTTTAGTCCCTGCACTAGTTGAATCGCTTACAAAAACTGCTGCCATCGACACCTCACTAACAGCGGCTAAAGTTTCGTTTCGCACATTGCGAGTACGTTGACAAGTTGTTGGATTTCATCATGTAGATTGTGACAACACAATGAATAGCGAGCACAGTTGCTCAATAAAAAGGACCAAATAAGCCACGATATCTTCTATAAGTTTTGCGAAGACCGATTTTCAGAAATTTTTTTAATGAAATCTGGTGTTGGAGAATTATGATAATTCGTCACGCAGTTTTGAAAGTAAAAATGACCGCACGGTTTGAAGTTATACCTTTTAAAAGATCTTTCAGTAAAAAAACACTTTAAAAAGGGTTTTGCAAGCATAAAAATCGTATTCATTTGTACATAAACATATACAGGACCTAATATCGCAGAATTTTTGCAATGTGAGGCCAACTACTATTTGATGGTTGTGCCATATATGTAACATATGCTCTAATCGCTGCACTCTAAACACCTACCTAATCACGTCGTTGAAAGTGACCAACAGTTGCAGAAACTAAAAAGGTATTTAGAGCGACCAGCAAATTTGTTGTGGCTCCTCAATCTAGTGCCAGAGTTTACGAAAACCACCATCCATCCGCTTAATAGTGCAGTTAATGTTAATTCATTCATATTGGACGAATTTCTAATACTTCTCATTAATTTATTGGCCGACACTGGTTTTCATCGATTCTGATGATCAATTCAAAGCCACAAAGATTCTTCACCCGCCTTCGATAACCGCCATCTTGCCGCGCAATATCTAGTGTGACCAGATAAGAACGATAGGAAATAAAATTTAAATTAAACAACAACATTGTGAGATATAAAACTGATTCTGACTTTATTTTTAAGCTTATAGTAGTTCATGCCATTATGTGTGGAATGGCCGCCTCGGCTTCGCTGGCAGTGCTTCAAGCGGTCGGTCCAAATTTGTATGACTCGGTCCAATATATGGGGCGTTATTTCGGCAACAGCGTGTTGAATGTTGGCCTCGAGCTCGGCCAAAGTGGTTGGAAGGTTAGAGAAAATAATCGTGTGGTGCATGATCAATTAATGAACGCTCCCCATGAGATGACTCAGTCATCAAACTTCTCCTTCACAACTTCGAGCATGTAGCGCTGAATTCGGTTAACATCTACTTCCTCATTTCGAAAGAAATAAGGTTAGATGATGCCGCCACCAAATAGTCAATCTTTGTGAATGCATTGATGTTTGGCCGAACGCTTGTGGATTGTGTTCACTCCAATTACTGCAATTTTGCTGTTGACATAGCCGCTGAACCAAAAATGGGCCTCGTGCGAAAAGAAGATTTTTTGGCCAAATTCCTCATCTCCGGCTAACATTTCCAGCACCCAATTAGCAAACTCACGGCGTTGTCTATGGTCGTCCGGCTTCAATTCTTGCTTCAGCACAGTCTTATACGGATGTAGGCCCAAATGCAACCGGAAAATTAGCCGGGTTGACTTACTGGCGATGCCAAATTCAGCTGATCGGCGCCAAATCGACATTTCTGAGTCTTCTTCGATACTGGCCGCTACGGCGGCTACGTTTTAACACTAATCTTTGTCTGGTTGATGGCTTTAGATACTGAAGCCATGATGACGACCGACCCCAAGATGAAATTCATGTTGCGTATTTACAGCCGGAATATTTTGGCAGGTGGATGTCATTGGCAACTTTGGCATCTGCTGATACCTTACAATTGGAAAAACTGTCATTGCTATCTGGTCACTCTATAGAAGGACCGTGATGTAGAGTCTTATGTAGGGTCTTCTTACTGTTTATGGACCACGCGATATTACTCAATTGTCCTTTCAGGCAAAAGAAACAGCGATTGGTAGGTTTAATCTTCCGTCTGTTACTAATCAGCTGTCATTATCAGAGTTAATAGACCGAGGGACACTTAGTCCCCCTAACTGCCTCAACGTTACAGCTGTGAAAGTGAGTACTCTTCGGGACTTTTTCAACCTGCTACCCGTTTCTCTAATAGATAAATGGTGTCAAAACACTGTTAGTGCGGGGTAGACCAATGTGTAATCCCTTCAACTCACTGTGTTGTCCATCTTTCAATTGTGCACGACTTTGAGCAGCTTTCATAAAATTTCACTATCGGAGGTTTACCGTGACGCCAGAAATGTTCTGCTTTTTGTATTTGCAGAGATGTGAACACAGACCCTTTTGCGTACAAACTAACCCATTACACCGCTCCAACACCATTCAAGAGACGTTTATAGTCAAATCTAACTCCGAAATTGGATCTCAAGTTTTCGCATATGACCTCCTAACAATCACAGTAGCGATACGATATTAAACACAGCAAATCTTTCGTCGACTTAACAGGACCTTGAATATTTATTTGACCGGTCGCTGGCTTTTCTAGCCAGAATGAATACAGATTTTCAGGTAGTACGAGCTACATAATATTTTTTTTTTTGCGAAACTTTAACCGTACTCTGCAGTTGTCTCATCGTTGTGGTATACAGCGTTTAAATTGAATACATCAGGCATAATTTCGATTTACCTTCATATACTTCGTTTCCTCTTACTTTTTGTCGTGCTTGAGAAACGGTATGTACATCTTGGTCTTAATCATGTGGTTAGTTTTGGCTTTCACTGTCCTTCTACAAAGTTCTAAAACATTTTTTCTCATTCTCATTGCCAAACGTGACTCTACTTCAATATTCATGGCTCAGTTCTGTATATTTTTTTGCGAAAATGTGCTCTCTCTGCCGATCCTATTTTAGTGAGCACTCTCGACTTTCTTTGGAATAACGTTTCGCATTTACCTCTTCGGTTATATGGTGGCTTTCTTTCCCAAAGGAAGGTCTTTATAGACAATTCTTCTATCGGCTTCTTGCACATGTTGCTTCTGGTTTTCGGCGTTCGATATTAGCGATATTACCCAGCAAACCTTATGACATTTTCTTGTAATTATAGTCCTTCAAGTCAAACGATGTATATGATATGAATGTACCTCATTTTGTGCCTCGATGGTCCTATAAAACATAATGGATACTGGTTGCATTGACGAACGCAAAGACTATAAAGAGTTTGTTTGAATTTAAGCTGCCAGAATGTATGTTTTGGTGATCCTTATATTTTGCCCCGCCGCCAAAGATGTTGTACTTTCCAACCGTTGTACCTAAGAATGTGTAATCCTGGGAAATTCTCTTCAGGAGCTGAGAGAAATAGAAATATTCTATTGTCGTTTCATGTTTCTTTTCTGTATGACAGATTTCGGAGTTATATTCTGGATCTCCAAATTTTCATGGATCGTTTACAGTTACGATCTACCCACACATTTTAAATTGCGCAAGTTATCTTTATTACCAAAGCCTGTAACCTCCTTCTTAAAATTCAGCTTATATCTAGTATATGTCACAAGCTCTTGTTGTCATTCGACAAGGTCACCGTAGCGCGTCTAGATTCTAAGCACATGCCCTTAATTATTTTGCTAAGGTCATCATCCATATCCGAGCATCATTTCATTAGGTTTCACTACTTTTCTTATATAATGACGGATTTATTGCCTCAATACTCTATGAAAGTATTTCGTAATTAAATCTGATGTTGTTCATAGCAACACTAAATGAACAGTGTCACACAAATATTTCTTTCTAAAAATAGGACGTAAAAGATGATTTTGCATAGCCGCATGCTATACAATGCCACGAATGAATGAATAAAACTTTAATTAATAAATTACGAGTAGTATGAAATAAACACCGCAATAGCTGAAATTACTTTTACTTCAAAGAATTACTTTTAATTTCCTTTTTTAATAGTAGACAATTTTTTGACTGTAATGTTACACAGAGCTTCGATAAACATTTATTACATTACAAATGAATTTCTTATAAAATACATATATTTGTTTTTAAATACTAGATCTAGTTTGCTTATAAATCTTTGGAAAGGTTTATTATTAAAAAAAATTAAAAATACCTTAAATTCGTACATTGGGCAGAATCGAAACCAGCCAAGGGTTTAGAATTATAGAGTTTTATTCATACACAAATACATATATTAAAGAAAGGTTCAAAGTAAAGTAAGTTGACCTGGTTTTAGCTGCGGATATACTCTTATATCTGAAAGTGTTGTTTTAAGCATGGGGAATTTTAAAAATTTATTTTAATTCCAAACAAGTAAGGATCGCAGATAATTATCACACGCTGAAAAAAAAGAACAAGAAATACTCGTGAAATGTGCATACATTAAAACGTGAGAATCACAAAGAAGGAACTTATGTATTAGAAGTACCACGTAGTGGAAAACGCTTGATATCGAAGAAAAACAGCAAATCTGCTCTGATTAGGATTCTGGGGCTAAAACTACGACGCAATTTGACGCTTTTGGTACTTCCATAGCTGTCGAAATATTTGTTCTTCTCAGCTCTTTTTTCAATTAAAAGCAATGAGAGTTAGACGGGATCCTATTTAAAAGCCATAGATACGGCCCAAAATACATATATGTATATTACAAAATCTGTTTTGCATTCTATTCATTAAATGGATTTCAGGTCAGTCGAAAAATGTTCCAAACCCTCTACCGTGAGTCACCTTCGATCTATCCTCCTATTTATATTCATAAGAAGAGCTACTAGATTCTCAGTCGATTCTGCAGAAAACATGTCATATTTGGCAAAAAATTGGCAGCCGTAGAGAGGCTTATGTTGCCTAGTAAAGACAAGGATTGATTGGCAACTACACTAAGGTGTATGGCTTTTTCCATGGATGTAAGTATCGGGTCAACTATTTGAGAGTTCGAAAAAACTTTTATTTTCCATTAAAGTACAACTCATACCATTATGAATGGAATTCGACTTCATTGATATGTTCTGCGCAGAATGATCGATTGGTTTCAGCCAATTTCCGTCCACTCTCCCACACATTTCGGCTGATATTTCGGCAATTTCGTATTCAATATTGGCTCTGAACACATCTAACGTATCTGGCTTGTTGGCATAGACCAATAACTTGACGTAGTCCTAATAATAAAAGTCCAGAGGTGTGAAATCGCACGAGCGAAGCAGCTAATTTACTGGTCCATTTCTTGAGATAACACGCTCACCAAACTTTGACTTCAATAGCTCGACTATGGCGCCATCCTATTGAAACCACATCTCACCAATGTTCAATAATGTTCTAACATGTGCTTTAACTTTAACGTGGCGGCTATCATCACCATCGAAAAAAAAACGACCCAATGACGCCGCCGGCTTAAAAACCACACCAAACAGTCGATTTTTGTGGATATAGTAGCATCTCATGAAGTACATGTAGGTGTATTTTGCTTGATGATAGAGCCATTTAGCCAGAAATGAGCTTCATCGTGATTTTGCCATGAAACTGCGAATCCGTTGTAACCATTTCCAAGGACCAATTTGAAAAAGTTCGACGCTTCAAATGGTCATCTGGCTTTAGTTCTTGAGTCAATTTGATCTTATCCGAGTGTAGGTCGGGATTGTTTCCCAAAATTCGCCACAATGTTGTTGAAGTGATGCGAAATTCCCGCGAACGGCGTAATGCAGATAGACTTACGAAACAAAAGAAACAAGTTATGGGCGCTATTCCTTCGCACCCACTCTTTTTCCGACTATTCAAATTATCTAGGTACACAACTTCATTTCATTGAACTCTATAACTCTCTCTATCAGCGCTACCTGAATAGTGCGCAAACCAATCTCATAAATGACCCCGAGTCCTTTTTTCAATTTGTCAATTGCAAAAGTATGACTGATGGTTATCCTTCCTCTCTCGCTTTCGAAACCAAATCTTCAAGTGATCCTCCTACCATCGCCAACTTTTTTGCTACAGATCCCTCTTACTTCAATGATCTACCAAATTTCTCTATTGGTCCCTTTCTCACTCAAAATTTCGATCCTGCAGTTATTGAAGAAAAGTTACTAAATCTTAAAGATGAATTTCTACCTGGCCCAGACGGACTCCTCGCCATGTTTCTTAAGAAATGCTCTTCCAACCGGTCTCTACCCCTTTCCTACCTTTTTCGTATATCCCTTACACAGGAAGAATTTCCCCAGATTTGGAAGACCTCTTTTATAATCCCGATACACAAAAAGGTATCTAAGCATGAAGTTAGCATTGCTAAACTCTCTCATATACACAAATTTTTTGAAAGCATTTTATACGAAGCCTTAAGCTTCAAATGCAAGCCTTTTACTTTACCCCGACAACATGGTTTTCTAAAAGGTAGATCAACTACCACAAACCTAGTTGCATTCGTGTCTTTTGGTCTCTCAGCCTTCGAAAATGGCAAAGAAATCGATGTTATCGCAACTGATTTCACTAAAGCGTTTGATAAGATATCTCATCGATTGATCCTCTTCAAATTATCTGCTCTCGGCTTTGAGCCTCTCTTTTTAAAATGGATTTCTCCTTACCTGGTAAACCGATATTATAGTGTTCGGCTTAGATCCGAACTTTCTGTTCCATTCCTGAGCTCATCTGGAGTTCCACAAGGCAGTCATCTTGGCCCTCTTCTCCTCATTCTTACTATCAACGATGTTGAGAGTGTCATTAAACACTTCTCCCTCTCCCTTTACGCTGATGACACAAAATTTTTTAAATCTATTTCCTCTCCCCAGGACTCTGCCCTTCTTCAAGAAGACCTTGATCGGTTTTCAATCTGGTGCCTCAAAAACTGCCTAGAACTTAATATAGCCAAATGTCAATTTATAACCTTCTCACGTAAATGCAACCCGTCTCCTCCCCGACTTTATTTTCTCCATGGTCAACCAATTCCCCTGGTTCAGTCTTTTCAAGACCTTGGCATATTATTCGACAGTGAGCTTAATTTCCGTTCGCATATCGATAAGATGATCCTCAAAGCCAACTCATCACTTGGATTTATTAAACGGTGGTCCAAGGAATTTTCCATCCCGTATGTAACCAGATCTCTCTATATTACCTTTGTTCGCCCCCTGCTTGAGTATGCCAGTCAAGCATTTGCCCTCCGTGGCCTGCCATAGAACGACCCTTTAATCTTACCTCCCTATCAAGACCGCCTCAAACTTCTAAATATGAATTCGTTAGAGGAACGTAGGAATATTGCTGACGTTCTTTTCATTCATCGTCTTCTCTCAGGTTCCATCGACTGTGCACCCATTTTGAACTCCATTTCCTTCAATACCAGCCCCCGCAATCTACGTTGTCCTCGTCTCTTCTATCTACCGGTCCACCGCACCTCTTATGGCTCCAACGAACCAATCTCCCGAATGCTCCGAAAGGTTAACTCAAACCTCACCCTTTTTGATTTCCACCTGAGTACTCCTAGTCTCAAACAAGATCTCCTCCATCACTTCCTCGGTTCCTAGCTCTTAGGTCTTTCTGTTAGTTTTTAAGTTAGATTAAGCTTGTATTAAGCCAATAAATGGGGGCCTCAGCCCCTACCAAAATCTAAAAAAATCAATATTTTCAGCACGCCTTGCATGTCTTTCTCCCATTGGCACGGGAACATTAAACAGCGAAAACATAGACACAAATTCTTGCGCTAAACTACGAATTGCGAGTTGGATGGGGCGATTATAACGACCGGAGATTGGCGTTAGCATTCTTAAAGTTGAGAGCACCGACTTCGAATTTTGGTAGTAAATCTTAAGAAATGGTAAACGTTGCTCGTTCGAATACTGAACCCCATGACTAAATGGTAGGCATTGACAAGCAAAATAGTAACGACTGTTCACTAAAGAACATTGTGGGTGCTTTTACATTACAAAAAAAAAAAAAAGTCTAGTTGTTCATGGAAAACCCTGTATATAGTTAATTACCTCTGTATTGGGGCTTTCCCCATTGTTACCTTAACTTCGTCTTAGTCAGAGGGACACAATTCTCTGCCGTCTTCGTCAAGGATAAATGGTTTACAGCGGCATTTTGACCACCATCACCGTTATACAGTATATAGAAGTAGTTTTCCCATATTCTTAGCACCGCCTGAGACTCTACTACTAGCTGTGCAAGTTTGTCTTTGGTGGATTCCATCCTGCCCTTGTAACCATGGCATATTCCTTTTATTCTCTGACAAAATTTTCGAATGTCATTCCTGCAGTGACATGTATCTACCTCCTCGATCGAACGCTTCTCGTGGTCTTTATTTTTCATGTTTGGCGGCATGTACCTGCCCACATTCGAAGTCAAACCCGGTTTCTTTGTGGCGGCGTTTTGAAACCAATCATTTCTGAAGCAGCTTCTCTCGCTCCTTGACAATATCCCAAATAGTGTTCTATGTTCTGTGTATGGCGGTTAGGATTTTAAAAAAACTTGAAAAACACGCGATCGAAAAAAAATGCCTAGCGGTTTCTAGCGTTTGCTATTTTTCACCGTTTAACTTTGTTGATTTTACTTGACTGCCTGCAATATCCACATTCGCACCCTGGCGCTACAAGATAATGATGCGGGTCGCAGCTGCCTCCTAGGAAAGTTTTGCTAACGATTGATTGATTGATTCTATGTATAGGACCTTATCTCTTCTCACGATTAAAATAACCTCCGCTTCTATGGGTTCTCGTCTACATCCGTATTTCTGAGCCCACCTGGAAAGCTCAAAGTAAACTCCTTACTTACTCATTTTGGATGGCGCTGCAGTTCGTGATAGATAGATCGTGAGATCGTGAGAGATAGAAACAAACTAAATAGCCGCTCCATCCAGGTCGCTATCAGATAAAAGATGTGTTCAGTGAACCACCTGAGTGAAGGTCTTTCTACAGCGCCATCTCTCCTTGGATGGATTCGAATATTCTCCGAGGGCACCACCTGACTGAAGGTCTTTCTATTGCACCGTCACTGCTGGATGTAATTCAAGGATTTCAACAAGCATCTCGTGCAATTTGACATTGTATTCAATTGTCTATGTGGAACTCATGATTACCTGCAATTTTTTTTCTGTCAAAACACTCTATGGCGGGGTCTCATTTCATGCTTTTTCGCCACATTGAAATGGGTTATTCAAATTTATGACAAAAGCTTGAAGCGCTCACTAAGTACAATACATCATATAGAATCTTTGTAGGCGATGTTTAGTACACTTATATGAGTACCTCATTACTTTTCCCAGTTCGAAGGACCTCCTTTCCTTTTCGGATTGAATGGCTTATTCTGCCTGGCCCTGAGTTTTGATCAATGAAATAGTCTTTTCATATCTCAGTCTTTGTTCTCCTTTGCTAGCTTCAGTGCGGGGTCTTGTACTCTTGACACATTCTCTTTAAACTTTGGTACAATTTTCGAACATTTTTGCAATATCATAATCCTATTACCTCGACGGCGTGCTTGTTATCTCCTCATTCGTTTTCTTCTTGATCATCGAACTTTATTTCTTCTATGAAGTGTCAATCGTTACGCTTCTTGTTTTACTGCATATGATTGCCTGCATCCTTCGTTCAACGAGCAGTCTCATTGTAGCGGCAAGTTGGGTAAAAGCCCAATGCTCTGGTGGCCTTAAGCAGTAACGCCACCGGTCTTCAGAACTTCGAGGTTAACACTCCTTAAAGACGGACTGACACTTGATAAGCAAAGGATATGACCATCTCCTGCGATGTTTGGGATATCTGCAACCATATACTGGTGAAACAAGGTAATGGACCGAGTCAAAGTCCGCCCGAAAATATGACAATCAACCATACTAGAACAGTGTATTGCATCGATCGCAGTATGGTAAGTCTGCTCGACGGTCCCATGTTTCATTAGAAATGTCGAGAAGTGTGAAACCCTTGCTAATCATGACAATGTTTCACCCTGACTAAAAGTCTATTAGCATAAATCTGTTATTGGAGGTGGTGTCGTGCAAACTATATTTTCAAATACAGAAGATGCCCTCATTTTAAGATTTGCGTTCAATTTACCCAGGTCAATTTCAACGCCATTCCCAGCGCCCTACTCGTTCTATATGTTTAGTAGTTCGTAGAGACTGTCATCGGTGTTCCCATCTTTCTTCTCTGTGGGTGCAGGTTGCTAATTGCAAATTCAGCGCACATATCGAAAACTAATGATTTCTTGTCTTAGTCTGGCTTCAATAACAAATTCGGATTCAAATACGAGGATAGTCCCAGAAGTATCCAACCTAACAAAAAAAACACAATAACATTGGGGAAAAATGTGGTTATTTCTCTACTTAGTCTCCTTTTAGCTCAATACACTTTTCCCAGCGATGTTTAATAGCTTTGATACCCTGTTTATAGTGAGAATCGTCGAGCTCCTTAAAATAGCCATCAACCGCAGATTCTACCTATTTACTGTTGGCAAATCTTTTACCACCGGGCCAGTTTTTTAAATTCGGAAATAGAAAATAATCCGAGGAGGCTAAATCTGGTGAATAGGGTGCATGAGGAAGCAAATCGAACTATAACTCATTGATTTTGGTCATCGCGATGACGGATGCGTGACCTGGTGCACTGTCTTGATGATACAACACTTTTTTCTTCGCCAAATGCGGCCGTTTTTTTTCTTTCAAACGCTGCAATAAGTTCGCGTAATACACCCCGTTGACTGTTTTTCCTTTCTGAAGATAATCAATAGAAAATGACGCCTTGGCCTTTTCTGGAGATGGAACTGTCTTCGCCTTCTTTGGAGCCGATTCTCCCCTTTGATTGTTTTGACTGTTCTTTCGTCTTGGGTGTGAAGTGATGGACCCATGTTTCACCAATGGTTATAAATCGACTCAAAAATTCGGCTTTATTGCTGTCAAACTTTGCCAAACACTCGATTAAAACATCCTTACGACGGTGTTTTTGTTCCATTGTGGGTAATTGCGGCACACATCTTGCGCATAGCTTTCTTTCCACTTTTTCAGTCAACATGCGATGGACAGCGCTTGTTGAAATTCCTGCCATATCTGCTAGTTCACACACTGTCAATCGGCGGTCATCCCATACCATTTTGTGGATTTTTTTCAATATTTCTGGTGATCTCACCTCATTCGGGCGACCACTGCGATGTTCGTCTTAGCAACTCGTACTGCCTCGCTTAAACTCTGGCACCCAATACTTTATTGTTGTAAACGAAGGAGCATACTCCTCCAGAGTAGAATCCAGTTCCGCTTTGATGTTGGTTGGATTGAGGCCTTTCAAATGAAAGTATTGTATCACATAATGATGACCAATTTTTTCGATATTTAAAAATTCAATATTGTTGGCTGCCGAACAAATACTAAACAACATAGCGTCATCAAACTTCAAATGTAATCTTTATAAGTTTGGAACTTTCTACAATAGTCATTCTTTTTAAAAAACGACCCCGATCTATACGTCAAGTCGGGTATAGTTCTGGGAGTACCCTCGTATGTGTTTTTTTTTATTGTCGATAGCGAAATTTGGTATCTTAGTTGAACTTTTGGATGGCAATTACTTCTGCTTTGCAACTGTTTGAGACATTTCTAGTTGTTTGACTACACGCCGCCTATCAAGGATCGTAACATTTCACGTGCAAATCCGAAGTTCCCTGTCCTTATTTTGTTTGCATTTGTCTTCAACAGTAAATTCCTTTTTTCCGAAGCGTTTGGTTGGTTTGCAACAGTGTGGTTTTCGCGTAGTTGTAGTATGTTATACTGATGATATACTCATCGGTCTAAAGGATTTTGGATCAACCTTAAATCCTTTCCTGGTTTTCTGATGAAGACTATCCAGGCCTTCAGTTTAAATGGGAAAACATGAACAATTTTGAAGCACCCGTTGTATATATGCCGTATCTGTGTTCCATGTCTCGCAGCCGATTGATATTTGCATCAGTTATAGTCAAGGCTCCAAGGACTTTGACTGAAATAACCTCCGCTAAAATATTTTCATCTATTTGTTATCTGTAGGGAAACAAAGTATCTATTATTGCTTACAGCGACAATAAAATGATGGGTGAGCGGAATGAAAATGAATTTTCCTTTACTTGAAGTGTCATTCTGCAGAGTCCTTTTTTACGGCACACTCAACGAAATCTGCTCACCTTTACCCTCTAGATCTTTCATCTTTATGTATAGCCACTTCAGTTGCTTTTTAATAAATTTTATACGGTGACAGTAGGAACCTTATTTTGGTTTCATCATCATCATCTTCATAGTGTTAAAATGTCGGAGGAACTTAACGTTAAAAGTGGTGAGGAACAATGCTATTACCCATAGCCCTTTTCAAATAGAAATTGGTCTATAAATATCAAGGATTCTAGAAACTTGTTTGGAATCAAATTGTTAAGCAACATTGGAAAAATTTATTTGCCTTTAACCTTTCTTAAACATATTTACACGAACAGAGTATTTGCTTTTTTTTTTTTACTTTTTAAATCTCATATATCAATTTTCATAAATTTTTGCTAAATACTTCAAAATTTTGAATGCCAAATATTAAAGCTTTACAACATATTTTTTTTTTTGTTTTTTTTTTTTGTTTTTATGTTTTTCTTGTTCAACGAACTAATGTTCATAAATCTATAGTCTAGTTGGTATCAAATATTTAGTGACATACTTACACAAAAAGATGGATCTTGACATGAAGGCCACAGATGTAATTACAAGGACTATTTTTTAAACACTATTTATTAAATTGTTTTATTTTTATTTTTCTGTATGTTTTTTTATAAAAAGAAAACAAAATTGGTAACATAACGAAAGATAAATTTATTGGAGCTGGTTTGAGCTGGGTGTATAACATTTTTACAAAGAAAAAACAAAAAGGTAAAACAGTGACACACAATATTTTGATTTTAACTTACTCCGCTCCACTATAAAACTGACGCTGATTTTCCAAATATTGAAGAATGGTCTTCAAGTATTTTTTTTTTCTACATAATAACGATACAAAATAGTTTGTATTTAACTTATATTTACATTATATATATATTTTTTTATAACAATCGAAGCTCTAATACGTTCAGTAAAAGTGCGAAGGTTTTATTTTGATTTTAATTATTAACAATTATATTAATTTTGTTTTTTTTTTTTTATGGAAAATTTTTAATTTATAAAGTTATAATAAGTTTTTGCGTTAATGATCGATGTTTACTTGCAAAAGTAGTAAATGTGTAATGAAGTACATTAAATATATTTGTTTATATTAATTAGCATTGATTGGTTACTTAATAAATACGAAAATGCTTTAAATTTATTTATGTGTTAAAAATAATTTTTATTTAAATTTTTTTTTGTTTGTTTTCATTGGTTTAAAACTACAGAAAATTACGTGGCGTATACTTGATATATTATTTTTATTTATTATTAAACAACTAACATTTAAGAACTATTAAATATAAACTTATTACTTTTTTATATACGATAGCCTCATATGTTTGCTACCACTTTAAGACTTCTATAACCAATACCACTTTAAAGAGACTGCTTAAGTGTGATTTTTTTGTCAGTAATAATTGATTGATGGCTTCCGAAAATCGTCCTAATTACCGTCACGCAAAGGTTAGGCTTGGACCTAGACCACTTTATTAAAGGCTCTTCTAAAGTGTAGACAAATAGTCGACTCTCTAAGGAGTACTTTCATTTTCTTTGCCTTTATCTTCATTAAATATTTATCAAGCAACATTTATGATCTCAATTATTGTGTCGGTCTTGGATTATGAATTTCAAAGGACTACAAGGAATACAGACCAAATATACTTGTATAGTAGGTGCTTTAACTTATTACTGACCACATCCACTTTGGGATTTACACAAGACGTTTTTCGAGGTCTATATAAATTGGTAGTTGCAAAATGAGTCTCTGATTCTTGCCATTGCCATGACTAAATGCAATTTAAATACAGAAATCAACATAAATTCTTCAAAATCATGTGCGGGATTGAGTTTAAATCTGCATTCGTACGTAATTGTTCTTATTATTGACGCGCCCTTAAAAAGAAACGTTAAATAAATGCTTTTAATTGTGGAATGGTAGTTAGTGTAAAAGTGCGATTATTTTTTTTGCAAAATTAGTGACATCCAGGCTTACTGGACTAATCAATCAGACTTTACTGCTAATTACATGTCGCAAGATAGGAGAAGATGTAAAGTTCATTATCCTTGCATGCATAATCCCTTTACGTTGGTTATTTTAAGACACAGGAAGGCGGAGGTCATTGACATTTGCTTCAGTTATTACTATTTTATTTTATTTGAGGTCCGGGTCAACCCCCGATAGGATTATTAAAACTTATAACAACTCGCTTAAAATCCAGACTTAAATTAACAAAATTAACTTAAAATCTAAACTATAACTAAAACCAGGGGTGGGAGGAGTAGAACGAAAGGCACGGACAGCTTGTTGGGGTGGAAGTCGAAGAGAGGTTGGTCATCGTTGACTTCCAGTTGCGTTCTAGACATTTGTTTGGTGAAGATTTAGGAAAGAGGAGCACGGAACTGTGTTAGGGTTGAGATAGATAAGTTGAAGTAAAGAGCTAGAGAAAATCTGATGAACAAAGACTATATCGGCAACTTTTCATGTCATCATGTCATCAGTCCATGGAGGTCCTCGTAAAGCGAATCGAAGAAACCTACTTTGACCAGCTTCTACCGGGAGATTGTGTGTTCTGTAATAAAGTTACCAGACTTGCCTAGCGTATTCAAGAAGAAGGGACTAATATAATGTAAAGGGATTTAGTGACGTAGAAGTTGAAGAATCCATTAGACCATCGTTTGGAGTTAGCTTTTTTATGATATTATCTATATGGGAACGAAAATTGAGTTCCGTGTAACAGATTACACCAAGATCACGCCATTTAGTTTCCAAAGGGACGCCGCTGACGAGTGTATGTTATTGCTTAGCACTTATTGACATAAGCTCAAGGATATTCATTTGACAAAAAGTAGAATAGACAGGGTGTCCCAAAAATCAACGTCAAGCTGGAAACGGGTGATAGGTCTAGTGGTGTCGGTTATCACAAAATTATTAATTGTATGCGAATGGAACTAATGCCCAAGGATGTCTCAATTTCGTGATAGGTCACATTGCAATCTTGTAATATCAGTTCCCTCACAGCATCGATGTTTTCTGGTACAACGACCGATTTTGGACGACCTTTACGAAATTCGTCCTGTAGCGAACAACGACTACGACTGAATTCGGAAAACCACAGAAACACGGTGGTCCGGGACGGTGCTTCATCATCAAAAGTCGATCGGCACACTGTTGTTGAGTTAATCCACGGGAAAATCATAAAAAATTATCGCTCGAATGTGTTCATAATTTCTCAAGTGTCCTTAAACGCAAAGAGCTACGAACTAGTCCCATTATTCTTCTCTTACGTGCGTAGTGATGTAGCTTACCAAACTCCACCACAATGTAGTCCCTATTACAATCCAGAATTCAATTTCATGTGGTTAAAATTCCATCTCCGTTAGCAAATTATCCACTGCTGTTTTATTTACAGAAGCCTCAAATTGGATAGCAATTCGACCTTTAACGAGTTTAATGCGCTGTGTGACTCCATACAAAGAATTGTATTCCTGCATCCTCATACTGTAATCGTGATTACGCGTGATTTCAATATACACAATTCTTGTTGGCTTCGACATTCTGGACAGACAATACCAGAAGGGCGGTGTGTTGAGATCTTCGCTGCGGAAAATAATTTGACCCAGCTTATAAATGAGCCCACACCAGACGATGGTAGTCATACCGAATACGAGAAAGCCAATTGGAGCGGGCTGAGAAGTTGTTACTTTAGGAATTGTAACTGATAAACCGTCAGCTCATGAAACAACTCGAAATTCTCAATGACCGGCAGCACGGTTTTCGTAACAACAGGTTCACTGGTGATTTGATGGCATGTCTCACCGAAAAGTGGAACTAAAGTGCACATCAATCTGGAGAAAGCAAGATAGTTGCACTTGATATTTCTCATTTGACAGAGTTTGGCATCAGGCTCTTTTCTCGAAAATGCGTGCACTTGGGATCGATAACTCTCTTCTTCAATGGGTTAAAAATTACCTTTTGGAACGTTCAATTCAAGCTGTCTTGGACGGTCTCAAATCTGATATCCACAAAAGAAATGCTGGTGTGCCCCAGGGCTCCGTTCTGTCTCCGACACTCTTTTTAATTTTCATTAATTATCCTTGCCTGCTACTTCTAATTCAATTTATTCCTTTGCTGAAGACAGTACTCTCTGCTTTTTATATTCGTTCCCTGACTTATGTCCCTGCTCTTCGGCTGTAGGACGAGAACGGCAGCTTATGTTAAGCTCTTAAATTAAATTCCAATATTAACAGCATAACCAATTGGGATACAGAGTGGCATTTAATGCTTCCAAAACTCAATGCTGTCTGCTGTCATTAAAGCGAAATCTAAATACCTAGCCATTATCCGTGAATGGTACTTACATCGTCGAAACCGAAAAACCTTCCATTCTCAGTATGTACATATGTATGTACATATATCATTCCAGTTTAGGTTTCCTCAAGCGATGTAAGAAATATTTTACCCCCTCTGATCTGGCCTGAATATACATATAAGGCATTCATCCGCTAAAAATTTGAGTATAGTGCCCACATCGGGTCGGGTGTTTCTAAAACATCTCTGCACCTGCTAGATACGATTCAAAACCGAGCGATAAAATTCATAGGTGATACTATATGAACGCCCTATACAATGAACGCCCTCGAACACCGACGAAATGTCTCGTGTCTCACTTTGTTTTGTCGCTATTTCCACCACCAGTGCTCCATTGAAATCGCCAGTAGCATTCCGCCCATTCAAACTTTCAACCGTAACACCCGTCTGTCGATGAATGCTCATTAGTATACCCTCATTTTCGGACGTACTCTAAAATATCGTGATTCTTTTCTAAGTCGTACAACTCGCTTATGGAATACGTTGCCGATCTCTGTATTTCCTGGTCGTTATAACTTACAAACATTTAAAAACAATATACGTCGGTACCTGTCTTTTCTTCCTTCCTAAATATCCTTCGTCCGCGCTGTATATGAACATTTTAAGGGTACACAAACCCCTTGAGAAATAAAATAAAAAAATACCGTCGTATGGCAAAACGTTCTAAGCACGTGTACCATTAAAAACGTCATACTTTACGATGCTGATGTCAGATTTGATGTATCTACACCGGTATTGCCATATTTCAATAGCAAAATAAACAGTGAAATCCATGTATATGACATCACTAACAACTTCAAAGTTACATTTGTCAATTGCGAAGTTCTAAGTATGTTGTTTTGATCTCTGTTGATTGTCTTAATATATCCTTTAATTTTCTTGGTAAAGGAAGCAACTCACAATGTCTTAATTTGGGATTTTCTGTTTTCTACTAAGAAGCTCATGGGCCGCTCTCGTCTTTCTATGCACCGAAGCAGCCCGCCGCTTCTAAGTCAATTTTTTTTTTTTTTGACATTAGGGACTGCGCCATCTGAAACCTCGGTGAAGAAATATTGAATAACTTTGACAATTCTCAACCGATCGGCTTCAGTAAGCACGATTTGGAAACGGCAATCTAGTGCAATTTCAACCATCAATAAATTTATACCGAAGGAACTTGCCGAAGTCGGTCATCATTGAGAATAATATCGTGATCGTTCTGCATCTTCCGACAACAAAATTCGTCGTTTGGCACAATTGGCAATTGGGCACAGGTTTGTAGCAAATCGCCAAGAATACGTTAGAGAGCGTCCACGTCGCTCCAATGAAACTGCTGAAGCTATTAGACAGTGTTGCCGAAAATCCAAATGTCGCATATCGCCGCCGATCTCTGCTACTAAACATCAGCGGAGCCAGTTTAACGAGAATTTTGAAGCAAGACCTTCATATGTTTCCATACAAAGTGCAGTTGAATCAAATATTTTTGGAAACAGAGAAGCCGCGTCGTTTGATTTATGAGAATAGCGTCATTCGAATGATTAAAACTGAACCGGATTTTTGGGAGCGAATTCTGATGACCGACGATGCTCATTTCGCCTTTTCTGGCGGAGTAAACAAACCAAATTGTCACTTTTTGGGTATCGATAATCCTCAATTAATTCACGAAACACCCTTGCAAGATGAGAAGGTGACTGTTTGGAAAGGTATTTGCTCTAAAACGATCATTGGGCCAGTTTTATTTAAAGTCGGAGAAACGGCCGATGGAAACCGGTATTGGTGGATATTGTCACCGGAAATTCGTGAAAACAATCTCACATTTCTATACCGAAACTCCAGGTGGCGCACTTTGGACTTGCCAACAATCGGTATCAAAGCAGCGGTTTCATTAGGGTGGCTGTGCGTATCATATCACATAATTTGCGGCCTATATAGTATGATGGCTCCTTACATCGATACCACTAGTCACCTTTTTTTAATGTCAGTTGTCTAGTGATTGAACGAAACGCGAGCGACAAAAATTGTTTTGTAGCCGTTCAACGCTTAATCTGCTTAAAGTATTTTCCAAATGTTTTGGCGTTTGAAGTATACATATGTCCATAATTGCATTGCACCGATAGCAACATTGTCAATTTCGTAGAATAATGTAGCCGGTATGATCTTTTGTGCATATTGAATCGTTAAAAACTCATCTTCATCTTCCTCCCTAAGCCTTGTTTATAGATAATTTCCTACCAGTTGAATGCGAGTTCGTTTATAGGGTAGCTATTCTGGGCTGGAATACTCCAGAAGAGGTTTTATAAAGGTAGCATCAGAGACTTTAAGGCACAAAGATTCGGGAATTTTTTCGACCAGTACGGTCAACTTGGCTTTATTAGTAATGCTATCAGCATGTGAGTGGAAAGTAAGTTCTCCGTCACAAATATTACCTAGTTCTCGTATTTATGCAGCAAGTGGAATAAGCTCATCGCAGTTGAAGTAGTCTTTTGAGTGGTAGACGTTTTGCCAGAATGGTTTATCGCTTCGAATATATTGACATTAAGCCACAAAATGCTTTGCTTGCACCAAACCAAAAACATATTAAAATAGATTTGACTCATGTCTCTCGGGACCTCATGTTATCAGCGAAAGAAAAAATGTTAGAATTAATATCGTTTATTATTACGGTAAAGATAATTGGTCCAAGCAGGTTTTCCTGAGGGGCACCAGATCTTGCTTAAGTGGGTTCGGATATTGAGGATCTGAAAATAAATACAGTCGGTCTCTTAAATATTCGTATGATTTAATTCATACCAAAAATTAGGGTCAAAACCCAAGTTTTTTGAGTTTGCAAATGATAAGTTGGTGAGAAATTTTGTCGAATGCTTTGCTGAAATTGCATTGGCTTCAATACCATCTTTTTAAGCGCTAGACGTCCTACAGACGAGCTCAAATACTTTAAGGGGGATACATTTACATTTCATATAACCGTGCTGATTTATGGAGATAATTGATTTATGTTTAAGAATAATTTTAGTATGCAAAAAAGTTACTAATTGCGGATTTGTTTATGGAAAGAAATTATAAGCGATTTTTTTCAGAGGAAAGAAAAATTTCAGTTGAAATAGACAAGTAAAAGAGCAATGGTAGGACCAATATGATTTATATCTTTCTCCAGTAAATAGCCTTAAGTCTGTTGTTATCCAATAACACTTTCAGTGCAAGCGACGTAGTCAACCATTTTTTTTTTCTTTGTGCTACTCAGTGCAGACACTACTTTTGTTTTCCTACCAAAAATTCTTAGAGACCAACAAAAGCCAAGGCCTGAAACCTTCTCTCTCTACATATGTTATTAGGCCTGAAATGTTTCAATTTTTTTTACATTTTTCAGAACAGAAAGCCGGTCATTTAAAAAAAAATCTCGCCTTATCCCGCCATTCGAAAATTCTCTGTCAGTTTTTATAAAATTTCAAGGATAACAACGCCATGAGTGATAGAGACTAGGCCTTGGTCAACTCCCAACTGCTTTTTATTTTCTAATTTTTATATAAACATTTTTTCTTTGTCTAATATTAGTGTTATTTGTATTAAAATTGTTTATTTGACATTAAAACTTATAACGTATACGCCACGTTATTTTTAAAACCACAATATTATTTTTAAAGCAAAATTTTTATTTTTATTTGCATTCGATATAAGATATTCCAACAAAAATTGCTTTTTAGAAGCCTTAAACTAACTTATATACATACATAATTGCGCAATATGAAATAAATAAAACGTATTCGATGTTAAAACGTATTGTTGTTATTGTACTAACCCCCCCATTTGGTGCACTGAAAATAAGATGTGCACCAAGTTTTCCTCTTGAAAATTAAGAAAACTAAATGTCAAACCCCTTAACGGTGCAAGTGACCCTTCTTTTAAATAAAAAAAAATAAAAAAAAATTAAATAAAACCAATAACTTCCCCTAAATGTTGTGGACTACAGACTGTTGTCAAATGAGCAAATGTGTATTCAAACAAATAAAGATTGTAGCTTAATAACTGTTATGTAGAAATAAATGTGCAAAAACTATATACTATAAATTAATATTTTTAAAAAATAAATCACTTAAAAATAGCATTTTTTTTAAAATTCGCATTTTGGTTAAATTTATTTTCGAAAACAGGAAAAGCTTGGCGATATCTGCTTCTCTCTGCGCTATGTACCGACCGCTGGAAAACTAACTGTTGTCATACTGGAGGCTAAGAACTTGAAAAAGATGGACGTCGGTGGATTGTCTGGTAAAAGATTTAGTTACCAAGTCGATTTGAAAATGCTCGATCCACTGCCAGTATCACTCATGCATTCAGTCATCTGGTGGATTGATATTTTCAAATCGATTCAAGTTTATATATTTTTTCCAATTTTTCTTTTTCAATAAGAAAAAAACATTACATAAACATTTCTTACAACACGAAATATATAGATGTTAATCTTTGAGTTTTCGTTTCCTATTGGCACAAGAACGTGGTTTCTTTGCCAAGTAAAGGGCAAGAGTCCTGATTTTAATGATCTGTAAATTTTTTTTTGTGATATTTTCATACGAGCAACACTGGATAGATTTTATGTATCCGTATCTCGTCAAACTGTCCTTGTAAAATAATTTTTTTATTTTTAGAAATTGTCAAATTTTTTCGTAAACTTACTCTAATATGCTTGCCTTTGAATTTTTTCTATCCCTTTTTTTTGATTCAGCGATAATTACTATTACTTTATCTTGCTATGGATTTATATCTTTTTTGAAGATTTTATTTTTCTACTTCATTCTATATCTTCGCTGAGATTTTAACATTTTTTTTTTTTGCATTTATCCACACCAGTATACATTTTTTGTTCCATTTAAGCCTTTACGTCTTTAAGTGAACCCGAGAAAAGTTCGAAAAAGGAAAGTGTTGCCTATGAAAATATCAACCGAAGCTCTTCTAAGCTTTTACAAACAAACTCTAAATTCTATTCTCGATGTATTTATTGTTTTTAATATTTTTAATTTTGATTTTAAGTTTTGTCCATTTGACTCACTTTGGTTTTGACGGTTTTCAGTTCTTTTGGTAGAGTAAATATTTGAAATCGTTCATTCTTGTTGAAATTTTGAAATTTGGTGTTAAAGTAAAAATTGTAATTTTGTTGACATTGATGTAAATGGGTTCTCAGTGTGGAATTTTAAATTTCAAACAATTCGTAAACTAAGAAACAATAGTTAAAGATTTGCTTAATCAGGAATTCAATAGCTTAGCAGGACTATTAGTCCACCTGTTCACACTCGCCAACAAGCTACAGACACTCAGAAGAAGTCCGGAGATCCCATGCTATTTTATGGTCTGTTGTATAAAAGACCTCCAATAATGCTCTTTCATTTCTGAAGTCGAATATGTATACGCAACATCGCATGAACAGGGCAAATATTTTAAAAATTTAATAGACGTCCTAAAAGCAAGAGATCTCGCCGCCTTACACAAGCCTTTCAGAAGGGAAATCAATTGCAGATGCCATTCTTAATGTTGGCTCCCATATTTACTCCGTAGATATTACTCAAGCTTTTAATATGGGGTTAACTACATTATCATGTTGAGGAGGATTTCGTGGGTAGGTTTGTGCTCGACTGGTTTATATCTTTCCTTGAAAATATACCTCAAAGAATAATGATTTGGGAAATGAGGAGCGAAATTCAGCACTTCAGTTAAGATTACCTCAGGGTTGTATGTTAGGTCCCATTCCATTTTCTATTTATATCAATTCACTATTAGAGTTACACTAACTGCTTTTTTTTAAATGTTGTAGCCTGTTCTTAGGGGTCTGATAGTGTTTCATATATTTGAAACCGGTTTCGTCCGCATCCAAGCTTCTATATTCGATGATTAGGGAGCTGTTACTTCAGAGAGGGATTTGCTACTATTGTAGATTGTCTTCTAAGCCCAAAGATGCAGCGGTAAGCACAAATTGTTCTTCATATGGTTTCCGCTCCGGTCTCGTTGTCGGATTGATCGCGGAGCCGAGGTAGGAAAATTCCCCTACCACCTCAAAGTAATAACTGCCTTTCGTGACGTTTTGTCCTAAGCGTTCATCTTGTGTGTCCTCCTTTGCTAACAGCATATAAATTGATTTTCCATCTTTGACCGTAAACTCGTCTTTCCTGCTACCGCTTCCATTGACAGGTCGATGTGTTCTTACCAGTATGTCAATGTCGTCTGCATATGAGACGAGCTGAACAGACTTTTGAAAGACGGTGCCTCTGGAGATGACTGAGAGTTTCGTAAAAAATTTTTTAAGCGCAAAGTTCAAAAAATCAAATGACAAGGCATGGCAGCGCCATGTTTAAGTGCTTTTCTGGTTTTAACCCCTTCTACATGTTTCAGCCAACGAGACTAAGTCGTTGTCGCTTTACAACCCAAGGCGACCTCAAAGTAATTTCGGCCTGAAATTTGTAATGAATTCTAGACAACATTTACTGGTTTTATAGTCGTCATAAGTGGTACTTACGAACATGTTACTGACATCACACAGTATGTTGCCACTTATGTCAATATTGAACGTATTTTTGAAAGGTTGCGGCACGGATGTCAGTAATGAAATCGCATCACAACCTGTTGTTTGGCGTAAATTCTTTTTTCATGGTCGATGGTTCAGAGTGCATTCTTCATAGTAATTTTGCACAATCCCATGGGTAAGGAGGGATACAAAAAATATGCATTGCTCTTAACTGCTCATCTCTATATTGGTTCTATCAGTATTTGCAGATTACTTTTTGTATGCTCCTTACTAAATCGTTTCCCGGTATTTAAATGACCTACCGTCCGCTCCAGCGGCTTTATTACGCTTAATCTTAGATATGCCTGTCCTTACCGTATCCATGTCAGGTAGACGGAATTGTTGGTTACTGTCATGGTCGCCATTATTTAGTTTGAAAAATTATCTGTTCCTCCGACTCCTACTTCCCGGGTTTTCAAAACTCATTCCTGCGATTTGTTTGTTCTTCTAAAAAGCCATTGTACAGGGTCATCCATTTTGTGGTTCCAAAGTAAATTTAAGTTTATTATTTAGATTTCGATAAAATTTTTATTTCAGGATATTGTGCGGATCTTGTTTTTATGGATGGAACATAACATCATTCATCATCCCTCCACAGGAGCTCTTGCAGGACCTCATTCTGGCAAGATAATGTTCCATGACTTTTCGACACATATCGGGCAATTACTCGGCCATGACTTGACTGATATTCGTTTTCAAAGCGTCAAGAATTTGCAGATTGTGTGCGTAAACATGATCTTTTGCACACCGCCATAAAAAGAAATCCAACGGCGACAAGTCACAAGATCTTGGTGGCCAGTTTACATCACCAAAACGCGAACTAACTCATCCAGGAAACTTTTCTTGCAATAAATCAAAAACAGGTCGTTGAGTGTGAAGAAGTGGCGCCGTCTTTTTAAAACCGTATCCATATCTTCGATTTCAGGCCAAAAAATTCGGATAACAGTTCGCTACCATTTTCGAAAAAGTATGGACCAATGACAACACCAGTCCAAATTGTGCACCCTGCAGTGACTTTTTGGGAACGCAATTGTCTTTCGACAGTTGCATGTGGATTTTCACTGCCCCGTATGTGACAATTTTGTTTGTTAACGTATCCACGCTGAAGAAAATGTTGAGTGAAAATTGGTCATCCAAACGCTGATGTTCGGATGTTTGTTCTATGCATTTCAGCTGGTTTCATTTCTTGAGTGAGTTGAACTTTATAAGGACGTAGATGTAAATTCAAATGCAAAATACCCCATAATGCGACGTAAGACAAAAACGCTGATAGGTTTGGATCTTCTTCAAGACTTTCACTAACGGCAGCCATATTTTCAATTAAACTTGCATTTCGATGATGAATAGGCCTTAAAATACCTGTAACAGGGCCAGTCTCTTTGAATTTTTTTTTACAGTTTTGCCTATAGTACGGTCATATGGACGATTATGTCGACTATAATCTGCTCGTAATGCGCAACACGCACCTACTACAGAATTACAGTTTTTGTAGTAAATTTTCACAATTTTTACACGTTCAGCAATTGTTAAATGATCGATATGTAAACATATACAGTCTCGGATGGCAGTTCGGTTTGAGGTATGTGATTGAAACAGTAGCTCGTAGAGCTCCCAAGCAGCTCTGGTCTTCGTATGCCTTTCTCTTGAGAATTAGTCACTTCTGACAGAGTATTATGTTGCTATTTGCTTTTTGTTGTTGATGTTTAGCCATAGTTACAGCGAGAGATATCATATTCTGGACATGATCTGATTGACACCAGTCAAGACCTATCCTAATCGTGTAACATCCAACTCCAGCGGCGAAATTGGAATTGATACAAAAATTTTGGATGGATAGCTCTTTCAGAAAATGCTTAAGACCTACAAGGTGTGCTCCAAAGTAAACAGAACTTTTCAAAATCGGTTGACAAAAACGATTTATTTTATTCAAAATGGTCTGCTTCCGACTCCATACAGCGACTTGCACGAACTAAAGGCATGTCCAATGAGCGCTTTAGATCGTCGACGGGATGTCCTTCTGGATGTCCGTACAACCCTGGATTGTTTCTATGTCCACAAAACACTTGCCTTTCGTCGGCAAACGCATTTTTCCGAAAAGGTAACAGCCGCACGATGCCAAATCAGGCGAATAGAGAGAGTGGTTGATAGTTGAAATGCAATTATTAGCAAAAAAAATATCACAAGTGTCGATCGATGCGATGACGCGTTATAATCCCACTTCCTTCTGCCCGAAATTCTGGCCATATACAATGAATACGATGCGCCAAACACTTCAACACACCAAGATAGAAATGTGTAGTAACTATTTGGCCCGGTGAAACGAACTCTTTTTGGACAATGCCATTGTCATCACTCTTGTCTTCTTCCAACTAATTGTTTGGCACTTTGGCGCTTGGTTTCTGGATCGTATTGAAAACATCACGTTTCGTCACCAGTCGCGCATCTAATTGCAAATAGATGGCCTTACTAGAAATATCTATTTTTATAAAGTCTTGTTCACTTTGGAACGGCCTTTTATAAGTCAGACTTGAAGGGCCTTCTTGAACTTCTTCTTGAACTGTAGAATGCATATCTGCCCGAAAAGTCCTGCAAAACAGCCTTTTTTCGGAAGGACTAAGAGTTAACTTTACATGAAGGAAAACTCTCTAGGCATTTTCATCGATGTGGAGGATGATTTAAAATTTCGGAAGCACTTGCCACTCATTCGAAACACATACTCGTATAAAAGATCATTGACTTTGTAGATAAAAGTAATGCTTATGAGCAGAATTATCATGCCCACGAATGATATAACAGAAGCTATTGTAATTAGATTTGTCCACAAGGTAGAGTGAAATTATAATTACAGTAGTTGTGGTCGACTGTGCACTTAAGATCCTAAACCTCTAGGTATATAAAGAAAACGCAGTCAGGCTTCTTGCCCACTCATGCTCAACTTCTGTCTGCAACAAGGCTCTAGGATTGATCCGTATTTTCTATACGGGAAAAAGGAGTAAGCATTCGTGAAAATAAAAATAATTTGTGGTTGCTAATTAGTTGCGCTTCACAGAACCGACAGTCGTAACTTCGTAAGAAATTTACCCAGAGCACCTGGATCTACGCAGAATGATATCAACAACCCACCCATGAATACATTCAAATATGTGGAATATAGAAATACACTCTGTGATTCTGGTTTGAGGAAAGAGGACCAAATTCTTAGTTTAGAGGCAACAATTAGCAAGAATTGCCATTGGATCTATGATGTGACATTTATGTTCTGTATTCAGAGGCAGATAAAATCCTTTAGCTCCTCAAAGTCATATGCCAAACGTGATGATCTATTGGAGTCATTGATGTTGGGTGTCCCTTTTAGTTAATATATAGTATACTGTTGTTTATGCAGGTACTCGTATTTTGTGTTTCTGTTTCAGTTCTTCCTTAGTTCATCAAGTGTTGGACAGATTTGTGACTCAGTTCTCAACCTCTGAGTTTCCCACGATGCGCCTAAGTAGTGTATTTATAAAGTCGCCATACAGTGACCTACTTTGTCCAAGACACTTTTTGATATTTAAGGATTTAGTGATTTTATCACCTGCCATGCAAAGAGATTTCTATGTAAGCGGATGATTTAAGTTAAAATGCTAAATTCAGTTATGGTTCTATATAGCTCGAATCTACCTATTATATATTGTCACAGACGGCAGTGAAATCGATGAGAAAATGGTCAGCATCGATTTCCAGGATCACTTGGAGTATAAAACTCTAGTCCACTCCTATGGCCAGCAATAGTACTGATAGATCGCAGATTAAATCTCATTCGCTGCGTTAACCAGATTAATACCTCGGTCATTGATGCAGTTTAGCTTGAGGTTTCATTCATCTAATATAAAGGGTGACTAGATAAGAACGATAAAACAACAACGGTGTAAAAAATAAAATTGATTCTGGCTTTATTTTGAAGCTAAGCTCATGGAATTATATGTGGAATAGCTCATCATTTAAATGGCCGCCTCGGCTCCCAATTTCTTATGACTCGGTTCCATATGTACGGCGTTATTCCGGCAATAGCGTGTCGAGCTCGTCCAAAGTGGTTGGCTTGTTAGCGAGAAATAAGGACTTGACGTAGCCCAAGAGAAAATAATCGAGTGGTGTCAAAGTCGCCAAATTTCTACTTCACAACTTCGCTCGTATGGCATGTAGCGCCGTCTTTTTGGAACTACAACTTTGATATATCGATGTCGTCGAGCTCTGATCGAAGAAAGTTAACATCGCTCTACACCTGAGACCATTGACGCTAACCGTGTCTCCTTCTTCATGTCGAAAAAAATGAGGTCCGATGATGCCGCCAAACAGTCAATCTTTCTCGATGCATTGATGCTTGGCTGAACACTTGTGGATTGTATTCACTCTAATAATGGCAATTTTGCTTGTTGACATCGCCGCTGAGCCATCATCCGAGAAGATGATTTTTTGACCAAAATCCGGATCTCCGGCTAATATTTCCAGTGCCCAATTAGCGAACTCACGGCATTGTCCATGGTCGTCCAGCTTCAATTCTTGCATCAGCACAATTTTACACGGATGTAGGCTCAAATCCAACCGCAAAATAAGACGAGTTGACTCCAATTCAGCTGATCCGCGCCGAATCGACATTTCTGGGTCTTCTACGATACTGGCAGCTATGGCGGCTATGTTTTCTTCATTTCGCACCAATATCTGTCTGGTTGGTGGCTTAAGATCCGGAAGAGTGTACCCATGCTCAAACTTTTCCACGGTGCAAGGTATTGCCTGCACACTGAAGCCATAGTGACGACCGACCTCAGTACGAAATTCACATTGCGCATTTACAACTGAGGCGAAATTTCGATAACTTTTTTAGTAATTTCTGCACGTTCTGCAAACTTGGTAACTTTGACAACTGCTGAAACATAACGATTGTAAAAACTGTCATTGCAATCTGGTCACCAGTTAGTTTATTCTAATCAATTTTTAGAGACGATTTGGTTTAGTTCAGCAGCTTTGTCTGTTTTTAAATTGAGTTCTGCTATCCATATTTCATTTTCTGCTTGCAGCAGAATTTTCAGAATTTTTCTTAATTTTTTTTTATTTAAACAGTCAGCAGACAAAGTTTTCCCTGCTCTCAGGTTAGTGTTCATTGCGTTGCGTTTGGCTCTTTGCTTTACCACTTTTTGAAAAAAAAAATTCTAAACTGCATTCTTCCTCAAACCTGCGGGATCTCTGATTATGTGGTGAAGGGTCCATCAATCTTGTTATTACAGGCAGAAGTTTAATCTGCAAGGTGTTCCGATTCAATGTTGGCTCTTCGGAATATGTGGGCAATAGAGCAAATATGTTGATCTGTAGTTCGCCAGGTTTCTTGATGGTCATAGAGGGGTGGAAAAATTTATTTGAAATAATCTTCCACATCCATTTAGTCCTTTTTTTCTTCTTACGGTCAGTATAATAGAAAACACAGATCTTTTTGTGTCCATTTGCTGTCCAGCCATTTACGTTTTCTGGGTTGCAGTTACGTCAGCCTTGTAGTCTTTGAGTACACAAATATCGCTAAATCCAGCTCTGATGTCACTTTAGTTTGTACGTTTTGCAGAATCGTACAATAATCTGTTTATAATCTGAAGCCGGCTTCATAACTGGCTATTTTCTTTCAGATAGCTTATTTTATTCCGAGCAAAATCGCCTTTCTAGGGGACTACGATCACTTACCTAATGTTGTATTTGCATTTTCAGTCATAAGGAGTGGGATTAAAGTCAAAATATTTCCAGGCACCACCATGAAGAGGTATGGCAACCACCTCTGTATGTATAAAGTTGAGGGCTTGAGCTGATGCGATGTTAAGAGTGCCTGTTAATGTAATTGGGACTTCAGTTTATTATTGGATTTTTCAGAAACTCAATTTTGTTTGAAAGGCTCCGAAAAGAAGCGGCTTAAAAATTAAAATCAAAAAGCCATCTCTCTCAGATTGAAGACAAATCACAGGTGGACTTACAGATATGTACCAAACTATGCATTTTGCAAGCACCTAACCGCTCTTGTCTTGATGGATATTGGCATCCAATTTTCTCAAAGACCAGATCACTTTTATGCTCTTGCCCATATCCAGAGCTAGATTTTTGGAGCTGGCATTCAATATGATATTTCAATTAAATTTCCGGAATTTGTAACATAATCCAGACAAAACTAAGTCCTTGTTTCAACATAACCAGATTCAAAAGGAGTAAGTTTAAATTTTCAAATTGGCAATCTCACAAATAAATTCGCAATGAGAACCCTTTATGTATTGGAATTCGTTGTTGATTAAATTTTCCGTTGATATTTCTGTTGATATATTTCATTTTTTTGTTAATTAAATTTTTTTGTTTCTTAGAAAGAAGAAACAATTTTGAAATTAGACAGTAGAGTAACGTAATTTGAAAAGAAACAAAATGAATTTCTTTGTATCGAATTTTAGTGTAAAAAAGTAAAAAGTAAAAAATAAAAATTTACGAGTAAAACAAGATGTGGTAACAACAAAATTTTGCAGACAAAAAAAAAAGATAAAGTAAAAAAAAATCGACAAAAACCATATTGTGTTTTCTTTTTTTCTATTTTATAGATCCATATGTGAAAATTGCTATCATGCAAAATGGAAAACGTTTGAAAAAGAAGAAGACAAGTATCAAAAAATGCACCCTCAACCCTTACTACAATGAGTCGTTCTCATTTGAAGTTCCATTTGAACAAATACAAGTATGCGAGAATGTATTATACTATCCTATAACTAAATATTAATGTTTAATTTACAAAACAAAACCAAAAAAAAAAAAAAAAAACAACAATCCAAAAACAAACTTAAACTAAACTTAAAAAAAAAAAATACCAAAACCAAAACTTAAACCAAAAAAAACCACCCAAACTTACCAACCAAGCATCTAAATACTTAACCTTCCAACAAATTTAAAAAAAAAAACTACTAACTCTATCTTAACACAAATTAACAATTTTGTTATATGGTTTCCACAACCTAACCCTAAACAACAATTTAAACTACAAAAAATACCAGATACTTTCCATACTACAGATACTCGTACAAGATAAACTTTTGTCTAAAACAGAAATTTTCACTTAATGATAAATATTCCCCCCTAAAAAAAAATTAAAACAAAAAACAAGAAAATGTTATTTGATCACAACCCCCCTCTCTGCTATCACCCTTCAGCATAAATATTCTTGTGTTGTATTTTATGTTGTAATTAAATTTGAAAAATAAAAATTTAAAATACAAGCAGAGCCGTTGCACAGTGTTATGAGCTACAAATTAAACAAAAACAAAAAAAAAAAACACAAAACCAAAACTGTTCTCTCAATTGAACTTGTAAATATTTTCGAAAATTCAATGCGTTTCGATGTTGTCCTTAAAAATACACCAAAGTGCGCCCAGTTTAATTTTTATTTTCTGTTGCTCACTTTACCCCCTCCGAACGCCCAATGCCCTGTGGAATGCAAACGGCTCGTAGAAAACTTTTAAATTTTTTATTTAACTCGTATATATATTATACCCACCCCCAGTAATAGTTTTCCAAAAAAAAAACAAAAAAAAAAAACAATTTACAATAAAATTTTGGTTTCTGGTCAATATTTATTACAATACAACATTTTGTTTTGTTATTGATGTTTAATCCTTTTGTTAATGAGACATTTATTATTTGCTGTTGGCTTTAAAGTAAGGTGAGTGTATATTGTATAAACAATTTTGTTAAAAAATGTTTTTGTATAAAAGAATTCGTTTTACTTAAACAATGGTATTTACGAGTACAATGCCTAGCCGGAACCAAAGTGGACTGTTATTCCTGTTATTTTTCCTGACTGTTGTCTTCATTCTTTGCTTTGGATGCCAGTTTATGGACAGTCTTTGGCTTCAATCTGCGCGTTCTTCCATCCAGCGCGGTCCCTAAATAGCTCTCCTTACGGGATGGTTACCGCCTCATCATCTTCTTGCCGCGTACGCCACTCTAGGTAAGGCCTTTATTTATATCCATTGAGATTGATATGAAGATTTTTCCAGCTGAAGGTTTGGGACCCATTACCTAGCTATCTCATTCCCTATAAGCGCAGCCCTATGACCAGCTCTATGTTGTTGTTCAACTATGTCAAGGTTTTTAACGTGAACACATGTCTCGGAGAGATTTAATTTGGCTGGATGTCCGTACATCCATGGGGTCAAGAATACGCCTTGCTACCGCCTGCCGCCTTCCTGAGTACCATTTCGGAACTGTGTTGGAGGCACATGTTCCACACTTGGAATGGGTCGAGGCCGATCTAAAACCTCTTACTGTTAGACTTAGGGTCACAGCACCCAGTACTTGTTGCAACTCTGCATTGGGTCAAACCAACTGGAAAACCCTTCCCGCGATTTTGGGTTGAAACCACAGCCACCATGACGCTCCTATATGGGAGCCTAACTCTAACAAGTCAGGCCCGGACCGAAATCCGGTGGGCTCCTGACTCCCATGGTACCGCGATTTAAGTCCTGGTAGGGACTACCGGTGGTCATGCCGCCACCAAGACCTATGACTGGCAACTTGTGGCTGATCAAATCGTAGCAATCTTCGGTGGCGTCATCTGAAGATGATTACGATAAGACCAGTAATATGCTCTGCTGCCGATTTTTATTAGACAACGACATTGATAGGCAAAGCCTTGACAATTGGGCGGGGGCCCAAAAAAAATGTCGTTGTACAGTCGTTATAGTATATCATAGTATGTTCGAGTACTTCTCTATAAACTCCGTCAACGCAGACGGAATTGAAAACACCACGGACAGTCCATGGCTGAAAGTAGCTTGCTTTGCAAGGCACGATAAGACTGATTACATCTTTCTTGCTGCCGTTGTTGGGCGTTCGCTACTCAATTTTTTTCTGAGCTCATAAAAATAGCGCTTTGAGTTCAGTTCAGAGCCTTGTTAAATGAATTCTTTTACCGTCCCAACGTTCTTTTTATCCTGTATTATGCTCTATATAATACATTGACTACTAAACCTATTTTTGCTACTTCTGGCTCTTAATCTCTCTTGGCGTTGGCTAGTGGTTTACTAACAATGCTTTATGCACGATGTGCGATATTTTTTGACACCAACATTCCCGTTTATGTTTTTTCTGACTTTGATAAAGAAGGAGAAGTTCTCCATCAAAAAAGGAGATCAGTCACGCAGCAGACTGACGGATGGACAGTATCAATCTCCTCTTCCGTACTGCAGAAGTTTTGGTACCGCACTTTCATTACAAATATAAATGTTGCAGTGACATAATATGGTGATACCAGAGATGACTTGGGCGTCCCTAAGTTGAGTTTTACTGGAGACTATAATCCCTTCTTGCTTTACGAGTATGGTGGTCAAGGGATCCTTGCGTGTCAAGTTGAAATCAGCGTGCTCTGCCAAAAAAGAGCGTACCCTGCCAAAATCCACACTTCTTCTATTGAATTTGCTTGATGGAACCGTAATTGGGCTCGATAACTCATTCAGGAGATCCCTGCAACTGCAAGTTCCTACGATCCTTGGTCTCATTTGCATTTATATTATTCAGAGCCTTAATATTGGCTTCTGCCACATGATTTTATAGTAAAAATTTAAAAGCCAATATTATTTTTCCGTAAATTTTTATTCAGTCAATATAGGATCCGTTGCCATCTGTGACATTCTTCCAATGTGATACAAAAGTGCTGATTTTTTGAGGCAACTAAATCTTCAAAGACTTTTATGACCTCTGCTCGGTTCCGGAAGACATTCTGCTGGCAAGATGAATCCAGATTGCGGAAAAGATGGTAATCCGTTGGGGAAATATCAGGAGAATACTGTGGATGCATTGTCATTCAAAATGATCGGACCGTGCCTATTGACCAACGCAGGTTGCTTTTCAGCCAATTTGGCATGAAATATGTCGATTTGCTCACAATATTTGATAGCGTTTATCGTCTCTCCTGGTTGAAGAAATGAAAAGTGGATTAGTCCTTTCGATGTACACCAAATTGTCATCATAACCTTTTTTGGGTGAAGATCAGGCTTGGGGTGTGTTTTGGTTTTTCATCTGCATTCAACCACTGCCCAGATCTTTTACGATTATCATACAGTATCCACTCTTTATCACAGGTGACTATCCGGTGTAAAAACGGTTCAGTTGGTTTCTTAATGTAAGCGATGCGCTGATTTTCAGAGGCCGTAATTTTTGGGATTCGTTCAGTTCATGGGATACCCACTTATCGAGTTTCTTTACCTTTCCTATGAAAGAAAGGTGTCGACTTATTGTCAATAGGGATACTCCCATGTTTTATGCGATTTCCCGCACCGATTTCGTCGGGTCCGCATCCACCCAACGGGTGGCCGTGGCTCAAGTGGTAGTATATTGGCTTCTCAATCGGATGGTTCGGGGTTCAATACCAGCCGTGACCGAAAGACCTTTTTACAGGTAACTAAAATCTCGTGAGATGAATGGTTGCCTAAATACGAGTACATCATCAAGTCAATTTACACTAAAAATTTAGTCTCTCCATTAAATGTTGGATGCCTCCCATATGGAGCGAAATAACCACTGAGCCCAAACTAAGCACGTGCTGCGGCATTTTAAGAGTAGTAATACCCTCTTGAGTTGAACCCTTACTCCATGGCGATAACAATTTTCGAACTACATGCTGCTGTAGAAAGACATATTTTCCATGTTTGGTGACTTGTCTATTGCTCCACTCACCCTTGACAAGGTTTTGCATTGAGAATCTCCTGCCAAGGAATGTGATGTGATCATTTTTTGACAAGTTTTCTGTACATAGTCTTCCAACGGAAGAATATTGCCATAAGCTGTCATGTCCAACGGATTGAGGCTGAATATGCCGCTGCGGGTGTTTTCCTGATTGGTCGCAAAATTCCTATTCAAGCTTTCCTGTGGATTTTACATGGAAAAACTAAGGCTTTTAGCCAGAATAGCAAACGCTAAAGTAGGTATCACAACTACAATCGATTTAAGACCCCACGTAGTGCTGAACGCCTCTTTGTAAGGGTAGAAAGCTCCACTTTGTGGTTAATACCTTCTTGGAGTGGAATTTTCTTTCTTCCTTTCTTTCCTGTTCCATGTCTTGACTTGGTCTAAGGTCAATTCGTTCAGTACCTCGAACGAGGCCGTATAGTCTAAGCCATTGTGCTTGAATATTATCAAGATTTGGACCACTACAAGGAGACAGTTAAGTAGCAAAAACCCTTGCCCTGTGGAGTTCTTCTGTACACATCTTGCGTTATAGAAGGTTGAGTTGGTATTATGCAATTTAAGCATCGTGTTAGTCCAGTTACCAAGCTGCACAAATTTGTCTTGTACTACGCACTTCCGATATGAAGGACTATGCTTAAATATGCCTTCCTTGCTAAGTTTTGGTCAAATGGTGTTAGTTTTCGTGGTTTTCGTCTAAGTTAAATGCACGAAAGCCAGTTGCTCATCCTCTTCAGTGTTTAACAGTCAAATTATCATCATTTACTGCGTGAATCCAACGATATCCTTTGGTCGTCTTTATAGGCTTCGGTTGTCGTTTAGTTGCCCTAACTTGTCTTTTTCATCTCCTGATATAATTTCGCAATAACATTCCTCCATGACTGGAATTCTAGTCGTCATGGATCATCGGATCTCCAAATACAGGGACGCATGAAATACTAAATGCGTGTGTTCTGTTTATCTTAATATAGTCAATCTGATATGTCGTTGTGCCCTTATGGGTTTTTTAGATGCGTAGAACACGTATTTGCGTTGTCGTAAAGTTTCGTGTCTGGGACCTTCAGGTGTTCACATAAACCCTTCTTGGCGACGTTAGCCATCATCGCGAACTGAGATACCACATTCCAAGAGCATATCAGAATGTCATTATGCTTGTAACATAATACAAATTATGGCTCCGAAGCTGTCGTTATTTTCATCACATAGGTGTCTCTTTCGCATAGACTTGTAAGGTCTAGGCTTTGTAGATGAGCACGAGTATTTATTGCTTTTATTGCAGAGCAAACTAATTTTGTTAAGTGTTTCCTTTTAAGTACATATAAATATTCCTTGGACTGTCCTTTGCATAGGAACCACAGTTTTAACTGGTGTTTTGCAAAACAGGCCTCAAAAAAATGCCGAACACCAACCGATATTGAGCAACCTTGACCATTATCGCAGCACCAGCTTTGTTTTCCAAGGAAAATGGGCCTTTCGAAGGTAGACCGCTACAAACAGTAGACTTAGGTGGGTGTAATTGCCGCTGATCAACCACCCTCCATCAGCCATGTCCTCCATTTTTGCCTGTTCACGCAGATATTTGTATGGAAATAGACATGACCATGGATCAATTGAGACTTTGTTCTGGCTTCTGCTGTAACGAAAAGACGTTATCAATCCAGTCAGATTGATTAGATTCAGAAGCAATCTAGCCAAGGGCCACTGAACAGACCTGCGAGACACCCTGAGTTCGAACGTCTATTTGTTGTTGGTTCTGAACTATTCTGCACACATTTCAGTACACATTCATCCGTGTTCGCCATACATGTTTCGAGAGGTTTTTTATTGGGCCTTCTTGTCGAAAATGTGCAATTTTGGATTTAGGTAGCCTTCTTCAGCTTCCTTGAACTTGGTTTTCTTCCTAACTATTCTGCGCTATGTCCTCGTACACTGATTATTGTTCTTGGCTGCTATCTAAAATAAGGTCCCCAAATTCGTAATGGCCGTTTCCATATTTCGCTTCTGTTGCTGCTTGGCATAACATTATATTGTAAACGGCTCTTGGATAACTATATAATCGTTGTTAACCACGGTTTCAGTGAATCCGTAATACCAATTCTCTTTCCTGTATTTCGGAATCTTGCAATAAATCTCTGATCAGTTCAAGTCAGCATCACAATTTAAGGGCCTGCCCGTATTAGACAAAGCAGATCTTTTGACAAGTTTTTCCGGCGTTTTTTCAATGTTCCGAAATTTTCGTCTATGAATGACCAAGTATCCAATTTTGATCGTTTTATTCAATCGAGTCCGGACCCGTTCAAAACCAACCCCTTCGATTTTATTGATCCCTTCTCTTAAACTCGTCACTATCTGTTGAATTTGATGTTACTTCTCCCTGAGAAACATTAGCATCCCTTCTTGCTGGCCTTATTTGTGGTTTATTTTTTCAACATAATTATGAGCAGATTGACCGATCCTCTTGCATTTGCCCATAAATTAGTTGGAAAGGAATGAGACGATAAAGTCCACTGCCATAAGGATTTCGTATGTCTCCGCTATGACACATAACTGTTATTTCTCGCACCGTACCCTAGATCGGTTATGGATGTGAATAACGCCATGGAATGAGTGATCTACCAAAATTGTACCTGGAAGGATTCGTCAATTCAAAACATTTAGTGTTGGCACAGTCAGGTTCGTCCTCCATACAGAACTTTAATGGATTTTCTAAGCTCCTCGCTGATCCGTGTCCATTTGGTTTTCTGCGAAGTCCAGACGTTGTATCCGATTCGGAACTTTGGTGTACCCTATGGTCTAGCATGGAAACACGTAATAGTACTAGTACTTTCCAGCCCAGCTTACCTATTGAATGTTTTGTTGGCTTTTGTATTCAACACGGAAAGACTAATATAAATTTATTCATAGGGATAGAGTAGCAGCCTAGGAATGTTAAAAATTGCTCTGAGTAAATATCAAAGATATAAATATGTTTTATGGTTCCTGATCGTTTTCTTCTTAGACCAAAGAACAAGATATTGTCCACAGCGATTCTGCGATCCTGTGCTTCATTCAGAGCTAGCAGCTCCGATGTTTTGGAGAATATTGGGTTGTGGAGTTCTTTTTTGCTGATGCCATCAACCTAGATCCTATTTTGTCTGCGAAAGTGTCAATGTACTCTGTATCGATCTTCACGGAGCAGCAGAAGTTGCTCAGATTTCATTTGTTTGACATAGGTATGTACATTCGCGAGAACGGTGATTTTAACAACGATTTCCCTTTTTCTAGTACCATGCCCTTCCAGTTTATATTGCTTTATAATGCTCATCTGTCGAATCGAAACCCCTAGACCAACTCGACTTTAGTTCGGATAACGCCATTCTTACTTTTTATAGAATTTACGTCGGCCTTAATCCGATAATTTGATTTGATTGATTGACCGACCGCAGAAATTCTTATTCAATATCCTGATATTTCGTTGGCTTTTTTTATAAGCCGATAATGATAGTCTAATCGTTAATATTCCAGTCTACATGCTTATTTGATTACCTTCGGTGTCGAACGTATTTTTAGTGAATAATAGTGAAACGAATTTTTAATAAAATTTATTAAAAAAAAAAATTTATTTAACCAGAGATATACACTCACTTAACTAACAAAAGCTCCTATTTAATAAAAAAATAAAAAAAAAAACAAAAAACAAATATTAAACAACTGCCTTGTTTTGAGTAAATTAGTTAATTCGATGTTATTTCTTACTGTAGACGTTAAATGTGATTTATCTACAATATTATTTACCCAAAGCCAATTATTTCAATCTTTAGTTTCTCTTCTGTTTTGCTTTCAAAAAAAAAAAATCAAAAAAAAACAAATTATAAATCAATATTAGTATAAAAATGAAAAAAGCTATTAAAAAAAAGAACTTGAACCTGACAATGTTGCTCCTAAAGTAGGATACACACAGCAATGATTTTTGTTTCTCTACGAGAACTGCTTTGAATGAAATATATTTTAGAAACCAATTTAGAGCAAATCAAAAAAACAAACAGATTATTTAAAAAAAAGCAAAAAAAAAAACAAAAAAGAACAACCAACATTCACTACGGTGTCATCTTTTTTTAAACAATCATAATTACACTCTCTCTATAAGCTGTCTCTATCTCTGTCTTCAGCATCGCCTGATATACAATTATATCTATCTACTCGAATTATACTTAACGGCGTCAAAATTGATATCTACCCCGGGTTCATTATTTTGACACTGTCTTCTGATTTGGATACAACCGTATAGATACACATATTCAAACTCGCTAAGGATTTCGATGATCTCCACTCATATGTGTGCTATACCCAGGACGTCGACCATATAAATCAATTATATATATATATATCAATCACTATTTAAGCTACAATATTTTGTAAATCCTTATTAAAATCCTTACATTCCTCTGATGAATCCATTCAAATAAAAAACAAAAAAAAAATCCAAAATAACTAACTCACCTCAAATATAACACACTCACGCGCTCGAATCCTCTAAAGAGCTCATTGAATAAAAATTTTCCAAAAACGCAAAAAAAAAAAAATAAATAAAATACAAAAAATTAAGGCGATGACACCACCGGAATCATAAACCTCAAAAACCATTATATCAAAAAAAAACTCCAACAATAAACAAATTTTTTTTAACAAAAAAATTAATAAGAAAATAAATTTAAAAAAAAAAAAACAAAAAAAATTATATAATAGGATTGAATATTATACATTTTCGTCTACCAGTATTTAATGAACAGATAATTGTTCGTTATGTGTTCATCCGTTCATGATATTCGTTAATGACGTCACCCAAACATATCTTCATATATTTTCCTCACAAAGAAAAACATTTCCATTATTTTTTTTTTTTAACTTTTCTCTCATGACAATCACTATATTACACAAACTTAATAAAAGAAATTATTTTTTTATCAAAATATGGCTTCAAAATAATATTTTAGTATTGTTTTATTTTTTTTTTGTATATGACAAAGTCAAGTACTAAATTGTGCACTGGTAGTCATGTCTTGCAAGTATCCTATACACAAGCTATCGTAGCATTGCATGTAGAAACAAATCACAAATAACTTGAAGATACAAGCAAAAGGCAACATTGTTTACTAAATATATGTAGTATTACTCTTGATAATGTTAATGGTTTTCTAAGTAAGAGTTTAAATGATATATTGTATAACACTTAAGAAAAATTACCTTTCCAAGTTTTACAGAAATTGAGGTGCCTCCTTACGGCTGAAACGATTAGAGAAGAACTTGTGGAAAAAATACCTTCTCGAACGATTCCCAAATATGTAAATGCAAACATTTTGATATCACAACCCGAGTCTAGGAATTCTACTATCGAATAAGTGAAAACCCGCCTTAATACAAAATATCATATGGTATTTCGCTGATTAGCCCACCATGCATAATTTTTTCCAAAAAGTTCCGTTTTTTTTCCATATAGTATCCTGCCCTCTCTATAAAAATTGTTCACCGGTCATGGATCTTCTGGAAGACCGTCTTCTTTCGGAATGATTCGCAACATCCTCATAACGTTTCGATGAATAACCTCCACGTCATCAAAACGCACTTCTTTCATGGCAGTTTTCAGCGAATAGAAAAAAGTCAGTCGGAGCCAGATCTAGCAATACGATAGGTTATTGACCACAGAAATTGATTATCTTGAATTATTAACCAGTTGCCCGTGCGGTATACTCCGAGTGGACGCCCCGTGCCCGTTTCAAAAATCTATCGAATACTTCATTCACTAATATTCGGTTGCTCAGACAACATTTTAACCATTGCTCGTGGATTAAAAGACAGCACGCGTTCAACATTCTCATCCGTAATGGAAGTTGAGGTACGTCCCTCTCTTGAAGTGCCTTCGAACGACTGGCGACCGTTTTTAAAACGCGAATGCCTCGACTCAAGCACTCATCACCATAAGCGGTTTTATGAAATTTGAAACGGTTCTGTGCCAGGTTTATCAAAAAAGATTTGCAGCTGTTCCTCTCACCTTTGTGAGGTGTCCTGCGGTAATTGTCGCCAAACTCTTTTTAAAGGCAGCTTAAGCTCTTTTATTTATTTTTCAATAAGGACATAATAATTTTTGGATAATTGCGATATCGGGCTGAAGTTTACTCCAGGTGTAGTACACATGTTAGGTTCAAGTATGGAATTCGATCTCATCGCACTCATGCAGTAGCAAGAGTACTTAAAGATCTCCGCTAGTCCAGATGGTATATCTCCCCTTCTCCTGAAGAGGGATTCTTCCACGCTGGCAAAACCACTGCGCAAGCTTTTTCATCGATCCTTGATATTTCTAAGGCATTTGACAGAATTTGGCATCATGCTCTTTTGGCAGGAATGCGTGGATTTGAGATCGAGGAATCTCTTCTTTTTTCAATGGATTAGTAATTACTTTAGGATTACTTTTCCCTTGGATGATTTCCAGTCACATGTTCACAAAATAAATGGTGGTGTGCCCCAGGGTTCCGTTCTGTCTCCGACACTCTTTTTTAATTTTCATCAATGATCTCTTATCGGCTACTTCTAATCCAATATATTCTTTAGCTGGCGACAATACTCCCTGCTTTTCATATCCGTTCCCGAACTCACGTTCTTGCTCTTCGGCTGTAGAACGGGAACGGCAGGTTATGGTAAGCCCATTAAATTCCGATATTAACAGCATAACCAAATGGAGTTATGAATGAAATTTAATGCTTACAAAACACAATGCTGTCTGCTGTTGTTATAGCGAAATCGAAATACCCAGCCATCGTCCATAAATAGCTCTTCCATCATTGAAACCGAAAAACTTTCCATTCTCGGTATGTGTGTCAATGTCGCCAAAAATGCTTTGAAATGTCTAGGTCGCCTCAAGCGATGTAAGAAAGATTTCCCCTCCTACGATCTGGCCTCAATATGATTACAAGGCATTTATTCGCCCAAAATTGGAGTACAATGCTCACATCTTGTCACATGCTCCTATAACATCTCTGCAGCCGTTGGATAGGATTCAAAATCGTGCGATATAACTTATAGTTGATACTAATATCACAAAGTTAATTGGCAGCCTCGAACACCGACGAAGTTTCTCCTGTTTCACCTTGTTCTATCGCTTTTTCACCACCAGTGCTCCATTCAAATCGCCAGTAGTATTCTGCGCCTCAAAGCTTGAACCGTAACACCAGTCTGATTAATGCTCATCAATTTACCCTCAAGCCCACTTTCAGATGTAGATTGAAACATCGTGATTCTTTCATAAGCCGTACAACTCGCTTACGGAATGCCTTGCCTAGCTCTTTGTGTCCTACTCGTTATAACCTTCAAACATTTAAAACCAACGTCCACCGATATCTCTTTCTTTCTTTCCTACCTAACTTTCCTTCGCAAGAAGATGCTCAATCAAAGACACTTTCGTTGCATTTAAAGGAGCCTTGCTCAAGAATTTCATCCATGGCATTCATGGGCCAACAATCAATACTAAAATTAGTATTTCCTGAATCTCGCCTGCTAAATTTTCGAGAACGACATATACCGAATTCATAACTTCGGTACTGACGTTATGCGAAAAACTATTCTCCAGTTAAACTGGTCCTTAGCCAGTCTAGTTCCACCAATTAGTTGGCGTATAACTGCGTTTACGATTACAGTACTTGGGAACAACACCTTATATGGAGACTATCTCTATTCCATTGACCCTTTGAGTGAAAATTGATAACAGACATGCATATTCATTGAGTCTAACGTCCTAGATGTTACAGCACAGCATTTTGTTGAATTCCTTCTTCCAGAATCGGTCAGAAATGAAGAATATTTTTGGTTTTTAGACAATATGGTAGATAGAATCTTTTACTTTATGCTCGGAAGCCTGATGTCTCTGTAGTAAGTTACCTTGAGACAATCTCCTTTCTTATGTATTGTCATAGAATTCAGTAAAAAAAACATCATTTTCAGTGGATGTACGAGTATCTTTGTCTATTCTGTGAATGATTCTACCAAAAGTTCTACATTCGAAGGATGCTTCAGTCGGTTAGTCTTTGAACTAAATTCGCAAATTTGGAAAGGCGATTAAAAATTTTGAGAATCAACAAGAAAGAACCGCAGTTTTCTGTTTTTGTTAAGAATTTACAATAGAAGAAGTGAACAAGCCAGGTATGGTTTATTTAAATTTGCAATCTATTGTATATATTTTTAAATTTAATTATGTTGTCTGAAATGAAATATAACACCTCTTACTTAGAAAACACCTCCCCACGCATAAACATGTTTGCCTTTTCGACGTGTCTAAACTCTTCCAATTCACCCCAATCCAGAATGGAAAATCGAACCCCTCCTCCGTAGCAGCATAACATAATATTTAGAAAATAATAATAAATAATGTAGCAAATTTAATAAAACAAAAAACAAGTAATTTATAATTTTTTAATTTTTATTTTCATTTAGTAAAATAGAGCGAAAGCAACTAAAGTATATTGTATTTGTGGATGTATTGCTTTTACTCGTATGTGTTGCCTATACAAAGCTTTAAAGAAAATTTCTAAAACAAAAAATAATATTTATATATATACGTATATTTAATACATAAATATATTTATTACATACACCAACAACGCTCACCTGCTAAAGGAGATCGTTAAAAAAATATTTTATTATTTTTTTTTCTTTGTTTCATTTTAAATATTTTGTGAAGTATATTTATTCCAATTGATGGCTTACCATGAAAGATTTATTAATTCACTTTTTAAAAAAAAAATTACAATGCTACTAGAAAATTCAACTTGTCGTCACTGTTGTGGATTACGATCGTATTGGTACATCTGAGCCAATTGGACGATGCATTCTTGGATGCGCTGCTACCGGTACTGAACTACGGCATTGGTCTGATATGTTGGCATCACCGAGACGACCAATCGCTCAATGGCATACCCTAAAGGATCCAGAAGAGACCGATGCTCAACTGGCTGCAATGAAATAAGCAGCCACACGAAGTTAAATAGGAAATGATGTGCAAAAAAAAAGAAAATTCATAAAACAATATAAAAAGCAAAAAAAAAAAAACTAAATAAAATTAAAAATTCAAAATAATGTAATGAAATGAAATGAAGACGTCAACAAAACAGGTAGATGAATAAATTTGTGTTGTAAATGGGTGTTGTAGATTATTATTTTGTGTTTTATTTTTAAAAACATTTTCACATGTATTATAGCTACATTATGTTTGGTTTCGTTTTAAAGAAAAAAAGAAATAAGTTTGGTTTAAACGAATGTCACTTTACAACAAATATTTTTTTAAATTACTTTTCAGTTTACCATTGTAACATTTCTTTAAAATTGTCTATGACTCCACGACTTCTCATTAATGATTTGAAAAGCTTCCCAAATTTGGAGTCGCAGTTCATTTTTATGCTTTCCAGCTGGAAATGTCAATCGGGATGTAAAAGACCAACGGTTCCTTCACCAAGCATTTCTCGGATAAAGTGCAATTTTATCTCTCAAGTGAAAATCCTTATAGCGCCCGGTTATTACGAAAAAGCTACTGTTCATCATATGTTCCTGATAGTGCCTCATATAATAGTCGCAAAAGCCAAACCATTCTTTTAATTGCGTGAGCTGCTGCTATGTATGTCTTCTGCTTCCGTCGTGAACAGTGAGATGCCTGCTTATGATTCTCACTCAGGTAGAAACAAGAAAGCACTTGTGGAAGTTCTTGTTTCTGGATCCCAACACCGCCGAAATTGCTGATATAAATACTTAATTTGCCATTTAGAGTTAGATCTTACCATTCTTGGTTTCCTTAATATATCAGATGATTCGTTCTACCCCAATCACAACTTGAGGGCTTTGTTTTCCTAAACACATAGGAGATACTTATTTGGTCAGGTTTCTGTAGTCACCCAACTGTCTGGGGTACGTAAACTTTGCTTTCTCTGTTGGGTTTTTAGCTGCAGTTGTATTCATCGAACTTTTGGCCGGTGTTGAAATTGGCTTAGCATCAGACATTCCAAATCTCTGTAGGACTCGTCTTGGGCTAGAAATACCTATCCGTAGGCTTGACGATTTATTTCAAATTCCAGAAAGCAGCCGACTTCGTAAACTCAAAGGCTCCTTTTACGTACGAGATGAGCTAGTTTATATCTTTTTGATATTCCCATGCAATTTATCCATTGTCGACATAGATAGCCATTGTAACATGTTTTACAACAAAAACTCTTCAAAAGAGAGTAAACGAAAACCAACGTAAAAATCTTATTAATTCAATATTCTATCCAACATACACTACACACCTTTCCGGTTCCTTTTAGTTGTTGCGTGTACATTACCTTGTCCAAATATCCGTGACTGCATACACGAAATACGCTAGATTCCCACCCTAATACCACACCACCTTCTTTTTTAGACCCCATACTTCCTCCAAAGGCAAAGCTAACCGAGCATCTTATAGATTCAGGCGATGATGGCAGGTATGCTCTCTCTCGTTTAAGAGACCGCAAATTATATGATAATGTTCGGTTACATCTCGCCTATCTACATGTAAGCAACACTCTGTCTGTATCGACGGTATAACAGAAACCAATGAAATGGTTTCCATTCTGCTAGGAGCCCTCCCCACTAATTGAGTTGTTGATCTGCGGCAACTTTTTATACGTTTTCATGAGCAATTTGATATGACTCCTGAGACTTCTTTTACGTCTCACGTAAGTTCCAAACGCATACTACATCTTCAGAGAACACGATCTAGTTTCAAAAACTACCATCGTTCCTAACCCCCCGCTTAATTCTTTACGAAGCGTTCCAAATCTCTGTCCCTGTATTATCAAAACGTAAGACGATTACGAACCAAGATTTGTGCTATATCTTAATTCGCAAATTCTGTCCTACGACATTTTCGCCCTCACAGAAACCATTTTCACCCCTAATATTAAGAATAATGAATTACTTTCCCAAGACTTCGATTTACACCGTGATGATGGTCTAGATAAAAAGGAGAATTTAGATGGCCGCGATGTACTCCTAACTATACACTCTCGTCTCGAGTCTAAACCCTTTAAAAAATTGTCCACTGCATTTTTTGCGCTAGAATTCCTATTTGCAAGCGCAACCTACATATTTATTGCTGCTATATTCGCCCCTCTCAACCAATTCAAGGTTACCAACTAGCTTTTGATGCAATCCATTGCACTTTTAATGCTGCTGATCCCAACTACGTTGTTATTTTCGTAGATGATTTTAATCTACCTTAGCATCTATGGCCTCAGACTGACCAGTTCTTCTTTACTACAACAAATCCCACCTCTGTCGTTGTTGTATGGCAATGGTCTTAATCCCGTTTCCTATGAGTATTCTTACAGTTTTCATTTTCATAGGGATAACCACGCCAAACTGAACAACCTCTTCAGTACGGACAATTTTAACCCTCTCTACGATGATCCTAACCTTACTGTTAACAACGCTCTCTCTTCCTTTAATATCGAAATTTTAAATGTCTCTTCCAATCTGTACCTTATTTACCCAAAAAGAAACCCTCATCTTCATCATCCTGGTATCTACAATAACCAGCTGTGATCTCCTCGTAACAAGAGAAATAAGCTCTGGTATACTCACTTAAAATCGCGTCCCGACGCAAATTTCTTCTATGTACTACCAGCCTGCCCAAATCAATTTCTCTGTACTTCGCCAAGCTCTCGACCAATTGCAAAGCTGTACGCCATACCTAAGCTTTTTGAGAACATTATTTATGACATAATGCTTTTCCATTGTAAATCTATTGTTTCCCAAAACTAGCACGGATTTCTCAAAGGTATTCGCAGGAAGCACTTTATATGCACTAGAATCTAGAAATGAAGTTGACATGTTTGCCACCGATTTCAGGAAAGTCTTTGATAGGATTTCTCATAATATACCATAATCCTTCTAAAATTAAAGGCTCTTGATTTCCAAATAAGCTTTATAACTTGGGCTCAATTCTATTTGAATGAACGACATTACTATGTTCTATTTAGGTCCATGGTTTCTGACCCAATTAAAGCCTCCTCTGGTGTTCCTCAAGGCAGCCAGCTTGGTCCCTTATTATTTATTCTGACCATTAAGATGATATGAAAATCTTTAGATATATATCATCCTCCTCAGACAGCTAACCACTGCAGGAAGATCTAGACATATTTTGTACTTGGTGTCAGAAGTGTCAGGCTATAACTTATACCCGTAAGCGCCCGACTACTTCACCTCGTTGCTATCTAATCTTTAATCAGGCTGTTCCCTTGGTGAATGCGTTGCGTGATTTGGGTGTTATCTATGATAAGGAAGTCAATTTCTGTTCTCACATTGATAATATATGTAATAAAAAAAGAGCCAAGGAGTTTTCCATTCCTTATATTGCCAAATCCCTTTACATAACCTTTCTTTGGCTTCTTCTTGAATATGCAAGCCAGGTTTGGTCACGTATCTACAGAACTCATATTATCCACCAAAAGTGCTCCATAGAAATCGCCAGTAGTACTCCGCCCCTTCAAACTTTTAACCGTAACACTCGTCTCGCTATGAATGCTCATCAGTACATATACCCTCAAGCCCACTTTCGGACGTACTCTAAAATATCGTGATTCGTTCTTAAACGGTACAACTCGCTTATGGAATGCCCTGCCGTGCTCTTTATTTCCTAGTCATTATAACCTTCAAACATTTAAAACCAACGTTCACCGGTACCTCTCTTTCTATCCTCCCTGATTTTCCTTCGCCCGCGCAGTTTGCAAGCATTTTAAGGGTACTTAAATTTGCGCGCGAAAATTATAAAAAAAAAAAAAATCGTCCGGATACCTGTTCAACGCAGGTTTTTACGATTTGTTTTACGTGGTCTTCCCTGGGATGATAGCCAAAACTTACCACCATTCACTGATGGACTGAACCTTATAAATATACAACCACTTTCCATACGCCGATTTATTCATCAAATTTTAGTTGGTAATATCAATTGTCTTTCTTTATTTCAACTTATTTCTTTTAACCCACACCCGCGCAATCTTAGGTCTGTGACACTTTTCCGACTCAATCTCCACAGAAGGAATTACGGACGTCTGGAGCTAATATCTAGAATCCTTCGTGAAGTTAACGATATTCTGCCTCTCTTCGACTACCACCTGAACAAAGTCTCCCCCAAGAACATTCTTATTTCGACCTATGCCTCACGTCCTAACTTTGTTTAACCGCTCCCACCGTTTAGTTTTTAGCTTTAGTTTTAAGTGAAAGTGAAATATGCTTGCAATAAGCCTTAATAAATCTGTCCGCAGTTGAGTCGGGCCTCAAATTAAATCAATGCAAGGTCCTAATCGAACTGCTGCATGCTGTTTAAACCCTCTCATTCCACAAGTCTGGCTCAATATCGTCCAGGGCCTTGCTTACAGAATCCTTAATTCTGAAATGAACTTTGGGTAAATTTTCTTACCGTGGGTGTTATTATTAATTCCCAACTTTCCCATGCCTCACATCACAAAAGCTCAGGTCTCTGCCAAAACCATCCTGTTTCCTTTCGATTTTGTTTTTTTTCAGTATGTAAAGATGTTGGGAATTATGATTTGCACACGCATATAATCCGTAACGTCCTTTTCGAAACGAAATTGGTCTATTGTATTCCGTGTGTTCCAATGGCAAACAGCACGGATTGGTACCGAGCTCCCATATGTTCCCCCATCTACGAGATACATACCGCGCCCAACGCTGCTTGATTTCGGTGATCTACGCTTGCAGCGTGGCGAAACCTTTGGCTGGAAGCTTAGTTTGACATTTCTTCAAGCGAGCTGTTATTACAATCCCTCTCTCATAATTATTCACTGCCTTGGCCTGGAATTGTCTAATCGATAACCCTTTGAAATGTTGGAGAACTCAACAAAGGTTCCTGCATGTGACTAAGCATAATTTTTTCCGCGCTTATGTGAAGAAATATAAGCAAAGCATTTACTATAATTCCGAACATCAGCTAAGGTGAGTAGGGAACATATATTTTTCTCCCAACAGTGATCCAAGCCCTTGCCAGTGCGAATTGTGTGGATAGTTGCGCTGCTTTCCATTTCAACTTGTCTTAAAAGCAACTTAAAACAATCTGGGATTTCGTCATTTTGTTGAAGGAAAAACACAGTCAAGAAAGTACCTTTACCCATCACCTGAAGAAATTTGCATAGGCCCATAGAAGTCTAAGTACCTTAGCTCGCCTACAAATTTTCTCCTACTAGTACTGCTTTTGAAAGGCAACCTTTGAGAAAGTACGTGCACAACAAAAGAAGTATTTTGATCTGTAAGCATAATATCATATATTTATCCTTAAGAAAATTCCAAACAAAATTTTTATTAGAGTTGATAAATCAATGCTTGTCATTTACTTTTTAAAGATTATTTCATTTAAATGTTGACCACGACTACGTTTTAAGTGGCCCATGCGGCGAGTCCAATTTTGAGTCACTTTTTCGAGAATATTGACTGGTATATTGCTAAAAACACGTGTAATGTTGTCGTCGAAGGCTGCAATGAACGCTGGTTTTGATTTGCCGTATCCCCGTAAAAAATAGTCTAAAGGCGTCAAATCGCACGATCTAGTCGATTAATTCACCGGTCCAAAACGAAAGATAAATTGCTCATTTCTCAATTGGTCCATCGATTCGGGTGCTGTGTGGCATGTAGCGCCGTCTAGCTGGAATCACATCTAGGCTCAGCTCGTGCATTTTGGGCAAAAAAAAAATTTCGAATTCATTGAACGATAGCGGGTGCCACTGACGGTCATTATCATCTTTGAAAAAATATAGGCCAATGATTCCGTCAGACCATAAACCGCACCAAACAGTGCATTTTTCCGGGTGCATTGGCAGTTCTTGTATTGACTGAGGTTGCTCGCCGGACCAAATATGGCAATTTTGTCTATTAACATACCCATTCAACCAGAAATGAGCTTCGTCGCCGAAGACAACTTTTCGATAAAAAAGCGGATCTTCCTCCAGTTTTTCTAAACCCACTCACCTAAAATTCGGCGCTCTGGCAGGTCGTTTGACTTCAGTTCTTGCACGAGCTGTATTTTGTAAGGTTTCAGACCAAGATCCTTGGGTAAAATCTTCCACGTAGTCGAGTAACACAATCCCATTTGCTGCGAAGGGCGACGAATGGACAAATCACGGTCCTCATTAACACTGGCGTATACAGTAGCAATATTTTCCACTCTACGCATACGGATAGGTGGCTTGATGTCCCATATGGTGAAATTGGTGCAAAATTTGGTCACTATGACTTGAATTACTTACTCAGTAGATCGATTATGGAGACCGTAAAATGGTCGTCACATTTTTCACAGAGCACAAATATTGATAAAAAGCAAACAGCAAGAAAATCACAATTTAAAAATTTTATATTTTATTGGACGGTATACTGATTGCTTTACTATATTGCAGAGCCATTGTGACAAAATTTACTGGCTAGAATTACGAGGAGTCTCCTTTCTTGTTTCAGGTTTTGAATTCGATTTCAGTTAATTGTTCTTCGGGTTCTTTTCAAAAAATCTCTCAGTAAAAATGCTAACTCGACAGTGGTCCACAAAAGATTAGTTCGCAGTCTCTTATTAGGATTTATAGTACTGCAGTTTTGATAAAAAAACGTTGAGGACTTAAAACTTTACTTGCTGACAGCTTGTATATAATTTTGCCCTCATTGACTTTCTGATCATTTTTTTAGCCTTTTCTTCAATTCGCAAACTATTGTACAATAGCACAGTGGAGAGGTTCGTTGCAATGTATTATACAATAATAACCGCTAAAGTGAAGAAGCCACTCGAGTTAAAGTCTGCTTATCAGAATCAGGTGCATCGCTGTTCTTAGGACGAGCTCCCAAGCCATTCAGCATATGCAGAACCTTAACGAGCTCCAGACGATAAATGAAATCACATGCTGTGTTAATATCTGAAGTTGAAAGTATGCAGGTTGCAGCATTTGTGGAGGATGGTAATATACCAAAGAGTTCACACAGATTCTCTCAACTTGCTTTTAAGATTGCTGCTTCATGCATGATGCTCTGACGACATAAAGCCAATTGGACAGCCATGCTGCGTACCTTGGATTTCAAGCGATTTCTGTTGACTTGTTTAAAAATAGCTTGCAAATCTTCATAGACTGAATCCATATTAAATAATCCAGTAAAACTACTCAGATGCAAAAAAATTCATGAATGTCGATCCAGTCGTGTCCGAATTCTGAAAAATTTAAGAAAATTTCCTTAGATTTTTACAGTGAAAAAAAGCCACAAAAGTGTAAAAAAAAAAACCCTTATGTTCTGAACAACATGAACATGTCGCTGATGTTTCTGTAGCTACTGATTCATTTCAAAACTGACCCGGAGGCCGCTTTTAATGTGTACTTAAACACATAACCCGCAGTGCACCCTGCGATGCATATGTTGGCGTAGACTCCGATATTCTCCCTGTTCTTTGCGCCAACTTCAGCATCGGTGTTATTGCCCAATCTGAATTCTTACACGAAGGTTACCTTAAACTTATGTGGCAGTTTTAATGCTCTTTCCGCTGGTTAAGCATCCAACTGGCTCTCATTATTTCTTCTTTTCTTTTCAAATTGCGAACTATTCCCGCAGTCTCCCACACTTGAGACACTATGTGATCCGGCCCAGCTGCTCATTCTTTTTACCAGGAAATAATCCTGCGCGTATTACTTTATTATGTTACTCGTACTTCGTTAAGTAAAGTACTCTTCTTTTGTATTACAAATTTTATTGTTCCGCCCATGCCCATGCTCATCTCCAATATACGTATTTCGGCGATTGAATCTCTTCCGAATTTTTTCCGTGTTGTATCGCCATTTCTTCTACTGCTTATTACCTGCTTAGGAATTGCGAGGATACCTCTTCTAATTCTCAATGCAATGGCTCTTTTGCTATCACACGTACTCCAGCTACTGCCTTCTTCGCCTATTTTGTGCAACTTTCATAGTTTAACTCAAGACACACTTTACCGGTTTCGCTTGAAAGCGTTTCATTTATTGGGTATATAATTTATTTCGTGCGATTTTTTTCAAAATTTGAACGTTTATTTAAGGAAAACATGTACAATAGTATTATTCAAAGTATCGCCTATCTGAAGCTATGACTTTTTCCCATCTTTCTGGCAATTTGTGGATCCCCTCCCAAAAGAACTGCGCCGGCTTGGCAGCCAAGAATGAATCAAGCCAATTTTTGATATTCTGCTCTGATGTGAACCGTATTTCAGTGAGGGCGTTCTGCATCGACCGGAACAAATGGTAGTCAGAAGGGGCAAGGTCTGGGCTATAGTTCGGGTGGGGTAAGACTTCCCATCCACTGTTTTCCAAATAGTTCTTAACCGGAATAGCAACGTGGGGCCGAGCGTTCTCATGATGGAAAATTATTGCCTCGTGTCTGGTCGCATATTCCGGGTGTTTTTCGGCCACTGCTCTCTTCAAACGGATTAATTGTGTTCGGTAGCGCTGTCCATTTCACCCGGTTTTAGCAGCTCATAATACAGCACACCCATCTGATCCCACCAAATACAGAGCATTACCTTCGCGCCATGGATATTCGGCTTTGCCGTTGATTTGGCTGGTGGCCGGGTTTCACATATGATTTTTTGCGCTTGGGGTTGTCATAATGGATCCATTTTTCGTCACCAGTAAGAATTCGATGCAAAAATGACTTCCTTTTGTGGCGTTCCAGCAGCATTTCGGACATGCAAAACCGCCTTTCGACGTCTCTCGGCTTGAGCTCATGTGGAACCCAATTTCCTTGCTTTTGAATATATCCAGCTGCTTTTAAACGTTTTGAAATGGCTGCTTGAGTGACACCCAAAGATTCTGCGAGCTCTTCTTGTGTTTGGCAACAATCTTCATAGAGTAATGCTTCCAGTTCTTCATCTTCAAATTTTTTGGCTGCCCAGGACGTTCATCGTCTTCCAAGCCAAAATCACCACTTTTAAATCGTGCAAACCACTTTTGGCACGTTCGCTCAGCTAGCGTATGTTCACCATAAACTTCCACCAAAATACGATGACTTTTGGCAGCAGTTTTCTTAATATTAAAGTAATGAAGAAGAACTCCCCGCAAAAACACTTTTTCAGGCACAAAGTTCGACATATTTGAGTGAAAAAACATTATTGTTGTTTACGCTCCAAATAAATGACATATACTGAAATGACGTACAATGACAGTAGCTTTCCAATGCATGTTCTAATGGAATAATAACAATGGAATAATACAAGTTACGCCATCTCTTAGAAAACCGCATGAATTAAGTTATAGACCCAATAGTTCCTAAACAATGTTTTTGCAATACTTTATAACGTGTAAGAACCGATTTCCCAAATTTAACGACCAGAGCTGGTTCCTTTCCTTATTTAAGCTGCGTCAGTTAATTTTCTCTGTAGCTTGGTTTTTCCTGGTTTCATCACATGGTGACTTATTAGCGGTCTGCCCAAGATGACTTTATAATCTTTTACTCGCCATTTCGCTTGGTTCCAGCACAGATAGTAATCTGTCCAAGTTTCGTGTCCACCACTGCAGGTGCCGCTCTTTCTAAAAAAAAATAGCGTTTTGAATATATATCGACCGTGGGACTTACAAAAGTGTAGTATCATACATACAAGGTGGCGCAAAAGTTGTCACCCGATGGTTCTTTGGCTGTAATTTTTTTTATGAATGAAAAACTTTAGTTCTGCCTTTGGATTATGTTTATTCCGTGTCTTAAATTTTTTTCCATCAAGTCCATCAGTCCATCCATTAGAATTGATGACCATTCGGACCCGATTTGTGGCATTTTCCATCACTCTTGCCAGAACTTCCGGCGATAGGTCCTCGCGTTATTGACGGATATTTTCTTTGAAAGCTTCAGGAGTCTGAGGATTGTTGACATACATAGACTCGTGACTTCAAAAAACCCCACAAAAAGAAGACTGGAACAGTTAAATCCAGCGATCTTGCCGGCCAGTGCAAATCGACAAAACGAGAAATTAGGCGACCTGGAATTGCAACCCTCAGAATTTCGGTGGTGGCTCGTGTAGTAAGTGCCATTGCTCCATTCCGTTGTAACCACATGTCCAGTCCCAATTCTTCCAATTGAAGAAGGAGAAAGTCACAGAGCATGTCTATGTCGTCCACAGTAGTTGTTTGGCCGGCAGCGTTTTCACCTTCAACCACAGCTGCGATACTCTTCTAAGCGAGCGGCTAAACGTCGTAGTGTTTGCACAGTTGGCGTCGGACGACCGGGAAATCTGCACCAACATCACAGACGAATTATTCCGCAAAAAAATCGTAACAATTATTCGCGTTCTTTAAGAGTATAGCGATTCATGTCTTATTGACGTGTATTTTGTATCTGTTTACTTAACATATGTCAAAGTAGAAGAAATTGCAAGAATTATAGCATCTTCCGATAGGGTGAAGACTTTTGCGATACCTTGTATATCTGCGTTCGCTAAGTTCCTCGTTCTAAACACATTCCCTCCATGGCAGTCTTCGTTTTCACCCTTCGATTCTTTGAGGAGTTTATTTAAGTCTACACTGATGAAAAGCATTTCCTCCCCTGAAATTCCAATAGATAACTCATCAAATTATTCCAAAATATTTCATTTTCTGGTGTCTCAGTAACTACTTGTAGAAGGCACTAAAGATGTTCCAAGTTTCGTGTTTAAGTTTTGAATTACTCTGGCATACAAAATTTACCTTTTTTTGTAAAAAAAAGTTTTGTTGCAGACCAGGTTTTTTTTAAGGAAGAACTGATGTCGAACGAATGCATGGTTTTGTTGCAACGAAATTCGTATTTTCAAAAAAAATTAATAAAATTAGTTTATAAATAAAAACGTCGCGTCTTAGTATCCAAAAATAATCAGCCATTATCTTTAGACTCCACTTGCCTTGATATCGTTTTCCGATTTCTAAAATTCGCTTACGGCTCCCAAATTTGCAGAAGAGAAGTCCAATTTTGAATGTGAGAGGTATTTTTAAGGACATACGAGTAGGTTAGGTTAGGTAAAAGTGGCTGAGTGAAAAAATCAACCCACTTAGGCCCATTGTGACGCCACCTTGATCTGTGATCCTCCTACTCATTGAATTAATTTGAACTTATGATGAAGCGTAGGAGACTGTTAACGTCTTATATTCTCTAGATCGTTTAAATCATTGTAGAAGAAAGCTCCTAAGTGAAGTTAGGAGAGAGCTGGACATATATAGAGTAGATGGAGGATTGTCTCCTCTTCCTCCTCGTCCATCCAGCTTCTACAAAAATCGTTTGTAAAGACACCAAGCCTTCTTGTCTATAAGGTAGTATCCAGTGATAAGACCTATTATGTCGCTGAGAAGTTTCCTATTCAGAAGGATCAAACTTTTAGAGCGATTCAGATCCAGCTTTGGCCAGATATTTTTGTCCAACAGTCCACCTAGCATCCAGCCTTAATATTGATTAGCACCTAGCGAATAGTTTACCAATGCTACCCTTTTCCGGTAGAATAGGTAGAGTGGTTCCAATTTAGGCGAGCTCAACAGCCCTACAATTCCCTGGAATGTCTCTGTGGCCCGGCACCCAACAAAGCTGAAGGTTGAACTGCTCTGTCATCTCCGTAAGTGATGATCTGCATTCAAGGGCGGTTTTAAGTGTTAATGAGACTGAGTTCAGCGACAAGATAGCGACCTGGCTATTGGAAAAGATGCGGATATCTTTTGCAGATATCACGTTTTTTTTCAGCCACGACAGAGCTTCTTTAATCACCAAAATTTCTGCCTGAAACAGGCTACAGTGATTTGGAAGACGGAAGGCTCAGATCTACCTTATCCTGCTATCAGTTTTAGATCCATCTGTATAAAAGTGAATTGACTTGTCCTCCATGAAAGCATCTGCCTCCCAGAAAGATCTAGACGGGAAGCTGACATGATAGTCTTTGTCAAACCAAAGTTCAGTTATGGCATAATCGATGTTCTCTGTGAGGATTCCTAATATATTAAGAATATTAGCATGGCCAAATAAATTATTTGTCCCCTGTGTAGTCGCTTTAAGGCGAATAGCCTGTGTCAAGTGTCAAGTGAAACAGAATATCCAGTGCCGCGGAACGTAGGGCTCCGCTTATGCATAGACATGCTGTTCCCAATGGTTTTAGATCCCTTCGACGTTTTTGTAGTTTTCTGAGCGGTGATTTTGCAAAAAATGTAAGGTCACACTTTTGAAAGATGTAGAACCAGATTTGTAGGTTTAGTTGCCTTATAAGAGGACCTACAAGGACCTGTCCCCTTTCATTTTTCTTTTAATAATAAAATTCCAGCACCATTCCGATTCGTTGCCTTTACAAAATTCTTCATAATCTCAAGTCTGATGTGTAAAGATGGTGAGAATACATCCCTAGGTTTAATTAAGAGAGTGTTTTTGACAATTTTCTGCACTGGACTAGTGGACTCTTCTTACTGCAGTGATTTCCCTGTCTCTTCTATCCCATTCAGAAAAAGGTAGCACTAAAACAAGAACTTTTACATTCATCATATTCATTCCTTTTCAAAATAAATCTCATATATTGGTATGGCTCTTTTATATTTTTACCATGAGCTATTCGTATGGGGGGGCATTTATTTCCATTTTGTAAAAGTGCAGCCTTCAAACTATCTTTTGAGGACTCAATAAAGAAATGCTAGTCTTCGGAATTGTATTCAACAACCTAACGTAGACTTGATCATTCTTCTGTGAAAAAAAATCTTTTTAGATCTTCCTCATGAAGAATTTTAACCTTTCTGCCATTAGACCATCGCTGATTTTAAATACACTTTGATATTTTATAAGAGTTCGATTGCCAAAAGTATAGCAATCTCGTTCTTATCATCTTGCCATCTGTAATAGTACAACTTGTACGCTTTCGTTTGCAGGTTCAAGTAGTGGGCTCTATTTCCACATATTCACTGAAATTCTGTAGTTAATCTATTTTGGTCTATACATATTGAATACAATCAAAAACGGCTGCGTATTCGATAGAATGAGAATCAACAAGAAGGCACCTTTAAAACAAATAAAAAGGTCCGAAAAGATAGTCTTTTGTTCAGGCAGTTATTTTATTTAAATTTTATTTTATGGACATTCGTTTCAACCTGTATATTATAAGAAAATTTACAATATTTACTAAAATTTATAAAATAACTTATTAAGTTCTGCCAGATATGTACACAAATAGAAAATGAAACCAAAAAATAAAAACAACAACAAAGGAATCTCATGCAGGCTGGACACCATATTCAATAGGACACTATCAACAAAATACATACAAACATCATTTCGACAAAATACTTACAACAACAACAACAACAACATCAACCAAAAACAACAAAATCACAATGGAAAGTGTTTCCTCATCTCTTCAATCTGACGTAGAAAGAAACTTCACCAAAACAATCACCCTCCCATTGAAGCTCCTAGCATTTAATTTAAGCAAACAAACAAAAATATATGAAAACAATAATAATACAAATATAAATATTATAAATTATTTATTATTGTATTTTCAAAAAAAAAAAGAAACTAATTGTAAAAAAAAAGACAAAACCTTCAGGACGATCTCAAATATCCTCTTGATAGCTTGGAAAAATTTAAGGTGAAAAATATTTTAGATTTAATACAACAATTTGACTCCTTCCCAACAAAATACGAAAAGTAAATTCAAAAGAACAAAAACAAACAAAATCGTCAAACATGTTTGCAGTTATTATTATTATTACGACTATTTATTATTAAAAACAAAACCAAAAAAAAAAAAAACACAAAAAAACTATTATTATCATTATCTCTCTATTTATGCAAAAAAAAAAAAAAAAAACAAAAAGCAAAAAGTTCAGAGTTGTTTAAAATATTTAACAAAAACAAAAGAGAAAACCTTTTTCAAAAACAAAAGGTTATAGTGCAAAATATGAAAGCAAAATTAAGAAAAAAAATTAAAAACAAATTCCAAAAAACTTCATTGCATTAAATTCGTAAATTAATTTCACCAAAAATATGAGATTTTTTTTCATTGTGAAATTGATTTCCATTTACAATAATAATGTTAAATTAAAAAGAAAATACAGAAAAAATAAACAACAAATAAAATAAAATTGAAAAATAAATAAAAGACCGTTATGTAAATTTAATTAATAATTGTGTAAGTATATTTAAAAACAAAACAAATTAAACATAAAAACAACAAGAGAATAAATAACAAATTCAAAATGTAAAAAATAGAACAAAATAATTAATATTACTATTTATTAAATAAATAATAAAATAAAGTTAAACTTTATTATAGTGATTTAAATAAACAGATATATCATTTGGTTTTAAGTTCTCTCAATTAATTTTTGACTGTTAAATATTTTATATAATCCAATATCACTGTTAGTGGTTATTTAAAGAAAAACAAAAAACAAAGCAACAAAAGATATAAATAAACAAATTAAATGACTACGATTTTAAACAAAAAGAAAAAAATACAAATAAATCTCTTAAACATTCTATGTCTTGGCATTGCTGTATTTAACTTGTTAAATTGAAAAATTTTAGAGTGATAGTAACCGTTTTGGTTTTTTGTTTTTTTTTAGCTTTAAATTTAAATATTTAACTATAAAATATTAATTATTTTGTATGCTTTAAAATGTTTGTTGTAAATTTAGTTTGTCAATGTGATTATTCATGCAGTGGTTCGTGTGACTCTACTGAGGTACTCCAACGATACTCGGTTTCATTGAATTCGGTTGAATTATAATTAATAAATAATACAGGAATCTTTACGTACCCCTGCGGTACCTTCAAATTTCATCTGTTTATATCTTCTTCAGTTCTCTGGTCTAGTACGAAATTTGACTCATTAGAACTCCCAGATATGGGCCTTAAGTTGTAAACTTAAATAAAAATCGTGATATTTAAATCGGATCTTGAAACCGGAAAATAATATTGTCTGCTTGTAGAAATTGGAATTGTCCGACTTTTGGGCTGAAAAGCAGCTCTAAATGCTTTACTATTATAAATAAGAACTTGAATTGATTGTATGGAACCCTCAGCCCTTTCTAAAGTCGATTAAGAGATTTAGGTAAGGTTAACAGGGGCGTTTATGGATATGAGATTACACAGACACTAGGCACCAAAACGGGCCCATTGCGATCCCTGTGGACTCAGCTGAATTTGCCATCAAATGGCAAAAACCTAAACAATAGCTCTGGTGAAACACCCAATTTTCTTGCAAAAGCCAAGAAAGCCTTTGAAGTTTGTGCAGTCTATTTCCTCTTGGTTTTCGAAAAAGTATTTCCTTAAAAAATTTCTTCGACTACGCGATATTGCCTCGCATTCACACAGTATGTGTGTTATGTCCTCAACAGCTTGCAGATATCCGTATCGGACAATTTGAGTCTTTTTGCGATCTGCCGCAGAAGACAGTGTCCTGTCAGGAGTCCAATTACAGTCCTAAGCATATCCCTGTTTAATTTTATTAACTTCCGAGATCTTTTGCCATCAGAAAGCGCCCTGGATACCCTGTGTCCTTCAACACCTGACTACCTTAGGTTGGCAGTGATTTTTTGTGATTTTTTCCTCGATAGTACCCCTCACTATTCAAAAGGATGGTTTTATATAGACAACCTCACTATTGTCGAGTAGCTCTCCTTTTCTTGTAAGTTAACACAGTTCAGGAAGTCAAATGATCAAGTTACATTCATGGTATGTATCGAATGGGCAAGTTGATGCATCCCCTTTGCTATGTCAACTCCTTAATATTTGGATCATGTGATCTTGTAGCTTAATTCTTCTTGTCATACCCTCAATTAGGTTAATAATCGTCCTTATATCAACGTCTGTAGAAATAGTTCATATAGGCTGTTAGTTTTTCTTGATGGCTTTTTTTAAGTCTTGAAGCTATTTCTAATGCAGGAAATATCTTAAGATACACTTCAACTCATACGGGCCAGTCGCCTTGTGTATCCTAGAAGATAACAGACGACATTTTCGAAGTTTAAATAAACTCTTGGACAACATTCCAGTAGTCCTGGGGAATGTATTTTTCTACAATTATCTCCTTGACAGGGAATTTATCATTCAGCAGTACCAAGACGAATGTTCAAAGATGCGAAACATAGACTTGTTCGTTTGATTTTTGATATATTGGTCAAGGGGCCAATATACAAATGTGGTAATGTGAAACCCATAAGTCAGCTCTACGAAGATCCTCGGGAAGCTTAAGCAAAGCAATTGGACCCTGTTCCAGCCGTTTCTTGACATTATATTATAGATTTCGACAGTCACCTGCAACAATGTCAGTAGCTTCTCAAAAAGCTGAGTGATACCTTGCATCGGACTTATCATATTTTTGCCAAGGACTAGAAATCAAAATGTCATGATGATTATTTCGTTGACATTGTCAGCAGCAAGATGAATATTGCTTACGAACTCGTCTTTCTAGACAAATATTTTCTATTTTACAGAACCCTACGCGGGCAATTGCTGCGAAGCTATCGATTATCCTTGCCAGCAGCAAACTGCATTCCATTTGTTTAAACTCAAACTATGAAATGCTAATCAAAATGATTTGACCTTCAGGAATGTAAAATATATAATCACTTTGAATGCAGAAATCTGATACCTCATCCAAGGTTACCTCGGAATTGCTTGATCTTGAGAGCATTCTATTTGATCAAGTCTTCCAATGAGAACCAGTATCCTTCCAAGGTGTTAGATGTCTGTGCCTAAATTAGTAAAACAGAATTTGCTTCGATGAACTTCATTCCTGCTTTACTGAACCATGTTTGGTCAAAGCAGACTAATTAAGGAAATCGGTTCTGGAAACTTCCTATCTATCCTAGGCTTGACAACTGTCACTGCTATCTTGATGTACCTAACGCCTTTTCCTCAAATATTTTGTCCAAGAAGGTGGAAGGTATATCATGATATTCACTGTTAACTACTCGAAAGAGCACAATATATAAACTAGGTGTGCGTTACAAGAAAAAATCTGCTACTCCTTAAGTAACGTGTTGGTCCTGGATGGGAAGCCGTCTGCTTCGGAGGAAGCACTAGCCTTAGGTTTTTCCGTTTTCAAAGGACCTATAATGTAGATTCGTATTAGGATCACACTGCTCAGCCACTATGGTGATATTTGCAAATTAAATCATCCATACGCCAGAGTCCTGGTCAATTCAACGTCACATCACGTGGAACTGATATTTGGTCAGATAACAGAGCTACGACAGCTACGTCTTTTCGATTTAAAATGAGCATTTTTGCCGGTGATCTTTTTCTTCAAAAATAATAAATCTTAAGTAAGGAAAAGGGAATGCATATACACAATTAACTAAGCCAAGTCGGCATATTTCCTCCAGGGCTTGAAATACTACCATCTCTGTATAAACAGAAACGATTCATACCCAAGACCCAGGGGAAAATTGTCTTTCTCATAGACCAAAGACTCTCAATACACCTGTCCTTAAACATTTAAAATAATCCCAAAGACATAATAAAATAAAAAAATAAAAAAATGAGTACTTGCCACGACAAACACAGTTGAACGAATCACAGGCAATTTTATTTCTTCCTTTTTCATTTAAATTTTAAATTTAAAAACAAAAATATTCTACATATATGTATGTACTAATATATATATATTTAATGATGAAATATTAAGAACAATAATAGCTATTACTTATTTATATAAATAAATAAAAAGAAACAATATTATATATATAAAAAAACAAAAAAAAACAAAAACCCTTACTTAAGAAAAAATAATTAAAAAAAAATATTATATTGGAAAGGAATCCATATATACATATATATATATATATAAACAATAAATTAATTAGATGTTTTTTGTCCTGTATAAATACTACTTTTAAAAACTTATATACACTTATATATATGTAAACACAAAACAAAACAAATCGTATATATAATTGTATAAGACAAAACAAAAAGAGTATGTAAAATATATTTAAAACAAAACAAAATTAATACAAAACAAAAATGGGACAAATGAGTTTAAATAATGTAAAAACAAAATACCAAACAACAAATAGATTACAAAATATATATACGAGTACATAAATTAAAAAAAAAAAATAATAATAAAACTATATAAAAATTCACCAACCGTTTTTCTTTCTTTCTTTCTTTTTTTTGAATTGTTTTTCCAGTTTCTATTTAAATTTTATTTTATTTAAATCTTTCTCTTTCTTTAGAAACAAAATCATCGCTATCCGTTTTCCCGTTTTCGGTTGTTCTTAAAGCGTTCTTCTATTTACACAAAAAAATCTGAAAATTCGTCAGTGAACAAAATCCTACCTAATACTAAGAATTTAACTAGACAAAAATATAAAAAAAAACAAAAAATTAGAACAACAAAGTATAGAAGAAACTAACTAAATAAGAAAATTCGATCCGCAAACTACTTATATACAAAAATTAGTGAAAACAAAAAGCAGATTATATATAAAATTTAATTTTTAAAACTATTTATGAAAACAAAAAAGAAAACAAAACAAAAATAGGGAGATAGCAGAAATAAATAACTTAAAAAAGAATAATATAAATTAAATAATAAAATATAGGTAAATAAACGCTAAACGACCAAAGACAACAAGAATTGTTTAATTTTCTTAACTTCTTTTATTTATTTGTAATATTTATTGTTTTCATTTTATTTATCTCTTATCATATCATTAAAATAAAAATAAAAATGTATAGGTAGATAATGTAGCAGAAGCATGTAAAGAGCATATAGTAACCATTTTGAGTTGTCTATTCCACTGTCTTGTGTAGAAGTCGAAAGGAATAAGAAAAAGGACACGCATCATCTTGAGTACGATTTATCAGTTATTGCTAACAACGATGCATTTTTTCTTTTTTTATTTTATTTTCGACTCACAAATTTCGCTTAGTTTGAAAAAAGAAAAAAAAAAAAAAAATCACTTAAAAATAAAAAACACAGGCAGGTATATAAATATAAATAAAGAATTAAATGTATGTAGAAAATAATGTAGTAGTCTACTTATATATAATTGGAATCTTCTCTGTACATACATTGGTTCCACAAACTTCAAAGCAAATCCTTCAATAAATTTTTAAATAAAAATAAAATTAATGTAAAAAAAAAAACAAAAACACAATTTATATAGTGAATTTATAAATTTAACCAAACCCACGGAATACAGAAAATGAACAAACATTATATATATATACTATTATATACAAAGCATATAACAAGAAGATTTTTAGCAAGGCAAGATAGAGAGTTCTTAGAAAACAAAACAAAATAAAAAGGAAACCGATCAGCAGATATTTTATATGAAACAATTAAAAAATAAAAAAAAATACAAATTTAGTACAGGCGAGTACTAAACACACATATATTGGTTTTACATGTGAATATAGTAAGGCAAACTTAATACAATGGCAAGTAGAACATAACAAAAGGCACAAACCAAAAATAAATAAAATATACACACTATATAAAAATTAAGTACATATTCGCGAGTAGTTAGATACACCTCTATTTTGTGGAGAAGGCAGTCAAACCAGACACAAACAGCACAGATATATAGAATGGAAATATATATAGGAAAAGCATATACATAGGTATATAAAATACTTATACGTATTTTACCCAACAAATATCGTTTCAATGGATAAGGTTATATATAGTAAATGGCTAAACAAAGTAAAGTATTACTACATGTTCTCATTTCTTTTTTTAATTTATTTTCCTTTTCCTATTTTGGTTTCTTCTTTTTTTTTTGGTTAATCATCATTTCAAGAAAAACTTCTTTATATATATATATATTATGTAAAATGAGAAAAAAAAAAACTGTCGAGACTTTATCCCTCAAGAAGGTTTATCGAATGATTTTTCTCTATTCGAAATGATATGTAAAAACAAAACACTATATAAAAAATAAAATTTATAGAGAAAGAGAAAAAGAAATCCTCCTCACAACAAAAGAAAAAAAAAAATCCAAAACAACAAATAAGATGTATTATTATTGAATAAATATATTATATATATATACACATAACAAAAAAAAAAAAAAAAAACAAACCACACACATAAATACATATATACCATATATATGAATATATATGTATAAAACAAAAAATGTATTAGATGTATTTTATAATTTTTATTTTTCAAACAATATATTTTAGTGATTTTATTATATTATAGTGTCGGGAGTTAAATTTTAAATAAAAATCTAAATAAATAAAATAATTCGAAATATTTATGTAAAGAATTGATAATATACGAAATGAAAAAGTGAATATATTTAATAATCTATAATATAATACACAAACAAAGTATAAACAAAATGGAGAATAATCTTTTGAGGTAACAAAAATGAGGAATAAAATATATGGAGTACATATATTGTTTAATAATAATACAAATGCAAAATAAACAAAAAAACAAAAATCAATAAATTTAATTATAAAATTTAAAGAAAAAAAAGCAACTGACAACAAAAAAAAAATTATAAGATTGAACAAAAAGAAGACATTATTATAAATAAAATGAATAAATCTCTGTTATCGATTTGTGACTTTCTTTTTACATCAGATTTCGAAAATTCGTATCGCAGGTTATTTTTCCTTTAAAACTGTATTTTATTTTGTTATTCGGTTTTACGATAGTTGAACGTGCTGCCAGTAGCTTAAATGCTGGCTTTTTTCCTTTTTAAACTGAAAATGTAACATAAGTAATGAGCGCACCATTCGACTTCCGTTCCGATGATTTCAGCGTCGAAAACGAACCGTGCCGTAAGCCGGAAACGTTAACTGATCGTCTTAAGAAAATAAGTAGATAGACTAAACGAAATCGGTGCGAGACGAAGCTTAGAACATGTGTGTATCCCACATGGCAATAATTCGGGAACTCTCTTATAGAAAAAATCGAGAAACTCAACAAGGGTGTATCCCAAAGGAACTACGGCTGTAGGCCGCATCACTAGGCCTACACTATGATAGGGTATGGAGAAATAACAGAAAATGTGACGAGCCAACTAATACCCTAGGTTAATGATAGATTCACTGTTAACAACTCTTGGTTAAGCCTCTCCAATTAGGGTGGTCTTTGGCTAACTGCCTCCAGTTGCGCACTCCAAGTTGGCTGTGGTCCCCTTCCACTTGTGCGCACCACTTAAGGCGAGGCCTTCCTCTACTGCGTTGTCCCTCCGGATTAGAGTCGAAGATTCTGCAGACTGTAGCGTTAGTGTTCATTCACTCTACATGTCCCAGTCATCTCGCAGTTTTTTGACCAGGTCGATGCTGCACAGCTCGTAGAGTTCATCGTTGAATCGTTTCTTCCAGAACCCGTCAACGCATACGGGACCAAATATCTTACGCAGAATTTTTCTCTCAAAACAACCAAAGATATTTCCATCCGCAGAGCAGGACTGGGATTACAAGGCATCTATATACGAGTAGAGTTTCCTTGGTTATTCGGGAGAGGGTCTTACTACACAGTTGCCTTCTCAGCCCAAAGAAACAGACGTTGGCAAGCATTATTCTTCGCTTGATTTCTGAAGAGATGTCTCTTTCAGATGTGATAGCAGAGCCGAGGTAGATAAAGTCCCTTACTACCTCAAAGTTGCAGCTGTCGATTGTGACATTCTGGCCGATTCGTCGATGTTGGGTATCCCTTCTCGTTTACCACTAGCTCCGCTTCTGTTCCTATACTCGCACATTCACTAGCGATAGCTCGCTGTGTTCTGCCAGTAATGTCAATATTGTCGGCTTATGCAACCAATTGAACAGACTTTTGAAAGATCGTACCTCGTGTGTTGGCTTGTCAATTTTGCACAATTCTTTCAAGTATGATGTTGAAGAAGTCGCCTTGCCTAAATTCTTTTTTGACATAAAAGATCTCGGTTCATGCAGCCGCGCGCTTTCTCCATTGTCATCCTGCACAAGCGGATGAGTTTATCAGGGATGGCAAAACTAGACATCGATAAAAAGTTGGTGACTATCCAGGATTTGCCGTAGAGTGAACATTTGGTGAATTGTGGACGTACCGGGCCTAAAACCGCACTGATAGTGTCCAATCACATCGTTGACAAATGGTTTCAGGCGCTGGACAATACGGCCGACAAGATCTTATATGCGATGTTTAGGAGACTCTATAGTTGGCGCAGTTTATAGTGTCTCGTTTGTTGTGAACCGGGCAAAAGATTCTGAGTTTCCATTCACCGCATACATTCATCCGACAAAATCTTGGAAATCATCTTTCTACCAAGTCATCTCCTGCTGCCTTAAATAGTTCGACGAGTAGACCGTCCGGCCCGGCAGTCTTGTTCGACTTCAGTTTAGATATTGCTATCCTATCCGGCGGACGGAATTCTGGACTAGCATCGTCAATATTGAATGGCTCACTCTGCCTGACAGCGGAATTTGTGTCATCTTCGCAGTCTAGGTATACATATTATATTTCCATATCCTCAGCACCGACTGTGACTCTACTACATGGTCATCTCTACATGTTTCCGTTCGGGTCTTATTAACCTGACACGTTCATTTTACCTTTGGTAAAACTTCCGAACATTATTCCTGGAGTAGCACGTTGGGTATTGCCAGCTATTTTCAACACACCCCCTCAACGTGGATGTTACTTACATTTTGAAAACCAAAAAATAACAGTAAATTCTCATTTCAATTTCAAAAACATTATTCAATAAAATCCTTATTTCAAATTTAAGTTCAAAAATCGTTAATTTAAATTTAAAAGCTTAATACATTTATGGTGTTTAAGTCTCACTAAAATCTTTGTTAAAACATCGGCTACATTATCTTCTGAAGGACAGTATTCTAATACAATTTGCTGACTCTTTATTACCTCCTTGATGTGATGGTATCTTATGTGGATATGTTTACTTCGCTTGTGAAGTACTGGATTACTTGACAACTTCTGCGCCCCCTGGTTGTCGATATGTACTACTACTGCTTCGCCATTTGACCATCCGACCTCCATCAGCAGTTTGAGGAACTTTGACATTTGTCATTATCTGAAGTTTGTTATAAGTTTTTCCGCCTCTTAAAACTCGATAATCTTTTCCCTCAGTTTCTGCAGCATCATAATCTACATTATGGACTAAATCAATGTTAGCATCCGTATTTAGACAATTTTCATCATCACCAGTGTTGTCTTTTTTTTTTTTTTTTTTTTCAGATCTTTATTTCATAACAAAACAAAACTTAGACTAAATTACAGCGTGTATTATAATTGCATACATTTTGAATGAAATAGTTAGGTACAATCTGTTGCCTTTTCATGACAAGAGGTGAGTGCACCTGTCATTTCTTGATTTGATTTTTTAAATAATTTATTGAAGGGAAATACAATAAAATAATTCATTAAAGGCATTGAAGAAAGTTGCAAAAAGAAAGAAAGAAAGAAAATATAGTCATACGAGGGCGGGTCAATAAGTCCCGAATTTCTGACCTCTTTACTGAAACAGCAACACTGCTCCTGTCAACAGGCATCTGTCAGTTGACTCCTGTCAAAATTTAAACTTGCTGCGTCAGTTAGTTTGTGTTTGACAGCTATTTTTATCAGACTACTCACTAATTTGAGGAGAAAATGGAAAAAAGTGAATTTCGTGTGCTTATTAAGCATTATTTCTTGCGAAAAAAAACCATTACCGAGACCAAGGTTAAGCTTGATAAATACTATGGGGACTCTGCACCATCGATTTCAATGGGAAAAAAGTGGTTTACTGAATTTCGCTGTGGCCGTACAAGCACTGAAGATGCCGAACGTCCTGGACGCCCAGTTGAGGTCTCTACACCCGAAACAATCGAAAAAATTCACGATATGGTGTTGGCCGACCGAAGATTGAAAGTGCGTGAGATTGTGGAAGCCGTAGGGATCTCCCATGGCTCAGTGGTTTCAATTTTGAATGATCACTTGGGCATGAGAAAGCTTTCCGCAAGATGGGTGCCGCGTTTGCTCACAGTCGACCACAAACGCAATCGTGTAACAACTTCACAGGAAGGTTTGGCGTTGTTTAATCGCAATATGGAGGAGTTTTTGCGCCGTTTTGTAACCGTGGACGAAACATGGATCCATCACAACACACCAGAGAACAAACAACAGTCAAAACAGTGGGTTTCTAAGGGTGAATCGGCGCCAAAGAAGGCCAAGGTGGGTTTGTCAGCCAATAAAGTTATGGCGACTGTTTTTTGGAATGCACGCGGGATAATCCACATTGACTACCTTCAAAAGGGAAGACCAATCAATGGGGAATATTATGCCAACTTATTGGACCGATTCAATGACGATTTGAAAAAAAAAACGACCTCATTTGGCCAAGAAAAAAGTTCTTTTCCACCAAGACAATGCAAGGGTGCACACATGTGCAGTTGCCATGGCAAAAATCCATGAATTGGGCTATGAATTGCTCCCTCATCCACCCTATTCTCCAGATTTGGCTCCGAGCGACTACTTCTTGTTCCCAAACCTGAAGAAATGGCTTGGTGGAAAAAGATTTGACTCCAATGATGAAGTCATCTCGTCATTTTGAGGACCTCGACAAATCATTTTTTTTGGAAGGGATAAAAAAATTGGAGAAGGGTTGGACAAAGTGTATAGAGCTCAAGGGAGACTACGTTGAAAAATAAAATTATTTTTTTATCAAAAAATCTGTTTTAATCCAAAAGTCACTGACTTATTGACCCGCCCTCGTATTATTGGAATACGAAAGCGCTATGTCATCAGCAAATGCTGATATATTAAAAATAGAATAGGCCCCAAAACAGAACGTTGTGGCACACCAGTATTGATTACTTTCGGAGAACTAAGCTGATTTCGGATCTTTACCATTTGTTTACGATTTGTAAGATATGATGAGAACCAAGAATAAATAATACCTCTAAAACCCGCTTTGTATAGTTTGTCAAATAATATTGTGTGATCCACCATATCAAACGCCTTCGTAATATCTATAAACAGGGCGGCTGGTATTTCAAATTTATTTAAACTGTTATATAATTCAGCAGTAAGTTTCAATAAAGCATCTTCTGTAGATTTTCCACTTCTGAAGCCGAATTGTGAAATGCTCAAAAAACTAATCCTATCTAAGAAAGACACAATCCTAGATTTAATACCTTTTTCGAGAATTTTTGAAAAAAACTGACAGTAGTGAAATAGGGCGGTAGTTATCAAGCTCATAAGTATTACCCTTTTTGTGAAGGGGTATTACTATCGCTCTCTTCAATGAATCCGGGAAAATACCCTTTTGAACACTGAGATTGAATATAAAACTCAGAACGTCTGAAATTTGAAATGAAATGTTTTTTTTAAAACAGAGCAAGAAATCTGATCAAAGCCAGGCGAAGACGTTGTTTTTAGTGTCATTATGATTTTGTGAATTTCAAATGCAGTAAATTCTTTAAAAGCAAAAGTTGCTGGTTGAAAATGCATATGACCTAAATTAAAAGAATTTAAAGTTGGACTATTGCTTAATGCGAAGTCTTCAGAAAATTTAGTACCAGTAAAAAAATTGTTGAATAACGTTGCGACTTCCACAGGCTCAGAAGTCATGACATTATTACTTTTTATATATATATCACTATTAATAGTAGTTCTATTTAAAATTTCATTTACGACTGACCACTCCTTTTTAGCATTACCAACATTTCTGGCCAGTTTATTAGTAAAGTAAGAATCTTTACGACGTGAGATTTCAGTTTTCATATTTAAACAGAATCTATCGTAGAATTTTTTAAGCCTGTTGTTGTTAGGATGCTTTTTAACTTTATGATATAGTTCTTTTTTCTTTTTGATTTTATTAAGTAGGGAAATGGTCATCCATTACTTAATGCGTTTAAAATTGTTGGTTTTATTGAAAGTATTCTGACTACTTGTTGAAATATATGATTGGAGCTTTTCAAGGAATAGATCAAAAGCATCAGAAGGATCCTGCGCAGAATAAACGTCTTCCCAATGTTCAAAAAATAGTTGTTGTTTTAGAGTGGCAAAGTCTATTCTAACTAGTTTTTTATACTCGGGCTTATTAGCTCCAGTTGTATACTAGTTAAACTGTGATCCGTAATATTTAGATCATAGACCATTGTTTTATAGTTAACACTATTGTTTCTATGCAGCCTTATAAATATGTGATCTAAGCAGGACCTATAACGTGTAGGTTGTGCCAAAGCAGAATCCATACCGAAAGACGATAAAATTGACAAGTAATGATCAGTATGAACTGTTTCAGACAGGATGTTAATATTCAAATCACCAATGAGTATTAAATTTTTACTCGTTTGAGATACTAAAAATACCGACAATTCTTCCAAAAAAGTTCTTATTGTATTGGGTCTACAAGTAAGTTTCCAGCGTTTGTCAGAGATGGCGCCACCAGTGGATCCCGGGCAGAAATGTCAGACCCCATGTGTTTTATTTGTAGGTTTTGTATCTGTCAGCAACTTTGCAGCGTTATATTTGAGCAGTTCTATCGGTGTCGTACATTTTATCGAGCAAAATCATGGCAAGTTTCCAGCCAACGTCATTTGCGGGAAGCGCTGCTGTTATTCTTTAATATGAAGAAAAGTGCGGCTGAGGCCTATCGTTTGCTTTCGGAAACTTATGGGGCGGAATGTTTTGGTGAATCGATGTGCCGCGAGTGGTTCAAACGGTTCAAAAGTGGTGATTTTGGAGTTGAAGACAAAGATCGCCCCGGAAAGCCGAAAAGTTTTGAAGACGAGGAATTGGACGCTTTACTGGATGAGGATCCATGTCAGATTCAAGGAGAACTTGCTGCATCATTGGGCGTCACGCAACAAGACGTTTCCCTGCGCCTAAAAGCACTGGGATTCATTCAAAAGGTTGGAAAGTGGGTGCTGTACGAATTGAAGCCAATAGACGTCGAACGGCGATTTTGCATGTCCGAAATGTTACTGCAGCGGTATAAAAATAAATCATTTTTGCATCGTATTGTCACTGGTGATGAGAAATGAATTTATTATGATAATCTTAAACGCAGAAAATCGTATACAAAGCCCGGCGAGCCCGCCCAATCGACTCCGAAACGAAATATTCACGTGAATAAGGCCATGCTCTGCATATGGTGGGATCAAAAGGGTGTCGTATACTACGAACTGCTTCCGAGTGGTGAAACCATCAAAGGACCATTAAATCGAACCCAACTAATTCGTTTGAAGCGGGCATTAAAAGAAAAACGGCCAGATTATGAGACCAGGCATGAGTCCGTCATTTTTCATCACGACAACGCTCGGCCACATGTTGCGGTTTCGGTGAAAAACTATTTGGAAAATAGTGGATGGGAAATTCTGCCTCACCCGCCTTACAGTCCAGACTTGGCACCATCTGACTACCACTTGTTTCTTTCGATGCAGAACGCTCTTACGGGAATACGCTTCAGCTCAGTAGAGGAAATCAAAAATTGGCTCGATACGTTCTTGGGCTCGAAAGACGAGAAATTTTTTTGGTCCGGAATTCATAAATTGCCAGAAAGATGGGGGAAAGTTGTAGCTTCCGATGGACGATACTTTGAATAAAGCATTGTAATATGTTTTCATAATAAAACTTCAAACTTACTTGTAGACCCAATACATTTATGTAATCTATATATACATATAAAGCAATAGTGTAAGCCAGAGATTTTGCAAGAAACACTTATTATGTCTGCGCTATCCTAATTCCATTTTTTAATTTCGCAATCAAGTAGATCGTTTCTATAAAATACTGCAACACCTCCAGCTGAATACTAATTATTGCAATTCGGTATTTTATATTCAGAAGATTCTTCATCGAAAACCCAAATTTCGGATAGGAAAATAAATAATAATATTAGGCAAATGACTCAGGGATGAGAGATGTGAGAAAAAACTGTCGAAATTACTTCTCATGCTGCGTATATTTTGATGAACTACAGAGAAACCAGAATACTGACTAACATTTGAATGTTTTACACAAAAACATTGTAAATTATTAGAACTTAAAGTGGAAAGGCTATTATTAATGCATAGTATATCTTGAGGATTAGTAATTAAATTATTGCTTATATTTATATTAGACATAGGTTAAGACTAAAAATTAATCGGAAAGTTTGGTAAAATCCTCAAATTTATCAATTTTAATGACCTTATCACCTTCGCTTTTCCTTATTAATCTTCATCTTTATCGTTCGTACTTATGTTCGTTAAATGGTGCCCTTTGTCATTTTCGCCACCGATGGGAGAATAAATGTAGTCATCTGCCTTGTTTACATCGTTGTTGTTGTTGCTGGATTCGATAAACTCGGAAAGTTTTTCATCAAAAACGACGTCTCTCCGCTCTACGACTTTCTTGGTGTATCTATCAAAAAGCCGGTATGCTTTTGAAACTGTTGAATATCCGACTATGATATATGTTTCACCTTTTGCTTTGAATTTTCCGCGAATTGGTTTCTTCATGCTCACAGCTACACAACCGAATGTACGAAGGTGTTTCACGTTTGGTTTCTTATGAAATCATATTTCAGAAGGAGTTTTACCATTTAATATATAAGTTGGACATCTGTTTCTGATGTAAGCCGCCGTCATCACAGCTTCTGCCCATAGACTCTTTTCAACACTGGAATGAACTAACATTGACCGTGCCATTTCAACTAACGTTCTGTTGGCGCGCTCAGAAATGCCATTCAGTTGAGGAGTGTAAATGGTAGTAAGTTGTCTCTGGATTCCATTCTTTTGCAGAAATGCATCAAATTCAGTATTCAGGTACTCCTCTCCGTTGTCCGTCCATAAAGTTTTTATTCTACGTTCCGTTTGCCGCTCAACTTGGAGTTTAAAGAGTTTGAATTTACTTAGGGCTTCGCTTTTTGCCTTCATATAGTACACGTGTATATCTTACGGGACATATCATCTATGAAGGTAATGAAATATCTTGAGCCGCCTAGTGATTCTGTGTCGAACGGTCCGCACACATCCGAATGTACAAGTTCTAGTAGCTTCTTTGATCGTTTCTCGGACTTTTTAGAAAATGGCAACGAATATATCTTGCTAAACATGCACGTTTTACATACTCCTTCTTTGATGCTTTTTACATTCAACCCTTTTACCATTCCTTTCGCACACAATTCATGAAGAGACTTGTAATTGAGGTGCCCAAATCTATTGTGCCACAGGTCATCTTTACTCTGCAAAACGAACATCTTTTGCTTAACGATCTCATCTACCAGGAACAGGCCATCTTTCTTTTTCGCATGAAGGATAACAGACCCATCTCCCCTGTAGCACGCTCCACATTAAACTTCACAGTTAGACCTTTGCCAACCATTCTGCTCACAGATAGGAAGTTTGCTTGAAGCTCTGCGGAATACAAAACATTTTGAAACAACAAGTCTTTGTTCTTGTATTGGAAAAATACATCACCTTTTCCTTCTGCAACAATTGATTTGTTGGCTGCTAAACGAATGATTTCTTTATGTTGCTCAAAATTTACAAACCGGTTCTTGTTGTTGCACATGTACGTTGTTGCACCGCTGTCAATATACCATGCATCACTTCGTGGTTGAGTTTCAACTGTCGCAATCATGGTCAACGCTTGTTGTGAACGCGTGTACGTTTTTATCTCCTTATCACATTCACTAGCACGATGACCAGGCACACCACAGTTGAAGCATTTGCCCGAAAAGTGTTTCTAGGTCTGATTCTTCTTCCATTCGCTTCTTTGAATGTGCGATGACAAAGTTCTCAAATTCTTTGGACAAACTGGACAACAACATAACAACAAGAAGCTCATCTTGCATTTGTATTCCAGCTTCAGACAATTTTTCTGTCACTTCAAGGAACGAATTCAAATGCTGCACAATATTACCCCCATCTATCATGTGGAGACTCAATAGGCGTTTGTAGAGACACACTTTTTGGATTGGACCTTTCGGCGTGTAGACTTCGTTTAGTTTTGTCCATGCTTCGAACGAAGTCTTTGCGTTTTTTATATAAAGCAACTGCGCAGGCTTAACACTCAAGATTATATTTGCAAGAGCCTTCTGATCGTCGGTATTGAATTTTGCAATTTCTGCAGCATCCTTGATGGACTCCTTTTTCACCTTGCCACATGCAACTTCCCAGAATCCTATATGCACTAGAACACTCTTCATCTGTATGCTCCACACATCGTAATTGGATTCGTCCAATTTCTCTATTTGGAAATAATTCATTTTCAATTAAAAAAAAAAAACTTTTAGAAAGCACTCCTGGGCCCATAACCTGTTGAAGTAAAAGTTTATTGGCGAATGAAATTTAAAAAGATGTCACATTTGAATTCTGTTGTAACGTACAATAAGTGATACCAACCTACAATATCATATGAATTAGATTGTGCCATACACGTTGGGTATTGCCAGCACCAAACCAGGGGTTTCGTGGCGGTGGGTCGGGTGAAACCCAGCAAGCCAGTTGCGGCATTTCTGATGGCTTCTCAGCATCTAAGCCACTGGTCTTCAGCACTTGATGCTGGCAGCAAAGGACTTCTCGCGAGGTTGAGGGATCGCGATCGGCATAGGTTCTGGAGGCTTGTTGCTAATGCAACCGTTCAACGCTAAATGTCCTCATAGTATATCCCCGTTGTTGTGGCGTCTGAGATATCCGTAGCTAGTGACCCGAGTCTATGTTGACCGCTCGGAATCTTCGG